>JAACJT020000002.1:17396038-17458225 GCA_009936485.2 Gymnarchus niloticus | reverse complement strand
CCTTGGGTACACTCTCCACCACTTCATCCAACTCACTCCAGAATTCTTCTTTCTCATCCATCTCACACCCAATTTGCAGGGCATATGCACTAACAACATTCACCATGACACCTTCAATTTCTAGCTTCATACTCTTCACTCTGTCTGACACTCTTTTCACCTCAAAAACACTCCTGGAATACTGTTCCTTCAGAATAACCCCTACCCCATTTCTCCTTCCATCCACATCATGGGAAAACAATTTAAACCCACATCCAATACACCTGGGCTTACTCCCCTTCCATCTGGTTTCTTGCACGCACAATATATCAACTTTCCTTCTCTCCATCATATCAGCTAGCTCTCTCCCTTTACCGGTCATACTACCAACATTCAAAGTTCCTGCCCTCACTTCCACTCTCCTTAGCTTCCTCCTCTCCTCCTGCCTCTGGACACTCCTTCCCCCTCTCCTTCCTCTTTGGCTCCTTCTTCTTTGGCCAACAGTAGCCCACTTTCCACCAGCACCCTGTTGGCTGACAACGCTAGTGGCAGTCATTGTTAACCCGGGCCTTGACCAATCCAGTATGGAAATCTGTTTTGTTGTCTGCATATTTGGTTTAGCAAAAATTTTACACCGGATGCCCTTCCTGACGTAACCCTCCCCATTTATCCGGGCTTGGGACCGGCACCAAGAAACGCATAACGCACAACGCATTCCCCAGCAGCTGGGTTATGGTTGGAGCATCAAAAACTTTAATTATCTTTAGTCATTCTGCAACTGGCCTGTTAGCATTTTTTGAATCATTTTCTCCATGTGTGGTTGACCTATTCCTCAGCTTCAATATATTGAGCGGAACTCATGGTTCACATATTTCACAAAATCATATGTATCTTTTGAAGACTATAAACCAATCCGTTCTGTTTGTCCTTTTATTTTTCTCAAGTTTACATTTTTAGTGAGTGTCGCCTGCCAAAATTATGTACGTTGGGCAGAAGAGGCCAGGGTGGGGGTGAGTGAAATAATTTTTAACAAGCATTATTTTCAGTTATAAACAGTGGCAATTAAGAATTCCATTTATTAAGACAAAATGAGACAAATGTACACTCATTTTCTGGATTGTCCGGATCAATTAAACACTGGTGATCTACTATTGTGTGCAGTGGCCTTCGAGTTCAAATTATTAGAGCAATATTATAGCTGGAAAATGTCTAGGGAGACCTGTAGGGAGGCTATTTGTATTTCCAGTAGTCCTCCAACACTTTAGGAAGGGCACACCGCTCAACAACTCAATTTTTAATTGTTAGCCCCTGACATGTTCTCCAGAGGACAGATATATGACTTAGACTCTTTTAGAATAGTCTTTCAAAGCATGGAGATTAGCAGGCAGCATCTTCGGTGTCCAGTCATTCCACTGCCGGAGGTAGAAGTTACCCAGGGAGTTCACTGCAGGTCCTATTGGACACACAGTTGTACCTGGTTAATGGTAATTATTGGTCGACGAGCTGCCAGAGATCAATTCTTCTATTGACATCTCTGTGGGCATGAGATCGATTGCATTACATTGTTTTCCATGGAAATTTGTTTCAGGAGTTTGGTGAAATGGTCAACGGGCTTCCTGGTGGTGTTCAGAGTGATTTAGGTGTTCGAATGCGAATGCAGGTGGATGCCACGCACTTTAATGTTATGCACACCTGTAATAATCTCTTCACTTTGCTTTTTAAAAGTCAGTGTGTATATTCGCACTTCCTGCTCCCGGGGGTTGTCTCACTTTCAGAAACTGAGGAAAAAATGTAATTATTTTTGAAAAAAAATGGGTTGCCAGGCATTGAATATCTAAAATTTGAACATCCGTCCTGCAGCTTTTCTTAGACACCCTTCAGGCATGAGAAGGTCAGCATCTTTCTTCTAAATCTGTGGGCTGATTGTATTAATAAATTCTACTGTCAGTTAGTCGGAGTTAAAGTGACTGGTCTCACCTTGGTGGTCCCAAGTTGACCGGTGGCCTCTGCTGACAGGCGAAAGAGTCTTCAGCATGACCTTTGGTCACAGCCGACCTTGCTGTCGGAGCGTATCCTGATGGCTTGGTATTGATCTGGGCAGATGGTGGGAGGTTGGAGAAGCCGAGTGCTACACAGTGGCTCGATTTCATCTTCCCCTCACTTTCGAAGAAAAACAAATAGAGCTGTCCAGGGACATTAGTCTTCATGTGAAGTCACACAGATAAAGAGAGGATTGAGAAAGGGGACATGGAAGGATTCACCCTCCTCGGCATGTCGGGAACAAGTTGGGTCTTCACCCCAGTGGGGTATGTGCGTGTGTGTGTGTATGTAATCTTTTGGCCTCAATGGCATATATATAGGATGGTATGCTGGCTCAGTGTGGCGCACTGTTGCTTCAAACCTCCCAGGTTGTGGGTTTGAATCCCTCTTCCACTCAAGTGCATGTTTTTCCCATGTCGCATGGGTTTCATCCACTTTTAATCTAAATACATGCAGTTACACTATTCACTGTCTCTAAATTGTGAGTTGTGTGTGTGTGTGTGTGTGTGTGTGTGTGTGAGGTTGGGCCTGATAGACAATCTGTCCTCCCTTAGAGGGGAAGGTAATAAACTCTTGAAGCCTGAGTGTAAAAAAAATAACTTGGCCTCCAGGAACCGCGTTAAAATGTTTCAAGGCCATCCTGTTTGAAAAGTAATGAAGTAAGGGAGTACACATTATCTAACAAAAAGCTACGTATCTCCATTTTTGTACTTCCTGCCAGCGGGAGTGTTGCAGGTTGTGTTCATCTGTTCATCAATACAAGCAATATTAGTTTATGAACATTAATCTGGCTATAATCAATTTGTAATTATAATATGAAAAGAAAGCCTAAGACTAATGATGTTGATGGTAATAACAATTATTTGATGTGGTTCACTGGATCAAGAAACGCACTTCAAACACATAAAGAGAGCAATCTTTACTGAAATGGCTGTAAGTGCTGAATTCAGGTAGTGTTTTCACTTGACCATCCAAGAGGATTCAGCAAGATTTAGTGACTGAGTGAAATGGTTCAAAGTCTATCCATACCTCTGAGAATGGAGGGCAGTTTGTCACTGAAGACAGACTATACACATCACTAAGCATTATATTACATTGCATAGAGTTGCTTAGATTTTATCTAGAATTACGAATAATTTGTTACCTTAGCAAGGTTACAATGGATCCTGACGCGTTTTGTCTTTTACTCACTGGCCTCAGGCATTTAGCTAACTGTTGTCCCTCTAGGATTATATTTAGATTTGCTTCCTCAGTTGATGCTTTATTCAGAAAACAGTTTTTACCTGTTCATGTAGCCAGATGAATGAGTACTGAACTCTTCAGTCTGGAACACCTTAAAGGAGAATTTCTTTGCACTGTGTAGGAGTGCAAAGCAATGAGTGTAGGAGAAGCTTCCACACTTCCGTATGCTTCGGAGACACCATTTTAGACAAGTTGACTTGACCATTTAGGCATTTATGCTTACGGCCTGGAAGCAGCAAGCAGAACCCAAGCGTGGAGATATGACCGAATCAGACAGATGCATCTGATTCAACACTGATATTACAAAGTTGTGACTGGTGTTTTTCTTGGCCTGGTAGGTATCAAGGTGGGTCCTGTTCTTATTTTCCTGCTTGGTTTTGGCACAGCGCTGCTCCTAGTTAAGGCTGGCACAAATACAAGGGACAGAAAGGAGAATGATGGGGGATAAACAGCAGAGGCAAACAGCAGAACTGCATGGCTCTCTTGGTTTGTTATAAAAGAAAGGCAAGATGTCCTTGGATCGTAGGCTTTTAATACGGTATTACTTCTGCAGGCCACCCCTGGGGTGGGGAGGGGTGGCTTGTCAGGGCATTTGTCATACATTGGTGTGGTGACGATTTTGCCTGACAGTGATGCGTCTTTTTCCGCACGATCAGTGCACGCTTAAACTCTACTGATTGTGTTTAATTGTATTACCTGCAGGAAGCCACAGCACTTTTATTAATTCGTGACTAAAAAAAAGAAGGGCGAGTGCTGCGATGAGCTTTTATGTGGTGGGTGTGTTTTTGCTTCCCGGAAGATGTATACGCTAAGTTAAATTAATGCAGAATGACAGACACAAACACCCCAGTATTCAGCCGCAGGAGTAAGCGTTGCCTGGTCTTTCCAGGCTCATTAGATGCTGTTTGAAAGGAATCTGTGGCTCTGATACAGAGATGAGATTGCTGCTGTGGGGCGGGTAGTTATTTCCTTCCTATTCAACGCGAAGTAAAGCCCTGAATGTGAAATCGCACGTGATGCAAAAACACACTCCTCCCGCATGCACGCACACACCACGAACGTAGCCACGTATCTGCACCAGCATCGTCATTTTCCTCCCCACCCCCACTGTTTAAAGGTTTCACATCGTGTTTATTTATGATGGCAGGCCAGTCAGAAGGGCGTTAAAAAATGGATGAGCCTGCACTCTTGATCTTGTGGCAGCGGCTGAAGGAGATTAAAAAGGCGGCTGAGGATCAGTGATTTTGGCTGAGGCTGGTCCTTCGGTGGGGGTCCGGGTTATGGGGGGTCTTCCCCTGCACGGAGTCTCCAGGTGTGTGATGTGTGAGGGCTGCCAAAGGGCAGCTGCCTGGCTGCCGCCGGGCCGTGCAGAACAAAGCCACGGTGACATTTTTACTGACGGTGATTCCTGTGGGAGGGAGATACAACGGCGTCGAACTGTCGGCAGCCCGTCCCCAAGACGAGGCCGTGAGCCCGGCCGCGCAGACGGAGCCCTGGCACAATCACCAGGAGCCGAGTGTGGAGAGGAGACCCCCAGGGATTTGCCGACAGCCAAGATGAAACAGAAATGGAGATCTGACTCCTTTCTGCGGAAAGCGTGGCTCCTTAGTGCCTCCAGATTAAAAGGCGGCGACAGAGCAAATGCAAACAAGGGAATCACTTCGCCTGATCATTGGCTGTGACCCTCAGTGGAAACAGGACGTTAGAACCAATCAGAAGGGAGGAGGCAGAAAAGATGCAGCATACCAAATATTTGTCACCTGTGCTGACTCCTTTGTGGCACGTGTGTTCAGATGGCTGACTCGCTCTTGTTGTACCTGCGCTGACTTGCAGTGACAAACATTCCTAACAGATGTTACCTCCCGGTGCATCACGCGATCCGAGGCAGACTACCCGGGCATACATCGAAAGCTTTGTAGCTGCGGCTTCTCTTGACCTGTGCGCCGTAGTCAAAGCCGAGGCCCGTCCAATGGCAGGAATCAAAGTTAGGAGACGTGTGTGTACCCTTGATCGCCGCCAAAGAGGCAAACTCAAGGAGCGCTATGCAGATGACTCCAGCAGGATTCTTTTTTTCCTTCTTCTGCCCATGGCTCAGAAATGGGAGAGAAAGGGCAGCAGCTCAGAAAGGTTAATGCATCTCAAATGACTGGTTTGCCTGATTCTCCATTAAGTGGTTGCAGGAGATGTGCAAATCCTTGCGAAGTGGACAAGGGGCCATCTAAAAACTCCCGCAAGTCCACCAGCTGCTTATTTACGTTTAGCCAGAATATAACGCCACAATAACACTGACGCTTCTTACTTTATGCTCTGTCCCCACTGTGTAGTGCATGTAGCCCAGCATCTTATTTTTGAATTGTCTTGCTCTCCTTCTGACATGGAGGTCCAAGTGTTACCTGTCGCGATTCTGGATAAGGATGTCTTAGACTGGTGCTCTTTGCTGCAAGGGATATGTGCATCAAACTAAAGGGCAGACCTTCAGATCCAGTGACCAAATCCCCAGGAAACGCCACATTCAAAAAAGAGCAGTGCCCTCAACTTCAGGGTTAGCAAGGTAACGTTGTTTTACTGGTGGATTTACTCAAGAAGCTACGTCGGTCCTTTGAGACCCACACAGTACCTGTTGTTTACAGTAATACTCCAGACAATGCCGTATGCTGGAAACAAAGGAAGATTTGAAAGGCTGACTTTCTGCAGCGTTGATCGAACAGTAGGGGTACGATTGAATGAAACATCAAATGAAATACGAATCGCGTGGCATTTACGTTGTATGCGGTATGTGAGTAAAGCAGAAAAACACCATTGCATAGATGGAAAGCAATGCATGGAGCGCATGCAATTGACTGTGAGGTGTCACTGGTGTAGCCTTGCCGTTAACTGGGAGATACAGTTGTGTGTAGTACATTGAATGTGCCGCATTCACTGCCTTTTGATGCATTTTATAGTGTGTGGACCTGATGGGAGTTTGTCGTATGCCAAAATCAATTCTGAAAAGCCATTTGGTTGCCCCCTCCTCTGCCTCCTGTCTCTCCAGGACCAGGGTGCGATATTTTTTGCTGTAACTAATGCAAGTGGTGGACAAGAGGTACTCTGAGTCTGCAATGCCAAAGACACCAGATGGATGTGTTTTGTAAGATGTGTGCTGTGAAGCATGCTTCCTCCACTAATGTGTGTGCGTGCCCGAGGCGTATGTGTTTGGGCTAGGGGGAAGGGGCCTGTGGCAGAATGGATGGAGTAGAAGGTGACGGAGCAGACAGTGCCACCTGCGAACAGGGGTGACTCAAGCAAGCGGTTAGCTTCTCCCCCCCCCCAGTCATTAGGAAGCACCTGGCCCAGTCAGCCTGTCTCCGGAGGGCTGTGTTCCATTCCCGGAGTTAGTGTGTCTAACCTGTGGTAAGAGCAGACGCCCATGGCGGTGTGAGGAACTAATTGAAATGAGAAGCGAAGCACGAGTCTCAGCCGGCATGGCGAGCCCATTCGTCAGGGTGACATCACCGCGCTTGCGCCCCATCCATCTCGGCCAGGCAGTGAGGACCCACATCCCAAACCCAGCCGCCTACTCCACCCCTGGTGATTAATAACCACATTGCACCTCTGCATGCCAATACTTCCAGAACGTTCAAACTCTCAGCCTAGTGGAGGGGCGGCCTCCTTTGCAGCCTGCCCCCCCCAGGATTTCGAACTCCAGTTCCTTGGGTTCGAGTCAAAGTGGGTCACCAGTTATACCCCCACCTTGGGAGGTACAATCCTCTTTTCGTGCCCTTTAACCCCAGCAGTATACTGTTTTTCCATCTTCTTTAAAGGTGACCTCAATACAAACTGAACAAATGTGTTGCATTATAAAAGTGTTACCTCTGCCACTTACCTTCATGTTCACATGTTCACGTGCCCCCCCCAAAGGTATGTCCACAGCAGGAATGGTGGGGGGGCATGCGTCGCCGTGGGAGAGACCGCATCGATCCGTATCTGCAGCTGTGTGCTTGTCTCATTAGCTTCGTGCTCACAAATGGGCCGTTCGAAATGGTGCAGGCTGCAGAACAAACTGTTAGTAGAGGGTGTTTGGCTCAGGCACCTCAAATATGCTTTACATTAGTGCTGCCTGATTACTCCACACCTTCTTAGTATATGAATTCAGGCAACTATACTATTTAAAATAAACCATCTATGACATATAAAAGCCATATGTTCATAAATAATCTTTACTATCCAAATAGAGTTGGGTTCAGTTCTTTGTCCATATATGTTTAAGCTCATGTTGATGTGTTTTCACTACCAACAGTACCTCCCTGGAGAGGTTTGCGCCATTCATGTATGCTATGCAAACCGGCTCCTCGAATGAAAAGCATTTCGCTATCTCCGGCTGGCGAGGCCTGAGTGTCAGGGACAGCACTGCTACAGAATCCGGCCGGCCATTGATTGAGTGGTGCTCATAAGTCTGGGACATTAGATGTAAAACTGGTCATTTGTAATTTCATCCAGTCCTAACAAGTAACAGAGCTCTTGACCAGCATCGGCCGGCCAGGAGATCACGTCATGCAATCAGATTAAGAGGCCTACTGTCACAGGCAGAATGGCTAACAGCTGCTCCCTCTCAACCATTTATTTATTTGTTTTAGGGCTGGATTCCATCTGCCTTTTTTTTGGGGGGGGGGGGATTACATCCATTCACTGTAAGATGTAAGAGATCTGATTTTAGGGAATAAAGCGCATAGAGAGCCATCCTGCGGATGTCCTCAGATCATACTTTTCTATTTTTAACTGTGACTTCTCACTCAATGGCGGCACAATTCAAGAAAAACTTTAAGCGCATTATCACAAACTTCTCTGGCCAAATTTATACGTTGAGCATAAAGACGCAGGGGAAATTAATGGCTATCGCACCAAGGTATGCATACATTTTAGATGAGAAGTACATATATGCAACGTTAGGCCTGGGTGCAGCGATGACTCACAGCCGATTTGGCAGCTAACAATGAAAGCCCTAAATCCTGCATATGCCCATATGCTTGTTGAACAGGCCGCTGCTCCCTAGCTGCCGGAACGAATGGAATGGTGGACCGTCAATGTCGGATCCTCCATCATATCAGGCAGATGCCTCGCCCTCCTTAAGAGCCTTCGTGTGAAGTGCTCTTCCTCGGCACACCGTGCCAAAGCCATGAGATGCCGATTTAATAGCGCTCACAGCACTTCTGCAAATTAAACGTACATCCGGACCGGTGTCATATTATACGTCACACTCTGTGGTTAGGGATAATATTTAGCTCAAGATAATTAGGCATTCTTTTCTAATTCTAGATGATTTATTACAAATACAAACTGTAATAATTCAGAAAAGCTGCAGGTTCTTTGGCATTTGTTAAATTTTTAGTTTATGCCAAATAACGTTTACAAGAGATCTAAGTAATCAGTAAATATTCTCTGAAGATGCCTTTGCTGAAGAGATATATTGCTTCTGACTTGGATGGTAACCACTTAAGAGCATAAATTATTCCCACTGTTGTCTAGACATGTTCAAAAACATTAACGTCTAGGATTTTTCTGAACAACCAAGATGGCTCCTCCTTGTTAGCTATTGCACCGAATCATTGCGATCTACAGCATAGCTTTGAGATGAAGGACGTTTCCTTGAATTACAGATGACAAATTGATGGTGTCCCTCTTTTCCTGTCAGTTGGTTTTCAAACGTGATGGGTACAGTCCTTGTTCTTCCCAGGAAAAAAGGGGAATGAAGTGGGGTGTAAATGAAGCGCAGTGTGCATTGAGCTTTAAAAAGCATTCTTGTTTGGGTCTCTTCAGGGTTCTCGCTGGCATTTTTTTAACCAGCAAGCAGTAAACAGAAAAGCCGTACAGTGATACAAATGGCTTTCGTCTTCATTGAACGCCCTGCCCTTCCCTCGAGTCCACCCCGTTCCTTCGGGATGCTCAAATCCTGACCTAAAATGGACTAAAGTTTGTGAAAACAGCTCCCTCCGGGGGTCTGGCCACCGAAGTGTCCCTTGCCCAACGTGGGATTCACACACTGGGGTATTATGCTGCTGTGTAGGGGGTGGCCTGAGCCCTCCTTCCTCGCCACCATTCCAGAACCTTCCATTCAGTCCTGGGCCTGCCCCGGGGGAAGTGGGTGTCCCTTTGTCACGGGTGTTTTTGTGGAAGTGTCAAGGCTGCGATTGTGCAGCCCCTTCGGCCCCCCCATCGAAGAGGACTGGGACACACAGGCAGCCTTGTTAGCGGACATCCACGGCAACGCCGGAGAGAGACGAGTTGGCCGCGGGCCAACATGGCTCCTTCGTTGCGTCAGTGTTGATGGTTCTGTGCTCTCTCTCTCTCTCTCTCTCTCTCTCTCTCTCTCTC
This sequence comes from Gymnarchus niloticus, assembly GCA_009936485.2. Taxonomy (NCBI): domain Eukaryota; kingdom Metazoa; phylum Chordata; class Actinopteri; order Osteoglossiformes; family Gymnarchidae; genus Gymnarchus; species Gymnarchus niloticus. The sequence goes on along the minus strand of JAACJT020000002.1, from coordinate 17,448,616 downwards.
TCTCTCTGCTTCCTCCACCTCTCCATTCCTTCCATTGCCCCTTATCCAGACATCGCCACGGGGGCTCAGTAACAAACATCCCCGCTCACAAAGAGGAGAAAAATGGGCTCAATAGCTGGCAGAGGATTTTTCCCCATCCACTCCCAGCTGATTTACAGTCCTTTGTTAAGGAAACAGGCATTTGAATCATCGATATCTGTGATGCCAGAAATCAAATGCCAAGTATCATGGCGTCAGAAACTGATGTGTAGCTTCTGTTCGACTGCTCCACTTCATCCCACTGAAAGAGAATGAAAAAATGAGAAACATCTTTACTCACACTGACGGTGCTGAGTACAATTTAGTTGTCTCCGCTTTCAGTACAAATTACTGTGATTTGAGACAGTAATTGTAAAATTGTGATGCTGATTGTCGAGCATTTTCAAACTACAACTTACACACGTGTAATATGCCAGATTGATTTATTCCCCCCATTTTTTTCCCAACATAGATATCGGTTCAATGTAATTTTTAATACCCTTGGAAAACTGTAAGCCAGAGAGAACACTCAATATTTTATGAACCTTGAACATAACACCTACATTTGGAAACCCAAAATTAAATTAAGCACCACTATATATTTCCATAAGTTTTCTCGAAAGTGTTGTTAAAGTCTGGTTAAATGCAGTCTCCACCTCCATCTTGGTTGAGTTTTGGGAGGTCTGCATAACAGAAACAATTATGGCAGATTTTACTGCTCATAACACCAAAAGATCAAAGCAACACATTCTCTTGTGGATAGTTATGGATGTGGTCTTTAATACCGTACAAGCAATAATATAGACAGCTGTGCCCTGACCTTGACCGGCTGACTGCCAGGTCAGAGCTGACAGCACAATCGATGGTCCAACCGGCCATGCCAGCTTTATACCTCTGAGGAGCGCCAGAATCATTTTAAAATGATTCTACAAAAGTGGAAACGAATCAAACCTGTTTTGCCGCTATATCGTCGTGCACATCTAAAGCAGGTGAAATCGCCAGCCAAAAAAGTCGGGCATCTGAACATTATTATCAATTTTAGATTGTGACATATATTTCTGATAAGCTTACAGGATGTTCTTAAAGCCTGCCAAACTCACTAGGGCCTTATTGTGTCACTTCTTTTTTAATATATGTGATGCTTAGCAGTCACTCATATTTATGGCTACTATTTCTGCATATCACGATCATTTACAAAAATATGTAAATAGATAAAAACCATAAAGTCACCTTTAACGGAACTACAAACTGGACACTTTACAGCCGGAGAGGTAAAACATGGAGGACGGCAGAAAGATAATTGGCTTATTGACCCACCATATAACAGTCAGGATTATAGAGCCCTCCCAGGCTGGCAAATCTGCCAATTAAAGCTTCAGCCATCCCAGAAGCCCTGAATTGGATAAAATTACAAATAAAGACTAAATGTAGAGTGCGTGATGGCACACCACTGATTTGTAGCAACATCTGATTATTATTTATCAATGCTTATTTTAGACGGAAAAGCGGTCTGCTTTGTTAAGTGTCATGATGCTACCCATGAAGGTCCACTACAAGATGGCTGGGCTCCCCTTGTGCTACTGTTGGCATGCACACGAAAAGATCAGCAGGGTTTTCCAGAAATGAGAAGTGAGTGCTGGCTCGGGCAGCGTTTTTCTGCATTAACCATGCGCACCTGCCCACTCATTGCTCTTTAACGGCTTCCATGTGAGCCAGGTGCAGCGGTCCCAGGTGCTAGCTGCTCCCCTGCATGGCCTCCACACCAGTCCCCTGCCTACATCCTCTGACTCCCACCTCTGCTTACTGGAGGAAGGCCCGTAAGACCGTTTGGAGGCACTGGCAGAGATTTTTGTTAAGGAAGCAAAAGCTAGTATCCTGAGTCTTAAGCCTGGTGCCAAGCGTGGAAGCTGTACTGCACTCTCATATCATATTGTGGGGAAGACAGAGAGTGGGAGCTAGATGGCAGTTCCAATAGAGAAAATTCTTATCAGAAAACAGGATTTTTTTTTATAGTAGGAAATGGCTTGGAAAATGGGAATAGTAGGATTAGGAGAAATTAATTTCTTTGTTATACATTCTATCAGTTTTATGTGCTAGCTCATCTGATCTAATAAGTGTGCATTCATTGCACTCTTTGCATTCTTTCTGCGTATTTCAGTTAAAGCTAAGAGAATCGTGGGCTACCTGTGGATTCTGACTGCACCGAAGAAAAAAGATTAATATTAACGTGATCAGAACAAAGGTCTAGAGCTCCCTGATTTTGAGGTGGTAGACAACAACAAATGTATATGATTTAGAAAGGCTGATGGGCTGGTAGACATTTTTGCAGCCCAAGTATCAGTCAGCAAGGACCCTGAATTCAGTCTGCTTTGCAAACATGGTATGACAAAATTGTTCTACTCAGGTATGAGCTTTGAAGATGAATGAAAAAAAAAATACTTCTGTAACAAAGTAAGGACCTCAAAGGGATGTGAATGTATAAATAGCCTTATTTGCATAAAATCAATTACCAGAATAGCTTAATTGCATTCTACAGAAAACACAGACTACCAGCTTTCTAATTAAAAAAACACAATAATAATCAATTTGATTTTGCAGTGACAATTTAGGGCAGAAATTTCCAGAGGATACCTATATAATGAATTATAAATTACCTGATTAATTTATTTTGTTGTTTGTCTGGTTGTTTTTTTTTTTTTCTCTCATTTGTTCGTTTATTTATTCAGTTGTCTTCTATGTATGACCACCTATGTTGTCCCCTCGTATACCAGATTGTTTACAGCTGACAAATTTGCTAGAAACTGTCCCCCGTTGTCTGAATTGATTCCTAAAATACAGCCTCTGGACATCTAGGTACAAAACTTTGGTGGCTGGCCATACCAAATATAATATGCGTGTTTTTCTGTTTTAACATCCACCTGTTATATAAACAAATTCAATTATGTATTCCCATTGTCTTTAAAGTATATTTCTCCAGGGATTTATTTAAAATTTTAATTTACTATCAGTTGTGTCATCACGTAATTATGTGTAATTGTTTTCATACATCTAACGTTAATGTCTCATTGTTCCAGCCAGGAACTGTGCTCAGTCGTTCTTGTTTCATACTTTTTGGAACATGCAGTGTTAAGAATCCAGCTTGCACTAATTCTGAAAGGCAGCACACCTTTATCACTGCAAATGTAACATTCACATATAACTGTCAAAGTATGAGAACTATTGACAGAATCTTGTTTGTTCCTTGCTATTCACTGAATTGTTCTTCAGATAGGCTTTTCGATGGAGAGCAAAATAACAGTTGGCCATTTCTGGAAATTTGTGTGCAGTTCTAGGAAAAAAGAAATACACATAAATCTGTTTCTCCTGAACACTGTCATCAGCCGTGAGCTTTGGTTGAGGCCATCTGTTGATCCATTTCTGTTCTGTGCTTCTTCCTCGAGCAGTATGGCTCCTTCATTGGCAGTCTGCTGCATTTTACAGTCCCTCACAGTGACATAATGACATCCAGAGTGTGACCCATGGGGTGTGGCTTTGGGACCTCCCATACCAATGGCTGGTCCTATGCTGGTGGAGCTGAAGCATTTTAAGGGGTCTTCACAGTATGCCCGCTGAAATTATTCTACAGTACTCAGCTCTATAAATCCACGGATGACACTACGGGAACCAATGGGAATATTTCACGTGCCAGGCAATGCAGAATGTGCCTCTGCAGCAAAAAATATGGACTCCAACTCAATGTGTTGCAGTGCTCACTGATACCCCAGGAGGTTACGGGAAAGGTGCTCGTTTCCTTTGCACCATGAACATAAACATTCATGGGCAAATTTAAACAGTGCTCTGTTTGAGTATCTACAGATCATGATGATTGTGTCACCAAGGACTGGAGATGAGAAATTCTTTCCAAAGGACTGGAGAGATCAATTAGATTTCGGTTCTATTCTGTCATATTAAACCATTTGCCTTGCCCAGTGTGTGTTCAGTGTGTTGTTGGTGCAACCCCTCAGTCTATACGGTGCTTCGTATCGCTGTAGTCCCGTGCCCCAACGTACAGTAGACCAAGGTTACTTAATCCTGGTCATAGACACTCTTTGGCAGGCTGACTTTTCCTCAAGCCAACTTCTCAATTAATTAGGCTTGGTTCATCTGTTAGGAAACACTGACGCAGATGTCACATCTATTTTAAAAGGCCCTTGAAGGAAATGTTGAGGCAAATTAGTAATAACCAGAAGACAAAATACATACTTTGTAATCTTTATTTGTTTAATGTGTCCACTTAATTCATATTGCAATAAATTAGTATGTTGCATAATTGATAATTATGTGCATTTTAACTGCTTAATTATTCTGTTTGGAACTAGGAAATAACCTGAAGTTATTTACAGCCAATCTGCCATTTTACATTTCTCCTGTCCAGCTCCAATCAGTAAAATAAATTATCAGCTTAATATAAATAATCATTCCTATGCTTACTTTATATCACGGATTAAGATAATCTGTGTTCAAATTATAATAACATCATAGCATCATAGTACAGGAAATCATAGTACTATGATTTTCATTTAAAGGTCTGTTGTTATTATACACAAATACCTACCGTATGTCTCTAATCTACCTGGGCAAAACTTTCTGTCTCTTTGTCTGTTTTAACATGTAGGTTTTAAAAATGAAAGTGTCAGTAATTTTTATAAATGTTTTAAGCAGCTGGTTTGACTTCATTTCAGATTGTACCAGCATTATTTTGTTAAGCTGGCTTCTTTATTTTAGTGGAAAACTTCACAGCATTAGTTAGCAATCCAACTATTAACCGTGTGAAGTTAACACTAAGCCGAATGAAATCCCAGAACCATAATGCACTGGGCCATCATTCCTACTGATGGCCACTATAAGCAAATAAGAGAGTCCAAAATGTTCCAAAAGACTTGAAATAGGAATTTTACACTCACAAAATTTAGAAGAACGTAAAATTAGTTATTAGGTAACAAGCCATTTCTGTCGATTTTGCCCAACTTTTCTACATTAGCTGTGTTAAGGACTGTCACTTAATAACCTATTATGCATAAAAACCATTTCTTAATTCACTTGCCAATAACTTCGTCCTGTGTGATGATCATAAATAACTTAAAAGCCAAATGGTGGGAACTGTTCCGGTTCCCACCATTACAGAGTAATGGATTTAACTCACTGTTGTTTGCATTTTTTTTGCATTTCTTCTACAGAGATATCATTCCACATTAACATTAAAGGGGCATGTGCCTTCTCAGACTTCTCCAATCTAGCAGCGATGACACTATCATACAATTGTACTTTTTGTTTGAATTTCTTTTTTCTTCCTCAAATGTATTACATGTTGCTAAGTAGTAAAGGTGCCATAGTTACACAGCAACACTAAATGACCCTCCGACTCTTTACCAAGATCCAAGCAGCTGCCTTTGTAGCAACAGTTAGTGATAGGACAAATGAGGCTTCAAAAACCCATAGTGGGCAGAAGAATCCTGATCTAACCAATCAATGCCGGTGCCAAATGAGGCTTCAAAACCCGTACTGGGTGGGAAAATCCCAAAGCTATCACCAGCATTGATTGGTAGTTCAGTGTCTTCAGTGAGGTATAACTAATATGCTAACATTTGTCATAAACCAAAGAAAAATGACTTGTTTTAAACATTTGAAAGAGTGATACATTGTGCATTAAATTATCACTTTTTATATTTAACACTTCATATGTTCTCCCTCAGAAAAATGAGATAGCAATAATTAGTTGACAATACCACAGCTTGCTTGTAAGAAATTTGGCCACATGTTTTTAAAGGAAAAAAATGTTGTTGGACATGCATGGTAAGTAGTTTCATAAATATGAAAGACTTTTAGTGTTTGTATCCCTACAGTTGACCATGGTTCACCTGTGAAATTACAATAGCTTAATCAGAATATCTTTATTGTCATTGTAACGAGTACAACGAAATTAAGTTAGCTGTCCAGCTGTACTGTCATTCATACAGCTGGGTGCTTTTACTGGCGTAGTTCAGGCTCAGCACTTTGCTCAGTAGCCCTCTGGTGGTCAGGTTACAACTCAGTGTCCTAAACCCCTACAATACCTGCTGTTTATTCATCAGAATATCCACTGACCTTGGTGTCATGGTGGCTCAATGGGTAGCACTATCACCTAACTCTTCCAGGGATGGGTATTTGAATCCCACCTCCCCTCTGTATGTATGGAGTTTCAATGTTCTCCCTGTGCTTTGCAGGTTTCCTCCAGCAGTCCAAAGACATGCAGTTAGGCTGATTGGTATCTCAGTATTGCCTGTAGTAAGTGTGTGTCTGAGGCCTTCGACAGGCTGGTACTCCAGCCTTATGCTGCCTGAGATTGGTTCCAGCCCCCTCATGACCTTAGCTAAGCAGTTCAAGGGTAGACGTTAATTCACTAACCCTCCGATATTTTTCAGAAGGATCTCGGCTTCCCTTTTTGAGTTCAAGAGCTTCACTTACTGTTGCACCTGTGAGTTGCATTAACCTCAGGAATTATTTCAGCGGTTACACTCCATGTGAAAGGCTGCCTTCAATTTTGCCTTGGATAAACTTGTCCTAATCAAAGACCTTTCAACTGATCATTTTTTGTATTCGATTATTTAGAATAATCACTCTATTAGTAGATAACGAAAGATGAATGGATGGGTGGATGGTAATTCATCATTATTGCATTTTTAACATTACCTGATAAACAGAAGAAATGCAGTAGTCTGAAACAAAATGCACTGTTTATGAAAAACAAAACGACTGAAATCCTGAAAGTCTATTTTTTTCGACTAATCCTATGATGAGAAACTCTGCGGCCTCACACCTCCACAGTAGTGAAATTGATTTGTGCCTCAGCTCTGCGTTCCCCTCAGCATGTTACCCTTGTGTTTGTGGGGGTTTCATCCCACGGTCCACAAACATGCAAGGTCTATAGAATTGGGTCTATATTGTCCATTCTGTTTGTGTTGTTTTGTGCTCTGACATCTTATCCAAGGTTTATACTGTTCCCTGGAGTCCGAACTCAGTGTGACCCAGCATCAGATACGAGTTTTTAGAAAATAGATGGTTTATTAGAATAGAATATACATAAGTACAAAAACTGTATACTCTGTTTTTTGTGACAACAGACCGGAACCCTTTTTGTAACTATTGTCCGTCCTTATTCTTTTTCCCTCAAAATGAGTCATTTAGGGGACTTGAAATAAACATAGCTTTCTCAGACTTATCCTTTGTATGCTGGGTGTTTTTTGTTCCTAAAAAATGTGCATCATCACATGATCACAAGAATAGGACAGCCTCTTCCTGCTCATCGGAAAATTTGGTGAAGAACGCAGCTCGGAGTATTTATTCTTCAGTTATATATGATAAATGAAAAGAGCATCAGATTTATATATCTCAGCTCACATTGTATTTAATTGCCCTTGAGTCTGTAAAAGCATTTAAAACTTTTATCAAACACCTTGTACTGCAGAAAGCAAGCTCGCCATTGCAGAACAACATACAAAAAATAATAAAGGATAACATAAAAACGACATGCTGCATTATTGACTTGTTTACCGTGAAAATGTGGCGAATGATTCGGGATCCTGCAAATAACATCGTTTACCCACTAATTATTGGGGGAATACCAGAACATTACCCGCACTGTCCCATGCTCTTTAACAGACAGCAGACAGAGCTTGTTTGCACTCTCCTGCTTTAGATGGACATTGATCCCTCAGCATGAACTGCAGACATCTGCCCTTTTGATCGCTTTCTTCATTGCATCGTTCATTTGCTCACGGCCCTACAGATGAGCTCAGGCCTTCTGCGTCAATTAAAATGCCTTGAAGAGAGAAGCGTCACTTTGCCAACTTACTGACTGTCACATCGAATCCCGACATCGTTTCTCGCTTCAATGTATATTACATGTCATAATTAAGGCAAAACAATCAGCTGATTAGTCTGTGGTGCTGACTGACTAGCAGTGAATTTACACAGTAGAAAGATGCGTGGTATATTTTCATATATGCACATCCTCCCTTTAGGTGAAACAGTGGCATTATTTTCTGTAGAAATTCAATTCTAATTTCAGAAATGACTAAAAATAGCGTGTATTTATTAGGAATGTGACTTTAATCCTGACCATTTTCGCTGTCAATTAAACAGTTCTAGTAGTATAGCAGAGTAGTTTATTTTCCTTGCAGTTCACTATATCCCAGTATGAACTGCAAGTTAAATTAGTTATTCCAGATCCTCATTTCTTATATTTCCCAAGAGCACTGCGTGGGTGAACCCGTGTCTTCAGTGTCGTATTGTAAATAAATTAGAATAATCGATTGGCGCTCTAGCTAGTATTTAACTCACCATTCTGTTTTACAGGGTTTCTCAGTACTGGTGACCAGGCAGCCAAGGGGAATTATGGACTTTTGGATCAAATCCAGGCCCTACGCTGGATCAGCGAGAACATCGGCTATTTTGGAGGAGATTCCAATCGCATCACAGTTTTCGGATCGGGAATCGGTGCCTCTTGCGTCAGCCTGCTGACCCTGTCCCACCACTCGGAAGGTAGGTGCGACCCACCATGAGATCTGTCATATCTGCATGTCGTTTAAATGAAAGCGAATCGCAAGATGACCTGAAAAACCATTCCGAAGTTCGGCTGGGATGCCCGTTTTACACTTGCAGTTGAATTCTAGGGGTTTATTTATTTTTCAATTAGTGCCCCATTTACTCGTAAGGATGCAAACAATAAAAACAAGAACTTGCATCAGATAATTAAGAGCTGGGATAAAATGAAAATCAAAACAGCCCTCGGGCTTTGAGGGCTGGAAGTCTCCACCCCCACTTAAATGTGTGGGCAGTACTCGGCATTGGATTGTTGCTTGTGGCATTTTCATCCCAGCTCCCACAGTGTAACACGTATGGTTTAATACAGACTTTCCTCTAAAGTAGTTTAATATTGAATTAATTAATGGCTGCAAGCTTCTTTGTTAGTACAAGTATGAATTGCACATATTTAAAACAAATAGTTTCTAAGTTGTAAGACTTGAAATAATGTCGTGTTGTGCATAAAAATGGATGAATGAAATTAATCCTGTGTATAGTTTGCTAATGTCTGCATGAAACTGCGGAAAATATTCTGGTACAGAAACACCTGCCAGATACACACTGAAACCACACACCAGAGTACCAGATTTTGCAAATTATGTTTTATTTAAACAGGGAGTCCCTGTTGTCATTCGACCGCATGCTTTCTCTCAGCATTTGGCAGCTGTGTGCCAGATGTATGGTCCTGTTTCAAACCGCCCTCATTTTTTAGCAGGTGTTAGCGTGATTTGCGTTCTTCCGGTCACAGCGCTTAGCCTTTGGTCACGTAGTATAAACATGGACAGTCATGTGTTTATGCACTTAAGAAATTCTTGTTTTCTTTTTGTTCTGTCAACATGTATGCGTTAGTCAAAGTGTCTCTTGCAGCACAGGACATGGTTTAAATTGCTCATGTAGGCCACATTTCAGGCTGAATTCCTGCTCCAAATGTGCGACATGGTGTGTTTTAGAACCAGACGTAGAGAGGCACATATTTTGGCAGGAGTCTCAATGTCATTACGCCGGGCGTTGGTTTCAAAGCAGATAGCATGGCTTTTCATTTGTTCAGATTAAGGGAGGCTAATCAAGCCAGTGATTAAGGCTAGTCTCCCAGAGATGACATCTTTGTATGGCACTGTTTAGTTGTCTCTTCTGTTTGTGAGCCCACCTTAACAGCCCTTAATGCCATAATGGTATTGGTAATGGTCAACAGGGCACCAAGAGCTACCCTGACCCCTGCCTTTAGCTTTCCATCAGGCAAGAGGCAAGTACTAGATACATACTCCCTATGGGAATCTATCAGTTTCCTGAATGCTGTTTCCTCAGGCACACAATGTTCATTAAGAAGGTAGCCAGTGAACGTGGTGAACATTTGATATACATGAATGCACAGCCAATGTTTTTGATACTAAGACCCAGGAACCAGGATGTGTGTAAAGCAGTGACCTGGACAATGTGAGATATTTGAGTGGAGCTCAGTGTTTGTTTTGGATATAACCATAAGTAGGTGCAGCATGTCAGCACATGGAGAAGGTATGTATCTTCATACCCTGAGATCAAGGGGTGCGTTATCTTAAATGGGATCACAGCAGCAGCGTTAAGGGATTTACAAACTTATTCTGTTCTAGATGTGAAGATTGTGGGCTTGAATCCAAGATGGCACGTCTAGCCTAGAGCAGGGAACTTTACCTCAACTGCTCCTCCAGAAATTCAGATCAAATGCCAGATAAAACTGCAGGCATACAAGCATGGTAAATTTCAAAGCAAAAGAATATAGCTATATATAGGAGACATCCAGTCAACCACGGAAATGTAACCACACAATATCAGTCTAAGTTGTATGAAATATTACAGTAGGATGGTTGTATATCTCCCCTGTTCATCCATTGGAGATATGAAAAGATGCTTGCGTTGACAACATCTCCACAGCTACAATGAGGTAGTTCAGTGGTTCCTATTACAAGGGACTTTGTGCATTTCTATCCTCAAATTAGCACCATAATGTTACTAATTGCATTGATTTTCCTTGATGAATGATGGCCGATCTTGGATTGAAATTTTACTACAAATGCATTTTCTATTCCTACCCTATAGTACCATGCTTCATGTAGCATGTTATTGTACTGGCAGAGTAACCAGTTCCCTGCTTCCTAGCAAATTGGATATTACTGATGCTATTTTATTCCTGAACAGAATAGACAATGTATGCTTTAGTTGGTTTTGGGGTAGATTAACTCTAAAAATTGCTGGAAATGATAACACAAAACTTTCAGCGGAGACCGTGCTCATGGTTCCCAGTCAGCCACGCAATCAGGTCGTACCTACTGTATGTGAGCAGTATTCATCAAAGTAATGATTGCAGGAATGGTGGGAAGAGTGTGATAGAAGTGAGCAGCCAATATTGACAAGCATTCTTAGACACGCTTCAGAATGCATTTGCAAGAATATATTTGTGGCACATGCATGTCTGAGTTTTATGGGCAATATATCCTTCATCTTGTTTCCTTTGAATGATCTATCACGCACCCTGAAAGTAAGCACTGAAATAATAAAAACTGACTCATTATATATCATATTACACGGAACAAACACGTAAAAATACTGTCAAATTTGCGTAATTTATTGGAAAGTAGAACTGTTTGATGCTACATTTTGAACAGCATGCAGATATAAGAACGGAAGAGATGCGAGGCCACGTGCAAAATCATACATATTAATAATGTATTTGAATAGCACATTTTTCATCCAATTACAAGGTGTCATTCACAACACATTCAAGCAGATGAACTCTGCTGCAAATGCTCTAAAATTCAAATTAGTATACAAAGACCCAGATTCCATCAAAAACGTGGTTAAACCACATCACATATACTTCTCGGATTCTCGGATACTTAAGCATTCTCTTTGAATGTAGTGGCCTCCCGATCCATAACAAAAATGGTAAGAAAGGACTGGTCAAATCAAAGTCAAGGAAAAAACGGTGCCCTAATCAGTTCAGTCAATGCCTAAGGCACTATTGATTCAATGATCTGACATCTAGCATGTCCGTATTGTTATTTCAGATGAAAATATGGATTGATGATTAACACTGTCTCTTTATGGAAGGCTCCTTGCATTGATCTCTCCGAACAGTGTGTTTGATCACTGATCTCCCATTCAGTGTGTGTCAGAGGATACGGCAGAGCTCCCATTCATCTTCCATTTGACTTGTTTCTCACTAATGCCGGATGCCATACATATGGGCCAAATGTGCATTATGTTAGATACTTTACGGTTCATCGTGCACCAGCCACAGCGGTAAATGTCCACTTTGGCCGTGCCTTGCACTGGCGGTGCTGCGGGGGCGAGGTGACTCCAAGCGGAGAAGGAGTTTGAGCGAGACCCATGTGACCGTCATCTGCTACTCCCGGAGACTGTTTAACCTGCCTTATCTGTGCCACCCGGCATGCCGGCGGCAGCCCCTCCCCGCTGGTGTGCACAGCGGCAGCCCCATCTGGCCGTGCCAAAGGGATCGGTTTGCAGGTCACACGCGTCGTCCAGCCCTCCCGCCAGGCGCCTCCAATGGTTTAGTCTCAGATACGATGCCCCTTCTTTCCTCGTCATTAAAACATCACCTGGGCTTTGCCGGCCCCCCTAGTGGGGGGCTTTCCCTTCTTTAGACTTCAGCTTGGTGATGTACTGCTTTAATGGAATTGATCAAAGACACGGCTCCTTCTGGACACCTTGCCGCCTTGCATGTCTGAAATTAATCTTGCTGTGCATCGGGGAGACTTGAGAGTAAAAAATGGTCATTAAATCACAGTCACACTCTGCTGGAAAGTGCTTTTCACCAGCCTAATAACCAGATTCAACAGTTGTGTCCCTGCAGAGTATGTATTTTTTCCTTCTCCTCTTCCCTGCTCCCAACATCAATTGTGGATAAGTTCAGAAGCAAGGACATTAGCCATTCTCATGTATTATTATCTATCTCACATCAGGCTGCTTCTAATTGAACATGCAGATTTAGCTTTTTTTCTTCTTCTCTCCTAATAATAATTATGATGTAAAATGAGAGATGGCTGTGTACTGCGGCAGTGGAATATTAAGTGGGAGAACATTTACAGGAGAACGTGGGGGGGTGGAATTGGTGAAGGTCGTTCTTTTTTTTCCATTCCTGTAACTAATCAGCCTAAAAGCTCTGCCTTGGAAGAAGTGCACCCCTTTAATGGAAAGTCTCATACATTAAAGACCGGGGACGCAGAGGAATCCTTGTGCTCATGTCGGCTTTCATTCTTATTAAGACTTCTTGCTTATTGAGGTTCCGTAAATGCGTCCGCTGAATTATATCGTTTTATTGCGAAGATGCAACGTGCAAGACACTCGGTAATTCATGTGACTGCCTCTCAGACATCGATTCTCACATGGCAATTTACCAAGCTCACTAAACATGATTTGCTTGGGAAAATGCCCAACACACATTGAGACATGTGGAATTTCGTCTTAAATAAAAATGTTATATCGCATTACATCGCATTTGATTTTAACACTGATAGTGTGATCTTTGCATTTTGCAGTCAACGTACAGGTCAGGTGGAAACGTCGTAACAGTCGGGTTTATAAAGTGGCATTTGTTTCATTTGGGATATATATGTGTACGTTACAACATTAAACAATACATTTAAAGTACATTTAAAATCTTAATCCTATTCAGGGTCTACTAATCCGATTCAAGGTCAGACTATTGTTATTCATTTTAATGGTTCCGACCATGTGATCATCAGGCTGATTAAACTGCATTTCAGAGGTTTTCCTCAAGGTGTCCCTGTAGGCTCTTGACGTCCAAAAATCTTTCATAATCATTATATTATAAATATTAATTAGGCAATTCTTTGGTTTCTCTGTAAAAGTCTTAGTTTGTTGTTTTGTTCTGTACATGCGGGGGTAGAATGAGATTACACTTTAATGTATGGTAGAGACAAAGTGGGTCAAAATTTCCTAGAGGAGATCAGACTTGAGGGTTGATTCAGATTTATATCTCAGCTGAACCGTTAATCAGTACAGACAGACAGACAGACAGAGGCAATTTGATTTATTGTGCATCTGCGCAAAGTGAATTTACTCCAGGTTGATAATTTTGGTAAGCTTATTGTAGCAGATACACTGCATCTACACTCCAGATAGTATTCTTCACAACCAGTTTCCTCCGATGTTCCACTGCATCAGTGGAATTCTATTTTATCTCAGACAAGAAAAATTGCGTTATTGAAGTTACAACAATTTTCCTAAGTGATGTGTTTTACAAATTGTTTTCATAACAAAATATCAAGCCTTGGGTTTCCTTTGCCTTCCCATCCTTATACTCTTCACTGTCCACCTTTTATTCATGTGTCCTGGCCTCAAATGGTTAATGTTTTTCTGTGTACATCATATTTACAAATCCAGAGCCCTCCAGAAACATCTGTCGAAAAACAGATGTGTTTTATGCGAAAGAGATTAATGGCTCTATATCCATGTGTACGTTGCTGTCAGTAGGCTACTTTGATTAACTGGGTACTGCTTGTAATAATTTCACTAACTGATATGACCCAAGCAGTTGATAGACTGTTTGACTCACGATTGGAAAAAGAGCCTTTAACAGAACAAAAAACCTGAAAGGTAAAGGTTCATTAGTGGACTTGAATAGGGCTTACTTTCCAGTTACTGGATTTTTTTTTTAATTATCAACCATTTCAGGCTCACCTGTCCAGTTATATGTTGATATGTATGATTTTAGTAAAAGAGGTGAGGATCCAGTAGCGTGTGTTACAATACAGCCACACACGTGCCGAAGCCACATGGAAGAGATGTCTCTTGTTATGTCCCTGAGACGTTACTAGTCCGTTTATTCACACGTGTCCCTCATGGCTGACGCCGTTTCAGAAAGAGAAAAGAGATGATGAAAAGTAGCTAAATTGAGATGTTTCCCTCCGACCTGACCTTGGAGAGATGATGGGGCCTACTCTGTAAAATGAAATTCCCGAGTCCTCACACGGGGTCGGTCCTGGGGCACCCCGATCACGATTTCACGCTCTACTGTACGATGAACGGAACACCGGGGCTTATAAGCGCAGCATGTCTACGGCCCTCAGAAAGGTACGAATCATTACCCCAGTCGAAAGGAAAGCGGGGATGCAGACCGCAGTGGCATGAATGATGCAATCTCCACCTGGCGTGATGCAGAATCTGTATTAGTGTAGGATCTAATGTAAATGTGACATTCTGGGCCACCATGTTTGTTTAGTGTCATGCCATTAACCAGCAGTCACTCTCTTCCTTTTTTGGGAAGCATAGCAAGACTTATTTGCTTCATTATCACTCTAAATGCATCAGTGTGTTTGATTTCAAAAAGCATCTCCCTTTTTCCCATTTTATTGCATTTACAGCAACACGGTCTCTCACCTCTTTGATTCTGACAGCAAGTCTATGACATGTTTGATGACTAAGACTCTCTGTTGTGTCAGGTGTTGTTGTTCTTTTCACCTTGATTGACAATCCAGATAATTAAACCTCTGGGATTGTCTCTTAGTGGAGCGTGGACGGGATTGCTTTGCATTTTCTTTGTGCCGCGGCATGGCAGAGAGAGTTGCTCACCCGCTGCTTCCTCCTACCTTTTCCTCTTTTATGAGGGAAATCAGATTGAGAACAGAGAGCAAGATAGCTGCTTTTCAGATGAAAAGGGGAATTACTGTCAACTCGAAAGAATGCTTTGTCATTTGATCGTTTAGGCTGGGAATGTTCAAATGCCTGAAACGTACAGTAATATATTGGTACACGGTTAATATTCACAGCATCAGCTTCTGTGTAGTGTATATGGACAGCTTCTAGAATATTCACACGTGTGTAGTATCAAGGGTAATACTGTGTATGAAGTCGATTTAATTCTGGCTTTTATTTGATTTAGAAAAGTGCTTCATGAATATGAATAGATTTTTATGTATAAATGTCATTTTTATAGTCTGCTGATGTACAGCAGTATAATGTCGATAGTGTTGGGGCCACAGTCTATATAAATGTATACATTTTGCAGCAGAGAGTAATAACTTTCCCAGAGCAACACAATGCATTCCACTCATACATAAAGAAGGGAGCAGATTTTTATGATTTCCTTTCATGGGCAGCTTGTTTACTAGCACTTGTGTTGCGAAGTTTCTTCACGAAGGTCAGTGTTGCAACAGCGCATTGAGATCGACTGTCTATAGGATGGCCATAGAAACCTCCAGCATGGGATAGAATAGGTTCGAGGAGCGGGACTGATGTAAGGTTACGCTATTGAAAATAGTGCCCAGAATTGTAATTCTAGGGAAGTCATTGGCTCTGAGTTGGTAACTCAGAAATGACAGCAATGTTGTACGCAGTGTGAAAAGTAAGACTACAGCATAGTAATGAAACTATTGGACTTTTTTATACTGTGTACGTTGGTAAATTTCTCTGTTGCATTTTGCGTTTTGCAAAAAGGCTTTGCAATAGTGAAAGTAAGATAGTAAAGTTTTCAAAAACAGCATTATGGTTTTTTAATATGCTTTTTCCATGAATGCCGCACTGTTGAAAATAAAGCTACTATTCATATTCATCTGCATTCATATAGTCATCTAGACTCTCCATAACCTGACAGAAACCATGTAGAATGTCTGTGGATACATAGCTATAGCTAAATCAGTATGTCAAGCTAAAATGTCTTCCGGGAAGACATGCTGTTTTGTGTCATCTATTCTTATGGGAGGAGAGAAAGTCACTGAGCACCAAGGATCTATGCCATTTGGTTTTGTGCATTTCAAATGAATCACGTTGTGTACCACTATTACGATGTGGATGTAAAATGCAGATATTGCTACTAATTAGCGCACTCTCATGCATCAAAAACAACTCATGTGGTGCATTATAGTTGGAGTGTTTCTGCATTTGTTCAAAAAGCACTAGGGAGCACCCCTCCATTTCAATTGGGATGCAGCTCTCTTACCCCACTCTGGGGCAGAATTTTCAGATGGGAGGGGGTGGTGGGCACAGGTAAACAGATGCACAGCAGGTCCATGGGACTCTATGAAGACCCTGACACACTAACAGTCTTAGACTGTTTCAGGATGCCACAGGGAAGGAAACGAGGATGTGGGTGGCCTCCCGGAAAGATATTGTCCATTTATTATTAATTACTATATATATTGGTGCAGCTGGAGAGTCGGTAAGGCATTGTCCTCCTCAGCCCTGTGGTTACAAGACGGTCCCTTAATTATTATGCAGTTATGGTTTAAAGGGAATGTGAAACATATATAACACAATCTAAAGCATGAGACATTCTTACAGATATTAAAATCACTTCAGCTAACAGTTTACTTCTTAAAATGTACAGTATACTATGCCTAGTTTTATAAATCAAATACACCACCTAACTAGCTGTGTTTGTAGAGCATTAAAACAAAATAACAAAAGCTATAATAATTATCATCATCATCAACGAAGCATAGTGGCTCAGTGGGTAGTACTGTGGCCTCACATCTCAAAGGTTTGGAGATTGAGATCCACCCTTCTGTGGTCCCGAAACACATGGCTAGATGAATTGTTACTAAATTGCTTGTAGCCTATGTTAGTCTGTGTTTACACTACATGATTTTCCCCCAATTTTACCCTGATTCACATCATACTGAGTCGGCACCAATCAGTCCTAGTCTGCCAATTGTGAGAGAGTGGAAGTAGACATTGGATAGTGTATGATGGGCACAGACTGTAGTCTGTGGCCCCCCCACAGTGGTTCCGACAAGTCGTAGAATTTCAAACATGTTTGAATTTCACAACTGGAGTTGGGAGCAAATCTGCTGGAGTCGTGTAGCGTGTGATCCCCAGCACGTCAAAAATCTGCACAGATCAGTCATTAAGTATAAACCATCCAGTCTTTTCATAATCTTCTAAGATTTGAAAAGTCGTGTAGTGGAGAGACACCCTTAGTATGTGCCGTGTGGTGGACTGGTATCTTGCCCAAGGTGTCCCCAGGTATATGTACTGGGCTTCCAGTGATAGGTTCCAGTACTGGATAAGTACTTGTGGACAATGGACAGATTACAGCAATGCATATTCTAATTATTATAATTACTGTGGTTCATCTTTCAGTAATAGTAATAAGAAACTACCTCACTTTAACAACATGTTTGTTTTTTTAGGTCCATGTTGATTGCAGTACGTCCTGAGGGAGTGCAATCTAGTATTAATGGCATACCAAAGGTTGTTACGTTAACACCATCTCAGAGGTCATTGTTTTAGTCAGATAAAGACAGATAATAGAACATGCAGAGTCTTTTGTCCAAGATCAATTTTCATCAGGCTTGCAACAAGTACTCTGAGTCCTGTATGTTGTTTAATTCAAACCTTTATGTTAATGGAGGGAAATCCCATCTCTCAGCGAACGAACAATGGAATATTTGCACAGAAACAATGGAAGTGGCTTCTGTCTTTCAGTCAATATACCTCCTTCAGTTAGCCCTTGCAAATATGAACTTGACAAAATCAACACTTGACATTTCAAGGGATTGGTGGACAGCAATCAGTGAGAGGTATAAAATGGTCCCAAAGATCCATGAAAGGCAATTATAGTAACATGATTTATTAAAGTGAACTGTCAGAATAACTTGTTGCTAATATTCTGTCCCTTTAAGGTGTGAGCTCACTTCAGTTTGATTTATCGCACTAGATTTTCTGAGGACACAAAGATGTAAGGGAGGCTTCTTGGGGATAGCAGTGTGGCTACATATTTCCTGCTTCAGTGTAACTTCAGCTTTACTCAGATGGTGTTTGGCTTGTGTCTGATGGGCCATTGCTTCATTATCTTTTGTACTGAGAAATTAAAATCGCTACAGGGCCAGGAAGAACTAACAATAGAAAAAGTTACTTTGCTATCTTAGTTGTGGTAAACAATAACCTATAAGCGGGTTATTGGTTGCGAAATTAAAATAGCTACAGCCCGTGAGAAGGGGGATTTTAACCATATACCAGTTGAAATGCATCATTCTCTGTCGAATAGCTCTGGATGTCCGTCAAAAACACATAATGTATGCATCTAGCGTAGCATGTTAAGGACATGGAGTGGATAATACACAGCTCGCAGCACTGTTACTTAACCTAAACTGCTTCAGTGAAGTATATCCACAGGAAACTATGCTGCTTCAGATAAAACCTTTGGCTGAATCTCGCCGATACATAGCACTGCTGCTGCCGTGACATTTCTGGATCCCAAGATGTCTTTTTCATGAGAGTGACCTTTCTTTTGTCGTGTGCCTGGATATTGAGGTTCGAGGTGGGGGCTTTTGAGCAGGTTAGAGCAGCAGGAAGCCGCCCGCAACAAAGGAGGCTGACAGAAAAGCTAGTCGAACTGCTCAAGGAGCCCGATGAGCAAGACTGGGGCGAAGTCAGGCACGCTCAGCCGACGCTATCAGGCTGGTCAGCTCCTGAAGTAACAATGCTCACTGTGCTGGTTAGCAGTGAGCGCTCCACAGGCGCTACACCACAAGAGGTCTTTCCTTCACCATTACAGGTCCATGTGGAAGGCTCTGTGTAGAGGGTGGACAAAATTACAGAAACACCACCTGAACTTTAACACTGAAGTCATTAGGTCACAATTATGAATGCAGCTACAAAGGTGAGTCATATTTGTCTGAATGCAAATTAGTAGTACAATCCACCTATACAAAGAGGTCGGACTTTTAGCACTTAAAAGTGTGAGCTTTCAAGGCAACATTGGATAACAGTGGTGATGTGAAAAAGAAAGTGTACGTCCTTTCAGTCTTGCCATCCATCAAGCACAGTGGAGAAGGGGTGATGCTCTTGTTGGGCTTGTGTTGGGGCCAAAGGAGCAGGGCACCTAGTAGTAATTGAGTCAACCATATACTGCTCTTTATACAAAAGTATTCTAGAGGTGAATGGTGAACCATCTGCCCGACAGCTAAAGCTTGCCAAAAATGGGTCACGCAACAGAAGTATCCCAGGCCCAGCAGCATCAACAAGTAAATAGCTGAAAAAGAGTGAAGGCTTATGAATGGCCATATCTATGTCGAGACCTCAACCTCACAGAGATTCTTTGGCAGAACTTCCAGAAAGTTGTGCATAATCAAATGCCCTCAAACATCAATTGACCAATGAGCTCCTCATTGAAACTGACCGGAAAACTCCAACAGAAAACAATATGAGTTATTGCTGCTAAAGGCGGTCTTATATGCTACTGAATCATGGAGTATACCAATTTTTTTCACACAGGGTTTCTGCATGTTGGGTTATATTTTTGTTAAATAAATAACGACATAGTAGAATATGTTATGTGTTATTTGTTCCCTGAGGTTAGATTTACCTATTTTTAGAACTTGGTAAGGACTAGATTACTTTTATTTATTCTGATATATAAAACAGTGTTGAAAGCGAGTGCATTTTCTTTTTTGCATGGCTGTAGAACGGCCAGTCAATCAATGCCTGAGTTGCATATTCATTGGTCATAAAAACCATAACATTATTTAGTTATGATTTAAAGAGAACAGTCTCAATAATATTAAATGGACCCTTAACAGTATAATTGCTATACACCACAAAATATAGCATCAAATATGTTCAGAGTACTGAATGAGAGCCTCTGTGACCCAGACTCAGCAAAAAATGTGTGCTGTGAGCATCACAAAGCATGAAGGTATGGGCTGCCATTTGGAAACCACTTGAATCCAAGGCTAAGGCACAAAGATGTCTAATGTGACATGAAGAGCACAAAACCTGACCTTGAGCAATGGGAAACAAAATAACATTGTCTCCTGAGTCATCTTTCACAATTTTCTACATCCGAACATTACATTTGGAGAAAGCCAAAGGATGCCTTCAGCCCATGATGTCTTTGACTAACTGTTAAACATGGCTGGAGATACATAAGGGTATGGGCAACCATCTCATGGAAGTCATTAGGTATAATCATTGCTCTCCATGGCCATATAATGACCGAGGAATATGAGGTCATTTAAGATGACAAAGTATACCCTATGGTGTAAACACTGTTCCCCCATGCACACTGCAGAACTATTTGAAGAGGACTTTCATGGACACCAAGATAAAGTTAAATGCCATCCATAATGTCCCCATTCACCAGACCAAACCATTTCTGAACCCAAATGGGAAGTTCTGGGCTAAAGGGAGTGAAGTAGACTTCCATCTCTCCCCGAAGAACTTGTATGACAGCATGACAATGAGGAATGAAGCTGATCACATCCATTTTCTAACCACCTTCACAAGACAGCATCACGGGGAGGTTTGGAGCCTACCCCAGAAAGCAAAGGGCACAAGGGAGGGTAAACACCAGAGAAGATCCCAGTATGTGCGCACACACACCCAAACACGTTTGTATTTTTAACCATGTGGGGACCATCTGTTAATTTCTATGGGTCTAACCCCAATCCTAACTATGGCAACTCTAGCCCTTACCCAGCCCTAACCTTAACCATAAGTAAGCCAACAAAATACAAGACATTTTGGCTCTTTTGGCTTTTTGATTGCATTTACACATTTTTATAAAATTGAGTTTTCCCTTGTGGGAACACAACAAATGTCCTCGTAAGTTAAAGATGTCCAGTTTTTATTACTTTATGGGGACATTTTGTCCCCAAAGTGTAGTATAGACATGCTATACATAGCCACACACGCACACATACACATGACAAGCAGTTTAGAGACAGTGACTATATATATGTCATTGAGGCCAAAAGTTTATATATACCATTGTAAAAAAATTTCAAACTCAAATGTTTCACAACCTCATGTTATCCTACATTTCCTGTGTGTAGTCAATAAGGGTGTCTACTTTATTTCCATAAGAGGTAATGGCAAAATAATAGCTAAGAGACACATTTATTTCTTCCTTTATTTACTATATCAGATTTTCACTGAGACCTATGTTTCCATACACTTTGTTAGTATTCGGTGGTTTTGACTTTGAATTGTTTAAATTGAATCAAACACTTACTGTGGCCGTCCACAAGCTTCTCACGATACATTGCTGGAATTTTTGCCCGTCGTTCCTGACAGACCTGGAGTAAGTCAGGTTTGTAGTCTCCTGGCTTGGACATGCTTTTTAAGTTCACTTCACAGATTATCAATGAGATTCACGTCAGACCTCTGTGAAGGGCACTTTGTGATGGCAACTGCAGTACTGTCACTTGGTTGGCCATTTTGTTAGAAATTTGGAGATATAGTTAGCATTATCATCCTGCTGGAAGATGACATTGCAACCATCTCTCTGGCTGAGTGCTTCAGGTGTTGCTTCAGAATTCATGACCTTGATGAGGATAAGCATGTAGAGGATGGATGGATGGATGGATGGATGGATGGATGGATGGATGGATCATTATAATGTGCACTATAACAGGTTATCTCTTAACCATGCCAAATTGTTTGTTGCTCAAGGGCATTTTTTCGTCTTTAAAGTTTCATTTTCACAACCTTATGGATGCAATTTGGATCCCTCGATTTTTAGGTGTTTGATCCAATTGGGCAACAACGAGAATGTAAATCTCACCCCGCCCGTGGCTAATCCCAGTCGTTGGCTTCCTGTGTCATTAATATGCATTTTCTGCAGCCTGCCTGTGTTCGTTTCTGCTGCGCCTCTCTCTTCTCTCCCCGACACGACACCTTTTTCACTTCCCCCTCGCCGTCTGGGTGAAAAGCAGCCATTATAAGCGAGTGCATGGCTGACTGTGTCAGCCTGAAAGGGCTGGCACTTCTTCCGGCCCACCTGCACAGGAAGCCTGACAAAGAGACAGTGACAGCTGAGCGCGGTGTCCCCCCCACGTCACCCCCTGTCAGTCAGCTCTTTGTTACTGCACCTGATAATGCCCGACGCAAACTAAATCAAGTCCCTCATTTCTCCAGCTCTGCTGTTTAGAAAAAAAAATCATATGCATAATATATTACTAAGCGATACATTCCTTTGTTTGATTTTTAGAGCTGCATTGCCATGGGTTTACGAGGAGGTCAATTCTAAGATGGCTCTGCTGTGATCTTTAACAAACCAATCACAAGTGTGTGTGTGTGTGTGTGTGTGTGTGTGCGCATCCATAAATGCATGCTGGGAAGATCCAGAAGGCTGTGTTGATTGTGCTGTTTCAGTAAGCTTCCTGATGGTTCTACAGTTCAATATCCTTCTGTCTCAAAGAACTTATTTTGAGATCCATAAAAAGGAACACATTAAAAGAACAATAAAACTAATAATGCACCAAAAATGGGAATTAAAAAATGAACTGCATTCAGTTGATGTAAATTGTTATTCTCGATTTAACTCACACTGTGTCAGTATTAGTCATAAGCTGACCTTGATATATATTTGCATCTTAATTCTTTCAGCCACTCTGACCTCCCTGTCCCATCCTTACGTATCTATGCTGTCTTAGTCACATTGTCACTTAATCACCAAATTCTGCCCAGCTACGTCTGCATGACTTCTTTAATCTCCGAACGACCACATGCACCCTGAAGACGCAGCTGTTCAGCATTTTGTCAGTGCCGTTGAATTTCTTTTCAGCCGCTTTATTCTGTTCCACTAAAACCACTTATACCAACAGAACCACAGAAATATTCCTTTTTTTAATCATGCGGATGAAACATTTCACATTGCAACATATACATTGCATTTGTTTACTTTTAAAGACTAGTTCTACTTTTTGAAAACTAAAAATAAAAATTATTCAGAGATTTGAAAAAAATGCAGGCTTAGTGCATTGCGAGAACCCTAGGCAATGGTTGGCATAGGCAGATCCCAGCTTCGTTGTAAAGGGCTGTGGTGTTTCCAGGGCACAGTCTGGATTAAATAATGTCATGTGGAGAAGATCTGGTGAGTGTTGATCTGCAGAGTTTTTGCCATCTGGATCATCAAGTCCAGAGAAATACAGCCATTCGTTAACGATGCTCGAAATTTTAATATTTACACAATGTTGGAGATTTGCATACATAATGGTCTGCTGAGAGTACAATTAAATCCCAAATAAAAGTGTCGTTGTAAATCTGCTGAACTGTGAAAATAATGTACATCTTTAGTTTGAGAGGGCAGACTTTTAATTTGGAGGTATGAAAGCTCTACTGATTCAACATTTAAATGTTTCCTTGTGAAACACTGGAGTGAAAAAGTATTAGAATGTGGTTAAGAAAAACATTTTCTCTAAAGGAGGATGTTGCTATTTGTTTTTTTATTGTTGTACTCTTTTGAATCCACAAATGCACAAAAGGTTTTCAGCATCACACACCTTGTACTGATAAGTGCTGATGTTTAAAAAATCGATTTTGTGGCCAGTTTCAGTGCATAAAGCCCTATTCGTCTTGGATCAATGCTCTGTTTCAAGCCAATGTGTCTGACCCTCAAAGAATAATGTCTCAGAAAAATTTAAACTAAAAAAGGAAAGTCATTTTTTTTTAATTTGACAAATGTTACTGATCCATTTGACTGTTTGACAGTATCAGAACCTGGCAGAACCTATTTAGTGTAATCCTGAGGCCTGAAGTACCAGTATAGCTGGCTGCTCATTTGAAAATCCCTTCCTCTTCAGCCTCTGTGAAAACTGACAGAGGCGGGGCCAATGAAAAAGAGGGGCCGTCCTTCTTAAAGCCGGAGAGGCTTGCAGACCTCACTGACCTAGCGGAGAACAGCAAATTTGCCGCTCTGTCTGTAGCTCCAGGGCCCAAGGTAAATATTTATGCTCCGAATGTCGCCACAGACACACGTGTGTTTTTCGGAAAAACAAATTCCCCCATCAGACAGTCAAAAGGTGCAGCGTGGTGTGCCGAGGGACTCCGGCAGTCTGGAAAAGGGGTTCATTAATTGCTGCTGGTTCCAAAGCTGGGAGAACATCTGCCTGCTAACTTGCAGTTTTGTTCCCTGCCTTCTCTGAGTGCCTAACCAGCAGCGGTGCCTCACATCTTGTAATCTGGTCCTCATCAGGCAGTGTCTCCATCGGTAGCTGTGCAGCTGTTCTGATCGACACCTGGGCAACACTCTTCCTTCCCACAGCCAGGGTGGCACCAGAAATAAATGTTCCTTTCCTCAGATCTCAACAAAGGGCAGAGGTGACATTTGATTCTTTGTGAAGTAAAAGTATTTCTTGACACACTTTCGGTCTGTTTCCACTCCAAAGGCTGCAATGGTCACAAATGTTAAGATTTCCTTTTGGGTCACATGACACTTTTTTTTTTTTAATGCCACAGTCAGCATTCAATCTTGACTTGTCTCCACAAAGTGAGTCCTAAAACCCACTCAGATATTAACGAATCTGCTGCATTCATCTCTTGATGACGACGAAAAAAGACCTCGATGCTTCTTAAAATATGAAGTGTCGGTTATTGACACTGACGTCGAAGGGCTGTGGGACCACACAAGCAGGGGGCCTCGTTACAGTCTTCATGAAGCATGCGAAGACACTGACTTTGCTACCGCCGCAGCGTCGCTCCTTGAGGCAGTGCCACCTCCGTATTGACAGTGGCACGCTTTCAAGAATGCTGATCTGTTATATCCTCCTCTGTTTGTCTGCGCTTCCAGTACCTGTAAGGGGGATGTTGGCGGAGCTAAACAGGGCCGGCACTGGGAAGGTTGTCAGATCACATCAGAAGTCCTCAGCTGAGTTCCTAAGTGCTCATTCTTGTAAATTGGAAGGAGGGGCAAGTGTCCATACTCTGCTTGTTATCCCTATAGTGATTGTCAAAATGTCTTTTCGTCAGTTGGATTTTGAATATTTTGTTTAGGTTATAACCTCCATTTCTTCCCGCTTTCATTTCTCTCCTGTTTACCACTTGCTTACAATACTTAGAAATGTGCTACTAACACAACCAGCTCGGCTGAGATGTGTACTTGCACACATCTGAAAGCGCATCTGATCTTTCGTGGTGGTTATTTATAGACCCTAATATGAAAGGTTAAACAGAAAAGCATGGCTTCCTCAGTAGTTCTTTAGTCTTTTTTCTGGCAGTTTAGTTGCAGAAGAAAAAACACTAGTGTCATTTCAGTAGGCGAATCCTACCCCCGCAGACCCTTCCCTACCTGGTCTCTGCAGGGGCTGCGGTGGGATGCAGGTAAGAGGGTCTCAGATGCAGCTGGCACTAAAATGAGGTGAGGACAGAAATATAAACTGGGTTTACTGAGGGCAAAGTGGGGAACATGTAACAAACTCCAGGATTTTATTCTTATTCGCATGCCTTAAGTACTTATTTATTCATCTTCTCCCTCCAGCAAACCCACAGCCTGTCTTTCCAGGGTATGAGACTGATAATCTCAGCTGTTGTGATCGCTGAAGCAGAAAGACAAACTATTGAATGTTTTCCGTTTTCTCCTCCGTGCGGACGGGGCGCCTCTGCTACACAGGCCCGTTTAAAGTTCCCCACCCCCCCACGGGGCGATGCTTGCGGAGTCACGCCTCATCATCTTTCATTAATTCCGGCGCTGTGATATTCGCCGTCCTCCGTAAAAGATTCTGTCTTGCGTATAGAGCTCGATCGACAGAGAGGAAACTCCTTTCAGAGATACCCATCCAGATTTGTCACACAAAAGAATAAAAAGGAAAACACATTTAGAGTTTCCAACTGATATTTTACCAGAACTGTGTGAACACAATATAATAATATTGTTTAAAATATAACTGCCCACGACGCATCTCGGTTGGTGCACAGAAGTACAGATGTACAGAAAGATAACGAGAACCACTCCTGTGCTGTGTGCCCCACTCTAGCACTCTCTCACAGCCCAAATTCAGTCCAGGACACTCTTCCCGTTGTACTCGAGTCACAGGTTGCTGTATTCCTGAAGCCATTGTGGCCCTAACATCCCAGAGCACCAGGCTGTTACAACTCCATTACATTAATGCTGAAATAGCCATTGATGATAGAAATAATAATAATAACTATTATAGTGCCATTAATTTTTTTCCTATAAGAAGCAATAAATTAATTTTACTCCCCGTATCTGAGCGCAACCATTCATTATCTATTACTTGCGTGGTTTAATTCCATAATAACATGCTGGGAACGAGGTGCATAACAAACCAGACCAAAGAGTAGGCCTCACTGATTATTCTGGAATATTCCTTGTCTGCAGCTCAGCAGCAAATTCCTCAAAGCCCTCGAGAAAATCCTATTGTCAGCGTGGCCGTAATCCCTGCTCTCACAAGGGATTGATTGTGTCCTGTTTCTTAAGTGAATATTTGTGATGTTTCTTCTCAAAATATCATTACAGTGTAATTTCCCTGAAATTTAAATGTAATTATTCATCCTTCTGCTTCAGTGGCCTTTTGAGTACTCTCTGCCCGCTACTTTGCCCTAAGCCCCCCACCAAAGTTATGGGTCCAATCTCCCGTCAAGTCAGTAGAATGAGTTATAAAGGGCCCCCATCAGTTCGCTGTGTGGTACTTCGCTGAACAAAGATGAGACAGGGGAAGTAGTCCAGAAGAGAGGCAGTATAACGGATACAGCAGTCACTCTGAGCTGGAAGTGAACCAGGCAGCCATTAGACGACCAGCTCAGTGCCCAAACAGGCCCTCGTGCAGGGGATTGATGAGACTCTGGGAGATGATGTCACTGGCTAACGTGTGTGCACACATGAGTAGCGTTGTACAGGCAGCTTGTCCAGGACATGCCATTTGTGTCACACCTCAGAGATGAGCTTAAGTTCCCAACCTGTTCATCTGGCTTCCATTCAGTCAACATTATCATAAGGACTAAAGAGCCACAGTGCACATTTATATAAGTTAAAATCCCAACCTAACTATCCCAGCTAAACTATGAGACTGAAATGACAAGTTTGACTGATCTCTTAGTGTGGATTCTGTGCTATTTATTGTTTTTTCCCTTTAAGATAAAATCTTTCTCTTCTCTTTTTCAATATTAAATATGCTCAGATTGAAATTTTTATGTATTTGCCTGATGTTTATCAAACAGGAAACAAAGCAAAACAATAGGATGCGCTTTAAAATGCATGCCCGTTACATCATGTATCCCATTGAAATATGCATAGTTGTTTATTATTGAGTAGATGCTCAGCTTTAATTTAACATATGTATGAATATTAATGCTGAAAAGGTTAGTTCCATCTGACACATGGCTACTCCATAGTACTAAGATGACTGCCTTTGACTGGAATTAAATTAATTGAAAAACGCTGTCATGGAAATAGATCATAGATCAATGCTGGAGTGCAGCTGATATCCTGCAAATCATGTGTCAGTGTCCCAATATGACACATAATTTATCCAGTCAGAAAAAAAAGGACGGGAGATGCCGACTTCAACAGATATCTAATACCACGATCAGTCAAAAACATTCCTTGAGGGGAAATCCGAGAATGAGCTCATTTGTAGCACCTCAACTTAGCAATAAATACAACATTCAGAGTCAGCAGTAAGTCCAGAAAAGCTAGGATGAAAGTAATGGAGTAGGAGCTGGAGGAACTAGTGATAGGCCCTAAATCAGCAGCAGAAGGTGGTGAGGGACTCAGCCGTACCGCCTGAGAGGGGAAGGTCATTCTACAAAGACTGGAAGCAGAAGCAGGCGGAGATGGAACCGTGAACATCTGTAAATTGTGCCGATCACAGGACGAACCGGTCATAACTGGCACTGCCTGCTTTATCTGCCAGGATTATTATATTAATGAAGCAGTTCGTACTGGCTGAGTTATTATGAAATGGGAATGGCAGAAAAAAAAGACTTTGAAATAGATTTTTTGCCCAGATGCACAAATATGTGTGGCGAGTTGACTGTGATTGGCCGCAGTGGTTCAGATGTCAAATGTCCGAGACGAGGCAGTTAAAAGAAGCCTTTGATGATTTGAAATGGTGAAGGCTCACTTCCTGGTCATTGATGCAAGTAGCGGTTGTAGCGCTGGGGCTTCGGTGCACAGCCAAATGATGCATAAAAAACTGAAAGCAGATAAACATGACTGCTTTCCATGCAAGTACATGAAAGAAAAGCAGTACCAAATAAAGATGTTTAGTAAATTAAGGTCCCAGTGTTAAAACTCATCAAAATCACCCACTTTTGTCACTAACATTACTCTTTTTAACTAACCATAAGAACAACTATGTTTCTTGTTAAAATTGTATAGAATTGAATGTTTTTCAGCTATTCAGCTTGAATGCAATGCTAATGAATGACACCACTGCTTACCAGCCATAAGATAACAGATGCTGTGCTTCCACCTTACCTTTAAATGCTACACAATCATGTGGAGAAAAAAAGCTTTCAATTCTTAACATTTTTTACCAGATGTGACATTTCAAGCCAGCCAGCTAGAATTCTTCCTTATTTGACACAGCAGATATTGTATATTATGGGAATTTGTGTTCAGAATTATATTGTTGATATTTCCTTTTTAAATGTTCCCATTTGTCGTTGAAAATATCTTCTTTTTTTGGTTGAATCTGTCTAAAAAAATGGCGGGTGGTGGGTTGAATTTTTTTTGACTCAGTGACTGTCTATTTGGTGCTGAGTACTGGGAGCTACTGAAAAGAGGATATGAGTCCAAACGTACTCAGTTCTCTTTGATGTTGCGTCACATGACCCCCGGATCTCTCCGGATAACGAGGAGCCCGGATCGCTGTCAGTAAGCGCCGGTCGTTGTCATGACGGCATCTCTGAATTCTGTCTTTAAAAGAACAGTTAAGAAATGAAAACTTAAATTCATCTGCAGTTTAATGTGTGCTGATGGGGGAGTTTGATATTTTAAAGCAAGCACTTTTGCTTTTAAGTTCTTCCTATCCCATGAATCCCTTAGCGGAGAATGCATTTTGCAGTTTTTTTTTTTTACAGTATATATATACAATGAATTTCTTGCAACCATATTATTCTAACATCTTGATTCCAGTTAGGACTGGGAGAATTCAGCTACTGTAAATAGTTCTCTGTTGTTCTTTTTGGGGTTCTCCCTACGGGGCAGACAGCAATTTGTGGGAAGCTGTAGGAGTCTGAACTTAGGGGTAAGGACCGCCTGGGGGAGAGGGTGACTATTTAAGGGGGAGCTTGGTGGGCATTCGCTCTTTCCGTGTCCCTCCGAGAGCACTTATACTGCGAACATCACCGTTATTGTAAGGCGTGGCTGTGGGCGACCACAGTCGCTCAGAGTTCAGAAATAACTTAATCTCTCTCCCTGTGCTCCCTGTGCATGTATTCATAGCAAAATGCTAAATTATTTACTTGAACATTTTGAAGGCTAACTAAGGTCCACGTATTATTACTATAATTTTTCCTCCTCTATCTGTGTGTGTACCCAATAGGAAAACTCTATATCTTTTAGTTGAACTTCTTTAAGGCTGACAAAAGTCATTTGTTTTTGAAAATTCAGGCCACTTTTCTTTACTCTGAAATCCAACATCAGGGGTCCTCCTAGACATTGGATTTAGAAGTCCTGTATAAAATTAACAAGAACGCTGAAATGTAGAATAAAATATCAAATGAAACATGAATCACAGGTCTACTTGTTGCAGTACTGCCCTGAAAATACTAGCTTGTCCTTCAGAGAACACAGAGCATGTTTTTGCCAGTGTTGTTTGCTCCCCAGTGAGTTTGGCTGTGGGCTGCTGGTTCTTATTTTGCCAGTGCTTTGCTGGTGTCACGCTGGTTATGCCTATGGGAACACAGACCCCTACACACATTCACAGACAGCTGGCTCCTTTCACAACTCATTACTGTGCTATTATTCAAATGTGGTGGCTTCTGATACGGTCCTTTTCACCAATTTCTGTCTTTTCTGTCAAGAATACAGAATTTCTAAGCAAGCTTTTCATATTTCTTTAATTGGTTTGCCTATTTAGCATTTATTCATGCATTTACTTATTTAAAGTGCCACTGACTGCAGTGCTGAACTTGTCCTTCACTAATAAACAGAAGTTTTGAGCAAGTCCTCCAAACCAGCTCAAGCCACACCAACCTATGCTATAAGAAGTCTATAAACAACAAGAGAAAACAGCTAACACTGCTGCCAGGATGATCATATAGGCAGCAGAGTTCATTAACTGGCAGTAGTTCCAGGTCAGGTTATAGGTCACAGTGGGCATCATGACCAAGTAACGCTGACTCCTACTGGACAGGAGGAGAACAATTTTTGGAAGTTCCTTAAAATTTCTTCCATCTATCCACCTTCTAAACGCTTATCCTAGTCAAGGTTGCAGTGCGACTAGGAGTCTGTCCCAGCCATGTAGGGCACAAGACTGGGGTATTCCCAGGATGGCATGCCAGTCTAACACAGGGCACATACGTGCTGTCACTAACACACATAATCACAATCTGTGGGCAAATTAAAGACACCAATTAGCCTAATTGCATGTCTTTGAACTGCTGAAGGAATCTGAACAAGCTCCACAAAACGCGGGAAAAACATTCAAACCCCAAACACACCATGCGAAGATGGGATTCAAAACCACAACCCAGCAGGTACGAGGCAATAGTGCGACCCACTGTACTGTCAAGTTAAAGTCTTTAAGTAGCTTTTTATATTAGTAATAGTCTTCAGTCAATCCACCATAATAAATCAAAGCATTCGTAATGTGGTAGATCCCAAATAAAGTAATCATTTGGTGGCATAGTATAATTCCATTTGTAACTAAGGGAAGGTCCATTTCTCTGTTCTTTGGGCCGGTGAATGTAGTTTCAGGTTTACCTACAGGACTTTCTCTGGTATTGAACCTGAATGAGATGAAAATCCTTTGAGGGTAATTGAAGGGTCATTATGCTGTGAATTCACCCAGTCCACGCTGACTTTACGGATGTGGCACTGATTCGAGTCTCTGTTTGGTGGCAGTGCCATAAAACTCCCAAAGCTGGCATCAATACCTGTCTTCCCCATCCGTTGGATTCTATGATTATGTTCATACGGGTGTAAATATCTGTACTATCAGTATAGGCCTAACAGGGATCTCTGAACGTCTGTGATGTTCTCTTTCTGTTGAAACATGAAGTTTGCCAGATTGTTAGCTGGATACTTGTATGTATTGTGTGCTTTTTAGCAAGAGATCATTTTATTGTGGTTCGAAGCAATTAGCATGCCGAAAAAGAGCCCTGTTGAGTATAGGAGGCAACCAGACGATGTCCCAGGTGCACTGTCTGGCATGGATTACTGATCCAGATGCATGCGAAGCAGGAGGATGAAACTGACGGAAATGAGGACGTGAAGAAGTCACACTAATCCGCCTGGTTCTCAGAACCTCTGGCCAGCAGTGCCATTGAACCACCTTTCATTTTGAAAGTTGCAGTAATGATTCACAGTTTACTTGACCGAGATTGCTGTCGGGCCCAGCTAATATTTAAACTGAACCGACATGGAAAGGCATGCCATTCTCAGAAATGGGCAAGGTTTTGGAAGATGCTTTTAGCAGCTTACTTTGCTCAACACTTCCACTGTCACGCCTGAGCTGACATCTGCACCCCGGGTCGAGTGTGAACACTACTGGTCATCACAGGCTGCCAAGAATGTCAGTTTTTCTCCTGCCTCAGCTTCCTGCTTGACTGGAATCATTATTTGGGCAGCAAATCACCTAACTGGGCTGTTTGTGGGTAAATCCGCCGATAACTTAAGAGTAATTCGAAAGCCTGCAGGACTCTGCTCCTCGAGGAGCAGAATTTCTCCCTTATTCTCTAGGGGAATAGTGAAATATCTCAAATGCAACATAATTTGTAGTGCCGAATAGGATGTGCTGTATCCGTAACTGGCTATTCAGAACAGTTTTGTTTGGGAATGGATTTTCTTGCAAGGTTCAAAGGCAAAATATTCTCCGTCAGACAACTTCTATTCGGAAGAATTGAATCGGAAAAAGAGAAGGACCATAAAATGCAGATACATTTCTGAGGATTACTTGGTATGGAGGTCTGAGCAATGGGGTTATTCCTCTTTATTGTTGTATGTATCAGAGGAAAGTACTCTGTTATTATGAGATGTTTTGTGTGCTTGACATGATCCTGAATCTACAAGCCGCTTTCTGTGTGTGCAGGGATTGAAGGGGAGGACAGGATTTGGCTCGTTTTATATTCTTGGCTTGTAGGGGAAACAGGGCTGGTGTGATAGACCGTCACATCCTTCCTGTAGTGTCCATGGAGCCATGGAAACGAATAAAGTAGGCAAAAGTGTTAGTTTTGTCATGAGGTGTGAATGGCAACGTGCCATCCACCAGCACACCCCCCTCGTCGCCGTAGTAACGTGAAACATCATAAGCAAATGGACTTTTTCAATCAAGCAACAGCATCAACAAAAGGCATACCGCGGGCATCCAAAAGCACAAGAGGAAGGCAGGCAGGCGCCGGTTCGATGGACCTCCCACTGGCGCCACCGCTGGCCTGGCTGAACCGCGATCGACGTGCGCAGCACGAGGGCAGGCAGCTTGGCGGGACCTAATCTTCCGGCGAGGTGACAGGATCACACCACTGTCTCGTATTGCTCTCATCTCATTTTAATCATTGACACTTGCAGATGCGTAGAGGCAGCAGTCTTATTTTTACCTGCCGTTGACAGAGCATGTCTGTTTGAGTTAGCTGAAGCATGTATGTTTCTCCTGCCCCTACACCTTCCCCCCCCATCTGCCCCCCGATCCTGTTTTCTCAATGGGAAGATGTGGGTCCACGGCCTTGGACACCTCACTGTTTACTACACTGTTCCGACCGCCGACAGCAGCAAGGTCCCGCCAAGACAGCGTTTGGTAGAAAATCAACACTTTGCGGACGCCATGAAACATGGGTTCAATAAACTAAAGCTCTCGCAAATAATTTTTCATCCTGACATTGTTGTTGCTCCTTATGGCTTATAAACGTAGTCTTTTCCAGGAACGTTATAGATAGTTGGGATGTTTCAGGCTTCTTTAGAATGTCTTACACTCATCAAGAGTTTGCAAAGACGTGTGGCATTTCACACTTTTTTTGGTGTGCTGTTAAAGCGAAACGCTTTTTTTCTCCCCTGTTAGGGAGGATTGGTCTGATGAAAAGTGACTTGAGATCCATCCTCTTTTTCTCATAGGGTGCTGAATGCTGACCAGCTATTCATGGGAAGCACATACGTGTAACGTGTACCAAGTTGGTCTTCTCACTTGCCTCTACAATGCGTGTCCATGCATGCTGATGTTTGCAGCATGTGAGAATGCATAGCTACAGAAATGTTTCAGGATCTCCTACACATTGAGTAGGCTTGCTTGTTTGCCAACGCTGTAATTTGCTAGGTTCTTGATGAAGGTCCTGGACGTGTGATATACCAGGGGAAATGTGGGATGGAGGCTGTGCTGGGACTCTGATGGAGTGGGACACTATTCCTCCACCCTTTCCCAAAGCATCCATGCCAGGTGGATGTTGTTGAAAGGCTCATCTACCCAACTAAGCCTTGCGGTGCATGTGGCCCCAGCCAAGCTGCAGGTGTCCTTGTCTTAGTATTTCTGCCCATCATAAAAAAAAAAATCTGTCATGAACTGAACCGCCCAGTTTCGTAAGGCTTTATTAACAACCAAAATTATGACTTCATTGTCCCATCTGACTCACGGGAGAAGTATGGCCAAGAGTTGAAGCCACCCATGCTTCTGAATTTGTGTATTTATAGGAGACTGTAAATTTGATTCTAAGCAGGGTATTTTTCAAATAAGTGTGCATAAATGACCTTCTTTAAAATTTCCTCAAATGTGCCTAAGTGCTTGGGGGTGCCTCGCCGGGGTGTAGCTGGAAGACAAGGGGGTGTGCATTTGGAAAGACCTACATTGATAGAGTGTTCTTTAATTGCATGCAGTGGTAGAAACAGTGAGTGAGTGTTCTTAGTATCTATTTTTGTTGCAGGCTAACAGACATGACAATTAATGCACGATTCTTGTGTAAATCTGGTCGTTTATTGAAAACAAGGAGTAAACCGGCAACATTTTAATGGGTTAGGAATCTAATGAGATGAGCACAGAATTTTATGAATACCTGACAGTGAAACAGGCACAAATAATCCCTAATTATTTCTTCCGTCGCCATACTGCAATATCCAGACAGATACACCCATCTCTGGCATCATTTTCTGCTACCATGAATCTCGTTCTCCCTCCGTAATCTCTTTAATCGCCGTCTTGCTCACCGTTTTCTTCACCTGAATGGCAGTCTTTTCACAGGAGCTGTTCTATTGACAGGATGTGGGTTCTGTAGGCTTTGGCATCTGATGGTTTGGAATCGCAATTCGCAGAGGCAAATAAAAATGGAGGGAAAGTCCTCTGGTTGTAAAAAAAAAGAGAATTGTCTATCAGGTTTGCAGTGGGAGGCAAGGGGGGAGGCAGGTGATCAAAAGTGAATGCAATGAGGTAAGGTGGAGAAGGTGCGGGTGGGGGTGAATAGCAGATACTGATTGGCCGCTGGACACACCGTATAGGCTGCTTGTGATTAGTAGGTGCTCAGGGGGTCCGGTAGGGAATATTGAGCTAGCATCCTCTCTTTCCACTACTTCCCTGCCACTGTAGGTCTGCCTCTAACTGCACACTGTGGACAGCGGTAACCGGTGGCATCTCCACACTCATGCGGGCTAGTGCTCAGAATGCAGAAGTACAGCTCCGCATCCGATCTGTGCAGCACCCTAGTGAGTGAGATAAGAGATGCAAAACTAGGCCCGAGGTTCGAGGATAATTTACAAACTTCATGCCAGATACCCAACCATGACGATTTTCCTCTTGGGAAAGGTGAAGACAAATTATGTAAATTAAATTGATGGTTTTTGTTCGATTTATCGCAAGAGGGTTAAACTGCACAAAGAAGGTTAAATTGCATCACCTGCTACATAGATTAGGTCAAAAATGTTTGACCAGATGTGACGATGACAGATTGCCACCGGGTAGCAATGTGTCAGATGTAAAAAGGCCACACTTATGTGCCGTATGTCAAGTGCTCATGCATGGATCCTAAATCTATGGCACAAAAAAGTGAAGCATAAAAATGAACATCACAGCACCGCAGTCCTCCTCGAATAATTCATTCCACTTTTTTATCATCTATCGTATATTGCTGCTGTCTGACAACACTTGCTAATAATAGTTATGAAACACACGCACCTCAGATGCATTCATCCGTTCTCCATAACTGCTTACCCAAAGCAGGGTTATAGCAACATCAGATGCATGTGAAATTTATTAATATTGTATTTCACAGCTTTCAATCCAGATTTTATTAGGAACGCAGTATATTAAGCTAACGACCGATAACACTTCCAACTAGCTTAATGGTTTCTCCATTATTAAAATGCTATTTCTTAAATTATAAATACCTTACCTAATTAGCATGTAGATATTCCTCCTTTATATTCAGATAAGCAGTAGTGCATACTGTGTATTCAATTAATACACACCCATTTAATTAAGAGCTTGCGATGTTCAGAAATATATTACATCCTGATCCGGCCCCAGAAAAACAAATAATTGATATTCTTTTCAGTGTCAGAATCAACCATCTTCAAAGAGTATCAAAGACTAATAGAATGTGTCAGGTTTGACTATCAACAGGGTTTAATGGTTGGCACAAAATGCAAGCTACGGTGTTTAAAATGACATATATCAAAACGATTTCAGAGGAATATTCTGTTAAAGATGAAATCTCGCATGCTTGCCTGATATAGTATCAGAGGTGCTACCATGCTTTTTAATATTTAGATTTGCCTCATTTGAAGGCAGGTGATCTGCACACTTATATTTAAAACTTCTCCAGTGCCTGTGTAACGACACACGAATGATCACAACAGGTTGCTTTTCCGCCTAGTCATGGATGGCAGATTCTTCATAGTAATGTTATGGAAGAGAGTTTAAAACCTCACTTTCAGCCCATAGTAGCTGTACTTGTTTGTAAAATGTGAATAATCACAGCACCTGTCTTCATTTC
The DNA here is from genome assembly GCA_009936485.2 of Gymnarchus niloticus. Classification (NCBI taxonomy): domain Eukaryota; kingdom Metazoa; phylum Chordata; class Actinopteri; order Osteoglossiformes; family Gymnarchidae; genus Gymnarchus; species Gymnarchus niloticus. Next base: position 17,412,166 of record JAACJT020000002.1, on the reverse strand, counting down.
TTCAAAACCATCAGAACTGCATAGTTAATCTAGCAAAACTATTTATCATCTCGTTAGTTATCCGGATTTTTTTAATGAAAGAGCAAAAAATGAAGCTCATTTTCTGTTAAGTCGGAGAACCAAATAGGGAACTTTTTTGGAGCAAATCAATGATTTCCTTTAATTTGCATGCTGAATTTTCACTACCAGGCTACATTTAATAAACTAAGATATGCACTATGTTAAGGGCATTGCTTTAAAGAATATTCAGCCTCGTATGATGGGTTGTGCCTGAGTGCTTAAGAGGTTGTGAGAATCATTCAGCAAAGCATGAGTAACGGTAGTGCACAGCCACCTGGAGCAGGGATTGAGCAGGAAAAAGAAAAGTGATGTATTGCAAGTGGAACGACCTATTTTGGGCAGCTAGAGCCGTGTTTCATTGTTAATGATAAAGTGTGAAGACAACCTCGGCCATCAACGTGTAGATTCTCTTAAAAAAAAAAATGGAAGAAAGAAAAGACATCAACAACATCCTGTGAAACCTGACTGCCTCACGTAGTAATTTGGTGAAGATGACACCAGTTCATAGAAATGCCTGCTATCCTTCATAGGGGCAGAGAAATTGATTTAGATTTGGAGGCTAACTTTGCTGGCCACGTCATGATGACGTGTGTCAGCAACAAATTAGAGCAATGCCATTTCTGTGAATAAGCAACGGAAACTATTTACTCTGCCATTGGGTTTTTGTGTATAGTCAAAGAAAGGATAACATTTAGCCATGTGTGACCAGCTGAAGAACAGCAGTGCTTCAGTGAGAAGCAGACATTGTGGTAGCTATGGAGACAGCAGCCACAGGCACATTAGAGATTGGTCGGAAAGATGAACTTCCTGTGTGCACTTTCAGGCAGCTGCGCCCCCTTGTGGCTGTAAAGATGAAAGCATTCATGTTAGCTAATTAAAAAAAGAACTGGCAATAAATGCAGCTAAAGACTTTCTGAATAGTGCCGTGCAGAGTGAAGTCCAGGTGAAGGATGAGTTGGAGGGTTCTCCTGTACTGTAGCGTGAAGAACGGAGCTTCACAGGAGGCCAGCAATTCTAAAAGACAGTTCAAGAAGCAGACTTGCATGTCTGAGTGCTTTACAGAAACTGTGAGGTGCAAGGGTTAGCCCAGCGTGTCAGGTCAGCATCTGACAGGGGGCTATGCATGCTAAATTAAGAGGCAGTACAAATTTAGCAGAACAGATCTTACAGTGTCAGGCGGTCTTATGAGAACACAAAGAGGAGACACCAGTGGCCGCAATTTTACTTTTGACCATGCATGCTGGGGTTGGGGGGGCGGGGGGTGGCTGTGCTTGTAGCTTCCTACCCAACAACAATGTCTGACATTGTTGCTATGCTGCATGACAGTATGGCATGAGGCCATCCAAGGTCATAGTAACCCCAGTGGTGCTTACACAGAGGCTTTCATTAGAGCATGAAATTTAACCGTTTAAAAGAAATAGACCACATTTCAGTAGAGAACATGGTTCCAGGCTTTCTTCCCTTCTATAAGATCATTTAAATGGTACAGCTAAAATGAACTTTTTTGCATTAGAAATGCTTGACTACCTGACTGCAAATAGTTGTTTATTAGAGAATGAATGGCATAAGCAATGTTACACCTCGAACAATGAATTGCTAAGACAGCGAAATGGGGCAATCCAAATTGCAAATGTGTTTATATATTGACAAATGGAAGGGAAATATATAAACAATGATGAAAACATCATCTGCTGGGTTAGTGAGTCACTATCGATCTCCACCTAAGAGTTTCTTTGCTCTGCGCTTCCCCTTGCGTCCAGATAAGGGCCAGGTGGTCGAGGTCGACGGACCACGGAGAAGCCGTGTTTTAGCAGGGGCCAAATGAGCGATGGCCCCACAGACTGTGCCGTAACTCACCATGACCTCAATCTGCCAGAGGCACTGGGCTGTGATGGATCAGCTTGCCGTTAAGGTGCTATTCCCTTACATGTCAGCTGTAGCACTGCTCCCTCTACATAATAAATGACTGGGCTGCAAAATTGTGCCCAAAATAATAATAATTACACTAATGGACAGACAATAGCAGTTTGAGGATGGGCTGCAGTCAGTCTTCTGTATTAATGAGCACTTAATTAGAGTAAAATTTTTTTTCCAACAATAGTCCTTCAAATTCTTCAAAGGTTAAGGGATATGTAAGTCGTGAAACGACGGGCAAGGGTGGCTAAAATAAAATAATAATGCAACTGCATGCGACTTGCTCACATTAGGCTACATTCTGAAGTTTATTAAAGGCAGCTTTTGTGGGGATTCATGGTGACAGTCGTTTCCTGCAAATCGCTGTGTAAGTGCGGAGTGTCACTTTGCTTATTACTGTTCATTCTGCTTTCTAATGTGATAATAGGCACTGTGTGCAAATGGAAATCAATTGTTTTCAACTCTGTGATTTTCGATGTTGGGAGGGAGGGGGGGTTCCCTAACAAACGTGATCAAGTTGCAAGGTTCCGTTTCCATGGACACCACGTTATGGATAAAATTATCAGAATCCGTAAAGCAGTGGTCCCAGAACCTCTCCTAGGGTCATTCTCAGCCTTTACGCTGATTTTTTTTTTTTTTTTTGTTCCACCACCAGACAGCATAAACAAACTGATCAGCTGATATTTGAGTCTATAATTAGCTGATTAAGGTGAGCTGGAATGGCTGGGGATGCTGTGTGACATGTTCAAGAACACTCACTTGCCCCTAAGGCATGTTGTGATTTGACTTTTGGAGATGATATGGGTGATGAACCTAGACATTGAAAACATCACAATGAGACCCATTCCTCACACTAGCTACAGAGGCATTTTAAATCGCTGCAGGTTTTTTTCTTTTTTTTGTGGTATTACAGCTCAATCAATACTGTGATAGCTCAATTATCAACATGAGAATTCCTGCCTGTAAACACTGGGTATGACCATAACCGTGTGCGATACCTGAGTGCCGTGCATTTCCGTAGTTCCCATTAAGGCATCATTAAAGATGCTGGCATGCGGGTGCTCAAGGTCACCAAAGGCCGAGTTCCAGTGACTTCTGAAGCTCTGACAGAGCAAGTAGCCTTCGCTGAGAGGACCTATTGGGGGTGACAGAGGAAGCAGGGGATTAAGTGAGGGTGCCGCCACCGTGGGGGTGGCCATCTTTTATCTCCCAGCCAGCTATGGGTCACTTTTGCAAGGGGCAGATCTCTGACATCTGCTTCCTCTCTCTGGGGTGGCGAGGGGGGTTCACAAATTTGCATACATAGACACATGAGTCAACCAAAAGAGTGAGACAGGGTGGCAGAGGTGACAAACAAGCACTTAAACTCATATGAAATCGAGCTGCCACACGCAGCAAATTGAGAACACAATAATATGCGAGAAATACAAGATGCACCTCCGTTTTTAGTATTAATTAAGGAGTAATTAATCTTTTATCATCATATTTGCTGCTGTAGGACAATAATTCAGTGTGGTCTGAGTTGTTGGCAAATAGTATTGTAATATCCAATTTAATACTGAAAGCCCTGACCCTGGTGTGAAGATGTAACTCCAAAAACACCTTCCCTGAACGTGTCTTATTCCGCAATATTGGCTTTGGCCATCTGTATCGCTCCAATGCTGTGTCCTTCAAAGAGTTATTACCAAAAGTGCACCTTGGAAGAGAGGGAGATGGTTTTTGTGTATGGTAAATGTTCATAATGCGCACTGCACAGTGGAAGCTGGCCAAAGCAACAGACAGGACTGTGGATCAATTCTGTGGTCAGGTAGATGATTGCCAGGCGGAGGCCACTGACGGGCAGGGTGTAGGAGACTTGAAATCAACTTCCACCTTTTTTAATTTTTTTGTTGGCAGCACTCAAAGTGAGTTACAAGAAGCTGTCATCACTTATCCAGCGAGCGTGGCTTAAATTGAAAATGTAGATAACAGTGAATGTAAAAAAAAAAAAATATGGCACACGACTCCGTGTCCTTATTTTCCTCTCTGTGGGTGCAGCAAAGCCATCTGTACACTAATTTTCATGATGATCATTTAACACGAGATTTACAATAAAATCAGTTTTGTGTGCAAACACGGAATATGGACGGCCATTTTATAAGCGCATGTTGACAGAATTCGCCACACAAGCAGCTTAAAAGCAGCTTGACAAAACGATAATGGTTATTAGCAAAATAGCCATCTCTGACGTCCCTTGTGTTTCCATCACAGGTCTGTTCCATAGGGCTATAATCCAGAGCGGCTCAGCTCTGTCCAGCTGGGCAGTCAACTACCAGCCAGTGAAGTACACCCGTCTGTTGGCCGAGAAGGTCGGCTGCAACGTGCTGGATACCCTGGACATGGTGGATTGCCTGAGACGGAAGAGCTCCCGAGAGCTGGTGGAGCAGGACATCCAGCCAGCTCGCTACCATGTGGCCTTCGGCCCGGTGATCGACGGCGACGTGATCCCCGACGACCCCGAGATCCTGATGGAGCAGGGCGAGTTCCTCAACTATGACATCATGCTGGGTGTCAATCAGGGAGAAGGCCTGCGCTTTGTGGAGAACGTGGTCGACTCTGAGGATGGCGTGTCGGGCAACGACTTTGACTTCTCTGTCTCCGATTTCGTGGACAGCCTGTATGGCTACCCGGAGGGTAAGGACACCCTGCGGGAGACCATCAAGTTCATGTACACAGACTGGGCGGACCGTGACAACCCTGAGACGCGCCGTAAAACTCTGGTGGCCCTTTTCACTGACCACCAATGGGTGGAGCCGGCCGTGGTAACGGCAGACCTCCACGCCCGCTATGGCTCTCCCACCTACTTCTACGCCTTCTACCACCACTGCCAGAGCCTGATGAAGCCGGCGTGGTCCGACGCAGCTCACGGAGATGAGGTTCCCTATGTCTTCGGGATCCCCATGATCGGACCCACTGACCTCTTCCCGTGCAACTTCTCCAAAAACGACGTCATGCTCAGTGCTGTCGTCATGACCTACTGGACCAACTTTGCCAAGACTGGGTAAGTGCTAGCCGACTCATGAAATATTCTGAAACTGAAAGCTGCTCGCTCAATCAAAATTTAGGTGTTTTCATGAAAACAGATGGTGTCCGTATTGAGATGCACATTGTGGCTTTTGCTTTTTTGTGTCGCTGGTTTAAAGCTCATAGTAAATAAGATCAAAGAAAATGGTCAAGAATGAAGGGAGGCACCCATGGCCCCCAGACATTGCCGAAAGAACATTTTTTTGCCCTTTTTAAAGATTCATATGCTATCGTTTCTCAGTCAATCTCTTGGTCGTTGTACTGTATGTAGGTTGAAACAGCTCAGAACTGGGGCATTTTAATAGGGCAAAAATCAGACTCTTGGTGTGTGTGTGTGTGTGTGTGTGCGTGTGCGTGTGCGCCTGACAGAGTGAGTGAAGGACAGGGGGCTGGGGTTGGCAGGTCATAAGTACAATCTAGCGTAGAAGTTCCTGAGACAGAAAGTGATTAGTGAAACATATCACAGGGTGGCCTGTGGCGATATTGATCACAGACCCCCTCTTCAGTCGATCGCTGCTCCCTCCAGTCATCTGGCTCACTACCTCTGTTTTTTCCTTCTCGCTTCCCTTCTACACTCTGTTTTGCCCTGAGAACAAATCCCTTTATGCCTCTACATGGAGTACGCTTTAACCTATCTCTTCTAACAACCCAAATTTCATTTGACAGGCACTGTTACCAAAGAATAATTGATTAGGGATGGATTGAATCTTTAATTGTTTCTCTCTATCTACCTTTCTCCATGACATTTATCAATGAAAGCAAGTGACATTTGCTAAGTGCCTTTCAAGTCCGGGCACTCGACAGATCAAAGTTGAAGGAACAAAAAGTAGACTCCAGCCTGCACATGAATATGTATTTATGATTTTAATCAACAAATATGTCATTGTTAAACTTGACTGAACATCTAGCAAGTACATCAGCTTGTAAATGAATTGTTCTGTGGACTGCATTATGTACTTGTGAAATCCTAGGCATGGACACTTAATGTATGTATTTTTAGCATGAATTGTGTATTCATCCTGTACATATTTCTAACAGCTGAGGTAGTCCATATGGCATTTTCACATTGCATCTTCTCTCTTCAGTTTGCCATCGTCTCTGTTCAGTGGTCAAGCTGTAAGAAACAGCACACCTCCATAAGTGTTTTGACAAGCATGGCGGCATTTTGACCAACAAAAACAGTTGCCACCAGGGCCCTACGTTGTGTTTCACACCTCTGCAAGATTACCCTTTCATTGCAAAAATTAGCATTCATCGCTAAATTAATGGAAACCATTTCTTCTTTGTCTGTAGCAGCTCACCAAAAGCTTTTATTCAGGCATTATTTGCAACAGCCTTGGTTGTAAATTCACAAGAGCGCTAATTGTATAATTGATTGTATGCTACTTGCTAACCAAGAGCATCATTTTGAAATGGCCTTGAAGAACCTCACCTAAATGTGTTAGCTTTCATACTGCACCTAACTTGCTTTGTGGTGGCCTATGACGCTATTGTATTAGGAATGAATGATAAAAAAACTCTCCTGCTCACGCTATGGAATTGAATTCTCAGGCTTTCATGAACCACAATCCAAGGTACACTGGGAAGTTATTCAAAGTGAGGGTGTGTGGCAGCTTCTCATTCAACAGTACTTCACTTGCCTTGCTAGGTGAGTCATAGTAAGCATAGTGTAGCAAAGAAATGCTGCTTGTAGAAAGTATATACAGCATCTCTCCACAACACCTCATGGGGTCCTGCTTGTTAAATTCTGTAAAACTGCATTTTTTAGTGAAAGGAACATACTGTATATATGCATTTTTATTATTTCTTATTATTGATAATTAAGTACTTTCAACTTTTGTTTTTAAAGGTCTGTGGTGTAGAAATGTTAATAGACATTACCTTCACAGACTAATATTACACTGACAAAATATGTCCACCTGAATACCACACCCCTCGCCATTCACAGTTTGGTGTATAAAAGTTTTCAGTATGCACCACAACAAGCTGCATGTTGTTTTAACATTATTTAATATACAGTGTCCTCCAGTCTCTTGCCATTGCCTTTTGTAACTCTATAGCTGTGCTTATTTTTCCAGGATATTTATAGTAATAGAATGATCTGTGGTGTCAGCTTTAAAACATGATGTAAATCAATACCTCCAGGTACACAGGTATACACATTGCATGCACATGTACCGTACAACACGCGTGGGCATGGAACAGTGCCAGGCTGGCGGTTGGGGTCAGTTAGCTACGGTCAGCTGTGGGTCATCCTGTGGGGGTGTGCATACTAGCTGTTTTTAATGCATTTTGATGCAAGGTAGAGAAAGTGAACAACTGGTTGAAGATCAGTTAGAGGCTCAAAACATCAGGGAACTGCTGGTGCTAATGTAATGTCACCAGGCGTCATCATTCACGGGAAAATGGGAAATACAGTATGTGGAACTCGGGCAGTCCAAACTGTCAGCAAGGACAGCTTACCATTTTACACATAGAGCCGGTGAGAGGTCCAGTGAGTCTCTGCCGTTGACCTTGATAGTAGGCAGCACCAAATTCCCAGTAAATTAGAAGTCTGACAGTAAAGACCTGACCAGATTCATCGACACTCCTGAGAAGAAATTCTCAGGTATTGAGTACTCAGATATGCCTCTCTGACATTGGAGAGACTTGTGCTGAAAGACCTTGCTGATGTTATGAATATTTCGATGTCATTGCAGCGTATGAATGCATAGCTGCAGTACAAGGCATTTAAGGTAACACATTCTGAATGGACATGAGGCTCGACCGTGGCTGAACTGGAAGAAGATCATTTTTATGGGTCATGCATGATGTACTTGCCCTTTAATCCCCAAAAGCATACAAAGAGTTGTGCTTCTGGGTCCTGCCCCTTCGTCTTATGACATACTGTATGAAGAGTTGAGGAACGGCTGAGGAATGTTACATCAAACTCTTTATTTGGTCTCTGTTTTTATCTCAGTGATTCTCAGCCCAGTCCTCAAGTGCCTCCAGTTACTCCACATTTTTGTTCTAATCCACCACCTACACATCTAAACCAGGTATTGAAGGACACTATCACCAACTGACAAGTAAGTAAAGGAATATAGTTGGTGGAACATTACAAAAATGTGGACTGGCTAGAGGTGCCTGAAGACTGGGTTACAAAGCATCTGACTCTACCCCACTTACAATATTCTCAAAAGTTGGCACTTGGGGGCATTGACACAGACTGAAGAACCCCAGGCTGGCACAGTTGCTTTTCCATCTCTATTGTTCCCTCCCCAAAAAAATTCCAGGAGTCGACAGTGAGGCACAAAGAAAGGTCTGTTTGAACAATGAAGAACGTGCTCAGTTCATATTATGGACTGAACTCTAGGTTTTAAGCATGCTATTATGGAAGGCTTCAAACATGCTGGTTTGGGAGTAGCCTACTGGTCTGCGACGTTCGTCTGCTTCTGCTGTGACATTGCCCACAGTCTCCGAGGTGAAGGGCTGCTTCTCTCATTTCCCACTGGCTGGCACTGGTGACAGCATTCTCATAGTTGGCGATGACTGCTGCCTTCCTTGCCTTCTTCTTCTCTGCTTTGACTCTGCTTGACGTTGCTGATGCCGGCTCGGCCTGCCGATGACTCCACACAGTCCAGCAAATGATGGACTGCAAGTCAGAGGAGCGAAACAGCAACAGGGAAAATTACTAACGGAGATGCCAGTGTTCAAAATGCCAGTGTCCCCCGGAAGAAGTAAGAAGACTTTTATTGTGATGAAAGCAAACTGACGTTCACCAACATGTAGAAATGAACTACGCTGTTGGCAGCTTGGTGACGAGTCTGTTCTATTGTGCGGAGAAGTTAATCTCAGCAACCAGAAAAAAGCACAGGAATTTTATCAAATAATTACTTCACTGTGTCACCTAAACACTAGTGAGTTGTGAATTTTATATGACAAATCACTGATGGCTTCATCATTGATGATTGTTACTTATTATGAGAATATACTGTATGCGTGCCTTACACATTAATGTTATAAAGAGACACATCAGGCTTGTATCATAAGATGGATCACTTATTTTATTTATCATACATAAAACTTATGAAATATCTACAGAACAGGGGGCATGTTGTCTTTCTGAATTTCTACACAAACTCATATGTTTCACACATAGATGAAAGAATAATTCCTGATGTATTGTTATTAAATTTAGGCAAATATTACGTTCCCTTCCATAGTTCTGGAAGCAAAACTGTGCTGTATTGCAGGAAAAACAGACAAATATTTTATTCTTAAATTATTGAAAGACCTAATTTTGTTAATAAAATTCTTCCATTTCCTTGATGTTCCAGTCCTATATGTAATGTTCATTTTGGTTTAAACATAAAATTATATTTTATTCTTTACCTGGAAGAATTGATGCAAACTCTGCAGGGATGCAGTAGTTTTGTGAAAGAAGGCCCTTTTCATTAGCCAGTTTTCTTGATCACCCATTGTTATTCTGTTCTGTTAATTAAACATAAGAACTTGAAGGGAGAGTCCAATTTAAGAAGGTATTTCTTAAAGATCAATAGGGAGTCCAATTGGTTGTAGATGGGAAGCTTGTTCCACAATTAAGGGACCACACATGAGAATTGTCCGCAATGAGACTTCTCACACGGAGGTAGGATAACCAGGCAGCATTGGTTTGCTGAGCCAAGAGAGCAAGGCGTAGTGTGGGTCCCAAGGAGTGACTTAATGGAGGTAGGTGCCAGTCCATTGGTGGTTTTAAAGGCCAGCATCAGTGTGAGAACCTATAGGTAGTCAGTGAAGAGAGACAAAGAGATGCAAAAGATTAGGGCATTTGGGCTGGTCGAATACCAGATGTGCTGTTGCATTCTAAAACATTCGGTAACCCAGCCAGCAAACAATTACAGTAGTCTAACTGGGAGATGACAAGTGCCTGGACAATTAGCTGAGTTGCATTTTTTGATAGGTGTAGCCAGATCTTCCTGATGTTATAGAGAGCAAACCTGAAGGAATGGGAGATTGCATTATTGTGGTCAGCGAAAGTAAGCTGGTCATCAATCAACCCCTAGGTTCCTGGCAGACTTTGACAAGGGACAGCATCGAAGTTGAAGTTGAACGGCGGTGTGGTGGTAAACAGTGGGTTTGGCCAGAACGATAAGAATCTCAGTCTTTGAGACCTTCAGCTGGAGGTGATAATCCTTCATCCAGGCTACAATGTTAGCATGGTATACAGAAGTCTGAGCTGAGACCATGGTATCCTCTGGAGTGAAGGACTGGTACAGCTGCGCGTCATCAACATAGTAGTGGTAGGAGAAGCTTTGTGACTGGATGAGAGAGGTAGTATACAGAGAGAAAAGAAGGGGACCCAAGACTTAACACACCAGTTTTAGCTAGTGTGACTTGGACACCTTGCCAGCCCAGGATACTTGGAATGATCTGCCTGATAGGTAAGAATCAAACCATCTCAGTGCAGTCTCTGTGATGCCAAGGTTGGAAAGGGTGGACAGGAGGACCTGGTGGTTTACCACGTCAAAAACTGCAGAAAGGTCAAGGAGGATTAGGATGGATGACAAAGATGCAGCTCTTGTAACTTGTAGAATATTCATAACTGTCAGGAGGGTGGTCTCAGTGGCTTGTCAAGTTGTGAAGCCAGACTGGTGAGGGTCCAGGAGGTTATTTACCGTGAGGAAGTTGGAAACCTGAATAAGGACAATATGCTCAACAGTTTTGAGTAGAAAGGACTATAGAGAAACAGGTCGGTACTCTCCTACTTGTGAAGGATCTAGTGTAAGTTTCTTAAGAAGTGGAGTGACTCCAGCCAGTGTTAATGTCATGTGGAATGTGCCAGTAGTGAGTGAACTGTTGATTAACTGTTTGAGTGTAGGAGTGATGGCTTGAAGATGTAAGGGTATGGGGTATGGGGGTAAGTAGTGCATCTACTGGTGAGGATGACTTTGGTGACCTCAGTGTCTGTCAGAGTGGTGAAAGATGGGAGTGTAGGGTTGTGTGGAGGAAGTGGTTGAGTGTGAGAGGTTGGTGCAGAAAACTGACCACCAATATTTGTTACCTTTTCTAAAAGGAACGTTGCAGAGTCATCAGCAGCCAAGGTTATGGTTGGAGACAGTGGTGGTGGGTGGAGATGTTGGTGGAGGGTGGAGGTGTTTACCAATGATCACTATACATGTCATCATAACTGAGAACAGCAAAATAGAGAACTGAATGCTGAATGTATCTTTATTTTAGACTACAACTGTTTTAATTGCATTTTTATTCTTCTGAATACCCCCCTGTAGGCTGTGAATGGCTGACTGGTGCAATTAAGCACTCAATAAGGAAAATTATGCAAATACTTGGGAAACAACATGTTTTTTGTTCTTGTTATCATATGCCAGATATATTTATTAATTATTTTAATCATATCATCATGTCACCTATCAGCATTTACTGTAAAGAATTAAGGTGATCTGTATGCAAATAAGAATCCTAATGTAATATCCGGGGCTGCTGTGCATGTAATTGAAGCCCTCCCCATCTGCCAAGAAAGCAGCAGACGCAGTCTGCACATGTGACAAACGTGAGACTTTTGCTTTAAGGTAACAGGTTCTGGGGTCGGAGAGAAATGGAGACGCACGTCATCACAGGAAGTGGCGCAGTACTGTACTACCCACTCGCCAGGTGGACGTGCCCACCTGGGGGAACCGGAGAGTGAGCTGCCAGGGGTACTAGATGCACAGCTAAGCAGTGGAAGGGTTTCAGATGTAGTCACTGCCAAATTCTCTCAGAACCTAGGTGTTATTCTAGGCAGGGGATTATATTTGGTCTACCAGCAGGGCCCTGAGCCGGTAAAGAGCCTGAGATTAGATGCCTGGATAATAAGAAACCCTAAGTGCTCCTCAAATGGTCATTTCGTACAGCTGAGTGCAAGGATCCTAATGGGGTTGAGGGGGGACAGGAAAATACAGTAAAACCCACAGAAAATACACACTGAGCTTATTTTTCATCATACAATCGCCATTGATGGGCACACAGCTTTCCACCCAGAGAGCGGATTAAACCCCCCCAGCCCCTGCACCCGCGATGCTCTGTGAGGAAACTCAAATACCAGGAGCACATTTTCCACAGCTGCTGTGGAACACGCGGTCACACCTGCAGGTGACACATTTCCAGTGTGTGCGGCGGCCTCCGTGCCGTTTCGATAAATTTAGCATTTGCATACTGTCTTCCTGTGTGGGCAACATGAATTTCCTCCCTTAAGCATTCGACAGAATCTGTCCACACAGACCAGAGCTACTTGGAGATATCTTGAGTATTTTCTGCTTTTCTTCTAATAAAGCAACGCTTTACCAAATCCTCAGCTGGATGTCATGGTTAACAGGCAGCGACGCCTCACGTCTTACCGCATTTGGTCAATTGATCCAGTTCTCTTTAGAGCGCCCTAGTCTTTCTTTCTCCTTGTCCTTCTGTTAAGACATTGCACACTCTGAACCTTGCTAAGATCATCAGTAAACAAGACACGGCTGTATATAACCTCCTTTCTCTCTGTCCTTCTCACTCACTTCCTCCACCACTCTCTCTCTCTCACTCTCTCTCTCGCTCTGATTTGTGAACACAAACAGCTCTGAAAATGTCATACACCTCCAGACTCTTCTGAGGTGAATGCAAATTCTACTGCCAATTTAAAAAAAAAATGTCCTAAAGACAATCAACCTCATCCATGTATCCTAGCTGTCACAACGCCCGTCTTAAAGTTCATTGTACACTGTCAGTGTTAACCCAGGATGATGATGTTAACACTTTCAAAATATAATTTGACCTCATCTTGTTCACAAAGGCCTATTTGGAAAAGTCTGACAAAGACCCATTCATTTATACTGACATTGGTGTAATTAAGTCTTAAATCCTCTACCATCCTTTCACCTGAATGCTCTGCAAGTCTTGTGTTAAAAAGGCTGTGGTGTATGTCATGCCCCATCACCAAAGTGCCCACTCAGTTAAACTCAGCTCTTGATCAGAGGTTTGTAGCCAGTAACCTAGTTTGCATTTGAGAAGGCAAGGAAGTGGCATGGCTCGTTAAGGGCCTTGGATGCCACTGACTGGAAGCTGGGATGCACTCTGGATGTAATGAGGCAAGGGAGATGCTACTTTGCCAGTCTCATTCTTACACAGGTGTTTTTTGGGAAAAAGATCTTCAATGGACCTCTTGCCCTTTGTAAATGTTGTAGAACGCTACACTTTGACATCTATTTGTCCCATTTCTCTTATAATGCCTGGGTACACCTTGAGGTCAACTTTGAGTGAGCTGGGATTATTGGAGATGAAGGACCGTTTTATTGGGCAAGTCTGAGTGCCCTTGGCATATGAAAACACTGGACGATATGTAAAAGCCCATTTATGACTTCAGTAATCATTTGCTTCTGCCTTGTTGAAGGCTGGGATCCAATTTAGTGCCTTCACAAGAGAGCTAACAGGAAGCCAGCCGCTAATGAAGTTTCCGTGTCTAAGCAGCAACGTCGCTACAGACTCAGACTGACCAGTCATGTGACCACACTTTCAGCAGGGGAAGTGGCATTTACTGGCATCACAGCCTTTGCGGACTGTGCACACATACATGTAATTTCCCAAGTCAGTCAGTTGCGCAGCTATACCGCCAGCAGAAGAGAAATCTAAGCTACGACGGCACATTGATTTTGTATTATCTACTTGGAGGAATTTGTCTTCATTTCCAGCAAGGCTCCTTGAATTTGTTTCTCTGATACACACACACACACAAAACACACCCTGAAAACTTAAGCTGCAATTTCACACACATCTCCAGGAACCTGCAAAAAAAGGATACAAAACTGAAAACAACTCAAAAGATACATTCCACTCAGTTCAGTTGTGATTCTGTCATTTTTATTAAAATTTGGGTTGGGGTCTTTCAGTTGGAAGTACTGCTGTCATGCACATTTGGTAGGAGAGCAGTGCAGCTACAACGATTCCACATTTCCTCTTGCAATTGAGGAGGATCAATATGACCTTACCTCCCTTGTCTGCTCCTTTGAAACTTAATTACAGATATTCCGCTACAAAGTCATCATAGCGCAGATGTCGATATTCATCGGGGATCATTACTGCCCTAATAAAACAGGTTATTTACGGTGTGCTCTGCTGACATCCAGCAGTGCCTCGGGACTTCTCCTCAGCCGTCTCAATTTGCTTCTCCACTCCCGGAAGCGCTGACCTGAAAAAGAAAAATTGACAGCCGGGAGACGAGCTGGGAAGAGGAGAGGTGTGATCTCCAGCATGGCCAATTCCGTTCTGTGTACACGACCATTATAAACACAGATAGTGAAGGGCAATCACAAACCATGACATCCCTACCTCCTTCTCTTCTGCTGAATTCACTCTCACTATTCCACTCAAGCTACGCTTTGAAACCAGTGATATCATGGCTGAATTTTCAGCGTTGGGCCAGATTTAAGGATGATCGCCCTCCCACCAGTCTTGTCCATTCCCCTTCTCCGCACTGCAGCACTTTGTAGAAGCGCCAGTGGTAGGACGATGAGGAAGTGGCTCTCTTGTACGAACCCCCTCACCCAACAATACAGGGCTGCTGTCACGAGGAGACTTGTGATTGTTCCTGAATGCCATATGCTAATACGGTCAATAAATCAATACCATTCTGTGATTGAAATTGGTGGCCTGCCTTTCCCAGTCACTCTAAGTGGCACTCGGTGGAATACAATGACCCCTAGGGAAAAGCGGCTGGCATTACACCTTGAAGACCTTCTGTCCTTCACTCTACCCCTCCATTAATTTTAGATCAACACAACAGCTCTTAATGCATTCTTTGACCTTTTTCTGGACTGCATAGCTAAGGGGCAGCACTAGTGTTTTATCAAAACACGTTCACTCCTACAGCACGGTTAAGCTTGCAGATTTATCTGTGTTTGTTCTTAAACATTAGTGTCGTGTCATGCATGTCAAACTTCTCAATGTGTAAAAGCATTCAGCAGAGGATGGTTCGGCACAGGAGGAAGATGGAAAGCTTGCTGTATTACAAAGGAGTAGATGGACTGACTGGAGGATTTATACTTAAAGCTTTATAGTTTTTATGCAATAAATGCAAGCAAAGCAGGCAGTGCAACTTATAGCAAAAAACACCATCTTTGTATCCTGTGTAATGCAGAGGTCTTTTAGCAAATCAGTTTCTTTTTGTTCTTTTTGTGTTACAGAGATCCAAACAAGCCGGTGCCTCAGGACACCAAGTTCATCCATACGAAGGCCAACCGCTTTGAGGAGGTGGCCTGGTCCAAGTACAATCCTCAGGAGCAGCTGTACCTGCACATCGGGCTCAAGCCTCGTGTGCGAGATCACTACCGAGCGACCAAGGTGGCCTTCTGGAAGCACCTTGTACCGCACCTCTACAACCTCCATGACATGTTCCACTACACATCGACCACCACCAAAGTGCCCCCACTGGAGACCACCCAGAACTCCTTGTCAACCAAGCGGCCCAACGGCAAGGTCTGGCCATTCAACACTAAACGGCCGCCCATGTCGCCGGCCTACAACAACGAGAATGGCAAGGAGCCCTGGAACGGGGAAGAGGAGCCGGGTCCACTGTTAGTGGAGAACCCCCGTGACTACTCCACAGAGCTGAGCGTCACTATCGCCGTGGGCGCCTCGCTGCTCTTCCTTAACGTGCTGGCGTTCGCCGCGCTATACTACCGTAAGGACAAGCGTAGGCAGGACTCGCACCGGCAGCCTAGCCCCCAGCGACAGGCCACCACCAATGACGTGGGCCATGCCCCGGAGGAGCAGATCATGCCTCTGCAAATCAACCAGACCCACCACGAGTGTGAGGCTGGGCCTCCCCATGACCCCTTGCGTTTGGCCTCCTTACCCGACTACACCCTCACCCTCCGGCGCTCCCCCGATGACATCCCCCTCATGACCCCTAACACCATCACTATGATACCCAACTCGCTGGTGGGCATGCCAAACCTGCACCCTTACAACACTTTTACGGCGGGCTTTAACTCCACCGGCCTGCCACATTCGCACTCCACCACCCGAGTATAGCTTTAAGGAGAGGAGCGGGTGGTCGAGCCTCGAGGCTTGTGGGCTTTG
>JAACJT020000002.1:17364751-17396018 GCA_009936485.2 Gymnarchus niloticus | reverse complement strand
GGGGGGGGGGGAGAATTTCCTTTTATAAATATTCTGGCTTAGGGATGGGGTAAGAAGAGAACTGTAATTTAAAAAAGAAAAATCATTAAAAACTTTTAACATGAAGAGTCACAGAGACTCTTTCTGGATGTCACAATATTGAGAACTGCCAATCTGGAACTGCCTGTTCTCTTACACAGAGGTACAAGTCTATCAGCAGTGTTATTCTTTTCTAATAATCATTTTAAAAAAAGCCTTTTTAAAACGACTGTGGAGAAATTAACACTTTGTTCTCTATTAGATAACAAAAAACAAAGAGAAGTGCTTTTTATTTCCCATCTCTGTCTCTTCTGGGAAAGTAGTTTGAAAACAACGGCCTGTAAGATGACATTGTGTATTACTTGTGTTGATATTTTTTTCAATGCCTTACAAGAAAGCTTGTTGTTCTTCTGTTTATATTCTTACCTTCAGCAATTCTTTGTGGAACGTGTGACGTTTGGTTGTGAATGCAAGGATTTAAGGAAGACGTAAGCAAGACGCAAAAAGGAGCAGTACTCAGCGGCCATTTTGTTTGTTGCGTATCTTTAAAAAAAAAGAAAAAAACAAACAAACAACCACAAAAAGTTGTTTTCTCTTTTTTTCCCCACTTACAGTATAAAAGATCCGTCTGAAACAGACTCTGCCAAAAAAAAAGGACGCTGGTGCAGAGATGAGAAACAATGTTACTGTGATTGTTTTGTTAAGAAAAAAGTGCATCTTTTACGACAATTTATCTATCAGTCTATCTTATGGCTCTTATTCATGAAATGCATACCTGCACATGATGCCTTGAGCATATGTGTCTGTGTGCATGTGTACGGGCGTGCCAGGTTTGGGGTTGGTCCAGCATCTGGGTGGTGGGGGCAGCTGAGGGTGGGTTGATGTCTGGGGCTTTTACCATGTCGTTGATTTGATTCCCCACATGTAGTGTCAGCTGCGTCTATGGTCTGTCTGTCTTTGCGGAATAGCACTTATGTTGTTTTTAAGAGTTATTACATCTAATTTTGCTTAAAACGAGAGAAAATAAATCTATTATTTTCAATGTAAGAAAAAAGTAGTTAAAAATTAACTGACAACTCCACTCAAAAGAAAACAGTGGCCTGTTTGCGTTTGATAAAACTTCCACAGTGTGCCGTTGAAATCTTTCTTTCTTTCTTTCTCGTTCTTTCTATCATTCAGGTCTATCTCTTTCCCGCTCTCGATATATATACAGTAGAAAAAAGGATGGACGAGATCTGCTGTGGAAGTTTTATATATGGAGGCTCTTTCTCATTTTCGCAAGAGTTCCAGATATATCAATATGTATAAATATATTTAATATGCATTTATGTATACCAGATGTATACGTGCTGATTGTGCCGTGTGCCAAATTAGAACCATCAAATTGGATAAAACATTTAACAAAAAGTTTTTTTTTTTTTTGGTGTAAATTTTTCTGTAACTTGATAAATGTTTAGTTGTGTTTTCTTTAGAGTTTTCAATGACATTTTGAGTTGAGTAGGGTCATGATGAAGTCTCCCTTTTCAGTTCTTATTTCGTGTTTTTCTCTGCACCCACAGGAAAAACAGGCTAAAACATCTGTGAGCCGAGCAGGAAATAAGTGTGAAAGTGTGAGGTTTGAAGCCGGCGGAGGATAGAGATGTAAGAGGTAACAGCACTGCTAAAGTGACGGCTGTTTTCGAAGCAGTTTATACTTTATGAGATGAAATTGAATCTCTCGCCAAGCCCATCAGTCTAAAAACCTGAGTGGGGCCCCAGGGCTTCGTTTAAGGCAAGAGAAATGGTTGGATTTGCCATTGCTGGTCCTGTATGAGAGAGCCTTGAGCACATGGCTGAAGCCAAACTGGATAAGCAGCCTTTAAAGAGGGCATGGTGTAGACCCTCACAAATGCAAGTCGCCTCCTCCCTGTCACACCGTTCATCCACAGCGTTTTACCTCTTCACCTCATTAACCCTGGGGTGCAGTGCGCTCCAGAGTCTCTCTGTGTCTTATCAGCATTTTCTGCAATTTGCTGGCTAGAAAGCGCCCTAAGCCGGGAGCTGCATCACCAACACAGATCAGCTCAAAGGAAGGCCGGTGACGTCGGAGCATCTCAAAGGCCACGTCCTAATCACTGGCCACATCGGTGTCATCTGTTACAAGCTCATCCGTGACCCCAGAGGCTGTGCTGTCGCAGTCCGTCAGGTCACCGTATCCCTGTGTCTGTGCACGGCGAGGGAGAAAAGCTGACACTGACGTGTTTATTTTTGCTATGTTTATGTATACTGCTCTGAACAGGAGAATTGGCATGACAGGGCGTGACATGTACAATGGCACACAGTGACGCGTGGTAAACGTGCATGAGGGAAGGACTCCTCTCTCGATGTTCCGTTAGATTTCAGCGAACATCACAAGCTGTGGATAATGGTGCCACCACACCGAAGACGTATATGAAGTCAGCGACCCCCCCAGAAGTCCATCGATTCCCATGCATTTATGTCATCAGCGTCAAATTGTGGTGAGCGCTGGAGACACTGCTGTCTCCAGGAGCGCCCTGGGTTGCCGTCAATCCCCTCTCCGTGGGTGGCGGCGGCGGCAACTTATTATGGGCTGTTAGCCAAATGGGTAACGACCGTAGCAGAGGCATCTTTGTTCTCAGACAGCTCACTCCCAAGAGTTCGTGCATGGAAGCTCTGTGCCGGATCATCTCGGGCTGAACGGCCAGCCTTGAATGCGCAGAGAAGGATCTGTGAGCTCCGGGAACACTGAAGGATGGACAGGGAGAACCAGGAGCAGACAGGGATTGGACTTAAGGAATAGGAGGTAAACAAGAGCTGCAATCCTAGCCAGGGAAGCAGGCTAGGTAAATGGCGCCTGAGTGCTTACATTGCTGATGGAAAGCTGAAGACCAAATTGAGCATCTTTCACCATTCTATTCAGTGTCTTACTTATGGCTTCGTCAAAAGCTCAGTAAACTCTGGCATTTTTTTACTGCACTTCATCTCCTATCCAGTAAGAGCCCATTTCACCACAACTTTAAATGTTAATGAGATATAAAGCAATACATACAAGACATTCTTTATAATTGGCTTCAATTCAGTTTTTTTTAATTAATGGAACAAGATCAAATGTCATGTCCACCACGAGTCCATCTAAAGCTAGCAATTAACATTCCGCATATATCAATTAACATACATCAATTGTGCGAATAATGAGAATTAGTACTCTAATAAAGACTGTGGTGTCATTATGTAAATATATCAAGATGTTCTGTTTAGTGGTGGGACAAATGAGGCTTCAAAACCCATGGTGGGTGAGAGTATCCAGAGCTACCAATCAATGCTGGTGCTGAAAGAGGCTTCAAAACCCATGGAGGGTGGGAGTATCCTGAACTAACCAATCAATGCTGGCAATATTAGTAGTTTGGGATACTTCCACCCGCCACGGGTTTTGAAGTCTCATTTGTTCCGTCGCTAGTTCTGTTTAGTTGGAATGGAATTGTTGTACTTTTTATTTTATAATCTGTAACAACCTAGAATCCAAATATCAAGCCAGATTAGGATAGTTAATGAAATTAGATGAAGGGGGTTTATCTCAGCAGGCAATATGGTCACTGGGCAAAGAGATTTCCAGAAGCAGATACCTGAGTGACTGACTGAGTGAGTGAGTGAGTGAGTGAGTGAGTGTGTGTGTGTGTGTGTGTGTGTGTGTGTGTGTGTGTACGCACACGGGTTTGGGTGCATGAGAGACTCCGTTAGCAAGGGACTACCCAATTAATGATACATGTAATCAGAGGGACATTCTTGTTACAGCTCACTTCCCTATTACTCAAACTTCAGCCCCCTAATGGATATTTCCAAGGTTTTCTGGGTGTGTTGCCAGAATTTTCCACTTGGGCTTCAGAGAAGATTCCCAGGGAGCCTTAGCCGGAGTTAACTTTTTAGCAAGAACTAGTTAAACATCTCATGCCCATTTCTGTTTGTATGGGACAGTGGCAGGTGAATTCCAGGATTATCGAACCTGTCCAGTTGGTGAACCAAAACACTGGTGGCCCCTGGTAGACCCCTGGTTGATGCTCCTCACAGTGCTGGGATGGGGCTCCTGTAGCTGGGTGCTGTACCAACGTTTGGGATGGAGCATGTGAAGTGCCGGAGCAGACCATGGCTCCGCAAGTGCACGGAGCCGAGTGGCGTCTGCAGCGTCACGCACCCTGGTCACCCGGTCACCATCCCGCTACAAGAACAATGACGTTTTCGAGAGTTTTTCTTTTTTTTTTTTTTTTATGGATCGCTGCCGCCATCTTTACTACCGGCACCGTACTGAAGTACGTATCAAAATGCTCGTTGGCCCTTGGATCCTTTTATCAGAATCCTCCATGTGGAAGTGGAAATGCCTCTAACCCCCTCCCCCGGGGCTGCACCGATACGTCTGACTAGAGCTGGGCCAGAGTTTTGGACGTTGGCCCTTGCTTGCACCATCTGTTGCTGGTTTTGCACCATTTTCTCTCATCACTTTCCTCCTGCACCTGACACGTGTCGTGATGAACAAGTCCCCCCCCCCATCCAGTCTTCGCGGCATTGCAGTGCCGCGGCGTGTCCTCAGTACGAGAGGCTGACGGACGGCACGTTAAAGAAGGGTACGTGCACAGGGCAACGGACAAGAGTCGTCTCAGAGATATTAGCCTGCTTTTCATCTGGGCTCATGAAGAACGTTGTCAAAAAGTAAAGCATTCACACTTTACAAAATTGTTTTTCACAACAGCAAAGGTTTGGTATATTTTTCAGGTTTGTAAACAAAGCAACAGTACTGGAGCTGTGTGAATCACCTACCTTAAATATTTTGAAAAATTTGTAAGTGACAATAAAGATGAAATCAATAAAAAATGGTCTGTGACTGCAGATGAACGCTTTGGTTCCATGTCTCCAGGACCAAAACCCAGTCCCCACCTGAAATACAGAGAAGTTAATCGAGACATCCTCAGACAAGCGTGTTGGTTCTATGTGAAGTACGAGGGATGTTATGTGCTAAAGCCAAGACAAACGACACAGTCACTGTTTGTTTGGCGTTGTAGGGTCAAAAGGTTAAGATGAGCAAAGGGAAATGGCAGCATCACCATGGAATACACAGGCCGGGTGCGGTGTGTGTTTAAGTTAAGCGACTCTGACGGCTGACGTCTCACAGACAGGCGGCATTGTGTTGTGTTTGTGGTAGCGGGAAGGATACGTACAACATGCGGTTTTTTTTTCTAGAAAAAATGACAAAAGCAACCCTTAGATGGTGTTATTTTTTACTGAGGTCATCTACCCATCACTCTTTTGGACCAGTAATCGGAAATGTTCTTTTTCAGCTGGTAAAACTGTAGCCATGGCAGTTCGGTGGGTCACATCCATGTCAATGTGCTTGACACTTTTAACTCTCTTTTTAAGGACTCACCATGGTATAGGAATTGTAACACTAACACAGGTAAAGCCCCTCATGTACAATGGGTGACTAGCTAACGGCCTGTAAATAAACATATTATAACAGCTGATTACCCTGGTCCAGCACTGGCATTCTGTCCAAGGTCTTCCCAAGCTTCATGCCTCAAGCTGCTTGGGATAGGCTCCAGGCTCCTCAGTGACCCTGTACTGGATAAGTGGTTAGCATATGGATGGATGGATGGATGGAGGTATGGATGGATGGATCTAAATTCTAATTCAGATCAATAAAATGCAGTCACATTTGAAGTGGATTAATTGTTTTTTTTAAATTATTTAGCTAAATAATTATTAATTAGGCGGGAACTGAATATGTTTAAGGCAAAAGAGTTTGTCAATAAGCAACCTAAACAGGCAAACTAGTTAACCTCATATATTATCAGTCTGCAATTAATAACTTCAAATATGCAAGCAATACACAATTAGGGCATGAAAAAAGATGTTTGTGTCAATATTGTTGCAAAACAGAACATGATTGTGCACAGTATGTAGAATATTGTTACCCTGTCCAGATCTTATGTAATCAGTTAGCAGGGTGGTGATTGGCAATTTCTGCATATTTAAAAGAACATAGAAGCACTGTGCAATTAACTTGGAGATTAGACTATTAAGACACACCATGATTTTTGAACATATTAGTGATACAAAATAAGGCTCAACTTAAGTAGTTCCTACCTGCTGCTTAAATGCCTTTTGTTAGTCCCAAGCAGATGTGACGTGCACCAGTAGCCATTCAGCAATGAGGGGCAGATCACCACCATCATGAGTTCAGCGCCCCCTTGAGCAGGGGCAAGTACAATAGATTGTAATGAGACTGGCCAAAATGGGGACTACATGGAATTATATAAACCAAGTGTCCTATTTAGTATTAGGACCCGGAAGAAATGCATTGTCGGCACACATATTTAGGAAAGATGCCGCAAAAGCACAAGTGAAATCTATCAATACTGTGGATTTTCTGCTCATCTGTCCCTCAGTGATATATGGCCCAAATATTGAGCTGTAAACACACTAATCATTTCAAGTGAGTCCTTTCCAGCCAATGTACACTACTGCGATGGTGCTCTGATGTGCAGTAAATACACATGGCACAAATAGTCCATTATTAAACCCCTTCAGTGAGTGCACAACGGCCTTTGTTTCAATCACTACTACCCTTCCGAAGGTAACATTAATTATTAGATCCAGTGTGCTGGACTGTAAAATAGATTGGCCACTTTCCTTTTGGTGTATTCAAACAACCATTAGTAAAATTATGACTTTTTTGTGCTTTGTGCTTTTGAACGGTCATGTTAAACATGTGGGAGTATCACTGGAAAGGCCTTATTGGTCAATACCTAGAAATGTGATTTTGACCCATGAAGACACATAAAATGTGGTTCCAACGTCTTTGGTCAGTCTTCCAAGGAACAACACTGTCCGCAAAACAATTCTCCAAAGTCTAAACCAATTCCTAAATTTCCAGTGCAGGCAGCAATAGTTAACTGTTCTTTCCATGAATGGTAATTCAATAAGTTTTAATGTAATTTGTGGCAGGTGCCAGTGAAGACAGATTGAGCTGATACAAATAAACCTAAAATACCAAACTAGAACCCTAGCACCCACAAAATGGTGATCAGCAGTTAATAATTCTAATGGTACTGAAAAATAGTGACAATGTTGATTGACCGTAACTTACAACCATTTACTGGTAAATACAAATTTGTTTATATTTGTCTTTGCCCGTTGATTTGATGGTGTGTCGGTGTTTTTTTATTAAATTCATTTCATTTAGATTTATATTGGTATAGAAACCAGATTCCCTTTAGGCTGCATGATTTCACAGAGTCATCCTGGGTAGAAATGAATTTATTGTCCAAAATATAGGTGTGAAAATGTATACTTCCCAAAAGAATCATATCTCCAGTCTGCAAGTGTTATTGTTTATTGAGCCGGGATATGAATTATAAATTAAACACGATGACACAAATAAATCCACTGATGTGCCTGAACAGTGGATTCACAGATCTCAAACCATCGACGTGAGGGTTCTCTCCCTCTGCATGAAAATGCTGAAGCTGAGGCCAGCTGCCAAATGTGGAAACTGTCCAGTCGTGCCCATTAGGAAATTGTACTGTGCAGCTTCCAGGAAAGCAGCACTTAACTTGAAGCGAGGGTCAGCGACACACTCATTGTCAGACATGAGCTGAGGCTGAATACACAACAGCGAGCAGGAATACGAATCCTATTTTTCTGAAATAAAGCTCGTCCAGTCAGTCACTGGTCTGATCCATTTCCTGTTTGACAAAACAGGGTGTAGCTCGTTTATCCTAAACAACTGTGCCTTCGCGGATAAACCTGCCGGGTGTTTCATTGTGGAGCAGAGTGAACGTATGTGCAGATTTCCAGTGTGGACTCAAAGGCTGATGAAACAAAACGAAACATCTGAATGTGTTTACGTTTCATTGCACTTGGACAAACATTAACAAAACTTGTTTTCACCAAACCATTCAAGCTAGATTTCAGTTGGACATTTTAAAGGAGACTGGCAACAGAAATGAAATGTGCTTGTCAGAAAAAAACCCATACAAAAAAAAAAGAATGTTTTCCAGTTTTTTTAACTTGTGAGTTCTGAAAATACAGACTCAGCACAGTAGCCTTGAAATGGCTAGTTGTATTATTACATAATACTGTCCATCTATTAGAAAGAGCAGAGAAGATGTTTGTACTGTTCTTTATCGTTTGGGAGCATTGAAAGAATTCCATGAATTCTGCACACCTCCCTGTACCGATGTGAATAAGGAAGCATTCACCATTTCCTTATGATTTCTGCTTGCTAGTTTCACCTTCAATTCATATGTTATTGACTTCGGAATTCTTTAACCTTCCCCTTTGAGCTTGCCTACAGGGTTCTCCAGCCTTCAAGACTTGGTTTATTTTCTTGTTGCACTTTAAACTGCAACCAAGGCCACTTACAAGTACTTAAAATTTTCATAAATGTAGTGTGATACTGTGTTGCACTGTGTATTTGATGCATTAAGGACATAATGAATTTTAAAAAATACAGTAGGTAAATATTTTACATAACAATAGAAAATGCTGACAATAAGCACATTCAAATTTGTCGACTGTTTTGTTAACGGCTGTTTATGTGCATGGCCAATTAATACACCGTGTGCTGCCTGCAAGGAAACACTTTAACATGGATTAAAATATGCACAATGTTGTTGCTCGGCTTGCTGAGTGGGGTTGTGCTTGACACTGTTGTTTGTACCCTTTAGATCCTTATGTTTACGCTCCTCATTAAATGTCTTGTCTGCCTTTGTTAAGTCCAGATAAGGGCTTCTGCTAAGCAAATGAATTACACTGTTGATAACTGCCGTTCTCTGAGCAATATTTTGTAGCTGTAGGCTCCAGTTGATAACGGGTCGCTAATCACAACCTCTTCATCACACTGTTTAATGGGGAGAACAACACTCCTGTTTCATTACTGGAAAATACACAGTGAGGGCGGGGCCTGTTCACTGTGAAAGCCATTAGACTCACTGTTCCTATAGATTGTGGCATGATTTCGCCCAGTGGGTGTATCCTCCCAGTGACAGTCCTCTCCAGTGATGAAGTACAGAGTTCAGGCCCTTCTCAGTGTGACCCTGGGCTAAACATTAGCTATTGTTCTCACACCCACACGTCTCTTCCCCCCAGCATCTATTTCTAACGCAAGCAGGAAATTTGCAAACGGTGAAATCATTAAACCCAAAACAAACTCTGTTAGGCCGGCCACTTATCTGTCATCAGGACATACAACGGTGGTGAATGTCAGACAGTGGGGCCAAGTGTATACAATGGGGTCCACTTGGGCTTGAGATGGCCTCCCAAGCTCCCCCAGCGAGGATGCTACGTGAACTTCGGCAACAGCCTGTCCTGTGAAGGAAGTAAGCAATCAGACAGAGAATCTGAAGAATGTCCCTCTGGGAAAAGCCAAGCTAAAGTCTGATGTGCTAATATGGGAGCTAACAATGTAGTTAAGAACATTAGTAAACTGAAGGGTCAGGTCCCAGGAGAGGATGCACTGAGGAAAATGCTTAACCTATGTATCTGTGGTGAAATGTTGAGCTATTAAATAGGTGATTACATGAAAGTAAATAAAATGTAACTTTAACCCACTTAGCTTATTGGAATATTTTAAATCTAAAAGAGAAAATAATTGTCTAACTCTTTCTTGTCTAAATATTATAATTAAATTTGAAATGTATTTTTAAATGATGTGTTTCCTTCTGACTGCTTAGATACCTTTAAATTGTATGGATTTACAGGACTGGATAATTAGTGCGGAAGACCATCTTAGGGAGATATAAATCATTTCAAATGGGGGGCAAGGCTGCAGCCAGGTCTTCTGTTGGAGAGGTACATATGTAACAAAAACTTGCATTGCCACCAATAAAATTACAAATTAATAAAACAAACTGTCATTCGGGGGCCCAGTGAGGAGTCCAGGACAAATGATGAGGGGGGACTGACCCCCTGGATATCCCCTAGAACCCCCCTGCTGCAGACTGCAGCCACAAAAGTGAGAAATACTTCTAAGAACCGAACCAAGAACAAACAGCTTCATCAGGTACTGACTATAACAGATGTTTCAGGTTAATGAACTGTCTTACAAATGAATGAATTAGTGACGCACGAAGGTTCTTTAGTTAAGAATTTATGAAGGACTGAAGTGACTTATTAAGGGGAAAATATTTATATGCACCAGATGTTTGCGATGACTTGCAGAATGACTTAAAGCGATGATTTGTTTGTGAAGTCAGCCAGCCGAAATCACATGAATGCTCGCAATGAGGAAGTGGTGCATTCAGCAAAAGGGAGGAAGTCAGCAAGGACTTTCATGTCGCGGGTTGCATTGTGTTATTTCGGAACGCGAAAATAAAAAAAAAAAACCTCTCGCACTGACGTATCAGCAGGGCTTCAGGGACTATGCTGTTACAGGTGAGCCAGTCGAAAAGGCAATCGGTTAAACGCTTTCCTGTGAAGCACTGTTGCCTGAGTGACTGAACAGCGAGCGCCCATCATCTGTCATTACATAGCGGTTTTACAACGGTAAAGCATTAGCATGCTCTCATGCAGAACAGTGCAGCTCACAGAACATGAAATCACCCTTAAACACCATGCAAGTGCACGTGCCTAAAACCACATTCGCTGATCACGTGTCTACTCTAAATGGGTTCATTTCAAACTCTTACATACCTTTTTATGCATAATGTCTTCTATTCGGTCAGACTGGGTACATAAATTTGTTTTGTATATATCTTTACATGCATCTCTCATCGCACCAAATCAAATGTAACCAAGAAGTATTTTTAAGAACTTCTGGGTATATAGATATGAAACACTGGAGAAGATATAGTACTATAATCTATAAATACTACAATTACAGATGGTATTCACAATGAATTGCTCCAGTAAAATGTCCAGCTATATAAATGGGGAAGAATTTCTCATTTTGAGTGGAAATGTCAATTAAGCAACTGAAAACTTGTATTTAGTGCTTATTATACAATATTTATTATACAGTAGTGTTAATTATTGTATATATTATCCATGTATAATTATACATTTAGTATGTATAATTTAATATATGCAGATTTAGTTCCTTGACACTGGCATCCTATGCTCAATATTCTCTGTCTTAAGCCCTGTGATTCCTGGGATAGGCTCTAGGCTAATCATGTGACCCTGTGCTGAATATGTGGTTGGAAGATGGATGAATGGATGGATGCATGAGTCTAAATCAATCGTCCTTCACAGTTTTATCCAGTATTTTTCAATGTTCTCAATGTTAAATTCTAGACTTCATTTAATAATCAAATTGGGCTACTTTAATTTTTTTGTAGTTCAGATTTTTTTTTTTAAATCTTTAAACAAATTCAACCTGTGACAAACCACAGACAGTTCAGATTTTATGAAACAAATATAAACAAAGATAAAATCACTATTGTGTTACTGAATGTGCGAATGACGCACATCCTGCCTGAACATCAGCTAACAGTTGGAGGCTTGAATTTGTGGATTTCCTTCTTTTTGGCAGAAGTTAACAACGACTGAAACTTGTTTTCAGAGAGGAAGTGAGGGCAGAGGTACGGAATTTTCTAGATCTTCTTGTGACTTTTCAGAAGGAAGGTGCCCTTCTTTGAAAATGTCTGATACAACAGCTGTGGGAAATAAATGACTTTGATGGACCTTGGTTGAACCCACCATTGTCTGTCGTATCTTGATTCGTGCCTGGCTCTGAGGACCAACGTGGCTTGATGGGGTTTTCTGAACCTGTGCCTTTATAGCAAGCAAATCGGTTACTACATTCTTCAAGGTCATGACACCTGTTCCATCATGAGCAAAGATTAATAGAATTCTGACCTACCCTAATTGCAGCTTCTGCATTTTACAGAAGTTTCTGGTACAAAACCAGTTGTGTTATGTTCCACTTCTCTTTAAATTCACAACTAAGTTCTACTACTGAAGGGGGGCATCTGGGCTTTTGCCCTAATTCTATGTCCTAGTTAATCCCAAAGACACTCTACGGGGTTTAGATCAGGGTTCTCTCCTGAAAACTACAAGGTTAATAAAGTTAGGTTCTCCAAGCCAAAATATTTTAGACATTTTGCAGTCATTCACATTCCTGCAATGATAGGTATTGCATCTTATATAGGAAAAATGCTACAGTAGCATTCTTTGCTATCATGCATATGATATTTTGCTATTTTGTCTAACAAACAGTAAAAACAGCCATTCTTCCATAATTTCTTGGGTACAGGGTAGCAGGAACCTATCCTATGAAACATTAGTCACAAGACAGGGACACCCAGGAGAGGACACCAGTCCATGGCAGGACAGACACTCACACTCAAAGGACAGCTCCAAAAACACTAATTCACATAAAAGCATGTACTGGATGACAGGTACAAATGCATGCAGAAGAAGAGGGAGCATGCAAAATCCATACACACCAAGCTGGGGGTGGAAACTGATGTAGAAATCCATGCAGAAGTAGAGGGAACATGCAAAATCCATACACACCAAGCTGGGAGTGGAAACTGATGTAGAAATCCATGCAGAAGTAGAGGGAACATGCAAAATCCATACACACCAAGCTGGGGGTGGAAACTGAACCGACAATGGTGGAGTGAGGCTGGTATGACCAGTAAGTAACTCCATCACACACAGTCATCACTCATCACTCGTATACTCATTGGGTATTTAATCAGACACCCCTAATGACAGGACCACAAGCAAATTATTACTAAAAAAAAGTTTATTGGTTTAAATACAGCAAAGTCTCAATTTAAACAAGAGTTGTGTTCTAGAAACTGACCAGTGTTTAAAATTTTGTATATTTTAATCAATTTCAAAAAACTGAAAAAGGCATAACTATGAAATTGCGTAATTGAAATCAGAAGATACCAGTGGATATATGCTTTATTTTAAAATAGCATATTTTAAATTCATGTAAAATGCAAATCCACTGTACACTGATTAGCTTCACATTTTTCAATCTGTACAGTCAGATACAAAATAATATATTCTTTTAAAATATTTTACAACTTTTGTACAATGGAGAAATATAAGTATTAAATGTAGCATCAACAGTCTTCAACGACAATATCCGATCAAATATTCTGCTCTAATAACACTAAGATACATTTACACAGTTGTGATCATTCACAAACGCAAATTCTGTTAAAGTCGTTTTAATGGGTTTGACCCACCTGTTTAACCCTGGCTTTTATATAAAAACCACAGCAACTTGGTTATTTATTTGACATGATAATTAAAAAGCCCTTCCATTTCCCTACAATCGGCAGCATGCCAGATTTTTGCACTAATTATGAGTCTGTTGATGGAGATCTGTGCTGGGTAAACTCAGGACCTCATCAGCTCAGACACACATTTTAATTAGAAGAGGATTTAGTCACTTTGCAGCTTCACTGGCAGCCAAGTCCCCTCTTCAAGGACTCAGGGGAGCTCGTCTGATTCTCTCATCAGCCGGGGACTGATTGGATTGATTGTATCATATTCCTCACTGAATGCTTTTGACCTTTTGCCCGAGGCATGGGGCCTCATTTTAATAGATGACGGGGATCTGCAGTCTCCTCTCCTCCTGTAGTGGACAGGCGGCTTCCAGCACGCGCTGACCTATCTGGAGCTCCCCTGGCTCACATCTCTGTCAGGGAGATAAAACAGGCCCAGTTAAGAGCAACACCTTCAGCCCCATTTGTACATGCAAGACCTGGATAAGATAATGGGGGTAAGTTATTCACAGGCAGGCCTTTGTAGGATGCCCTCTAATACTGCTGGAGGCTTGACTGGATACCGTGCGAGACAGCCGGCCTTCTGCTGGGGGGCGGAGGGTGGTCGTCCAGTGTGATGCAACTACACCCAACCACCTCCTCCCCTCCCCAAAAAACTTTTGGATGTGCTAGTTGCTCGCTAAAATGAATTGCAGTTTAAGGGCAACAGTTCTTTCTCAGAGACACTACTGTAAGCTATCAACAAAATCTCAACAGGAGTGGACGTGTTACAGGCCGCTGAGAGCAATTTTTGTTGCACCGACAATTCTGTACGACATTAGTGGGTGGAGTCAGGCTCAGTAAAACAAATCTGTTTGTGCTTATTGGGACATAATGGGTTAATGAATGGCTGAACTGACAGACTACCATACTGAGGCCTTAAAAGTTTTAAGTGTTGACCCATCATTCATCTCATTTTTCTGTGGATGCTGATGACATACAGATGTTGGTGATGAAAATAACTATACAGATGTATTTGTCCTGTCTCACAAAAAACCCTAGATTCTCAAAACAAATCACCCCCTATCCCAGATTCATATTATTTTACCTGCAAGTTCCTTGTCCAGATTTTCAATAAAGCTTTGAAGTTCCCCGGTGTCCCCCAGTTTTGCTGAAAAAAAAAATTCAGCCAAAAAATGTGAGTGAGAAGGAATGGCACAGTCTGCAAAGAGACTAAAGCCGTAATCAGAATGGATTTTCCTCTGGAATACCCTGGCTGTTGGAAACATTACTGAACTGCCAGAATTACATAAGTGCAGGAATCCAAATCCCATTTTTTCTAAGCTGGAGAATTTTCATGGTGCCTTTCAAAGGCTAGCTTTGACAAATCACATCCTAAACATCCCATAATCCCATGAGCTGGTGTCACGCTGGCAACATCCACAGTCCGCCATGGCGATCAGGCAGCTGGGGGGACGGGGTGGGGGAATCCACATTCCAGTGGGCTGGGCAAACTGGTTTCACACAGAGCAGAGCGCCGCTCTGCTGGCTCATTTATGAATCATTTCTCAGGTTTGACAGCAGTTTTAACTGGTCCATGCAGGTGTCCATCACTGACACATTCCCATTGCAGGCGCATTCCCATCCATCTTAAACTGAGCACTGCTTGATGCTAAAAATCAGTATCTGAATGTCTCAGATTAGAGCCAACCCTGTCTGACTCCTCCCCAGTTTTCTACAGTCAAAGTCCTCTCTCTTTGTTAAGTATAGCATGTCTGGTGATAGTAATGTGAACTGAGGGTCCAACTGCTTTACCTCTCTGAGTCACATTCATGCCTGCAGTGCTGAGCTCCTCCTCACTGGTATTCAAGCTGCTTCCGGGTGATTGTTCCATACCTATAACATTTCACAGGCAAACAATACATACCACTGCCACTTTTGCCAAGCAGGACATAAATGCTACCAGGAGGTACACGATATTATGTAAATACACATTCTGAATACATAGTCCACGTTTCCATGCTGAAAAAGCATTATATATATGTAGGCATTAGCAGCCCAGGACAGAGATGTCTGGAGATCTCTTGTGGGCGGCCTATGCTCCAGGAGGAGTAGCAGGTGAAAACAACAAACAACAGGCATTAGCAACCATATAATGGTAGTATTATTACTATACCATATTCATGTGTTTTTTGTTGTTTCACCATTTAAATAAAACTGTAAAATCATTATAATCAACCGTCTTCCATCCTTGTAAAATTCTAATATCATTTTCAGGCATTTTTCAGCATGGTGGGAGCAGCCCTTGGTTATAGAGATGATGGTGCCGAGCGTGCTTTAATGTTCCTTCTTAAGCTATTATGTGAGAGTGTAGAGGTACTCGTTTACCTTGCTTGGTTAAACACAAGTTACATAATAGAACAATTCATTTTTAAACTATTTTCGAGTACAATGCTTTGTATACTGAAATTAATACCCAAATATAATTATGTTTCGATTGTGATATTGATGCTACAAGACATGTTAAACCATCATATTCTTATCTAGTCGAAGGAATACCAAAGACTGTGGCTGAGGGTCACTTACTTTGGTCCGAGTCTATTCCACTGTCGCTGACCCCATCGCTCACCCCGGCGCGTCTTTTCGCCTGTGTTAGATGCTGCTGGTACAAGTAAGAAGCATTCTGCGATGGCACCCTCAGCTCCTCCACCACATCTTCAAATTCCTGCAGCAATTCTCCAAGTTCTGCCTCAAACTCTAAAACGTGGATACAAGATGTACACTGGTTGTAGGAATAATTACCAATCCCAAACATAATACATTAATAAATACTAGGCTTTTGAAGTTTGACATGTGGCGTATAGTTTCTTAAAAAAATAAAATAAAAACACGTGTATTTTTTTAAGTTTAAACTTTTATTGCCTGTGGGCGCTTTGTTTTACACGTAATTTCCTATAATTTGACTGAAATATTTTTAAATACTTGGCTATTGCGAGTTTTTATTAACTAATACGCGTTTCTACTTAATCCACATGATTCCAACTTGCGTTTAGTATTTTAGTATTTAGAGCCAAATAAAACGTGTGAAATTAAATTTCATCTCACCTGCACAGTTTTCTGAAGTCATTGTGTAACTCCTCTCCTCGATGCGTTTGACAGGACAACAAGACCCTTTAATATGAAAATGTGAGAATTTCCTTTCTTTCTATCGACACAGCAGAGGCGCACCGCCCAGTGATGAATGTGTCAGAACTGCATGGGGTTCCGACCGGTGGGCGTCACGGGGAAAACGCTCTCGAAAGGAAAACCTTCAAAAATTCCGATTAGCAATTTCGCTATTCGTGGGAAGCTGTACTTTTCTTACACAATTACCACATTGCGTGCGTTCGTCGCCTTTTCAGCTTTCACTGCTAACGAAAACAGGGAAATGCATGATACTGTAAACTGTGTTTAACCATTTCTTATTTCTCATATATGGATTACTTCCCTTTATTTTCTGTGATCCAATCATCTGACTATAAACATGGCTCAGAAATAACACACATAAATAATCTATATTATATATATAATAATAAACACCATATTTTATGTGAGTATTTCACTGGTCATTTTACTTAATGTAAAAATATGTCATATGCATCCATGCTGTCTGTTGTTTTCTTGTCACTGAAAATCCCTAAAATCGGCGTATAATTAATAAATTGTTGCTTCTGTTGTTTTGATATGTAGGTGGTTCAATGGGTCGTACTGTTACGTCACACCTCCAGGGTTGTGGGTTCCAATCCCACCTCCGTTCTTCTGGTGTTGAATTTGCGTGTTTCCACGTGTCGCCCGTTTCCTCCCGCAGACCAAAGACATGCAGCTTGCCGTGTAGGTTGGCGTTTCTGAATTTCCCGCAGTATATGATTGTGTACATACGTAGCCTATACGTAATACAGGAGACTGCTATCTCGTCCACGGTGTACTCTGACTATGAGCCGTATCCTGCCAGGGATAGGATCCAGGCCCTCATACGAATTTGACTCGGATAAGCATTGAAGAATTGGGTGTTTTGATGAGCATTTAAACTGAACTGCGTCATCTGTGGAATGACTCTATTAAAAGGCAACCGGGATACACTGGACATAAAATATGTAAATTCATAGAAAAAAACATAAAGGTCAGCAAATGAACGCGCATTCATAATCATAGTTCGCCCCACGATAAGGGTTGATTGCTAAAAGGTACCATTTTACGTTAAATTCTTTTACTCTGGAACACTAAAAAGTTTGACCGCACGGTGGCAGCATTTTTTATCAACAAAAACGTGGAAAGAAGGTGTACACTGATCCAAACTGTTACTACAAAACATTGACAATTGAGATGAAAATTTAATTCACCTTTAAAGTAATTTTTTGTTTGTTGTTCACAATGAAATAAAACTTCTTAGATAACTAAACTTTGATTACAAATAGAACAGAAGAAATCGAATGGAAGATTATGCTTTGGGAACATCGGGTAAAGGTAAGTGTCATTGGTTCAGTCGGTAACCTCTTTTTTATTACAGAAAACTCCAAATGTTCTTCCAAGTGTGACTTTATCATTTGCTACCT
Organism: Gymnarchus niloticus; assembly: GCA_009936485.2. Classification (NCBI taxonomy): domain Eukaryota; kingdom Metazoa; phylum Chordata; class Actinopteri; order Osteoglossiformes; family Gymnarchidae; genus Gymnarchus; species Gymnarchus niloticus. The sequence goes on along the minus strand of JAACJT020000002.1, from coordinate 17,378,191 downwards.
GGGGCATATATGTAGAGGCAATGAGACGTAGACCAGTTAAGGGAATATGAACAACTACCCACTACCAAATTCTGTTTAGAGTCACCTGAACCCAAATTGGAGTGGAGCCTGACCTACAGAGAGGCCTATCTCCCCTCCCACCAGTAGTGTCATCTGGGGTACAGTGAGTGCCTTTAGCACCGCACCGGAGCAATGAGCCCAGGATATATGTGAACATGAGCTGGATAAATCTACTGTTACAGGTCAGTCATTGCTCAAGTGCTAATTAAAAAAAACAAGAAAACCTACTGATAATTTGCATTCAGTTAAGCTGAATTTAGGGAGCAATAGGAAACTTAGATTAGCGAATGTTGTGCCTAGAAAGCATTAGTATATTTTTAAAGCGTGAGATGCCAGTTACATTTTAAGTTATTTTGCCTTAAGAAATGTCACTGCCTTTTGTCACAGAATGTTTATAACTAGCTTGTGCCTTTGGTATAAACATTGGTTCCAGCTACCACTTTCTGTGATAATAATGTGATAAAAAAAAGTGAAACTTTCTGAGACTTTCTTTGTTTTGAATCATTGGTTATATAATATATAGGCTACTGTATATTTATTTGCTGGGGAAATCTTCTGCCACATCTATAAGTAGGCTTGTGTCATTCAGGAATTTAGAAATTAATTCTGTGATTGAGAATTGCTCATAAATATGTTACCAAAGTGCCTGATATTGAGAGACATCATAATTACTATAATGACTGTTATGCTTCATTGACTGTTTAAAAAACCACACATTTGTGAGGAATATCAGGTCAAATTTGAGCTGAATAACACACAAGTGTCATAGAAATGGCTTGTGTATCTAAAAGGCTTTATTGCAATTGAAGATCCACCTAACATTTACAATGGTCAGGTAACAGGGCTCATGGTAGCCACACTCTGATTTAGATGTTTGGTAATTATCACCTAACCTTTCAACATGGTAAAATTTTGAGTGGTTTAAGGAATCTGCGTAAAAAGATTAAAATGTCTGGACACATAGTATTGTAGTTAAAAATACAAGTGCTGTAGTCAAAGTTTTTAAGCAGGTTAATATTAATTAGCCCATGGTGATATCTTGCAGTTGAAACAAAAAAAATGAGGACAGTTTTTATAATCCTAGTCTTTGGGAAAAACCTAATGCACTGATTTCTCATTCTCTGCAATTCTTTATTTATTGGGATTAATTAAACTGTAAATTGAATTTCACAATTTAAATCACATTATACTTGATGTTTTAAATGAAGACTTGCTTTAATGGTCTTTAAAACATTGTTGCAGTGATATAAATTACTAATTGTAACTAAACAACTTAAACATTTTACAACTTAAATAAAACTATGTCAATTTAAATTAATCAACTATTATTTGTTTATATCCTTAAAAAATCAATGGAAGGACAAATTAATCTAATTACAATTATATAAAGAAAGATATTAATGTTTTTTTAGTTAATGGATTAAAAATTTTACTGTCTAATCAACATATTTTATAACTAAATTATGTGTCGCATTGAATTAATATTAACATTAATCACACCTTATTAATTAAGAGCTCATTTGAACCAATGAACAGCATATATATTGGGTCAGAAGACCAAGATTGAGAAACAGTGATTTAGGAGTCACTAACAACGTCAACTGGTAACTTACACTGTATTTGGATGTTGTAAGTATTGTAAAGAATATTTCTCTCAGTTCTAAAACAGACAGAACTGGGTCATGCGGTACCTTTTTGTCACAATGGCATAAAGTCAGCATTGCAATCAAAGGTCACTTTGGCAGTAAATTGAAAAAACAGGACATCTCTCTTTCTCTCTCTGCGCAGTCATTAACTAATGTTATTATAGGCAATGTTAATGATTTATTAACTGCAATGTGAAATTAACAAACATAAGCAAGCAGTTAATTGGTTATGTCATTGTCTGCCTGTAACGCAGAAGTTATTGGCTGTGTCCAGCTGACTGGATTTTAACTAGACTGCAGCTCACTGCTGGGAACTATTATAATTTACATCAGTTAAATGAAAGCTGAAGCACAGAAAAGGTGATTTTTGTAAATAAAGGTGCAGTGAAGCATGCCTGTGGTCTCCTGAGTCAAGGAAAACAGAACTACAGCTGCATGACCAATGCATCAAGTTCAAGGCATAGCCATCTTTTTAGCAGAACCATACTCACTTTCACACTCGTCTTGTGGCTGAGCACCATGACTTCCATACTCATTAGCACCCACAGTATAATGCAGTACTGGGCTTACATACCTACGTTTATTTTGCAATTTAGGAGTCACGGTAGCTATTTTGAGGGGCACAGCTCCACGGTGAGACTAAATCCCTCATCCACAACTCTTAAGCAAGCAACCATAGTCATACTTACTATATATGCCAAAACCTCTGAGATCGGTTTTTAGGGTTAACATCATATTAATGACAAAGGGATGCTTTATATAACTGGGCTTAGGCACGACCGAGACTTTTAATGACAATAATGACAATTAATGCTGTTCTTTTAACATGGCAACCTTCCAAGTGAAATACAATGTGAAATGTGTAACATTTTTTTTTCTGGCGTGTGGATCACTTATGTTTCATATAATTCCCAGTAGGCACTCTATCATCATTTATTCTATTCCTTTTTCATAAAACAAAATATTAATGGGAAACAGGGATAGAAACCAGATTAGGGTCAACATTGCTGACATCAGGATAGTAGTGTAAATTACAGAGTACAGAACATCTACATTTGATCTGTTATTAGAGTCAATGTTCTGTCTTTAACATTTTTGTTTCTGTTTAGAATCTACTTGGCATGGTTCTGATCCAGTGGATACGGTGTGAATCCTCTGAGATACACCTCACTGTTCAGGAGGAGCAGACAGAGGGCATGAAGGTTGCCACGATTGCCCAAAACTTTCTACCACCATACCATCTCCTCATGCCTGACAGGTATGTGAGACTGGACAGCAATACGGGGCATTTGTACACAACCAGCCAAAGAATGGACCGTGAATCACTGTGCCCAGATCAGTTTGGAGACTGTCTGATTCAGTATTTTATCATTGTCGGGCCTGAGCATGATGTTGTCAAGGTAAATGTACTGGTGGAGGACATAAACGACAATGCACCCTGCTTCCACAAAAGTGAGATTCATCTTAGTGTTCCAGAGGACGTAAGCGTGGGAACCAGTTTCCTCCTGGATGACCAGGCTTGGGATAAGGACATGGGCATCAATGGGGAAGTGGCGTACCACTTGGATGCTCCCAATGACTTCTTCAGAGTGAAAAGGGAGGGCTCCTCACCAGTTGTGATTGTACAAAGTGAATTGGATTGGGAAACTCAGAGCATCCATCTTATGATCCTTGTCGGCACTGACCGTGGATTCCCACAACAGACTGGCACAGCCACTTTGGTTGTGGAAGTGATGGACATCAACGACAACTGCCCAATGTTTCTCCCGGACAACCCGCAAAACGCCATTGTTCATGAAAACTCACCAGGTACGGTAGTCACCCGAGTCAATGCTGTCGATCCTGATCTCGGTCCTAATGGTGTGATCACATACTCTTTCAGTCCAAAGACTTCCATGAGGTCTCAAATATTGTTCGATCTGGACCCAGACACTGGGCTGATCACTTTGTCTAGCAACATTGAGCATGATGATTCCTCTGACCATCTTCTGAAAATCCTGGCAACAGGTCCACTTTGCACCCCTGCAGCTATTGAAGTTACTATATCTGTCCTGCCAGTGGTTAGCCAGCAGCCAGTGATTAATATCAAGTTCATAGCAGACCACTTAAACCAAACTATGTTGTTACAGGAGAACAAGCCCTCCACAATTCTGGCTGTTTTAGAACTCAGTGAAATGCTTAAAGGCACCTTATGTATTGACGGGGAAGTGCCATTTTTATTGAGGCCACAGAATAACAAGTATCATTTGATATCAACAATGCCACTTGACTTTGAGCAGAAAAATAAATATTATGTTTCCATAGCTGTGAAAAATATTCCGCCCATTAATCACAAAATAATTATTCCGGTGCAGGTTGAAGATGTTAATGATCATGCTCCTCGGTTCCACCAAATCCAGTATGAAGTGGATATTTTTGAGAACAACGTGCCTGGGGCTTTACTAGTGCAAATGGCGGCAATTGATGCAGACAGTTTACAGAACGGAAAAATGGTTTATAGACTGATGCCTGATGCAGATGCTGTCTTCAAAATTGACAACACAACCAGGCAGCTCTTTGTGATAGCGTCTCTGGACAGAGAACAACAGGAGTGCCACAGAATCACTGTGGTGGCCAGGGACAGTGGCTCTCCAGCATTAGAGGCCTCTGCCACAGTAATGATCTATGTTCTGGACCGGAATGACAACAAGCCCGTCTTCCTCTACCTCAGCTTCACATTCTTCATCCCGGAGAACTTCCCCCTTCTGGGCCGTGTGGGTTTGGTTGGGCAAAGGATGTGGACAAAGAGGAAAATGGGCAGGTGGAAATGACGTTGGTAAATGGCAGCAGTCCATTTGTGGTGGACAGTATCCAGAGTGTCATACGTTGTACTGCTGAACTGGACCGTGAGACGCACGACCGCTACGAGCCGTGGCTTCTGGCCAAGGATCGAGGCCAGCCTTCCTTATCCTCCACAGCCAAAGTCACCATCTTCATTGAGGATATCAACGACAATGAGCCTCACATCATCCTTCCCAGCAGCAACTTTTCTTGTCTGCCCGTGTTGCCTGCTACACCTATGGGCTCCACCATCACCAGAATCTATGTCGTCGACAGGGATGTTGGTATGAACGCGACATCAGCTATCATATGGGAGCCAGCGATCCTCCAGGCGGCAGCCCCTTTCAAATAGATGCTCATTCAGGGGCCGTCACCCTGATCCACCAACTGCTGCTAAAGGATTATGGGATACATAGCCTCCTCATTGTGGTCAGGGACAGTGGCAGACCTCTCTCGCTGCAGTCCATCGTATGGGTCAACCTGCTTGTCAACGCATCATCAGAGCCGTGTCACATTAGCGATGTACCCAGATCTATCCCTCAAATATTTTCCCTAACCAAAACCACATTTAAGAGTAATGAAATCAGCACTAGTCAGTCACAAATGCTTTTTATGGTGGGTCTTACTATGATAGCATGTTCATTTTTCATGTTCTTGGCAACTGGGACAGCTTGTATGAAACAGAAGGGAAAAAGAAAAAAATGTAAAAAAAACATAAATATAAAGACAATGAAATTCCTCTCAAACTAATGGGAGACTGTCACTCTGATACCTGGAGACATCGACCCCAAGAGGGGAAAGGAGAAGGTAAGAATTGCCTGTAATTAAAGCTGAATTTTCAAAGAATACATTTTCTAACCTGTTTGTGGCATACACTACTGTACAAACGTATGAGGCAGCAAACGAAAATCTTTGAGGGCATTTATTTGGACAGTAAGTGTATATTTGATTAGAAAAAGAATGATTTAACACTAGAATATATTCAATTAATCAGTATTAAAATAAAAAAACTATTTCTTCTGTACTCCAGAAGAATATAAAAACACAAATAAAACTATATAAATATAAATAAAACTGTAACTGAGAGGTTAGTTATATATTTTGAATTTGAATATCTATACATTGTCTGCTTATCCTGGTGACTTGAAGAGAGATTTTGAAATATGTAAACTGACACACTGTGACCAACATAAAGTCCTAGTTTAACAAAAACACAAATATAATTGAGATATAATTTTCTTTGCCTGCCTAAACCTTTGCACAGTAGTGTTGATTACAAGATTACATTGTCAGGTCATCATTAAAATACATGTTTGTGTAAAAAGAGACGTGTTATATGGCAGGAGGCAGAGCTGGACGTAGCAGAGTTGAAGATGTTAAGATTTGCATTGGGTGTGACGAGGATGACAGGATTAGGAATATTAGAGGATCAGCCCTGGTTGGACGCTTTGCAGACAAAATCAGAGAGGCGAGATTGCGTTGGTTTGGACATGTGCAGAGGAGAGATGCTGAGTATATTGGGAGAAGGATGCTGAGGATGGAACTGCCAGGCAAGAGGAAAAGAGAAAGGCCAAAGAGGAGGTTTATGGATGTAGTGAGAGAGGACATGCGGTTGGTGGGTGTGACAGAGTGGGATGCGGAGGACAGGAGGATGTGGAGACTGTTGGTCCGCTGTGGCAACCCCTGACGGGAGCGGCCGAAAGCAAATTATCATGATGATGTAACTCATGGTGGTAGTAGCAGAATGAACTCAGAAGTTTACAGAAACATTGTCTGCCCATATACGGAGAAATGCATCCAAACTAATCAGGAAGAACTTTATTATACAGCAAGACAATGATCCAAAACACACTGCCACCACAACAAAGGACTTCATCAGGAGGAAAAAATGGAAGGTTTTGGACTGGCAAAGTCAATCACCAGATCTTAACCCAATTGAACAAGCATTTCACCTCCTGAAGAGAAGCCTGAAAGAAGAAGCCCCACAAAACAGACAACAACTATAAGATGCTCTGGTAAATGCCTAGAAAGGCATAACCAATGAAGAAACAAGAAATTTGGGGTAGTCTATGGGTCGTAGGCTTGATGCAGTTATTGCAAGCAACGGATATGCAACCAAATAATTAAGTGCTTTTGACTTGAATTTAGTTAAAAACATTTTGTTCCAATACTTTTGCTCACTTGAAAAACTGGATGGTTTGATACAAAATGTGCTATGTTCCATGTTGTTTAACATATCTAGATGTAAATACCAGGGAATAACCGCTGAAACTCTGATCTCTCTTCTCAAAACCAAACAAAACCTAAAAGGCTTGCAAATGAGCTACTCCTGTTCCTGTTCGATTCCCGAATAACCACCACATGTAGCATCTGAGCTGATTCTTCATGAACGACTTTTCTTCAAGTGTTTCGGTACGTGGTATGAGCAGGCCCTGACTATCACACTATGCAGGGTCATAATGTGGTGGGGTGAGTTTGGTGCAGCTGCACATGGAAAACAAAAAACACATTTAAAGATTAAACAGCCAGGACCTGTGCTGGCTGCTCCTGGGTCTGCAGTGCCCCACAGGAGCTGGAAGAGGAATATTTGTTTTCGGAAGTTGTGGCCCAAATGGACAAGAAATAAAAAAAGGACAAGCTGCATGTGTAATATTTGTGTACTCGTTATGTACAATATTACTAGGTGAATAACATTACCTTGTTTATGTGAAGTGACGTACAGTGGCACAGATTGACATAGTGATGGAGTGCTTGACCAGGGAGTATTTTACAAATATGAATCTTCCCCGCAGTGTTTCCTTGCCCCCGAGTTATTCAGGTTTACAATAGAGAGAGGAAACTGCAACTGGTAGCACTCTCAGAAGAATGGATAATGTGCTCCAGGTCATTTTTCGAGCAAGTGTGTGCCATACTGAACCAGACAGTGATGGAGGATCTGGGAATGCTCTCATTGATAACTCTGTAGAACTTAACAAGGATGGTTTGGGGAACTTTGAGGTGAACTGACGTTAAGTTGCCACCAGAAGTACATCCGCTGCTATTCTTTTCCCTTTCAATGGTGATGATGTGTTTTCCTGTTAGAGGGTTTTGTTGTGGGTGGTCCTCAGGAACTCAAATAACCCTACCACAGGCACTGTTATGTTGTTGATTGTAATGTGTTTTATGGAGTTGGAGAAGTGTTTCCAGGAAGTGTTTCCTAACACTGTTTGCATTTGTTTAAGAATGTTAACTTTAAGGTGATTGCTAAAGCACAAGGACACCAAACCGGACCACCTCTTGTCTATCGTTTTCTTGTTGATGTTAGTGATGAAACCCACAAGGACAGTTATGTGGGGCCTCTGGTGTGGAAGAAGAAAAGAGGTGGGTAGAGCACACAGCCCCACGGCGTGCATGTGTTTATGATGAGAAAGTCTTACAGGTCAGGCCTCAGCTGAGCTTACTACTTCGTCTTCATCAGTAACATTACAATTCTTGAGACTGGCTATAGACTGGCTTGGGAAAACAAAACAGAACACACCAACAGTTGTACTTTTAGAATAAGAGCAGGAGGAACGAATGAATAGGCACAAATTATAGCCTATGTAGATTCAGCTAAGGCAGGGGTGTCCAATCTTATCTGCAAAGGGTCGGTGTGGGTGCAGCTTTTCATTCCAGCCAGGCAAGAGCCACATCTGAGTTTATTGAAAGCCAAGCTCAGCTGATTAAAAAGATGGATTCAGGTGTGGCTCCTGCTTGGTTGGAATGAAAACCTGCACCCACACCGGCCCTTGGTGTACACCCTGGAGCTAAGGAATGAGTGATGTGAGGAATGGGGAATCTAAAGCCACAGTGGGTGGGATTATATACTGTCTATCAATGACCATTTTAGCTAGTGATGGAATAAATGAGGCTTCAAAACTCATGGAGGGTGGGAGTATCCTGAGCTAACCAATCAATGCTGGTGGTAAATGAGGCTTCAAAACCCACGGTGGTTGGAAGTACCCTGAACTAACTAATCAATCTGTAGGTTAATTGCTATCTTCAGTAACAACACATGCTATGCCTCTGATACCAAAGAAAAAAATACTCTCAAAGATGATGAGAGAAATAAAAACATTGTGAGAAATATTTTCAATTTCATAACAGTTTGAAACAGTTGTGGTGCCATTCAATGCCACGAGGAAGGAACAAGAGGAAGACTCTCAGTGCAGCCGTGACATACGTGACATACTTATTTCAAAATGTATATGCTTCTAAAATGTAATATGGAGACAATGCCTTCAGAGTAACATGATCTCATAGTAATACTGAGAATGGGGAAGTGTGTCAAAAACCCATCATATCCATAAATGAATCACAAGATTGAAGGACAAGCATAATGTGTACAGTACTATGCAAAAGACTTAGGAGGCAAAGACAACTACATTGAAATAATGTTTTTGTAGCTGTAACGCTGACTTTATGTGTGTCAGTTAAAATGTATCAAAACATCTCATCAAATCAGCCCAGAATTTGCAGTTACTGTCCTGATATAACCTTGCATTTGCTTAACTCAACTATGAGGACACCTGGTCTGGCTAATCAGTACCTCAAGAAGTGAATTAAGTAATGGAATTCACTGGTCAAATGAGATGCTGGTGAAATGTAACAAAATCATGGAATGGTTGGGGTGCTCTAAAGAAGATGTTTAAGAACCAAAGCTGTCTTCTTTTAGTCATCCAACCAGATATCAATGACATTTTGGAGACCAGAAAAAATTATTGTTATCATCGCATTATTGTTTATTTGAATATATTTCAGGGTTAAATTGTGCTTTTTTCTGAGCAATGTTGTTGTTTATTTGTATAGAGTAGTATATCCAGATGTCAAATCATTTTTTTTTTTTCCTGAACAAATATTTCTGCCTATTGCTTTCGGTACTCAGGATCATGAAATATTAATTCAGCATTATGAGAATGGTATGAAAAAGGTAAAACTGAAGGTTAACCATGCTCATTCATCCATCCATTTCTCTAAAACCCTTTCCAGGGAAGGCCTTGAGTCTATGCCAGGAAACACAGGGCAAACAGCAGAGCCAAACCCTGGACAGGATGCCAGTGTAAACATGCATATCATATTTTAAACTAAGACCCGGGAAAAATCATTTCCCTTCTGTTTTGTGCTGAAGGATCTGTGTTACTTTGATGTGGTCTTAAATTCCAGTGCCTTTTTGAAATGCAAGTATTTTTCAGAAATGGCACATCGGCAGCATGTTTTAGGCCTTCAGTGCTGAGGCCTCTGCTCATTTAGGGAAAATTCCTCACCTATGCTAAGCGTGAACACTGTCTGACTAAGATTTTTGTCAAATCCTGTAAACTAGGGGCACAATTCTTCAGAAACTGTGGTTTTGGAGTTCATACATCCATATACAGTATATAATACATACGTCTATCATGTCAAGCGGCCAAATTTAAAGAAGTACGAAATGGAGTGTAGTGCTCAATACACTACCCATGGCCAATACACTCACTATTTACCTTGTCGCACTAGAACCCCATAATTAGCTAAACAGACTTCAAGGTGGTTATATTTTTTAAATCCTAACCTCTTGTTTTGCAGTACAAATCTGTGTTCCTCGACCATGTGTTCTTAGTGCAGTTTCAGGTATTGTGTAAATATAAGAAACAGTTGCTTGCCTTGTATCCACCAGCAACCTAATTCTGTCAATGGCTACTAGCTGTTTGCAGGTCGAAGGAGCGCTTCACCATGAAAGAAGGGCTGCTTTGCCGTGCTTATTTCTCTAGAACTGAAAACCTGTTTTTCCACACATTAAATCGGCTATTCAACTACCCACATTGTTCATTTCCTGTCAGACATGTTCTGGCCAGTCATAGAAAGATTTTGCTGGCAATTTTTTAATTTTTTGAGTCATCTTGGCATCCAGAAAATGAACCACTCTCTCCAGTTTAACAAAATACATTCTGCATTGTATTTTATATATCTTTTGAAATGCACTACATCAACCTCACTGAACCCCTTATCCATTACCAAGTCACATGATGTCTTAATGTTTGAGCAGTAAAAATCTGTAAAATTTGTATCGAAGCAAGAGAACAAGCATTCTTCTTGTTGAGGACATTCTCCTTTTGAACATTTTATTGTCACCATAAAAAATTAGCTTACATTAAGTTCACTATAATGTGATGTGCCCTCATTTCTCAACTGTAAGACTGCCTGACATGAAACTGGTATACAGCCTCCGTAACATGCTATGATACAGAAAGAAAGGGAGCTTCCATCTCCAGTCTAGGACAAATAAAGCATGGCAACAGCTCCCAGTGGCCAGAGGAATGACCTGCAGGGCTGACACTCTCCAAGTTTGATGCTATCCCATACTGAGGGTCCTGTATCTCCATACAAGGTATTCTTCTGCTTCTAAGCTAATGACTGACATACTCCACAAGCGGTATAATAACCAGCATCCAACCAGCCCTGGGCAACAGCCAAACTCAGGTTTATAGTACTCTATCCCATGCAGTTGGCAGAGAAACAACCCCAGTATGGCATAACCTGCTTTTGCAGCATTCTGCAGAGCCAGAACTGCTGATGGGGGATTTACGCTGTGTTCTGGACACATCGCTTCCTTGCTAGATTAGTGGGACAGGATATGGGAAGGCAAATCAGGCACATAATTCTGCCCAAACCTATGATAACCACCACCACCACCCCCTCCAACTTTAAGCTGCTGACAATTTCTCTGTGATAAAGGTCTACTTCATTTGTACCTGTTGAAGCTGTGGGATCACCTTGTTTTGGGTGCTTTGTCCTGGTTAAACAGCAAAACTGAACCCAGGATATCTAGCTCATGCTCATGCGCATCCTGAGGATGAATTAGAGCTTGACCATGCCCTCTTTTTCTAGGTCGCTGGCTACTGCATTAGCTCCTCACACATCAGTGGATACGTTAGCTGAATGACCAGCATTGAAAACTATAGAAAAAACATCCCCAACTTTCTTCACTATCTCTACAAAACCATTGTGCAAATATGTGGACCGTAGTCTTTCAGGTGCCTCACGCATGTTTTGGCAGAATGAATGACATCGGACATTGGCGCATCAGAAATCCCGAAGGTCATCGCCAAGAATTGCCAGTGTTCATGGATGATAGAAGTGGGGTGTCCTGGCCTAGAACTCTAGAGAACATTGTATTCAAGCATGCTGGGGATGGTAAGGATCTTTTTGAAGGAATCTGATGTGTTTCTGTGTTAATTCACCAACACATTATAATGTCATCTGCTTGACTTAGATCAGCTTTATGATCTTAGGCAACGAAATTTGAATTATAAGGTGGTATGGGAAAAGTGAGTTTTCTAAATGAAAATGAAACATTGAACCTGTTTATCCATGGACTTATAATTAACCATGTGAACAACATCCTCGCAATTTGCTTTCTCCATGCATCAATGAAGAAGATGCGTTCATCAATGTCTAGAAGGAACCACAGGCTTTGGGTTGTCTCAAAAAGTATCTTTTTTTCTCATAAGGGTTGCAATCTGAGCAAGCTTGTGCTAAGCCAGGGCAGTGCTTTCTCCAGGATGAGCGAATATCTACATTACATCAATGTGTCAGATGGTGTGGCTTCCAAAACACAAAAAAGATGCAGTTTCAAAAAATATTCAGAAACACTAGTGATTCAAAGGTGTATAATAGTTTAGTTTTGCTTTTAGTCTAAGTCAACGTAATAAATAAAATTTTGCAGTGTAAACATAATGAAGGTGGTTTGCTGGCTCAGTGGGCAGAATGGTTGCCTCACGCTATCAGGCTTGATGGTTTCAAACCCAACTCCTACTCTGTGTGCATGCAGTTAGCACATTCTCCCCATGTTACTTGGGATTCCTCCCACACTCCAAAGACATGCAGTTATGCTGGAGTCTTAAACTTGACTATAGTGTGTGAGTGGGTGTGCCTTAAGTTATCTGGGATATGTTCCAAGTCAAGTCTCTGGTTCTCCGTTTCCTTTGGTTGAGGCCCCTGGCAATCTGTGGCCCCTGGACACTGTCCCCACAGGCCCAGCCCATGATCCAGCCATGTCAATAAAACACGAAACGTCGAGCATTTCAGCTTCAGTTCCCATTCTCATATGCTTGATTTCATCCCAATTCAATTTGATGTCCTGGAGCCATCAGCGTGGAATAGCATTCCAAGCAGTTCTTTGTGTTTTATTGTCACCGCTCTATCATATCTATCAATGTTTTCCTTTGAGCAGTGAAACACAGGCATAAGTTTTACTGTAAAGCAGTAGCATTATGTATAACTGGTCTTACAAGAAAGAAAAGGTGTCCAACTGGAGTTTGCAGCTACGAGCAGTAATGTGAAAATTATGCCTACTGGGGGGTCCCTGGCCTTGCCGTGTGTTTGGCTTTACAAGCGAAAAGTATAACAGTTTCACAGTGTTCTCATCACGCGCAAATATATTGGGGGACAAATGGAAACAGCATTTGGTGTTTGGAGAAACAGATGTAAGGATTTTCTTACTAATCTCTAAGTTGTGTGACATTAGCTGAATATAATGCCTTGCATAATTCTCACAGTTATTGGCATACTTAAATTCATTTGGGATATATTTTGAAATTTTGTGTTGGTTGCCATTGTATATTAACCAGTCAATATACAGTAAAACACAAAATGGTATTTTATAATTTTATAAATATGATTTCATTTTGTGGCTAAACAGCAGTTCCTTCAATAATTTAGGATATAAGAGATTGAATTTTAAATTGTAACTTTCTTTTTGGTTGGTTTCCTTAGCTTCGTGATGTTTGAAGTGGTATTTTTAAATCTACTTCAGTCATCGTTTTTTAAAATAACACTTCTGCTTTTACAGTGTTGTGCAAAAGTCTTAGGCACACAAAGAAGCCATTTGAGGCCATTTATCTGGGCAGAAAGTGTACATTGG
>JAACJT020000002.1:17354630-17364651 GCA_009936485.2 Gymnarchus niloticus | reverse complement strand
AAATTTGGTGGTGAATTGAGGAGATGTTTTGAAAATATTAACTGACACACTTTTACAGACATAAAGTAATAGTTTTATAGCAACATAAATGTAACTTAACCATAATTTTCTTTGCCTGCCTAAGACTTTTGCACAGTACTGTACATATAACATTTTAGATGATTCTGTGAGGTCATTTGAACGTGGTTATTTCAATATGACGAGCACAAAGTAAATGTGCTCGTCATATTGGTCAATTGGTCAATTGCCAGTACAGTCAATTGCCAGCACAATGTACAGTTTTTTCACAAGAAAGATAATTTCCTGGCGATAAAGTTAGAATCAAGAAATCAACTCAGTAATCAGAGCCAAATCATGGTCCATCGTGGCCCCTGAGCACATGTTTTTGGAGGTCCTCCTCTCTGGTTCTCCGCTTCCTTTGGTTGAGGCCCCTGGCAATCCGTGGGCCCTGGGCACTGTCCCTACAGGCCCAGCCCATGATCCAGCCTTGTCAATAAAACACAAAACGTAAAGCATTTCAGCTTTGAATATTAAAATAATTACAACTCTTCCACTGTCCCTCTGGTATAAAGAAGAGTGTGTTATTTCAGGTTTTTCATAAAGTTTAATCATTCATGATTAAGATTATATCCTCATGATAACATGCTGTTGTTATCTGATGCAAATGATCTGCCTATATTTGCTATGAGATCTTGTCATACAATAAATTGTCAGATTGTTCTAATCTCATTTCTTCTGAACTAAAGGGGAGTGTGATGTTGCACTTAAGATCAAATCTGTGCATTTAAATGTAGCTCAGCCTGGATAATGCAAAACTGACATGTGAAAAAAATGGCACATCTCATTTTTAGGATCTCTACACTTCCCTTTTTGCGCACTACGTCAGGCTATCTATGAAGCAGATCACACACATTTTTTACATAACTAAAATAGTTTATCAGTAGCACCTTGCCAGCTTATTAAATCTTTATGTTATCCCTATGTTACCAAGCCTTTCCTGCAGCAGTAACCATACTTAAGGGATACCATTCTACACATACTGTACAATATCAAGATCAGATTGTGTGTGTGTGTGTGTGTGTGTGTGTGTGTGTGTGTGTGTGTGTGTGTGTGGCCGCGTTTATCTTACGTTGTGGGGACATTTTGTCCCCACAAGGTAATAAAACCTGACATTTTTGCTTTGTGGGGACATTTTTCGAGTCCCCATAAATCAAAACTCAATGTTATAAAAATCTGTGAACACAACCAAAAAAACTCAAATAGCTAAAAGTCTTGTATTTTATTAGGTTACTTATGGTTAAGGTTAGGGCTGGGTAAGGGTTAGGGTTGTCTTAATTAGTTATAGTGTTAAGCCCATAGAAATGAATGGAAGGTCCCCACAATGTTAGTTTTGACTAAATGTGTGTGTGTGTGTGTGTGTGTGTGTGTGTGTGTGTGTGTGTGTGTGTGACTGTGCCCTGCAATCGGGTGGCACCTGATCCAGGGTGTTTCCCAATTTCTGCCCTAAGGCTGTCTGGGATGGGCTCCGGTCTCCTGCCCCCCCATGACCCTGAATTGGATTAATCAGTTTGAAGGATGCATAGATGTATATCAAGATCAGTTGTTGTGACACTCACCACTTAATATTACAGAGTATTTTATCCATGTTTTTTAAAACAGGACTCTCTTCTAATTCTGACCTGAAAGTTCTTCAACTTGTTAAAAGTACAGCCTCCAGAATCTTGATGGAGAGTTAAGCACAGGATACATGCAAAGTGAGAGTTAAGTGAAAGATTTTAAAAGGAGGTATAGTATATTTTGCTGTCAAATTCAGCTAGCCACTAACTAGTCTGACTAGACTTGAGTCGTGGTGAGTTGAAGCAGGCAGTGTGAACAGCAGGACATTCAGTTCCATTAATGTGTTGCTTTACCCACTGCTGGGACTCACTTCTCATGCATTCTAACATTGATACCTTACCCAGATAAGGAGAAGTTACGGCAAGTTTTTGGATCCATCTGTGACTGTGGCATGTACCATTGTCATGAGAACAGAAAGCACATGACACCAGAAGATCAGGCCATGCATGAATGCAAAAGAAAGAGAAACTCGGTGAGAGGGTTAATGTGACATTAACTGCAGCATTCATCTATATGAATGCCTCAACAATATACAGAACATACAATGAGTGCGTGAAAGGAGACAAGATAAAAACCATTGACACAGGCAAATCCTGGCAAAGTACGGAATGAGTTTCCAATGAGGTACATCTGCGACTGCAAATTACTGGAATAAAGCGGGGTGAGAATGCAGATTCAGATCTGGAACTACCGGACTAAGGTAATGCTTGGCACAGCCTAAACTCAATAAATCACTCAGTGAAACTCATCTATAAATTATCTATAGTATGGATTGCCTTCTCCCTTGTGAGGACTGTGAAGTTCATTGAGTTTGAAAGCAATTTAACAGAGCAAAATATAAGCAAATACAAAAGGAAAACCTGTTAAACCTGGTAAAGGTTTAAACCGTCACAAAAATTCTCCTGGCATCAGAACAATGGCGCAACACCAGAGCTGCACAGGAGAGACTTAAAAACAAAGAAAGTGGATTTTCTTGAATAGATCCACACTTGGTCCTTGTTTTTATTTGTGTATCTGTCAGTTCACTGACTCTCCTGCACACCTAGTCTGACAAACAAAATCAGGACTCAGAAAGAGACTGACATGAAACACAAGGAGAACTGTCTTTCATTCTCTGACTGCCACCATGAAACATATTATTTTGAGTTCCCCTGCGAATCAGACAAAAGTATGGATTTGGACAGGGGACCTATGAGCTCCAATTATGGCAGCCAGTTAAAATATTTTTCATCATATTTGTCATGCTATACTAGTATCCATTAAGGCACTTGTTAGTTTACCATCAATAGGTCTTGCTTATAAGCACCAGAATATGAAAAATACATGAGGATTTTCTGTTCCCATTCAAATATTTCTTCACATAGGCTATATTGTTGAAAACTGATGTAAAATATCAGTATCTGAAGATGATAGTATATCACATACTAGAAATTACAATTTGAATAGGGTGCACTGCTTTTGACATCAAAATTATCTTTCAGTTTTGAAATTTAAAGTTTCCATTTCAGTTAGTTTTCTTAGAATGTAGAAAACCTTTCACAGAGAAAGAAAGATCGCCACCTTGTGGGCTTGGTGGAAGCACCCATATCAGGGATCTCACCTAAATTGAAGCTCCAAATGAGGAACTGAAATCAAGTTGCATGGCAGCTAAAATAAGCTTTCTAGAGAGAAAACTGTAGGATAGATAGCTAAAAGTGCATGAAACAGAAAAGTTTAGAGCAAGGAATATCATCTGTCGCTATTGCCACTGCTATTACTTTTCATTTCGATCTACATGAATGAAAACACTATTGTTATCAGACCTATGGATGTGACGTTGCTGCTCTTAAACAAAAATGACCATAGAGACAATTTTTACTTAAATTAACAAAGAATAGAGCTAGTTACTGCAGAAGACTGGTCACACATGTCAATGGCTAATAAATATAACTGGCAAAAAACAAGTAAACCACAGCAAACGTAAATCAAAGAACATTTTGTGAAGGATGAAAAAACTTTTTTAACACTTTGAGGGGTCAGCCTGGAAATGTAGTGTAGTGTTAGCTTCAGCAGTTGGTAGTCATACACTGAACCCATTGTGATGATGGGGCATTAAAAGTAGTTTAACCCAAGGGTGTGGGTAGGGGCTCACAAGGCAACAATGTCCTCATTGTACCCACGTTGCTCAGCTTCATCAAAATCAGCAATGCCTGCGAGACATCTGCATTGTCGCCATTGTCTGCATTTTGTTTTGTGAGATATGGACGGCCTGATCCCTGCCTCCCCTCGGTCAGGCAGAGCCCCTCTCACCACACCACGGCTCTTAGAGAGACTGATGGGGCCGTCCCGCGATGGCTAGGCGAGGTAGGGAAAAATTTTGACGTTGCAACCCCACGATCTGGTTGCCATGTAACAACAACCAAGTGCGCCTTAGAGTTAATTCTGCAACAGAAAACAAAGTGACAGTGGATGTCTGTATATTCTGTGAAGATGTCCTCTCAGCTTGGTCTGGATCAAATCAATGTAATGGAACATTACATTTATGAGATACTTTACATTAGACACTCACCACTGAGTATGTAATGTTGCATCACATGGACATAATTGCCCAGTACACTGTAAACTCAAACTCACACACCCATCTCATATAGTGATGTACACCATCTAACACATACTTTAATTCCATTTCTACAATGCACATACACTACAGACATTTTCATGCATACCTGCTCCTAAAATTCATGCATTAGAACCTCCACATATCCTCACACTCATATCCGAAAACATTAGTAATCCCACCCATAAGTTAAGCTAAAAATCCATAGTATCCTGTGCCCTCTCTGTTAATTGGATATATTTCAGTCTATCAAATCTTAATATGAAGTATACCTAAAGTATCTTGTATAAAGTACTGGAGTAAGCTCTGCACTTCTGTCCCATATATTGATAAAGATCTCAAAATCAACCTAAACAAGCAGAACATTTACACCCCTTTATACATTCATTGTATGTATTCTATGGTTCTTAACCTGTAATTGTGAGCCAGATGCTTTAGTTATCTGCAGGGGTGTAGAAACTGGGGAAATGGGGGGGCATAACATCGCCCCAATACTTCAATAAGCTATTTTTGTCCCCCCCTCCCAATAAAATAGCCACGTGAAATTACAATTACTCTCTGATGTACTTGTGTCCCCTCCCAGTGTTGAAAGTCTCTCCTGTGCCCTTGGCTAATGGGCTATATTAGGGAAAGAATCACCTCAGTCAGGAGAACTGATGAGTGGTTTATATCCCATCCTCCTGAGTGAACTGAGATTACCTTGCAGCAAAACACTGATCTAGACTACACGATTATTAACAGCTACGAGCTCAGCATGTTAGTTAAAATTCTGCTCCTGGTTGAAGCAGAAAATGTATTTTATTGACATCCTATTGTGGCCGTGTCTGGTAGAGTAGCACCATAAATTCATAGCTCCTGGGTGATGTTTTGAGTTGCTCTGCTTGTGGGGTTTGCATGTTTCCCCCAGTAGTCCAAAGACAATCATGTAGGAATGTTGGCGTTTCTAAATTGTGTTGGGGCAGCGGCTCCCGGTTTTGTGTCCTGTGTTTTCTGAGGTAGGTTCTCAGCTCACCAAAACCCTCTACTAGATGAGTTATAGAAGATAGCTTGATGACCTACTGGACAGAATTACACAAACCATAATTTTGATCAACTAAGTCATTTAACTTAATTACTGAGTCATAGAACTGCTAAGTAACCTATCAAATGAGTTTAATGGTATTATTTGTGAGAAAGTATATAAAACATTTAGAGAAATATTTTATTTTTATCACTTCAAACTACTCATTTTTCATTTAATTCAGTTCTTTCTCAGGTTTTTTTCATAACTAAATTCTTTGCACATTGGGGTCCTTCAAGACATGAGTCAAGAAACCCCTGTATTTTGTTTTTTAAAAAAAAAGTGCAGGTGCAAACTGAGATTCTCTTTGATTATGTGGTCATTTTCGGCTCCAAAACCTTGACCTGTTCTAGGTCTATCATGAACCCGGAGTATACTCGTGTGGGCTAGTGGTCAAGTCAAAAGTGACATTGTGTCTTTAAGATTTGGATCTCAGCGATCAACGGGGTCTGTTCATCGCTCATGAAACACAAGAGCGACTGAGATTGATAAAGTAGGACGCAAACTGCGTTTTAACGCTGGAACAGTCACCCAGGAGCGCTCATTTGAGTAACTCAACCTCACGTCTCTCTTGAGATATGGGTAAGGTCGATGTTGCTGATGCAATCAAAAGTTCATTTATTTCCACTGCTTATTAAATCGGCATAGTAAAAAGCGCCGTGTTCCATGTGGTTAAATTTATATCGACCAATTGTATATTGAGTTGTGTATTTCATGCAGTTCTTTGTGTTGATATTTCGTTTTGGATTCTTATTCAGCTTGTTGACCTGCTTGCTTAAGTTAACGTCGAGCGTCTCCAGCAAAATGTATTCTTATTGTTTAGAGCCGAAATATTTCTAATTTATTTGAAAAGTGGCAAATTGACTATTGCGCCCTGAATTTCAGCTCGGGGGGACAAGTGAAAAGGTTAGCCGAGGTCTTCATATTACGTAATCTAGTATAGTCTTTATCGTACATTTAAAATGTTTAAACTTTTTGTATGTTGTCGGGAGGTTAATTGTGTCCTTTTTTTAAACTTTAAAACGAAAATATTTTTTAAAAATCACTTTGTCTTGCTTTTTTATAGTCAGTGTGAAAGGCAAAAGTACTTCTTTTTAAAAAAAATAACAATTTTAACAATATATCGGAGAAGGGAGCAGGCCTATCTGACGTATAGGTTGTCTAACGTATACAAGACTGATATGTAATGCCTTAATAATGTATTAAAATCGAACTTCAAGTTAATTAGCGTTTAGCGTCAGTGCAGAAGTAGCCTGATATGTACGAAGCAACTAAATAGATAAATTGCCAATGAAGAGGGAACGTGCCTTTACCGTAGAGTTTATTTTACATTGAATTTATTAAAAAAAAACAGTGAATGTGGCGCTATGGTGTTATAGTACTTCGGCAAATAGAGGAAAAAGGTTCACCATCCAGTTTAGTTTGGAGTCAGAAAGCTTCACGCAGTTTCTTCTAAACAAGGCCAGACTGCTCACCCCTTTGGCCACATTAGAATGAAACATTTGTGGTAATGTGGGAAGATGTTAACTTTGACGTTTACACTTCTCTGTTCGCTCAGTGTTGTTTGAATAGGTCTTTCTCCTTCTTTATGACTCTGCCTTTGCTCAAAGGAACCACAGCAGAGCTCCTGTGGGATGACCCAGCTGCTTCTGTGCTTTGGTCCAGTTTTATAATCATTATACTGAACTGCTTCCTTTCCTTCATTGACTAGGCATTACGTTCAGATATAGTTTGATTTAGGGCTGATTCTAAAACACAAATTAAACCTAACTTAAATCACCCTCTTAAACTGATAGTCTGGTGAAATTTATGCGTACAGCTGATCACCCAGTACATGTCTGGTGTAGAAATGTAGCTATGTTCTGCTCTTTGTAAAAATTTTTTGAGTTTGTAACAGTCTAATTTTGGTAACAGCCACAGGAGCAATGGTACAAGTTGATCTCAAACTTAATTTTTCATGAGACTTTGATTTCGTCTAAGATTAGGTTTAATCAGTGTCTTTGAAACCGACCCTTAGTAATAAATTTTGAATATAGCTAAGCGCATTTAGAAGATGTTTTTTGTCTGCCTTACCACAGCTCTTGAAATATTTCATACTGTCACATTAACATAACAGCTGCACATGGAATCTTTGTCCATTTAATGCCTGCTAAATTGTGCTGAATGAACATATTGTACTCTGTGCACTGTGTAGAACACAACAGGGCATTTAAATTTTTAAGTCTGCGGGGGAGGACTCTACTGAAATACTTGAATTTTCAACCTCGGTGAGGCAACTCCGAAAACCTAATGGCACGTTTCATATTTTCCCATGAGTACTGAATCCCTGGATCGGTCCCCTCCCAACATCTCCATTCCGAGGTGTACTGATACTAGTCGCAGCTCATTTCTACCGTGTGGGATGGCCAGTGACGTTGTCATTTCATGGGTGCAGGTCACAGTGATGGTTCGCCGCCTGCCCCGTCCCTGCAGCGCACAGACGTTGAAAAGTGCATTTGTTAGCTCACTCCTGGGAGTGATGTGGCCCCGGTCTTTGTTTGTTTGACATTGGTGGCCTTTGTTCCCCCTCCTGCTGAATGCACATAGAGGCTGCAGTCTCCCCGGCCACAAAAGGAGCTTTTCTCTCTCGGTCGTGTTACTGCCCATCTTTTCTCACACTCCTTCCCCCATGGAGACCGACCTTGTTTTGCCAGGAGACCCGAAATGGGCTCGGCTCAGGCTGGGGCTTCAAGACCCAGGTTCTGAGTGAAGAAGCACACAGATCTTTAAAGAAATTGCACCGACTGAATAAAGAGGAAAGCTTGTGTGGTGCCTTACTGTTGCCAGCAGCTGCACGAACTGGGTTTTACCGCCTAGTGCTTTTAATAGCTTAGTGTTTCCCAGATGCAGCCCACATGAATTAGAAGCTTGTCTGTGTTCCACCATTACACTAAGGGCCTGTGTTCTGCTGGTTCTGTCACCCAAATGTGTGCCAGGGGATTTATGGTAAATGTCCTCTGTGCTTACAAAAATCTTGACAGCAGAATGTACTGCAAGTGAGTCAAAGCGAGTCTTTGCTAACTCCGTTGCTCTCAAAATCTCTGTAGGCATTTAAGCTGCCCAAAGAGGATGAAGAAGTGATCTTTACTGTTGTGTTCTCTCTATGCTGATAACGTAGCTCCCATAGAGGTACCCCAGCACAGCATTTCCTACCCTTTCTCCTCACAGCTGAATGTGGTTGCTTGCTTTTGGCAAAGAAATTTTCAGCACGTACTTGCATTTTTAAAGTAGTTTTTATTTTCATGAATGCGCCATAATACATATTGAGTGTTTTTGTGAGACATAATTAGCTATGTGCTCTTTGATTGTTTAACGGGTTATTAATACATATAGGTCCTATTTTTTATTGTAGGAGTAAGAGAATTGAAGTGACTAAATACATTTCTTGATGTAAATATTTAATTTTTGGTTCAATGTAGTATACTCTAAATCCAACTGTTATTTACAGTCAGTATTTTTTTGTGCCATGCGGACCTTTAGAAATGCTGAAATCCAAAAATTCACCATGTTGCTATACTTGGTGTGACCTGATTTGGTTTGGTTTATCTGGCTGTATCAGTAGTTTAAAGAAATGTAGCCTATTAATTAACCTATTAAAACAAGTCTGCAGAAAAACCAGCTAATAATGTAGGCAAACTGTTTTGTTGCTCCTATTCCACCTTATCACACTCCCATGTTAATGGTCGACCAGTCATTGCTCTGTAAATGATCTATGGAATGGTGACGATTTTTAGGACTGAGATGCAGTTGTGCTTTTAAAGTACTAGGGTAACCCTTGTCTATGATTATGTTTTTTGATATGGCGGTGTTTGGCTTCCAGGTTGCTACGACTGCTGCATGCGTTGCCTAGGTGGCATCCCATACACCTCGCTGGTCGCCACCCTCATGTGTTTCTCAGGTGTTGCGTTGTTTTGCGGTTGCGGGCACCAGGCGCTGACTGAGACGGAGAGACTTATCGAGAATTACTTTGCCCGCAACCTGCAGGATTACATCACTCTGGCCTACATGTGAGTCCCGCCCCCCTCGAATGCCAGTCATTCTCCAACTGGAACACAATTACAGAGATTGCTTATTATCAAATAGCTTCTTTAACATGACAGCTGTGATAACTTGACTCGATCAAAATGCCTTCTCTCCTTTAATTCCTGCCAGAATCCAGTACTTCCAGTACATCATCTATGCCCTGGCCTCTTTCTTCTTCCTGTACTGCATCGTGCTGCTGGCTGAGGGATTCTATACAACCAGTGCTGCTAAGCAGACCTTTGGGGAGTTTCGGAGCACAGTCTGTGGCCGCTGTCTAGGCACTATGGTGAGGGGCTGTTAGGGGCTGTTTGCTAATGGTGGGTAAGGAGGACTTGCATGAGGCAGCCAGCTTTGGATAGTTCAGTGGCCTAAAACTTGCTCACTGTATAACTTCAGGCTCTTCCCATGTTCATTGTGGATAAAATGGATGCCTTGGTACAAAATTATGAACCCTCCACCACTTCAATGTGCATCTCTCCTTCCACTGTGCCTCCATTCGGCCCTACAGTTCATTGGCGTGACGTATGTCTTGGCCGTCATCTGGTTGGTGGTGTACGCTTTCTCGGCCCTCCCCGTCTACTTCTTTTACAACCTGGACACCACCTGCCACATCGTCAACGAGCTGTCTGAATCGGCCTCAAACGTCAACCAGCTCTGCATCGACGCCAGACAATATGGTGCCTCCG
>JAACJT020000002.1:17320733-17345249 GCA_009936485.2 Gymnarchus niloticus | reverse complement strand
CGGACCTTGGTTGTCAGGGTGATGTCTCTGCTTTTTAATATGCTGTCTAGATTTGTTATAGCTTTCCTTCCAAGGAGAAAGCGTCTTTTAATTTCATGGCTGCAGTCTCCGTCTGTGGTGAATTTTGAACCTAGGAAAATAAAATCTAACACTGCTTCCACTTCTTCCCCCTCTATTTGCCAAGACGTGATGGGTATGGATGCCATAATCTTTTTTTTTTTTAAATGTTGAGTTTCAAGCCTGCTTTAACACTTTCTTCCTTCAACAAGAGGCTCTTCAGTTGTTCTTCACTTTCTGCCATTAGAGCGGTATCGTCTGCATATCTGAGGTTAATATTTCTCCCAGCAATTTTAATTCCAGCTTTTGATTCGTTTTGTATACTTATCCAGTTTTTAAATTCTTGTTTTCCCTATTGGCAGCGTTAATGAATAGTTCGAGCTTTCCCTGTCAGCCTACTTAATTACCTGTCAATGTAACTGTGTTTTGTTACATTCTTTTCCCATTAAACATAACGTGAAAACTGTTTTGTGATCATATTAGACAATGCAATACTCCAGTTTTATTAAATTAGACATGAGTACATCAGTCAGTCTTGTCCAGGGCAGTTAATTATATGGCACAAGTTATTCAATTTTATGTACAAGACAGGTGGCAGGTATTTTTTTTTTTGTCCATTCAAGAGAAACTGGAAATTCTTTTTGGTCTAATGTGATGGGTTCATGTGTTTCAGAGATGGGTGTGCCAGACTGGATGATAGTCTCCCTGGGGATCTGGTTACTATGGGCTGTACTGTCCTGTAGTGAGGAGACCCTGGACCTCGGGGACCAAGAGGCCTTCCAGCCCCAGAGCACTCTTTCTGATATGGAGTTCGCCACTGTGAGCTCATTCCGTGGCCCGGGTAACAACGACTCGCGCAGCAACAAGGAGCTCCCTATACTGCTGTGGTGGACAGCTGGTCTGTTTCCCCACTTTCCCGGTGACACGGAGCGTATTGACTGTGCCCGCTCCTCATGCATGGTCACACGCAACCGCAAGGTGCAGCTGCACCAGCGGACAGTGGCCATCATCTTCTACGGCACGGACTTCCGAGCATACGAAGCTCCATTGCCACGGCTGCCCCACCAGACCTGGGCGCTGTTCCACGAGGAGTCGCCCATGAACAACTATGTCCTGTCCCACGGTCCTGGCATCCGGCTCTTTAACTACACTGCCACCTTTCGCCGGGAGTCGGACTACCCGCTCACGCTGCAGTGGCTGCCCACCCTCGAGTACCTGTTGAGCCCCCCTGCGGTCTCGCTGCGGGAGAAGAACCAGTGGCGCAAGGCAGGCCTGGCCCCAGTGCTGTACATGCAGTCCCACTGCGACGTGCCCTCCGACCGGGATCGCTACGTGCAGGAGCTTATGAAGTACATAGAGGTAAAGTGAAAGCACCGATAGCAAAGTGGAATAACACTACAACTTAGCACCTCTTTTTATTGGGTCTTTATTCAGAGCATCCATTCATCCATCCATCTTTAAACCATTTAACCATTCCTGGCTTGCAGGAGGGACTTGGAGCCTTTCCTAAGTATAGTAAGGCACAACGCACAAAAGTACACTCTGGATGGGATAACTCATCACAGGATATACACACACACACACACACACACACAATCACCAGGGTACTCGGAGGAAACCCTCAAAACATGTATGCATAGAACAATCAATCTCCACCCACAGAGCATGGATGGGATTCGAACCCCCATCAGTGCTAATCTACCCTGCTGTTCAATTGAGAGCATTTTAGTTTATATGTAGTTGAGAGTTGCTATGAATAAGTGCCTTTATAAACCTGAGCAGTAGCTATAAAGTGTCTTGCTTCAAAATGCAATAGCAATTGCCCCCACTGTTAGTTGGAAGTTTTATGTTTGGGATTTTTAATGAAGCCTCCTGTGGCCCAGTGCAGCCATAACCTGACTTTCCAGCAAACACAGAAACACATACCCTGTAACCTCTTCTCTGTCTGTAACCCTCCCACTTCCCCAGGTGGATTCATATGGGAAGTGTCTGAACAACAAGCATCTGCCGGAACGTCTGGAGGACACGAGTACAGCGACGGGGGAGGATGAGGAGTTCATGAGCTTCGTGGCACGCTACAAGTTCCACCTAGCGATGGAGAACGGCCTGTGTCCAGACTACATGACAGAGAAGCTGTGGCGCCCACTCCACCAGGGCTGTGTCCCTGTTTATAGGGGCTCCCCGTCCGTGGCTGACTGGCTGCCTAGCAACCGCTCTGCTGTGTTAATCGATGAATTTCCCTCTCCCCGCGAGCTTGCCAAGTACCTGAAGGAGCTAGACCGCAATGACGTAGAGTACGCCCACTTCTTGGAGTATAAACTTCCTGGGCGGGTCACCAACAGCCGCCTCCTGGAGGTGCTGCATGACCGGGAATGGGGCGTCAACGACATGAGCCAGCCTAACTACCTCAACGGATTTGAGTGCTTTGTTTGTGACCAGGAGAACCGGCGGCTGGAGGCCAAACGGGCTCACCGGCGTGCTCCTGAGAAACACCCCGTGCCACAGGCCAAGATGGCCAACAGCTCCCACATGGGCTGCCCCTTACCCTCTCCTGGGTATGGGAGCATCAGTGACCTTCCCACCAACGACAGGTGAGTCAGGCAAATTGTGTGTGTTCTGTGGTCCTCAGCTCTAAGCTGAGGAATGAAAATTCACATTTCACCTCATTCCATAAATGAAGGGCATAGGAATTTGGTCCTTCCATTGCTATAATAGCCTCTGGGGAGGTATTTTCTTTAGATGTTTGAATATCGTTGGTGGGTTTTGCTGCCATTC
Organism: Gymnarchus niloticus; assembly: GCA_009936485.2. Classification (NCBI taxonomy): domain Eukaryota; kingdom Metazoa; phylum Chordata; class Actinopteri; order Osteoglossiformes; family Gymnarchidae; genus Gymnarchus; species Gymnarchus niloticus. The sequence continues at coordinate 17,342,417 of JAACJT020000002.1, read as the reverse complement.
AGCCGTAACAGCATCAGTGAGGTGGCGTATAGATGTAGGGTGATCAGATCCTGTTCTGTTTGCAAAGCCTACTACATCACAATTGAACTCTTGTTGTTACTACTCTTGTGTGTCGTTTCCACGTTGCAATAATTTCACTTGTAGTTAACCAGTATCAAATTTCTGCCCTGTTGAAAAGGTGGCATTGTATGATGGTGCCATGTTAAGGTCACTAACCTCTTCAGTATGTTCAATTCCATTCTTAATTTTTTTTTTGTTGCTTTGTTTAATTATAGGTCTTGATCAGGAATATATGACTTACCACATTGTTAGAATTGACTGTCTACACACTTCAGGCCATATAATGTTTTCTGGAAGGCCTTAATTAATCCTGGATTGGGTGGTGCTGACTTGCAGGGCAAACCGTGCAGATGTGCTGAGGCTCCTGTGTGTATGTCTGTGTTGGCAGCTGGCTCCAGATGTGGCCCCCAGATTACTGGCAAAGCCTGGACCAAGCAGAGGGCCTGCAGTCTCTGATCCAGCACAACGAGTCAGACCCAGGGCTGCTGTGGCACTACATGCAGATTCTGGCAGCAAGCAGGCCTGGGGGTGGATAGAGATGAGCCGAGTGGACTGATGGAAACATTATGATGGCGTGGGCTCATTTTTTGGGTGAGGTCTGACTGCTATACCCTTGACATTAATTGGCTGACCTGTGATGTGCTGTGTTGATGGACAGTAAGTGAATGGATACCAAGTTTTTATTGCAGAACCAAAAAAGTTCTTACAAAATACAGCCATATGGATACAAGCTCAGTGAGACCTTTATTCCAGGACTGAACACTCAGGAAACAGTCTCCTTTGGGACATACTTCCTCTATGCTTCAGGTGCAGATAGGGTTGCTTTAACACCATGGCTCCAGTAGAAGCCCACCGCGCTATCTCTTTACATTTGTGAAAATCCACAAAAGGATTGTTTGCCAGAATATTTACTGTTTATATTAAACTACATGTTATGAAATTAAAAGGAAATCTTGTGTGGCTCAGTGTAGTAATACAGAGTGATCCTTGGCAGAATATAAGTGGAGGAATCGAATGATCACGCTATAACAGGGCACACATTACTTTCTAGTTCTATAGTGTTTGAGTTGCATAGCCGTTGCTCCGATTCAACTAGTGACAGCTCATTGAATTGACCCCCCCCCCCATCAAAGGCCAAATGTCCATTTTGTAGTAGTGGAAGTAATTTGATTGGACCTCAAGTGCTTTAAAAAGTTAGATTTATAAGAACAGTGCAAGACTATGGAAATGCAAGCCATGTAATACCAGCCGTAACAATTCCGTAGCTATAAGTGTCATTCCCTATAGTACTGTCAAGAACATAGTCATGCATAAGAGGAAAAATAGACCAGCATTCCTTATGGCATCAAGCTGTGAAGAGTCGTCTTGTCATCTCTGGAAAAAATGGGGGGAGGATATTTAGGGTTAGAGCACTAGTCACAACACACTTTCTAAAGGTGGTATCTCCTAAAGATCACAAAGTAGTATGATCTAAACTACAGTCGATACCACTTCAACATTTAAGATCAAAAACATTTTAGTTTCTCTATTGTTGCTTAATAGGAACCACATTTTCTGGGAGTTCTCCAGCTGCTGAGTGACTGGCAAGGTGCCATAACACTGGCTACAACATCAACGTGGCGTATCTAAGGCTAGCAATGGGCCTTGAGCTTCAGCATCCACCTCACCTAGATGGTGTTGCTGTAGCAGCTCTCACAGTGGACCACGCCATGATGTAGGAACATGCTGTAGAGCAGGTCTCCCATAGGCCTGCCGCACACACCACACTGCAACATGCCATACATGTTAAAGGCTGTAGCCTTGATGTATCAAAGGACCATGTGTATACCATCTATGAACTGTAACACCCTAACATTTTTACTAGTCTGACACCTAGAAGGAAATCAAGGTCAAGACTCACCAAAGCATTTTATAAACGATACTTCTATGAAAAGGATAGCAGTCAAGCAGTTGAATATTTGAATAAGAGTATCAGGTCTGTACCTTGAAGCAAGCAGGGTGGCAGAAGATGTTCAAATGCTCTATGGTGATCTTGGCTTCACTGCCCACCGGCTTCCCGCAGTAAGTACAGGAACCGCCGTCACTGTGCATATCGGGAGCACATCAGCATGTTTTACCAAGCAGCCATGAAGTCAACTGAGTGTCCTTGGAGACCCCTCACCCTAAATCTAAACCATTGTTGGATTCTACTGCAATTTGCTACAGCTAAAAGGCACTTATATAATGGAGGCGTGTGTGTATCAGGCTTGTTAGGAAGCAAACCTGGAGTATGATGGAGGGCTGCTGTAGGAGTAGCTGGAAGAACTGGATGAGATATAATCATCAGAGCCTCTGCAAAGGAAGAAGGTACAGGAGAGTGCCAATAAGGTGCCATGTATACAGCATGACAGCAGTGTTCAGCTGATTTCACATTTAACTAGCGTCCACAGCCTCCAGGGTATAATAGACTCTAGTGATGGGACAAATAAGGCTTCAAAACCCTATGCTAATAGCCAGTATTGAATGGTAGTTTGGGATACTTCCACCCACCACAAGGTTTGAAGCCTCTGTCTCATCACTCGTAGATTTTCAAGGTGTACTTACATGTTCTCAGCATAGGTCCCTGCATTGCGTGTAGTGACATACTCCTTCAGCAGTACAAAACTCCTGAGTATTCAAGAGTACAGGCATTAGACCAGAGTAGTGCCCAGGGGGCAGTTACCATATAAACAGCAGGTCAAAGGTCAAACACTGACTACTGTTCCACACACACACACACACACACAGAGTGGGAACCAAGCCACACAACTTACTTCTTGGATTCAGTGTCCAATGTGTTGGTTTCCTGGCTAAAGGCTTCTGAGGTCCTGTTTTGAAATACAAACCATAACACAAGCTTCCAATTACAATTATTATGGCATGAACATAATTAAAACATTAAATGTCCAAGTTATACGTGAATAAAAATATCCAATTGTATCTAATGAGACGTGCTAGAATATCTTTCACCGCATCAAATTCATATCACGCATTTTAGTTGGGAGTTCATAAATGTTCTGAAGGAAATCTTGCACTGGAATTTATCTGTGGAAGAATAACTTCCACCCATTCTGAGAGTCACAGTAAATTAACATTAACACCCAAGACCCCATCTTACTTATTGGCAAGTCCCCATTTTCTGTTTACATACACTTTCACAAGAGTTCTCAGCTACAGAATCACATTTTTCCACACCCTTTCACATTTCCCACAAAACCTCATATACCTATCCCATTCTCAGCTTGCCTTGCAGTGAATGTTCTTCACACGGACCAGTTAAACCGGTCTGGCTGACCTATTTAAGGGTGTCTACTTTGATTTAGGAGGGGCACCAAAATCTAAGGTTACTACCAAACAAAGTGCAGGTATAACAGTCATAAACCACAAGCATTTATGTTACCAAGCTATACAAAAGGCCTTCAAGATGACTAAGTTTACACAGGTATCCAGCCTATGAACATTTTCCCAGGAACCAAACTAGCAATGGAAAGACTCTAAACAAGCTGGCTGGCACTCTTCAAACTATAGCTGTAAAACAATTAACTGTGTCAAATAAGAACCATGCACCTAACCCACGTTTAGCTCTCACCAGCAATCAAAAGACACCAAGTGAAGGATCTGATACACTGTAACTGAGGAATTACAGACTCACCTGTCCATTGGAGATGAAGGTGGACTATTTGCCTCACTGTAAAGAAGACAGCGAAAGATGAGCAGACAAGCAGTCCAAGAGTTAGGTATAGGTGTAATGGGAGTTTGATAAGCACATCCCAGTGGCCTCTCTTTTTTAGTACTTCGACTTTCACAGATCCTGAGGTATGTAACCGAGATGGGAGTCTGAGTTGCAGAGCACTAAGTCACTCCTGATATTCCTGTCCTAGGAGTGTCCCTGTCGAAGTCTATGAGGGTTCTACCCAACCTTATATGCAAATAACCCTTTCGTTTCCGGTCTGTGTGTAGCTCTGCTGACATTCCCAGTGTTGTAGCATAGCTAAGTGATCCAGTGGTATTTCATTTAGCCAGGGTACGCATAAATTTATCCAATGGCACAATATAAAGCGTGATATGTAATGGATGACTGATATTAGGGGGCATATTCAAGACAGAGAACAAGCACAAGTAAAACAGGTCAAAGTAGTACAGCACAAGTATTATTTGACAAAATATTAACAAGCTAAATAGTTATACAACTATTATTTCAGAATTGGAAAATAGATCCTAAGGAATTCCATTGGGTGACAAAGAGCATCCTGGTGTGTCATACTTGTTCTCTGACTCATCAGCCAACACAGCAGATGATGTCCATTTATCCCAGGTAGAGATGCTTTGCGGTGTCCTGAAGCATATGAATAAGTGAGTATATTACAACCACTCAAGGATTCAAACAGAAATCGAAAAAGACACATTGGACAGCTGCAAAATTTGACACTGATCATTAAAAGAAAATACAAAACGACATTCATAGTGAATTTGGCCAAAACGTTGCAGGTTCAGTCCCAGCACCCAACTCTACATTTTCTGAAATTAAGATTGTTCCATGGAACATTCATCTATCCTAAAAGTGAAAGAAATGCTACTTTCACTACTACTAATAGTAGTAAATACTACTAATGAAATTCCCTAAGCATAAGGAACCATCCTGATCTTACTGATGCTCTCCTTTTAAGAAACGCACGTTAAGTGAATTCCATCCATTCATTTTCAATATACACTATTCTAGCACGGTCAAGGTGTTAATCTCACTAGTAATGTGTTGTTAATAAAGTACTGAATACTCACTATAAAAGAGAAATGCTGCATGACATTTCAAATTTATAAACATTTATGCTTGACATCAAATGCATAATCCGAGAGTCTCCTTGGAGAGAGTTGACTCACTTTTTCTCAAAGACAGTGAAATTTGACTGGTCACCACTAGGGTTTTTAGCAGCTTCCAAACTGAAACATGAAATGAAAAAATGTGCTTTTGTGAGCTTTAATCATCAATATTCTGATTTGAGTCTCATTGTGCTGCTTGGCATATAACAGATACATGTCTTTCAGAAGGGTCTCCAGTATATCTGCCCTCTCCTGATATACTGTAGCAGTGTTAAACCTAAACTACAGAGCATTCGGACTGTGAGATGGATATTGATTAGTTAGATTCAGTTAGATTCCTTTGCACATACCCCTGCACTATTCCCTTTCCACCTCTTCACTGCACTATTTGTATTACTGTCTTATTTAAAATGTTTGTACCATGGACCCAAGAGAAATATTTCATTTTCACTATACTTGTATAGAGAAAGGCTGACAATACAGATTGAGTCTTTCATATACTGTCTTGTTTGTGCTGAAGGGAATGACATCATTTGCAAGGCTATCCAAAGCACCATCTTTGGTGACCTTCCTGTACCAACCCACACAGAAAATTACTTATCAAAAAGTTTAAACTTTTGACTAATTTTACTAACTTGTTAACCAGCTTCCACTGAAAGATCTGTCAGCATTGGTTGCGCTCTGATTTTGTGTCATCTCGCATCTCATCTGCGCTACCCTCAATAATAGTCTCCGCTTAATGCTCCTCTGTGAAAGCAGGATTAGTGGAACAGGTCAGAACTCACCTGTCCTCGGTGCTCTTCCTTGGAGAGGCAGGGCCCAAGGAGCTAAAAGGCAGTGTTTTTACTGTTTATCATTCTGACGAGGCTCACGTGGACATTTTCATAAAGTATTAGTACTAGACTATGCCTGTACCTTTTGGGGGTGTCCACAGCAAAAGGGTCAAACGGGTCCATGACACTGAACACAGAAAAGTTATCCAGTGGACGGTGAGTTAAGTGTACCAAGCATCCAATTCACTGCTGACATGTTCAGTGTTTCTAGAATGTTCTGGAGTCCTTCATTTAACACATTTTATTGAAGCTGACCAAAAGAACACTTGATTCTGAACAGTATACACAATTAAAGTGCTTGCAGTGTACGGCTGAGTCAAAGTTGAAAGGTGCAAGTCTCAAGAAGAATGGCTGAAAATCCATCCAGCTGTATATATGCATGAAATCAATCAGCCATATAAAATCACACTGGAAGAAAATGACCATATGACTATAAACTAAATCAACTTTATATCTGTGAGTGTTGGCTACTGCAAAGGGCCCGCGTATCGCTAAGGAATGCAGTCTTACCTGATATCAGTGGATTTGGATGTCTGTTTGAGAGAAACTGGATCTGTAGAGCTGAGATAGAATGTGCAGTATTTCATTAGAGTATAAATAAGTCAATTGTCATTTACAAAAATTGTTTACCAACTTTCACTTAAAGTTTTAACATACTGATGTACAGTACTGTGCAAAAGTCTTGAGCTACCCCTCATTTCTTCATATGCTTCCAAAGAGCAAGGCTGTCTTGTATTTCTTATGTAGTCTTGAGGAATAGATCTCCAGGCTTCCTGAAGGACTTTCAAAATTTTTGGCTCTCATTTCCAGTCCAGTCTCTATACCTGACCAGTTTCAGAGGAATGTTTTTTTGTGTGTTAAGCCACACAGTGACCTACGTATGAATCATTCAAATCATAACAAAGCCATCTAACTTAAGGCATGAACCAGTGAAGAAACAGGTGCAGATGATTACAAATGATCAGATGATGTTGCAATAAATCACTGTACCTATTGTCCCATTTTCCTAGCAAAACAAAAAAATGATGGGGCGGCTCAAGACTTTTGCACAGTACTGTATATTACTTAAGTCATAATGAATATATTCTTACAGATTATGTATATCTGCATGCATGGCTGTCATATTTGTCTAATTATAGAATAAATTACAGTTTAATGATGCCTTTTTACTTACACTGTTTTGGTAACTGATGTGGTCACAGTCTGCGTGCCAGAAGGAAAATCCAGTCCTACCTTTTGCTTTGTGATACTAGAGGTGACATTAGGAAAAAAAAGCTTCAGATGAGTTCAGCTTCAGAATCACTTATGCATTTCCAGCCTGAGACACAAAATACTGAACCAAATCACTGGTCATCATCTGAACCAGAGCGTATTGGAACAATAGTTATAACACTAAGTAGACATGAGTATCATCAGTTACACAAAGTCAGGCAGCGTAAAAAAATGTTACTGAGAATAGGATTTTTAACGTACATTGTTGAATTGATGACCTGGGTGTTTTGCGCTGTTGTGGTCATCGTGGTTGTAGATTTTGTGGAACTAAAAGAAAAGCACAGATTAAATTAATCCTTCGGGGCACTTTAAAAATAAGCTCAAAAAAGATCAGGGACCAAACATTCAGCTCTTTACCTCTGAGCATTAGTGGGTTGCTGGGCTGGGGTTGACTGACTGGTGCCTTTCGAAATGTTGTGTGTGCTCAGGCTGAGAGAGGAAATGGAAGAGGTGAGACAGGAGGAAGGAGGCAAGTGACAGAAAAACATTAAATCAAATGACTAACAAAAGGTAATTCCAACCTATTGTTCTTTTGTCACACACTTACTCAATGACGTTAGTGTTAAATGGGATGACATCTTCAGCCAGCTTGTCCAACGAGAAGCTTGTTTTCTGATCTGTCTGACTCTTCGTCCTGAGAGTAGGATGGAAGATACCTTTTACATTATTAACCTTATTAACATTGACATTTAACAGGTGCTTTTGTCCAAAGTGACAAACATGAGATAAAACACAGCATACAGTTCTTAAGAACCTGTCTGAGGTACACAATCTATCATTTAGAATGACGTGTCACGACGTGCTTCCAGCAAACACTGACATACCACTCAGGCTCACTGGGAAGGATGTCCACTAACTTTTCACCACTGCAAGAGACAGGAAGAGAACATAGCCAACGTCCAATGATTTTCAGTAGAACCGTATGGAGAACTAATGGTAAGCCACTACACAGACAAGGGTGTAAAATATAAATGATTTTGAGCAGAACTGAGCAAAGCAAGCAATGGAAAAGACAAATGAAAGATTCAGGTGGAGAGCCATGTCTTATGTTTTCAGGCAACACCTCCACTGTTTTTCCAGCATTGTAATGACAAACTCCCACTATTACATCTATAATAATGAACAGTGTTTTTAAGCAATTTTTTGTATACAGACCTCTCAACCAGGGAAATGAGGTCCTCATTTTCTAAATTTTTACTGGCTTCTGTAATTTGAGCTTTAGGAAGTGAACTGCAGGTAGGGGATAAAGAGAATAACATTTAGAACTTAATGACGGCTCAAAGTCCTCAGCTAAAACAGATGAGCTTACAATTATGTTGTCTTTATATTAAATGACCTCTTTTTAGGAAATACACAATTACAAAATTAAGTAATGTAATCCAAAAACTGGCCCAAGGCATTTTGTCTCAGCATATTCAATATTTCTAGTGATGGGACAAATGAGGTTTAAAAACCCATGGTGGGTGGGAGTATCCTCAACTACCAATCAAAATATGGCTTCAAAACCTGTGGTGGGCGAGAGTATATCAAACTACCCAATCAATGCTGGCTATCATCAGCACTGATTGATTAGATTGGGATACTCCCACCCACCACAAGCTTTGAAGCCTCACTTGTCCAGTCACTATTTTTTTCCTCTGGTACTACATGGGCACCATAATAGCAGGTGCTCAAATAAACCATGCTCATCTCTGCATTGCCCAACCTGGTCTTAACGGGAGTGGTGTCTGTTTTTGTTTTCTGATCCAAAATCAACTTGGTATCCTTGGGGCTGTGAAAAAACAAGAGCATAATAAATCAGCAATCTGTAGTTACAGGAGGTAATGGAGATGACAGGAAATAATATTGGAGGGGAAAAAAAAAAAAAAAATGAATTAAATAGAAGCTAAGTAGGGATCTCAGCAGTCCGATGAGAGGGGCTACCTTGTTGAAGAACCAGGGGTGGGGTTAGAACCAGGGCTCACATTCTGGGTTCCCACCGAGCTGCAGGAGAGATAGATCTGGAACAGTTAGTAATCGCTCACGTAGGTCAGGGTGATCTAGATGCTGTTTTGGTATGTGAAGGACCTAAGGCAGTGTCTGCCACAAATTTGATGATCTCTGTACAGAGTGACAGATTAATCGACCTCACATTTCTCGATGTCCCTAGGTGGTGTTAACTGGAGGTATCTCTGTCTACATACTCTGTTCTAAGACCTGTTTCAGGTCTTAAAAACTGTTAGGGGAAAGTGTGACAAATGAGTGACTGATAATACTCAATATATTTTGAAGTTGTCACTTATCCAGTCACAATATGGATACCTTCTTTGTGATGCGACAAAACCAATCAACCTCACATTTCTATTTATTCTTACCCAGTTTTAATTGGAGGTATATCGATCTTTGTTGTTTGATCCACAACTGGTTTAGTATCTTTAGGGCTGTGGGAAAAAAAGAAACGGTTATAATCTGTAGTTGTATGCAGTTACTCGAGGGGATAGGGAATGTGCCAGAATATTGAACAAAAACAGGAGGGGGGTAACAGAATAGAAAAGCAGGAACGGGGCATTAATGCGACCAGGCTGAAGTGATGGGGGTGGGATTAAGACCAGATGCCACCTTTGGTGTTTCCAATGAGCTGTATAAAAGGTAAAATAAATACAAACTGCTATAAATTATAAAGATGGGGGTGTCCAGAACCCCTAAGAAACTATAAGGGATCCCCCCCATATGAAAGAAAAACTCATGCCATTATGGTCTGTCATGATTTTTAGGGTTCACCTCAAGCACTAGTTGTATTTTAAGTAATCATTTTTCCCCAATAAGAGTCAGATTGTCTTGGAAGCCTGACTTGCAAGTGAAGCACTTTAAGAACAGTACAGCCCTCAATGAGACGCCATCACATAACTCAGCCTCACTCAGTTACCCAAAAAGGGCACCTGAGACTCATCATATAAATCCATATCAAAATGTAAACATGGGGCACACAGGTCAGGTCAAAGTTGAACATGTGACCTTGGTGCTGTGATGCAACATTAAATATGTTACATGCAAATAAATACATAAACTGTCCGTCCTCAACATTAATCTGTTCTAGGAAAGGTCAGGCTTGAAAAGCAAAAGATAATATAGAAGCATTGTTAATATCACCAAAGCATTGACAGATCCTCATTTGCAGGCTGCCTTTAAAAACCCTGTGTGTGATGTGGCCGCATTAGTGAAGTTGAGTTTCTGTTTTTCCAAACCTAGTCTTAACTGAAGGAGTCTCTGCCTTTGTTTTCTGTTCCACAACCAGATTATCATCTTTAGAGCTGAAAAGGGGAAGACGACTAACAATGGGAAGAAAAAACCAGCACCAAAACAATAAGGTCCCAGCACCATATGCTTGGACCACTAAATTAGCAGTGGTGTGTATTTAAAGGAGTATATGGGGAGGGGGGAAAAAAAAAAAAATCAGATGAAGGAACAAAATGGAGGACAGTAGGGTGGTGGTCATTCTGTGAGAGAGGCAGTTATACTACCTGGTGGAGGTAAGTGGAACAGGATCAGGAAGAGAAAGAGAAGACACTTTCAGTGTTTCCACCGAGCTGCAAGGTAGCAAAATGAATAATACTTGTTTACCCAATCAGGGCACACCATGCATGTCCTCAGTATGGTGTGACAGACTGATCAACCTCATCTTTCTATTTATTCTTACCTGGTCTTAGCAGGAGGAATCTCTGACTTCATTTTCTGATCCAAGACCTGCTTCACGTCTTTGGAGCTGTGAATAAACCATAGTTTGATTAGCAACGATCCGATGGCGAGGGAGGAAATGTACAAGATGTAGAAAAAATATTTTCACATTTTTCAACCTGGTGGAGGTGAGCAGGGCAGGACCGGAGGGCACTTTTTGTGTTTCCACTGAGCTGCAATAAGGTGAGGTCAAGAATGATTTTTATTAAAATACTGAAATGAATGTGCGTAAATCACAGTCATCACGAGTCGAAGGGTGAAGTAGAGAAGCTACCCACTGGCCCAACGACGAAATCCCCAAAATCTTTGTGCACACATCTGAAGAAATACACCAACTTGAGTAAATCTAACTCCATCTTAGTTACAGTAAATCATTTAGAACATGTTTACAATGATCCCTAATCAATTTAGGTTTGTTCTGATTATATCAAGGCTTACCTTTACTCAGCTAACTCTCTGCTCAGTTTTGGTGTCAGACAGGGTTTGCCCTCAGCCAGTTGTAGCCATACCACAATGTAGAACCAGGACTGCGGTTCAGGGACTGGATGGCAACCATGAACTGACACATACTCAGTGTGTTTGGTCTACCTAGCTACGTAAGAGACAGCTACTGTAGGTTGAGTATAACTGCCTGGTTAAACTCATAGGCTATGTATCAACCTATACTGTCAGGCTAGTTCAGGGACTGATACAGCATGTCTGATCAGTTCAGCTCAGAGGGTGGTTCCCATCGTCAGCATATCTGACTATTTTAATGACACAACATGCTGATTTTCATCAACTCAGGCTGGTGAGAAATTCCAGCTTGCTTGACCAAGTCAGTATAGGACAGTTTGTTTGATTGACCTGACTCAGAAGCTGTATAGCTGTTCATTTCTGTGTTAGCAGACAGTGGCTTGTCTCCAGTTTAAACAGCCCAATCTCAGCCAGGGATTGTGGAAGCATCACCCCCTAAGAACTTACAGATTATCAGGCAACATACTCAGAATATACAGTAATTTGATTGCTGGGCAGCCACACACCAATAGGAATCCAATCAAGGTACAGAGATCGACAAGCATAAAGCAATACAAGAAGAAATGCATACCAAACAGTGACTGCAAGAGCAACCTGACTGCAGACTACTCAAAAGCTACACATTGTGTGTGTGCACGCTAAGACACAGAGAGCCATGCGAGAGCCCTGGCTATGGAGTATCTGACTATTGATGGCACACATGGTAAGTGTGCTATCCACACAATACTATGTGGGGGGTCCTGTCTGCAGAGAAAAAGCACACTATCTTGTGTACCTTTCCATAAATCTCAGATCAAATGTTAGGGCTGATTTATACTTGCCGCTTGCAACGCTGAGCCTAACAACACACCGGAACATCAAGGACGGCAGCTTTAATCTCCATGGGGGCAGAGTCTTTCAACAAGGCAAACCTTTCCTAATTTGACATACCTTTGTAATGATATGAACTACAGTTTTTAGACTGTGGCCACTGTACCAGTCACATTGAGACCATTCAAATGAGACCAAACATGAATATGTACAGAATCAGCATAAGCAGAAACCAATGTTCCTTAGATATAAGCATTCTGGGTGTACTCTGGTCAAACTGGGTCGGAGAAAAATGGGCAAGAGGGGAAAGAAAAGGATGGGTTTCTGAGCAGAATGTGTGTGTGCGCAAGCCTTCCTACAGGCCACCTCTTGCTTAGTAGGGGGTTGAGACGAGTCCACCAGCTGCACCTGAAAGGGGGTTTGAGCCCAGTCTCAGAGCCAACTTGGCAATCCCCTCCTCAAGTGGAAAACAACACAGACCCAGTGAAGCCCAGAAACACCAGTTCCTGGGGGGGGTCAGCTGCATTACAATGACCTGAAAGCCACTGAGGGGAATGCAGGGCATACACTTTCACTTACATAGTTACACACTCTGGGTCACCAGTCCACCCACACGTCAACTTGCTGAGCAACAGCACCAAAAACGTCAAATGTGTCACATGTAAAAGCAGAGTTTCTGACTCTCATTGCAACAATCCACTTTGACGTGAAGCATCTGCATGCAATTAATGTTGGTGATACAAATCCATGTTCTCCTCGGTAGGCAGCTTCTAGAAACCCCTCATTTAAACGTGTCATGTTCAGAGACCAGCCATCTGCATGAATCTTCACCTGGTCTTAAAGGGATTGGCTGTTGCTACTTTCTGTTCCGGGACCACTCCAGTGTCTTTGGGACTGTGGATTGAAGAAAAACGTAATTAGGACCTGGTAAAGAATGAGATTTGGGATGGAGAAGGATGATGAAGTAAACTGGTTGGAATCTGAGACACAGTGCTTCCATTTTGTCCTACCTGGCTGAAGGTATTGGTGCGGGGTCAGAACTAGGGACCACTATTTGTGTTTTCACCGAGCTGCAACAAAGTAAAAAATGCAGAGAGAATCACCAGACATGAAACTACACACTAAAACATTTCATGAAAAGGGACTCCTCTCTCAAGCAAGTGAGCTACCCATCATACCTCTGTGCAGTTATGTCAGGAGAGACAAGAATGTCCACTTTTGTGCTGGAGGAAATGGGAAAAGGCAACAAAAAAAATTTAATTACAAATATGGAAAGAAATCGTTTATATAGTATCTTTGAAGATTTCATGTCAAAACAAAAACATTAACATGGAAATACCCCTGATCTCATTGTAACCAAATGCTTGTGGTATTCCTGAATCTTTGTGGAATGAGTCCAGTTGTATATATACACACAGTATATTCAAATTTTATGAAAATGTATGCAAAGTACCTGGTCTTAACAGTGGTGGTGTCTATTTTAGATTCTGTAGGCAACTTTGAGCTGTGAAAGAAAATCGATACCATGACTGGCTGAAGGAAACAAAGGCTAAATAAAGAAGAATAGATAAGGACAGAATCAGAAACAGGAATGTGTATTCTAATAACAAAAATAGATGACATAAATGTAGCTGAATGAAACTGAATTTACATGGCGCCTCAGTGGGTAGAATAATGACCTCACACCTCCAAGGCTGAGGGTTCGAATCACATCCCTGCTGTCTGTGTGGGAAGTTTGCATGTGTGGGTGCTCTCCGGTTATCCAAAAACATGCAATTGTGCACACTGGCGCTTCCGTCTTACCGGCCGTGCATTCTGTCACGGCTACCTGAGAAAAGCTATCAGCTCACTGCCACCCTGTAATGGCTAAGCAGTTATGGAAAATGGATGGATGAGCATGGGAGGGAAGGAGGGGCAAGCGATTCACCTTCATTAGGCACTGTGTCATGGGAGAACGGCATGAGTGAATACTGGGGAGAAGAGAAAGGGGTGTCAGATTCTAACCTTGAGGGTGTCACAGATTGAAGAGCTGGCTTTTGCTGGGTGACAGCAGGAGATATTGCGCCATCCTTTGGGGTGTCTTTGCGGTCCTCCTCAATCACCACCCTACACACACACACACACACACACACACGAGAGAAAAAAAGGCGAACAAGTTATAAAGATGTAAGGAAGTCAAATTAATACAGAATGGGAAGCATTATTCTTGTGGCTGATGTTAAAGACCTTGGTGACTCAAGTTCATTTTTCTACAGTAAAGACTGCCAATAAGAATGCTGAATGTTTTCAGTCATATAAGCAAAACTGCTCCCATTTTTAAACAGGCGCTACAGTAGAATGACAGGCAAAAGTGGAATTACGGTGAAAGACTTGGTTACCTTTTAGCTACAAATGACACACTGGAATCACTTGGTTTTTCTGTGTTCCTGCAAGTTCAAACATGAATTCATAAATGGGATATGAGCAGAGAGTAAAGCTGAGACAGAAGGAATGATGTGTCCGGATTTTCATATCCGGAGACGACCTGCCATGGAAGCCACACGAGAGGGTGGCATAGAGACTCACTCGTATTTCTTAGCTGCTGAGAGGACGTAAGAGCGCTGTGGGGCCGAGGAGGATTTTAGCACGTTGCTGGCGGCCTGTATCCTGACAGAAGAATGGAGGGTGAGAAGTAAGCAGAGAGAGTCATTCTACTGGGGCTCTTTGTGAGCGGTCTGGCCAATACTGTAACTACACTGTTTGTTTGTTTGTAAGTCTGCTCAAGCTGACAGTGGTAAAATGCTCAGACATTGGACTTGTATGCTTTAAGTAGTACCACGGTGATGTTGAGTAAGGCATTTAACCTGAATTCATTTTGTGTATACAGTATATCCATTTGCTTTACCGGGTAAAGCTTCAGCTATTTACATCTCAGATGATAAGATTCAAGGACTGTTGGATAACTTTAGGAGCTAAGGTCCATTCCAGAAAGCAAGTTTAACAAATACTATAATTAAACCTGAACTCTGGTTGGAGAAAACTGAAAGCTCAACTTCAGGATGTGTCATTTACCCATATCTCCCTGAATTTCTCCAACCAGAATTCAGGTTTGACTATAGGATTTGTTGAGCCTGCTTTCTTGACCGGACCTCAGGGATGTTTGACGCTGGTTTTTGTTAGTTTTGTTCCTGTGACTGAGTCTCTATCACTCGATGGCACTTTGGCTTCTTCCCCCTTACCTCCTGTCCTGTTCTTCAGAAGTCACAGACTCATCATCCAGAGTGGAGCTGCTCAAGTTGGACCGTACGATGTGAGGAGCTCTGAAAAGGTTCACAGTCAAACACCCCCGCTAAGACATGCAAAAACCCTCACAGCAGAAGACATAAAGCAAACCAAATCTGACTTACATCTTCTTGTAGCTTTCAGTGGGTCTCTTAATGAAAGTACTGGAGGTGCCACTGACAGAATGAGAGGAGGACAGAACGGTGTCACAGACGTGATTTAACTTCCAAAAAAAATCACCCACAGAAAACACTGCAACACATTTTCTATGGAAATTTGGAAATCTTACCTGGCTCCATTGGCTACGGCAACGTTTTCATTGTTGGTCTTTGTGAAGACACCTCTGGAAAAACAAAACAAAAGGACAACCCCACCGTTAGGTGCCACATCTTGACTGCAGCACTTTGTAAATCTCTTTCTGCCTGCTGTCTGCTTTGCTGGAGACCCAACTTACCTGATCATGTAATTGGAAGATGGTTTGGAGTTACAGAATAGAAGACAAAGTGAGAAAATTACTGAGCCACTCATGTTTTTTTTAGGCCTGCAAATGTAGTAGCCTGATCCGATTCTACTTCTGCATGATCCCTAATAAGTGGGATTGCAAAAACTATTTTATAGTTTTTCCATCATTCTTACTCACTACAGAGGTATGTGTTGAAGAGCATAAATTCCCGATACTAGGATGCTGTGAATATTTACCCTTGTGAGGTGGTGTCAGAGGTGGGGTTGGTGATGGCAGAGGCGGGGTTCGTGTTTGTGATGACGGAGGCAGGGTTTCCAGTGGCAGGGGAGGGTTCAGGGGTCTGGGTAGCTGTGGGAGCAGTGGAAGGTGAGGGGGAACTGGGTTCTGTGAAGGCTCCATCAGCACGTGTCACCCTCACCTCTGCTAACCTGAAGAGAGGAAAGGTGACATAGATCAACTCCAGTCACCTGGTAAGTACTCAGGGCAGTCATACCATCTGTACTTACTAGAAAGCAGTTACTGGTTTTCTTGTGCTACCATTCTAATACAACTACTCAAAAAGCAGCAGCAAGCAGAAGTATCATATCTTCCATTTTCATTGTTTTTTTTTTTTATTCTGAGCTTGTAATGAGTACTGCAAACAAAACTGATAGACATTTTCTGAAAATAAGCTTATGTACACTAAAGCATTTCAGTTCACCAAACATCTGATTGCAAACCTTGGATGATAATGATGATTATATCTGCAGATATAAGTTAGTTATCTGGTTTAATTTAGATTTTAGTAGCCCAAACGCCTCTGTAGAATATGTGACAAACTAGCCCTCTACCATCCATCCATCCATCCATCAATATTTTTATGAATGGATGGAAGTCGATGAGCAACTAATAAACACAATCAGAATACGCCCCCACTCCTCGCCTACACCTGTGGGTTACCATGGTTTCTGCTCCTGCTGAGATTCCAAGCGGCGCTGTATCCAGCTGTCATCTCCCTTAAGGGAGGTCTTGACCTTTGTGGTCTGTAGTACTGACAGACGGTCCCCTTCTGAAATTGGACATGGGCAGAAAAAGGAGAAAAACACTCAGCCATTAACACACAGTGAGATGTTCACACATACCTTAGCCCATTAACACACAGATGCATGCTTTAACTGGTTGAACCAAAAGAAAAACTTCATCTACAGGGGGTGGACAAAATAACGAGGACCTTTTTTAGACCATTCTTCAAGACAGAAATCTTTTATTTTCATTCATACCTCAAAGGACTCAATTAACACTGTGCTCCTGAATGTCCCATAAAGGTCTGATGATGTTCAGAAGCCATCGAAGGTGTTTGACTTCAGTCTCGTGTTTAAGAAACCACTCCTGAATTTTTTTTTTTGTGTGCATGGGGACATGATCATCTTGGAATATGGGAACAGCGTTTGCACCGTATAATATAGGCCATGTTTAACAGATCTTGGCCTTTCTTGAAACGTAAATCCATCCAGATGTAGGACAAACAGGTTAGCCAACTCTTCATACCGTATTACATGTTTCCATTGCTGAGAGTTCCAGGTCTTTTGCTCTGTACACCAAGATACTTGCTTTTGGTCTTTGCCCTTGGATAGAAGTGGTTTTTGAATGGCAGCTGTGTCATAAATTATAGCTTTCTGAAATTCTCAACATACCATTTTGGTGGAGATTGAGTTACAGAAGTGCTGACTTAATTCTGTGGCCATTTATGAGACCATACGTTTGTGTTGTTCAGCAAGGATCTGGTTAAGTGTCTGCCCATCCCTGTTGGTAAACTTTGACTGGTGACCTTTGAGAGCCACTGCAGTTTGACTGTTTTGACATATGCCGTCATAATTTCTAAGTTTCCCTTGACGCATAAAATTACTTTGATTCTGAGTGATGCACCTGCATTTTGGGCACAAACTATGTGACTTTGCTGGAACTGTCAATAGCTTCACAGTGCTATCAAAAAAAAGTACTGACAGACATCTTTTATAGCTGACATTCAACCTAATAGTAAGATACCTGTATATAAATTTAATAGATGTACTTCTCACAGAATGTGGTGTCTGAGTGCTGTACAAATATTACATTTTTTAAATTAATTTACATGAATGCTAAGAATGTGAGGAAGAACGCAAGCATACATCTCATTCTGCTGGTTCACGGGGAACCAACAAAACAACAGAATGTTATGTGTATTCGGCCATAACACTGCCTTTGGCAACAGACAGCTGAGGACTGTATGAACGAGCAATAGAGTAAAGATACCGGGACAGCTTGAAATTTTCGGATTCTACCGTGCTGCAAGTATTTCTTTGCAAAATCCAGGGCCATTCAAACTCATACGAGTAAGAGTTTTCTGCTCTGTTTTATAATCGCCACAACAAATCGACGACGACGCTACCAAATCCAGCGCTGAAACTCACCTTTTGACATTGTTGATCACGGTCTATCCTGATACGAGCCTCCTTAACTGGGGAAATCTGCATGAAACAGACAGGCACATTTGCAGAAACAAACGGACCTAACCAGAAACTAAACTGCCCTGATACCAGACATTTTGATCATGTATAAATGGAACTCAAGCAGAGGAAATGCAAACAACAGAACTTAACATGAGTGGTGGAACTCCTAAGATTCAGGTCCTTATAATGGCATGGTCCTGCCCTTAAGTAATTCTAATGTCAAGCTGTTCCATTTACATGGATAATCTCCGCTCAATGCTCTTTGTACTTGTACGTATAAACCAACTGCAAGTATAGTATTTGCATAAATGTCAATTTAATGGATGTAAATAGGTTAAATCCAAAGAGGGTGTTCCCCCCCCGTGTTCTTTAATTGCACTCTCTGGTGGTTTCCTGGTTTATTCAAAGAAAGTTATTTTTCATAAACAAGAGAGGTGTGGGAATGGTGAGGTCAACACGTGTGGGAGAGGCAAACGCGGTGGGGAATGTACAGCCATGACCAGCAGACCACAACTGCTGAGGAGTTTGTGGATTCTCCCAAGCACCTGTTCAGTACCTAGTCCTTTCACTCACACACACCCCCACACACACCCCCGCCAGCTCAACCTTAACGCAGGTCTCAGCATTCCTCTCTGTGTTTGTCATCTTGTCCTGCCACATTCTCATAACACCACCAGCCAAGCTTCCTCTCCACACACAAGGACAACGCCAATTTCTCATGTTGCATGTGTGAGTGAGAGAGAGTGGTGGGCGGGCTATACCATTTACAGCCTGGTTAGCACCACAGAGAGTTAAATAAAACCACACTTTTGGGTCATTGATGTGTGGTGTGTTGCTTAAAAAAAATACTCAAAATCCTTGTAAAATGTTGAATACACAAATTCTGACTCCACACAAGAAAGGCTGTTATCAACCATCAAGACTGAAATGAATCAGCCGTCATCAACATCTATAAACCTGTTTACAGTTTGCCTACCTGTTTGGTTCCTGTTTAGTCTGTACATTTGCCTCATTATTTTACATTGCATGTAGAAAATAAGGTGTGCCAATGTCAACTCCCAGGGTAATTTTTCCCACTTATTTAACAGGTAACAACCCACGCATTTCACAAGTGTCTAATCCCTAATCATGCAAAGTTTTGCAATAACCCACAATTCCAAGAATCACACCTCAGAATCCCAATAAAAATACTTGCCTACAACCAGCAGTTTTAAAAATGGCAGGGACAAAGGATATCACAAAATTTATACAGTAAATCTATGACAACATACATCCTTCAGTTGTAACCGAGGAATCCAGTATACACAATAAGCAAATCCACAGATACAAATCAACCAGACATACAGATTCTGGAGATGAGAGAAAACCCTAAGTAAAGATAAACAGTAAGCTCATTTTAAAAGTAAAGCAATAATTCTGCATCTGAACAGTTTAGGCAACAAGCCTAAACTGCAATTCTGATTTGCTGAAATTCTCCTCAGAGTCTTCTATCTATCCACCCAAGATCTGCCTTTACTAGAGAAGCCCTGTTTTACAGACTTTGACTTCTTTCTCCAGCACGGTCAGTCGAAAAAAAGTCGAGAAAGGGAGACGTGGGAAACTTACCTCGGACAGTCTGGGGTGTCTGTTGGTGCTGCGTGATGTTCTTTTCTGGTTGACAGGTGTCTTCCACACTGATCAGGTTAAGGCAACACCACAGACAAGCTCAACCAGTCAGGAACATTCAGCTCCGCCCTGGGGAAGGGAGAGGCCGCAGAGCACCAGTGCACGTACAGAGCGGAGGTCATTATGTCTGCTTGTTTGTAGCTTGTGGCTTTTCTCCACACATTTCTGGCGTTTTCTTTGGGTGGCACTCGGAATGGGAGACAGAACATCTCCTGTTGCAGGCACACATCCCTTAGCCAGTTTAGGGATTCCTACAGTACCTAACCAGAACATTTAAAAGCTGAGGAAATGTCAAACTGGGTAAAAACGGCAAGAAATTGCCCAAAGACAAAGATGTATTTGATGCTGGTGGATGTTTCATGAATGTATCATGTACGTAAAGAGCTATATAAATGCTCCAAAGCAGCACTCCTGTTGTTTGAATCCACATATTATATAAACAAAATGTGTCATATAAATATGTATTTTTCAGCAGTTAATATTTGTAGTGCTCCCTGGGAGCACCCTTAAAATACTTCCTCCGCTCCCACATATCCAGAAGCACAGCTGTCTGAAAATAAGGTCACACTACCAAAGTCAACTGACCCAACTAAGCAAATGTAAAGTCAAGACACGAGGACCCCGGACAGCACAGGACAGGGATGGGACAACTCCAGGAATGGCTGATGACTCAGATCCCCTGCTGATTCTATCAAAAGCCCGCCCGCTTGCATAAAACCACATTGTCAGTGACAACAGAATACACCTAACACTTCAGCCTTAGAGACACTGCCACACTAACATCTGCCCCTAGACAACAGATCAACAACTGCACACAATAAACATACCGATCCTTTTTTTAAAGCCACAGAGGGTGTGACAGGTGTGACAACATGACCAGGGTTTCGTCTCTGTCTATGACCCTGATCACACACACCTCTGTGTAGCTGGTCCGGGCAGTGGGTAGTCCATGGCCCCACCCTTTGAGTCAGTCTAATTGGTACAATTGCCTCCTCGGGTCTCACCCCAACCCCCCAGCCCAGGTTCAAGGAAAACCTGTCCAGCCGCTTCGCTGTCTCATAGTCTGGAGAATTTTAAGCATTTATAGAGTACCCACACCCCCATGGCCACACCAAGAGATGGAACGATATGAACTCACAAAGAGGGAATTCACCCTCTCCTCAAACGCCATCAAAACAAATGACACATCACAGCCAACCCCCATGGCAACGTTGTACAGCTGTCACACCGGGAGAACTTAAGCTGAGGTGAATCCAGCAAGGAATGGAGGCAATGCCCATCTGGTGAATCAAGGAAATGTCAAGGACATCAAAAAGAGGAGAACAAAAAGTAAGAGCATTAAAATGTCATCTGCTGTCAGCTCAAGGCCTGGCACAGCGAAAAGGCACACGTGTCACACCACAGAGGTGGTTATGTTCTGCACCCAGCTTGAGGACTGGTTTTTGGGCACCTTTTATGCCTCGTCCTACAAAACCACAGGTAACCAGCGAACAAAGCGCGAACTTCAAAGGAGAAGTAGCCACCAGGTACCGAAACTCAGGCCGGGTCAGACGGAAATTAATTTCACTGAGTTTAACTTCCTGTTAACTGGAGACCGACAGAAAAGTCAAGTGTACTGAGAAAGATAAAGCCCACTAAGCAGGTAACTTTTCTGTCCAGATTGAACATCCAGCAAATACACCAAGGAACAGCACAATTATTCTGGGTTTAAAAAAACCACACACACACACACACACACACACACACACACACACACACACACACACACACACACACACACACACAC
>JAACJT020000002.1:17299404-17315525 GCA_009936485.2 Gymnarchus niloticus | reverse complement strand
CACACACACACACACACACACACACACACACACACACACACACACACACACACACACACACACACACACAGTGACAGTACAGAAGTGTTCTGTTTCCAGAAAACAAAACTTCACTCCACTAGTTTATGGCTTTATTCAATAACTGAACAAGTAGACTCAAATCTTCTGAAGCAGCACATTCCACAAAACCATAACCTTTAATTGGGAGTATTCAACAAGTGAGTACGCCACTGCCCAATATCAAAATGACTACATTAAAAAAAAGTTAAACACCAGATGAACTCAGTGAAATGAGTACACCCATGATGCAATACACACTTAAGTCTAATTGCAAACTGTTCTGTTACACCACTTCATTAAAATATATATATGGCTGCTTGACAGACTGCTTGTTAGAGACCCAAAACATGATATTTTTACTCAGCTTTAGTCTCTCCTGTGCTTTTTTTTTTTAACCCCCCACAGCTCCACGTGGCAAGGAATCGTCTGAAATTCTAAGACATCATATAGTAAAGCTCATAAACGTGAGAAAGGGTCCAAGAACACAGGCGAGGTGATAAACGCAAGTTCAAACACAGCTGCAGCAGTTAAAAAAAAAGTGCAGGAAGAGCCTCATGACTAGTAACCAAAGATCCGATAGCCACCCTTAAAAAACAACAAAGCACACTTTCTGGTGTTTATGTCGTCTTGCACTGAAAACTAAGTGGGCCAGTACTTCCAGCCTGGCACAAGATTTATCTTCAGGAACTGGCTTCTCAGCAACTGCCCAGCCTGACAAGTCAGCCTCTATGAACAGCGTACAAGAAAACCACAACTAAAGGATCAACATAAAACTGCCAGACAGGTTGACCAAAGAACATGAAAAGAAGCCTATGAATACTCACAGCACATCCTCTGGTCAGAGGAAATTAAGATATCCTTAGTTTGATTAAATGGGGTTCAGCATGTTTGGCATGGATCTGACCATCAGAGTGACTGTGTAAAGCCAAATGTGAACCACACGGGAGGAAATGGCATTAAATATGGGGCTACATGAGTTTAGCAAGGCATAGGGATGATAGCATTCATGAATGCTATCATGTACACCCAACACTGATCTTAAACGCACTGCAAAAATCAAGAGTTTTTAAAAGGTGAAAACCGTCACCTGGTCAAGTGAGTCACCTGACTGGAATCCTACAGAAGACCACTGCGAAACCCTAAAGCAAAAAGTAAAAGCCTTCCAACAAACAAGAGCTGAACAGAATCATCTGTGAATAATGGCAATATGTGTCTCCATAAATTTATGCTACAGTGGTGTCGTTCATGGTAAGGAGGCTTGAGTCTGTCATCAAAAAACAAACTTGGACTGGGGGAAAAAAAAAAAGTTACAAAAATGAAGAGTGGACTGACCTTTGTTGCAGCTGATGTTAATGAAGGGACCCTATATCAGTTAAACACATTTGTGTTTTTATGTTGCTTTTGTCATTCTTTAAGAAAAATTAAAGCTGTGATAAACTGAAAAATTGTAATTTCATGACATTTCAGTGACATTGGGCAAGGGTACACTCATGACATGAAGTTCTCTGACAAAGTATTTCCTGTTTGAGTACAACAGTTTCTCGTCACCACCTCTGAACCGCTAACTATGGAGGATTACTTGCTGGGCTTATTTCTCCATTTTTGACTCACTATCGCTCCCTACCTGTACACCCACTTCCTGACAGGCCTCCAACACAGTGCGAGTCCCATCCACATTAACTCGCTGGAACAGGGTGCGGTCATCACAGGCAGGAGACGGGGAGGCACAGTGGAAAACTAGTGACACTCCGTGCAAGGCTGGCAGCAGAGCCTGTCAAGAACAGATAAGCAGCAGGCTTTACACCAACACTGGGGACAATGAGGAGAATTCGATCTAGCACTGAATGAACACTGTGGAAATGCACCAAAGCTCAACTCTTAGAAACTTGCCACCTGACAGCTGTTTGGACAGATCAGCTTCTCCAGTTGGTGTGAGTACATGTGGGCAAAGACTCACCTGTTTATCACACAGGTCTCCCAGGTGAAACGTGAGCCCAGGCAGCTCATAAGACTGCTGAATATCAAACACAGACACGCTGTAGCCCCTTACTAGGAGCTCCTCCACAAGATGTCTTCCAAGAAACCCTGATCCACCAATGACTGTGCACCTTTTACAGCTCTAGGAGAGAACATGCATTACATAGGTTGCACATACAATAAATACCTGTTAATTAACACCATCTGCAAAGCTCACGTGAGAATCTCAAAATGTATCACTACAGAGATTATGGACTCTAGATCCTTCCACCCATCCCATGCATGTTCTACAACCATTTATTCAGTACATAATTAAGTTTGTCTACATAATTGCACATTAACAAAACTTCATTGTGATCTTAAATTTTACCCTTCATCATTAGCCATAAGTCTGATTAAGGGTAGTTATCACTCAGTTTTATCAACAATATTAGGCATTAGTTATCAATGACGACAAAACAGGTGGATGCAATTTAGAAGCGCATCAAGCACTCACCGGGCGAATGCGTGTAGCCATTACTTTGTTTCTAGATGGCAAGACGAAGAAAGTGGGTCAGCGGTCTGAAATGAAAATTAAATTAATTGCCAGTCAAACTCAGTTACTGTAAACGTAAAGCGCACATAACTATTAAAAACTACTTTCGAGACCATCCTTAGACTTACGTAAGTATGTAAGACGTACTCCTTCCCGTTATAAAAGCTTTTGCTTACCTTTGTTGCTGCCAAAATAATAACAAACACCGCCATAAAAGTTTTCAACATAAACTCACCTGATCAAGCAGACTGCACAAACTGATGAATGAACCATGTACCTATCGTAGCGCCATTATCAGCTGATTGTTTTGAAGTCCTCCCCACCAATAGGGTTTCGGTTAAACAAATACGCATCCAATCAAATTAAGCTCACGTCGATCACGTCAACAACGGAAACCAATCAAAATACATGTGTCGAAACTCCTCCAGCCAATGGCTGACACTGCACCAACGAGGACGGAATCGACAGACAAATCAAGAGCTCCACGGCAGGTGTCCACCTCGCAAAATATACGCGTTTAAATTCGAACGCATCCGGTGTTCCCGATGTAACCTTACAAAATATAAAGACATACGAGGTGCCAGTATTTAGTAACGTTACGTCTGAAAAATAAATATCGCCGGTTACCTAATACGATTTCTTATATTTGTTACACTGTCGACCAATAGAAATGTGAATTGCTTCTGGATAACCAATCACTGTGCGCGACGAAACCCGCCCCCTGTCACGATGAGCGTGATTTCGGTCCAGGCGTAGCGACGTCATTCTTCAGGTCGCTCTGTTACTTCGGGATCTTGCTGCATGAACACGGCGGTGCCCGCGGTTTCGCCGTCTAACATGGTAAGCGACATGCTGTTAAATCAGTAAGGTGTCATAGCATATCTCGGCGCTTTGCTGGAATTCGCTTGCTGATATTTGGCAGAGATCAGGAGTTTATTTTCTTGTTATATTAACAATGCATATTTATTATATGCTTTATAACGGATACAAATTCAATCATCGCCTTATCCCAAAATTTCAAAAGGATTTTCAAGGAATAGTATCTATCGGTGTTTCTTTTGGTATGTTCTGTTATCAGAAAATTTAGCCAAAATGTTTATTTGTAATTTTTAAAAAATTTATATGTAGTGTTTACAAATATTTACGTGTATAACGTTAACAGCGCCTATAGGATTAAGAATTATTCTTACTGTGTTTTAAAAATGGTAATGTTGCAGTTGATTTGTATGTAACATTTACTGCATGTATTCGATTAAATTTCCATATTGTGAAAAAGTAGTTTTAGTAGGAATGATTAAACAAAAATCTTCAGTAAATGCTGCTACCCAGCGTTTAAAGGTATGACGTAATCCTTCATAAAGGTATGACGTAGTCCTTCATGATCATACTGTACGTAACTTGAGAATTATCCTGCCCACACTGATATCCCGGCCCAGGCCACCAGCGCAAAGAAGCCCTCCTTGGGAGCCATGGCACCGCGGAAGAAGGCTGCTCTGAAGCCAGAGCTGACCGAGGAAATGAGGCAGGAGATCCGGGAAGCCTTTGAACTGTTTGACACAGAAGGCTCGGGACATATCGATGTCAAGGAATTGAAGGTTCATTCACGGAGTTCTCTGCTCCTTTCAACTGCTTGTCAACACTGCATGCATCTATTGCATATATGTGTACACAGTTTTATATAATGTGCATGAACACATACAGTATTCTCAAACAGAACGGAAACACCACAGTACTTCTATACGCAAGGAAGCTGTATATTCAGTCCATGTAATTAACCTAAAGAGTTTATGAATGTATTCCACAATTATAGAGACGGACTGATTAAAGTGTATATGAATTTTCAGATTTGTGAGATTTTGAGACCTTCTTTGTGATAGGTTGCCATGAGAGCACTGGGATTTGAACCTAAAAAAGAGGAAATTAAACGTATGGTCAGTGAAGTCGATAAGGATGGCACTGGCAAAATTGATTTCAACGATTTCCTGACAGTCATGACGCAGAAAATGGTACGTCTTCCACAAATGAGAAAATATCCTGGAGGAAAGGATCATGCGTGTTTGTTATGTGCCCTGTACACAATTATCAACATTAATCAATTCTGACCTTTTAAAATAATAATAAAGTAATTCTATCTATCTATCTATCTATCTATCTATTTATCTATCTATCTATCATCTATCTATCTATCTTGTTCACATTTTCTTGACACCTAACTAATAGTGGTTTCCTAAAGTGTAATGCATCCGAGGCACGATTAGTATAACGCAAGAATTTTCTTAGTTTTATCAATATATTTTCCTAAACAAGCTCGGGTTAAACGCATGACATTTGTAAACATCACAACAACACAGTGCATCCTGAGAGGTGAACCTGAAGTTTAAATGATTCTTAATGATCATGCATTTAACCATTTTGACAAAAGGTGAAAAATCATTGAAAGGGCCTGAAAAGCATTTTTGGATCTCTGCAGGCAGAGAAGGACTCCAAGGAGGAAATCCTCAAAGCATTCCGTCTGTTTGACGATGACGAGACTGGGAAGATATCATTTCGTAACCTGAAGAGGGTAGCGAAAGAGCTGGGGGAAAACTTAACTGATGAGGAACTGCAGGTGAGAGATGCTGAAGAGACCCCCACTCACAGACATGCGGTTTCACGTGGGGTGGTCCACCTCCACTCACAGCTCACATACACAACACACACTTGGGTCTATGGCACATTGGCTCACAACAGGCAACCAGTACTAAGAGTTATGGGTAACATAGTGGTACCCTGGTTCTTTTCATGTGATGGTGCTCCTCCAGGAGATGATCGATGAGGCTGACCGAGACGGCGATGGAGAAGTGAACCAGCAAGAGTTTCTGCGTATTATGAAGAAGACCAGCTTGTATTGAAGGTGGTCAGATCCAGGAAGTGGATCCCACTGGCTATCCTGACCTGCTCCATTCTGCAGTCCACAGTCTCCTAACAGTGCTTTAACACTGCTTTGTAAAATCCCATCTGCGGATCTCCTGGGCATTCAGAGTTACCTCTTCAACATTACAAGTTGAAACAAGAGCAGAAGGAGGCAATTTTTTTTCAAAGCAGCCTGGGCTTTGATCCAACAAATACATTTTTTTGAGGTACCCTCATGACTCTGGACCAAGTTGACTGTGGAATGTATCCATTAGGCTGAATTGTCTTTTAAAAAAATATTTTAAGGGGACATGAGCTTTCACAGCAGTATCCCTGTGTCTTCCTTTGTAGTAAGCTTGTATTACAAAGGCCAAGAGAACGATTTTGTAAGGCAGACAGACAATTAATGTGCCAGAAGCATACAGTAGTTACCATTCAACCGCCTCCAAAGAATGGTGAATCCTCTGTTTGCTCTAAGGCCACATTTCTATGTTTAATACTGGAAATGTGCTTTCTGTATGTTAGGACATCTTACAGGACTGCTAGAAAGAGGGCAGTTGGAATTTCGTATGTTCTCTTAAACTGGAGAAACTTTTCTGCCTGGATCCTTTTAACTGACAAATTGTAGTTTCATCTGATGCCCAAAGCAGTCTGACTTTTTCATGCACTTAAAATGGAACCCCTTGGTATGGTATTATTGGTTTGATATAGAATTAAAATGGACTGCCTCAGTATTCTTGTGGATGTGCTTTCGAGGGCAGGGGGAACCTCGTCCTGTCCATCCTTAACC
Organism: Gymnarchus niloticus; assembly: GCA_009936485.2. Taxonomy (NCBI): domain Eukaryota; kingdom Metazoa; phylum Chordata; class Actinopteri; order Osteoglossiformes; family Gymnarchidae; genus Gymnarchus; species Gymnarchus niloticus. The sequence continues at coordinate 17,309,271 of JAACJT020000002.1, read as the reverse complement.
CCAAATAGAGGGAAACACATCAGGTCTGTCTTTCTAGTGCCCTCCTAGTGCCCCCTGATGGCTTTCTGTTGTATCTGAAGCGATCCTGTCTCTGATCTGTGTTCTTCCCACGGAACATATTTGTGTCTTTGTATAGTTTTGCTGTATGTTGTGTATTGAAGAATGTTTTGTACAGATAGACTGCATAGTCTATTTAAATATCAAAGAACAAATTAAAAGATTTAAATCTTTCGTATCTGTGCGCGTGAGCTATTTTATGGTTTTCCTAGAACGACCTCCTGGTTATTTTTTGTTGGTGATGTTTTTATTCTTTCCATTAGCATTGTGGGGGCAACACGTTTATTAAGCAGTGCAGCACACTTAGCCATCTTTTTCCCATCATAGAGCATGGCTTTGGCTAATTAGGAACGAACAAAGTTCCTTTTTAAAAGCTTTATGTCATCCTTTCGTTTCCTACATGTTGACCCAGATCACAGAGCCTGACTGAAAGTGAGACCATCCCCCTGATAATGCTGATAGGGGTAGGGTATTATTATTTTTAATTTGTGCATCCATACAAAAGATGAATGAGTGCAACACGTAACTAGGCAACTGGATAGCATTTTTTATAAGCTTTGATTATTGCCCAGTCCCATCCTGTTTTCATTTATTTTCGTTCTACTCGGAAAATCCATGGATACATACGAAGACTCCACAGAGCATTGTTTAGTGTATCACGCTGACTGGGGTTCCAAATCAAAGGCCCCTGACCAAAAGCAAGTCTTAATCGTGTCAGTCTGCAGTGGGTTTGGTCCAGGCTGTGCAGGTCACTGGCTAGGATGAACGTGACTCCGCAGGGTACCCTGCAGCAGCCTCTTCTGCAGTTCCCTGGCGCGGTAGCCATACACTAGTGGAAAAAGAGAGACTCCCAAGTTGTAGATGATGGTAGCAGTGATGTCCAGGGAGTCACTGTGCAGGGAGCAGGCCAGCAGGTCACTGTCCAACAACATTGGCACAGAAGTAAAAGAGCATCTGAACTGCCTGCATGGCCAGGGTGACCCTGGCACAGCGTGAACACAGCAGTCCTCGAGAATCCCAGCACAGCAGGAGGAAGCAGGCCAGAATAGTCAGGGAACAGGCTGGCAGAACCAGGGCACTCAAGGCCTGAGAGAAGGCCTGTATCAGTGATGACCGGGAGACGCAGCCGGCCACCAGCAGGGCACAGCAACACAGCAAGATAGCATTGACCTGCATGCTGCTCAGCGCCATGTACAGGGTGACTGAATTGGCGAGGAGGGAGGAAGTCCACACAGCCAGCACCAGGAGCCGCCAGCAAGCGGGGCACAGCAACAACTCGTAGCGGAGGGACCACTTGATGGCCACGCAGCGGTCCACTGCCAGGGCGGCGCTGAGGAGCACATCCACCATGCAGCAGGCCCACGTGGCGGAAGAAAAGATCAGGCACTGGGCCACGGGGATGCCCAGGCAGGAGGTCAGCAGGGCAGCCTCAACCATGTGGAAGAGCAGCTGCAGGCTGTCACAGCAGAGCATGTGAGCGAGCAGCACGAATCGCAGCTTGCCTGACAGGGAGGGAGGCCGAACGATGGCCAGCAGTAACGGGGCACTGAGCATCAAATTGGCCCCGTAACTCAGGCAGGTCAAGCTAAGCATGATGTCATAGTAGAGGTCAGAGGTCATCTGTACCTTCAGCACAGTAACATCGCATGAGCCCATTATTCATACAAGGCCCACGAACACAGCTCTGTAAGAACACCACACCACACCACACACAGGACAGGATAAGGATTTCCAAGCTTCTAGATTACCGACTCTCTAATCATCAAATGCATATTTTTAGCTATTAGGAGGTCAGTCACATTTTTATTTTTTTATATCCGAAACCAATAAGCTCAGAGTGTGACAGCTTAACAAGCTTAAATCTCAGCGAGGGCTCTGAAACCTGGAGAAAGTTAATCAAAAATACCTGAAAATAACTTGCTTCATCAATAAATTATTTTCTCATACTTCAAATTGTCTTGGGGAGAAAACTTAAAATAAATTTCCAATTAACCTTGTGTCTGTGCAATCAATTGTTAATGTGGCAAACTTTTAAAATGCTGGAGAGAATGAAATGGTAATGACAGAAGATCAAAATTAAATTACCAAATAATTAGTAACTAATGAATTCCTTTATTAAAACTGCAACCCCAAAATTAAACTGAGGAACATAGAAAAAGCAAGACACCAAAATTCTGCAAGTGTATGGAAAGTTGTGCACTACGCAATAGGTCTGCTTAAAAATAATATGCCAGTGCAATTAGGAAACAGGCTTAAGAAGCCAGAACAGATTCTGTGTGGTGGGAAAACCTGCTTATCATCAGCATGCAGGCACCATGGCAACAGCCCATCTACTGCAACAGCCATGCCCCACGTCACCAATCCCGTGCTCTGTTTATCATCTTATCAGACGTCACTGAAAAGGCTTTTTTTTTTTTAAACCTGCCACACCACACAGAATAGAAAAGTGGAAATTAAATGTTTAACTTCTTTCACAGCTGTGGTTGCTGCCAAAACATCAACATTTGTCCAGCCACTTGTTGCACAAAACAGAGGGTAATAGATGTAATGAGGTGACAATTCACAATTTTCATACACCACCCTCCAACCATCATAGTTTAGTGAGGGTAAAAGGGATTCATCACTGAAGGGGCAGTGTGCAGCTCGGTGGGTTAGGGATCTGTGTCCGGAAGTTTGTCAGTTCAAATCCCACGCCAATCAGACTAGTGCCATCATTGGGCGCTTTATCTACATCTTTGACCAAATCTGTGCAAGGGATGACCCTGAATCCCAACCCCATGCTGTCCTGACTTGTCTGTTTCTTTAGACAAAACCCTCTGCTAATTAAATGTAAATGAATGTCTGAAAATGGGCTTATGGAAAGCAGATGGTTTCTTTAACAGCTAAGATATGCCTTTTCATTGCAGCCTTCGGAGTACTTCACCGAAGGTGGCTTTAGTAAAATTGTTAAATGTAAAACAGCAATGGGCTGTCATTGACTGTTGAGGAATTAATTCACAAATTTCCAAAGCACATTTATTATTTTCATGAGAACACTCAAAACTCACAGTCTGAATAAACAAACAATACAAAGGGTTAAAAGCACAGCATCCTGTGTGTGTGTGTGTGTGTCAGTAAAACTCATGAGACATCACATTTTTTCACAGGTATGGAGCACCTGGCATAATGCTCCCTATGTCTCACTACAAGCAGTAGCTAATGCCCCAATCGACCTAAGGTCTGGAAAAAAACAGGCTGCTGTGACAAGTAAGAGACGGGATTGAGATCAGTGATCGTTCACTTCTGTATCAAACATGAACAAGAGACAAAGGATGTGCGTTGAGGCTGGTTTAACCCATTGATTTTTTACAGTCTGCATCTGGACACCAAGCGTAAAACAGGGGCTTGACAACACAAGAAAGGATCACAGACAGACATGAGGTACTGCAGTATGTAAAGATATGGTCCCATCTAGTAACACCCTATCAGTGAAAGGTTTTTTATGAGGAAGAAACTTTTCCAGATGAACTATGCCCAAGCTTCTGAAGGCAGACTAAAAAGATCCTGTCCTGAGGTGCCTTAAAACCACCCCATAGGGGAGCGACAGACAACCAAGCTTGTGCAAATGACCCTGAGGAATACGGTGAGGCATGCCCAACCTTAGGGAATACGGACATTGCACCTCCAGGCCCTCAGCTGCGTCCCAGCTGCATCTTGGCGGCAAAGTCGGCGCTGAGCTTGCGCATGACCTCCGCGTGACCCTGCCCCGCCATCGTCTGCCGCACGTTGCCATAGTGCTCCTTAACAAATTTGGCAAAGGGCGTGGTACCCCGAGGCTTGGCAGGGGTAAGCAGGACCAGCTGACCGCTGCAGAGCGCACATGCGAACCGCTGCGTGTCCAACGACTTTGAGTGGCGGCCAATCCTGTGAGGGGGCCGAACACCAAAGGACATTACCATTTACAATTACACCTCAATAACTATACTACCAGCTAATTGACCAAACAAGTTCACACCCTTCCAAGCCCCACGAAGTGCAAGAGCAGAGCTGCTCACTCACAGATTCTTGCATTGGCTGCACTGGTATTGATACTTGTAGTTGATGTCGTAGGTGTGGCAGCGCGTCACCATGGGCAGCTCGGGATGAGCCAGCATGGCCTTGCGTGCGTACAGCTTCCAGAAGGATCCGTGGCCATCGCGCACGCCGTTGATAAGCCAGGTGGCCGCGTGACACATCTCGTGTACCAGCGTGTCCCTCAGGCGATCTGGGGTGAGGGCAAAGTGGGCCGGTGTGTAACCTCTCCAACACGGGAACAAGGACATATGCATGTGCTCGGCCGAGCAGACTCACCGGCAGAGTCGCAGACTTTCTCCGAGAGCTCGATGCGGGCGTAGCGTCCGCCCCCTCCACGCTCCTGCCCGGTGATGCAGTACCCCGCCGTCTTCCTCATCTTCTTATTCCAGCTCACTAACATGTTGGAGGGAAGCTGGCCAAGAAAGAGCATAAGCTGTTGTGGCTAACGACAATCAGGTGGCCTGATGGGGTGTGTGTGCGCGTGTGCTGACCTTCCCATCAAAGATGGTGCTGTTGTACAGCTGGTACAATCTGCTTGTGAGCTCCTCCCTGTGCTGCTTGAAACTGAGGCAGTACGGAGACCCCGGAGTAGAAAGAGCCTGTAGGAAGCAGCCGGGGGTCTTACAGACCACACTCCTGAAAGAAACCCAACACGTCAGACCTTTGGTCTCAGTGTTTGTTGGTGTCGAGACAGCCTCGCCTCAGACACAAGGCACATCTGATCTCAGCCAGGTGTGTTTGTGGTTGTCAAGACAGTCTCACCTCTGAAACGAGGCACATCTAAAAGCAAAGAAGCTCTGAGGTGTCCTGGCTCCATTCAGGCTCTGGCACATTACCTGCTTCCCATGGAGGCTCTGGGCTCTGTCTGTCTCAGCACTGGTCTTTCCACTGTCTGTACCAGTGTCGTTAAGGACTGGGCTCCCTTCTCCACCTGGGGCTTTCTTACTGCAGCCTCACCATGCTTTGAAGCATGCCCATGAGGAACGGACATAGCAGGCTTCCAAACAGGTGCTAAAAGGAAGCACAGAACACAGCAGGAAAAACTGAACATATCAGCAATCAGCATATCGACAACTCGTACAGCAGAACAACTGACAACACTCCTAGACACCCAGAAGGTTGTTGGTTCAAATCCCTGGCGGGAGCCTGTTCTCATGACCCTGAGCAAAAGCCTCAACATGAGTGGCTTCAGCAGAAACATTGTCATGTATAAGATTGTCAACTTCTACGGGATAAATGTTATCCAAGTTATGGGTAAAGACCAGATTTTTCAGGGGCTATTAAATTCTGCAATACAGTTTTGGGAATTCTACTAGTTTTTCTGCGATTTATTAAAATGAACCGCTAAGCGAGATTCCTTGCTCTAAGGAAGCACCCTGAAATAAAAATGTTTGATTAAATATAACAAATCAATGAAATCATAAATTGTAACATGAAAATGGAGAAAAACTTGCATCCAGAGCAGCAATGCATGATTTGGGGGGGGGGGTCAACAAATAGTCAAACTGACAACCCACTGTTAACCGTTATGAAATGTGACTGAGTTCTGAGGTATAACTAACAATGACACAGATGTATTCTGGAATAATATAAAACGTCAGATCGGTAGTTGAAGTTCATGGCTTGTTTTTCCTCCCTTAATGTTACAAGACAAGGGCAGGCTGTTCATGACACTGGATACTGTGGTGTGTGTGTGGAGGTTAGAGGCCAACATTACTCTGGCTGGCTTTGGGTGTCTCTGTCCTGCTGCTGTTGCCAACACTGTGATTCTTCTTCTTCAGCCTTTCCACTAGGGACTGGAAGTCCTCCCCTGAGCTAGAATCGTCCAGATGGAGTGGCGTCTGGTACGCTGAGGAAGAGGGTGGAGCAAGGGAGCCAGGGGTGAGGGACTTGGGCTCCATGGGCTGAGGACCACGCATGGTGTGGCGAGACTTCCAGGTGCTCTTGATCACCAAGCCTTCGTCCTCGTCACTAGCAAAAACAGGTGACTCCCACTGGGGGACAGGGCACCGTCCTGCCAGAGGGGCTCGCTCATCAGGTTTGGGCGTCTTCAGGTGTCCTGTGGTTAGGTGTACAACACAGTACAAGTCAAAATATTAGTTCTTATCTCAGTGCCATAAGTAGCATATAGCCAGTTTGGCAGGTCTTCCCACAAAACATGCCACTGAAACATCCAAAAACAATTCTAAAATGTCTGTCATTATTTTAGATTTCACAATGGGAAGACTGAAAGGAGAATAAGTACACAAGATCTAAACAGCTTAGGTGACAATCCACATGTCCCCAGATGTGCCCACCTTTGGTCACAGGTTTCTTCTTCCTCTGGTCTGTCACAAAGTCCTCATCCGAGGTGACGTCATCCACTATAAACTGCTTAAGACTTCCAAGGGACACATCACATTACAACTGAGGTCCATGGGCACGTTTGTCACAAGACAGACGAGCAACCAGACACACCTGTCGTCACTACCACTCTTCCTCACATCGGCCACCTTGGTCTTCGGCGTCTTCACACGGCTCAGGACTGTAAGGAAGTCAAATGAACGTCCAGCTTTTACTTGACCAATCTTAGCCTTTTAAATAAAAAATTAAGAACATGGCCTTTTGTGAAACTAGGTTCTCAGACAACATCTGTGGCAAAAACAGGAAATACTAATCTGTTGAAGTAGCTCAATAGAATTTTAATTTATTTTATTATTCATGTTATTTGGAACAACATTAGAAAACAAAAACAGTGAATAGGTGCATAGCAGTTTGCAACAAAGATGCTACAGCGGTGGATCTAATCTTGAAAGTACCATCACTTAGAGCTCTGCTTGGTTTGAACTGCATTGACCATTCCACTCCCCCACCATCTAACCTTGTTGATGTACTCACACTTCTCAAAGCTGTCGTCACTGTCCGAACTCACCACCAGGGCAGGTGAACTAGAAAGGAAAATGCATTCAGAAAGCAAGGTGACATTTCAGCTAATCTTAACGAACTGTTGGTTTTATAAAAACCGGAGCCAGAGGAACCACTGCCGCTGGTAAACACCCAGCTTATTGGAAATGCAGCAAACCAACAATAAACTGAGGCATTTCTCAGTGCTGGTGATGTGCCAATCTGATATTCCGTATCAGCATCAGCCAATACTGATCAAAAACACTGGATCAGTTATCGGAAAAAAATAATTATAATTGGCAAGCCTGGCTTTTACATTGTCAAACCGGCATTTCATTTTATAATTATTCTTTTTATCGTATTGGAGTATTTATTTGACTATATTTTAGATTGTCAAATGTACTGAAACTAATGGCTAAAAAGTTAAGTGTGAGACATACCATGATTAACAGAAGTATAGTGTAACAGGGTATGCTACAGTACCCATACCCCCAACTTGTGCTACTCCAGACAACTTCACCAGGCACAGCTGCATATCCACAATAAAATAAATAAATAACGGTAGAAATATGGGTGGCAGGACAGGCCAAACAAAACCTCTCAACAGAACCCCTACTTCTCACAGGGGTGCCAGCAGTGTGATCTTTCTGCCACAGAAACACACCTTTTCTCATGAGGTGTGTTCTTCTCAAACGGACGGAGTGCATGGTGAGCAGCATTTCTGGGCGTAGTCTTCTCAAGAAGGACTGAAAAAGAAAGGCAAGCGAGATGATGGGCTTCCTATATAGATGTCATTCTAGTCGATGCACTGGCCATTCCAGCTCCACTCACAGCAGTCAAAATCATCGTCATCACTGGAGTCCAGCAGGATGGCCGTCGGTCGATGTCCCTTCAGACAGTGGTTCTCTTTTCCAGAAGTGCTGCTGTCTGAATCTAAAGCTTCAAGAGCACCCGCACTCCCCACAGCAGGACGTCGACTCTTTCCGAAGGTCTTCATCAACTGAACATTAATCGCAGGAAGATATGTACACTTACATAAACATGCAGTCACGAACGCCCTTGTTATAACTATTCACCGTTAACAGCGATGGGGCACATGACGCTTCAAAACACGAGGTGGGAGGGAGCAGTCCCTGGCACTGACTGGTAGTGCGGAATGATCCCACCCACCATGGGTTTTCAAGTATCATTTGTACTGTAACCGAGCTTAGGTTCGTCCACGTTAATCACAGAGAACGAAAGGAACACGCTTGACTCCCAAGCTGGTGCAACCATTACTCAAACTCTTCTTTACTAATTCACCATGCCAAAATCTCGCGCCACCAACCTACGGCAAGCCATCGGGGACACAACATATCAAGCGTTTCCTAAAACTCAAAAGTCTGTTACAGTACTGCCACTAGATGAAGTCTAAGGTCTTTGATAGGTGTAACCGAATTGCAATACTACTGGACCTGCAGTAAGGAAAATCAAGAAGACTGTTCTGCTACTCACCTCCTTCTCAGCCAGATCCAACCCACCCTTCTCGATCCAGCCTAACTTCTTCGCCACCCTCTTGAAAAGCTCGTCGGTACCAGCGTCCATCGCCGCTCCTTCAGTCTGCATGTTTGAAACGATACTAACTTGTATATTTATGTACTAGAATTAATTCAGAAATTCTATTCATGGTTGGGCCAGCAGTCTGGTAACATCAAGTGCTATAAATTTTTAAAATGTCATCTACCTCATTTAACAGAGACGTATATGTGAAGTTTAGGGACACGGTCTTTAATTAAGAACCGTCAGTAATCTGCTTAAAATTTTCCAAATGAATTCATTCAGATTGGCTAAAGTACAGTTTCTGTACGTGTAACAGGTCCGAAACTTTAACAAACTTGTAGGTATGAAATCGCAGATAGAACACGTAAAAAACTAAAATGCTTTCACGCCTTGGTGGGAGAGCTAGTCACTCCAAGCTACAACTTTAACAATTTAACAGGCGGGTTTTTTTCATTTGCGTATTGCCTCCACTGAACTGGATATCAACTGTCTAAGTACGTAAGTACATCAGTGTTATTTACACCGAAAAACTTACAGCCTACAGAAGAACTGTACCGTTCGATATACTAGCTACCTTCGCGTCTTTAGTTCATACGATTCAAAACTGGAGAACCGGAAGTTGCGTCAGCAAAAAAATAAAACGAGCGCATTTGTGCTCCCCCTGTTGATATGGAGGTGCAATGGAAAGTACCGTTCAACCAAACGGCTTGATACTCAGCGTTTATGTCCCAGTGGTATATTTTGGATAGGCTCATCTGAGCTCGGCGGTCAGCAAGTGATTGGATCATGACCATTCGGTTCATTTCCAGTCTAATTCATCTGCATTGGCTCATGGAACTGGTTAACAAACTACACGTGTATTCACGCATGGTGTGCGAGTTTGGCATCTGCACTTTTCTGTCTCAATGACACAGAGCTCCTTGCTCTGCGGAGCAAATTTTGAAGAAACCAAACTGACTTATCTTTACAGGGTCCTCCTAGAGCCTTAAAAAAGGCTGCCCTAGAAGCGAGGGACACACAAATCATTTTGGGCACGGAGCCAGATGGACATAAAATTTTTCATAAAAATGACCATTTAACTGTTCTATCATAACCATAATCAGCCCATAAACCTATTTTGACATTTTGTTGAAACGCATATCAATTGTTTCACTGCAAATCTAGTGTTTGCCCCGCAAGCATTGATCATGGCTGTTGTTCACTTGCATATGGTAGGGAAGCGCCAGCATACTGCTTGGGGGGGGGGGGGGGGGGGGGGGTTGGGGGAGAAAGGCGGGGGGCAGGGACCCCGGGGGGGGAGAGAAAAATATGTACTTCCCCCCCCCGACAATTTTT
>JAACJT020000002.1:17250152-17288790 GCA_009936485.2 Gymnarchus niloticus | reverse complement strand
GGCAGGGTGGGCTGGGGGGGTCTGCAGCTGACAGGCCGGGGGGTGGGGGAAGGGGAAGATCGCCTGCGCACGCCTGGGTAGCCTGAGGATGTCGCTGCGCAGCCCATGCGCTACTGCAGACTCACAGCGCGTCACCTGCCCAGCAGATCGCTGCAACTCCAAATAAATGGAAGAAAAAAAAGAAAAACAAAAATAAAAATAGGAAAAAAAGTAAAAAAAAAAATTTTAAGAGTTAGAGGGTTCTTACTTTTTTCTTACTGCTTCCAATCCAACTTTTTAACTTAAAGATGGCAGTTACTATGCAGCAAAATGAGTACTACATCGCTTTACTGTTCATTTTTTTCTTGTTTCTTTTGTTCTTCAATGAAAGCCACAAGACAGAAGAACTCAGGCATGGAGTGAGGTGTGTTTTTCTTTTGTTGGCAGTTACAAACCCGTTACCATATTTTTGGACTTTGTCAGGGGGACGGCCGCAGCTGGAAGAGGAGGAGAGGACTGATGCTGCCCTAGTGTTCCTGTCCGCCAGGCACCTACGCAGGAATAGTGTCACCCACCTGAAACCTTCTAAATAACAATATCAGTCGTGAAAAAACCAAAAGAGACAAAATAAGAAACAAGATCGTTAGTAAAAGTTTTGCAAACAGTACAATTTTTTTTTTCATACGGAAATAACGATCTTATTCACAAAATAAAAAAAAAAAGGAAAAACCTTATTTACAATCATGCAGTATGTTCAAGACGAATGTAGAGAAGGGACAAGTGAGAAGAAAGGCTTTGATTGTAATCCTCTCACTAATGTAAATACTTCAGATGGAAATTAAATACTGCTATTTAAATTTGGAAAAAGGAGGGAGGCTGGCTGGCTTGATCTTTCTCAAAAGAAATGATCACAATTACTGGGAATAATATAATCATAGCATACTGGGGCACAAAGAAAAAAATTCACTTTTAATTTTTCTTGTCTTATTTTTCAGGTTTAATATCTTGCTTTCTTTATCCTGTCCTGCTTGCCTGAATCCTGGCCAATGGGTAAAGAGAAAAACAAATCTGGCATTTAATTGTTTGTATCTAGAAGCCTCCACAGTTCTGCAATAAAGAGGTCAACGCTGCTGCTGCTGCGCGTGCATTACTCTCTCTCACTATCCCAGCGGCCGTCGCGTGCAGTGGAGTGCAGAAAGTTAGCTGTCTGCCGGGCGCAGCCCAAGCAACCCCTCAGAGAGCAGGGACAGAACAGAGGGTCCAATTAGCACTGCCTAGTACAGACGCTGAACCATAATAAAACGGGCAGTTGGTCAAATGCTGGGGGTGCATCAGAGGTTTGGTGGGCAGCCAGAAGCACCTGGGAACCCCTGCGCGCTCACCCTGATTGGCAGTGAGCAGAGCTGAGGGGTCAGGCAGACAGCTCCATGCGCGCACGATCCACGGGCCCTGAGCGAGCGCGCGGGGGGGCGGAGCAACAGAGCAGGGCAAGGACAGGATGGGCCGCGCCCAAACACTTCTCCCCACTTCACCCCCCCTCAGGCACCAAATAAGATGGCTTGTAACCGGCAGGAGGTGGGCAAACTAAGCTCCAGCCAGGACCCAGTCCAACGGCAGCTTCAGAGCCTGTTCAGACTACAGGGGGACAGGGACAAGGGGTCAGGAGAGGGGGACAGTGGCCGGGCAACTTAAAGAGCAATAGCAGGACAAGTCTACAGAATAGAGCTGCTATTTCTTTCCAGGTATTGTTTTCCATGTGGGGAAAAGGGCAGCTCTTTAAGGACTCATGAGAATGTGGGTTAGAAGCCATCTTATTTCTTGCATAGCAAAGATCACTAACTTCATCAGCCCATTTATTCTTCGAAGACCGAGCCAGCATTATCCCACCAGAGAAGCATTGGACTCGAGTGTTAAACCCCCGATTTTGTTTTTGGAGCTCCAGTCTTACACAATTTCTAGAGACCAGCCTTTCTTCATGTGTGGAAAGGCACTGAACCGGGATCAAGCCAAGGCAGTGGAAACATATTAGATCAAAAGGACAGAGCAAGCTGAAAAGAGGACAAGACTCTAATCTAGCTACACTTAAAAAGGAAAGAGTTCATATCTCTTTACCAAAACAACTGTAGGGAGTCTACTTAACTAAAAGATGAGCTAAACTTGAGTTACAGATGTAATAAATAAACAATAAGCTCTTTTTCTAATGTATATGGACTGTTAAGGCTGTATGGAGGATGGGGGGGGGGGGACTAAAACTAGTGGGAAACTGAGGACACTCTAAAGTAAAGGGGCAAGGCCTACTAGGCACTTGAGCACAGGGTGAGGAAAATGGAGGAGGATGTGACTACAGAGCACCACACAAGTGACAGCAGGGAGACAGAAAAGCAGAGGACTCATTCACTCCATCAGGAGGACTGGGGCCAGAGTGAGAGCGAGAATAAACCGAAAAGGTTTAGAAAAATAGAAATTTCAAAAAAATAAAAGAGACACAACAGGCCTTGCAGGAGTGAACCCACTAGGACGTACCTTAGCCTCTTCCAGGCGCCCAAGTGCCTTGAGCAAGTTTCCCAAGTCGCTCCGGACGCAGTAGAGATCCTGTAATACAGCAGAGCACATCAGAACAGAGTGGAGAGACTTCTTTCAACCACAACAATGACAAGGAACTCACAGGGTTGTACTGCAGAGCAGAAACGTAGGCTTGCACGGCCCCCTCCATGTCCCCCGCGGCCACCAGTGCGGCCGCCAAGTTGATGTAGCCATCGATGAAGTCAGGCTTCAGCCGCAGCGCGTGCCGGTAGTGCTCGATTGCCTCCTGCAGCTGCCCGCGCTCCTTGTAGACGTTGCCCAGGTTGGAGTATGCCTCTGCCAGCATGGGGTTCTGCTTGATGGCCAGAGTGCTGAAGTGAGCCGACCTGTAAAACCGAAGGAGCAGGAGCCCGAATTCAGAGAATAAGCCACATGAGCAGCAGACCGAGACAGAAGGTTCACATCCTGGCGGGAACCATTCCAGGGCCTTTGAGAATGGTACTTAAACTGCATAAATATACACACAGGTTAAAAAGAAAAACTGTAAACCAGCAAGTTGACTAGAGGCCAAAGAGGAGACAAACAAAACATCCTTGGAATGTCGAATGTTGGAATGAGGACACTGTCAGTAGAGCCACCCCTCTTTAGAACAAACCACGATTCCTCCGAGCTGTCTAAACCAACCAAAGAATTATGAAAGAGATGTAATCAAAAGCAAAGCACTAATGCAAATACCAAATAAGGAGAAAATGCTACAACCATCATAAAACCTTGCAAAACACAAGCAACTAACCGCCAGAGGTAGTCAAAAATAACTGCTTGTATTCTTTACAATGTAATTTTTCTGAGTCATTATAACAGACTTCATTGTTGATACAAGTACTTCTCAGAAGCAGGCAAAAATAATGATCTGAGGAGGCCACATTTTGCAGCACATCTGTGATACATATTTACAACCCATAACACAACAGTACAAAATTATGGCATTATGTTAATTGCATAAAAGTGAATATCATTAGATCTCCTTTTATCCCCACATAACTACTAAATTATTTTATGTACAAATGACTGGGCAAAGAAACCACTCCTACACATGCAAAACGTTTCCTTTATCTGCTGAGAGACGCTGAGACTACAGGCAAATATGCACAGGCAAGCAACTCACTGAGACAGACAACAGTATGGAACACCTTTTGTCTACAAACAACTTTTTTAAAACACAGCTGAAACTCCAAGTTAATTAATTAAAAGCAGAATGTACAAATAATCGATGTAATACATTCATGAGCAACACCAGAAAACACAACAAAGTATTGCTGCTGAATAGGTTACACCCATCATGTACAGGTTTGCGATAATACTGACTATGATGGGAGTCCACCACAGTATCACAATAGCTAGTCAGCCTAGTGTTTGTAGTACGAGCAAGCTCTACAACACCACTCCAACACAGCAATCTTCCAGTGAAAAATGAGAAAAGCAGTTCCGAAACAGTAAGTGCTACATCATAAAATTCACATTCATTTATATCTTTAGAATTCTATTAAGGGAACCTGCAAATGTATACTTTTGCCACACAGCACAGACACTCACAGAAAAGGCAGAAGCTGAAAGAATACTTTTAACCTCAAACAAAAGTGTCATATTTACGCCCTGTGGGAGGAACAAGCAAACTCTGAAAAAGCTGTAAAGGTGTGGTAGAACATAATAAGAGGTTAGGGAGAGGTGCACAAGAATAATCAGCAGAAAGCAAGAGTAGATTACGTGAATCAGAGAGTTTGGCAGAACAGGTCTCGCATCACAGAGCTGTGGAGCAGGCTTGCCGTCACCCGGAAGACACTGCCACTGTGGGCCCACCATCACCCGGAGATACCGCCACCGTGGGCTTGCCGTCACTCGCAAACACCGTCACCGTGGGCCCGCCTCACCTGTCGAGCCGGCGACATTGGAAGTGGATGGAGGAGAGCAGCAGCAAAACCCCGGTGTTGTCAGGCTCTTGCCTCCACAACTGCATGCAGTGGCGCTCGGCCGCCTCAAAGTCGCCTGACTGGTACTCCCTGTGCGCCAGCTCAGCCAACCCTTGGAAGGAAAGCATACGTTTTGTCGGTTCTGGAGCACCAGCACAGCCCAAGGGGAAGGGGGAAAAACAACATGTTAGAAAAAAAATGGAAAAAAACAAAACATGAATGAAGAGACAATGCACAACAATAATAAGAATGATGAATGATAAACATGACAAAAATTGTGTAGGCAAATACACCTACGTGAAATGAGAAATTAATACAGTGATGAATATGGTTGCAAAGTGGCAGAAAATTTCCGGAAACTTTCAATGGGAAGTTAAACTGGGGAATATACAAACAAATATAAACATTTGGTTTTAACCAAGATTATGCTCCCTGTTATAGGTTGGCCTGCCATTTTACAAATTTACAGTTTATTACCATTAATTCCCATATATTCCCATTAGTTCTCATGGAAAGTTTCCAACTTTGAAAATTCCCAGAATTTTGCAACCCTAGTGATGAATCATTGCATTAAAAAAAACAATGATATAACTTTTGAAGAGAAAAAAAACTTCAGAATGGGAGTTGCAGTATGTATTTCAGACACAAATGCAAGTTTAAAAAGAAATATTCGCAATATGAATCCCCCAAAACAGGAGCTTTGATATTCCTGGAAACTGACAGGGACGCATAGGGTCAAGTTCAACCATGCGGACATGTGAGCATTAATTATTCTAGGTGAAGAACCCGGAGAGAACTCCTGTGACAGAACCTCAGCTTGCTAGGGCAACGTCTAATGGGAAACTGCAAAATCATCGCAAGCACATACTTTTGGAACCACATACAATAATGATGATATTGCATTCATCACCGTTTTAGAAAAGGTGTTGTACTTAAAAATCCATCTGATTCGTTTTCTGATGTGTTTTTTCTGGCAGACGTAGACCTTTCGTGGTTTTAAAACCAGAAGGTTCCCCTGTCAATTACATTATTGCTTTTGTAATAATTCTAACTAGGCTCTGAAGCGTATTTTGTTAAACTGGCACGGGTTTTTCCCAATAAAAAGCCTTACTGAAATAGACCATGTCAGCCTGCATAGCTTTCAACCCGGATCCAGGAACAAGACGACGTGCGCAAGGTTTCCGCACGTCACATCGGAATTCATTTATATAATTAAACATTATTACATGTTAGCGCTACCTCCACAGTGAAAACACGCCTTCCCCGCTTCACTGAACCTAATATTATATATATTGTATATATGCATATATGTACATACAAAACCTTGCAGATGCGAATACTAGAAGAACAGCGATAAAGACGAAACATAGTAAGGAAAAATTAAGTGTATAAGTTAGATACTCCCCACAAACACACACAGTAAGAGCTTCCCAGCTACCTGTGCTATCGGCCACGTTTCCCACGGAGCTCGCCATCCTCTTCCTCGCTGTGTGCCCTACGTCAAAATGCTCTTCTACACTTTTTCTGCTCCCAAATTATACAAAAAATTGCTGCGGGAGACCTAAAGGGCAGCGAGGTGGTGTAAAGCGCTCTTCTGGTAATACCGGCTAACCAGCTAATCGTACCCTTCAGCTGCTAAAGAGGAAGCCAACGACCCTTTGTATCATTTGTAGCCAGTAACCTAGGCTTAGCAAAACGTCATTCGGTACTTCTGAGGCGATATAAAGCCACAATATCAAGTGAAATACCGCCCAGTTTCAAACCTCGAATATAACTAAACGGCCAAAAGATTACAATATACAAATATTCCTAAAACTGGATATTGCAGTAGCTCTGTTCCTAACCACGCACCTAGCATATTCTGAAATGGCGGATCTTACTGGAACTTTTTCCGCTTCAAAAGTAGACCCAAAATGAGCTTCTCTTAAAGCAGTGACACCGATCCCGTTCATGCAAATATTTTAAAATCCAACTTTACAAAATGTATTTAAATACTGTAGTGTGCAAAATTAGCAGTCTTTTTCTGTTTTTTTTTTTTTTTTTTTGTAGCTGAAAAGGTGGTAAAGCGGATTAAAACGGGTGTACTTAGGCTCATTGTAATGTATCAATTCGCGGGCCACTGCGGTGTTGTAAGTTCCTTGGGTATGCCAACTAACCTCGGATCGGAGTGGTTGTTTAACGCGTAATTGGTAAGGTAAGAAGTGGTGGTGGAAAACTGATCCCAAATCAGCTGTTAAAAAGCGGTTAAACGTAACCTGTGCTATTGCGGCATGGAGCAAGGCATGATAAATTGAGGATAAAAACCGAAAATCATTAGTATAAGAAACGATGCCAATAAAGTAGAATTAGCATTACAATAGTAGAAGTCATGTATTTAAAAATTATTTTTATTTTGTGTTTCGATGTTTAAATCTGCCCGATAATTACACATCAAGAAAAAGAAAGGGTGACATAAGTGATAAAAGTACCCCAATTCAAGAAGCACGTCATTCAGTTTGATAATTTTGTGAAATCCACACAATTTGACAATAGTATATATTTACTTATGGTCTGGGACCCAAAAATACAAAGGAAGATACAAAATATTTAAACAGGGGGACGGTTTTATTTGCTTATGTATACCAGAACAATTCATATGCTATGTACTTTCTCTTTCACTTGTAAGATTCTTACTACAATCTAGAGCCTTTCCCTCTGTTACTTGCTATGTTACAGTTAGCATCATTTTTATTCTAAGCTCCATGAAACCCAAGTAATACTATTTGTGCAATGTTTCCATGAAAAATGTGTACAAAATAAGGACTGGCTGAAATAGGAAAAATACATTGATTGATTTGTCCATTCATTCCAGTGAATGAACTCTTATTGTTAAACTGGGGGGGGGGGGAATCCTTAATCCTTAGTTGTATATGTTACTGCAGCTTACACTGGCAATATGGTGCCAGGAGTCAATGTCCAGGGCAGAATACAATTTGAGCTAGTACATTTAAGGTGGTGGTTATGTGAAAATCCTGCTAGCTGACGAATGTCAGACCCATTAGAAGAAGTTGCACTAACTTAGCAAATTGCAGTGGGTACAAAGCCTATGGCTGAACGTGCTCCTCGTCTCTGTGAAGGAATGGCTTCTGTTGTCCAGTATGGAGAGTGGTTTAGACACCACCCTTCTCTCCACCAGTGGCTCCAGTGTTTTTAGCCATAGCCCTATGACAGAGCTTGTCTTCTTGATCAAGAAGACAAGTGCATACATCGAAGGACTTGAGTCTCTGCAGGAAGAATGGTCTACTTTGCACTTCCATGTTGAGTCCATGTGTGTTGTCATTTCAGTCTCTGTTATTGACGTAGACTCAAAGACACACCAAACCGTCTCCTCCGGTATGGTGACAGATGTTAATCATTCCCGGACTGCCTGAAGTCCAGCAATAGGTCCTTAGTCTTGGTAAGATTAAGCTGTCAGTGGTTCCTCTTACACCATCCCATGAAGGTGAAGATCTCCATCAGACTCCTGTACTACTCATCCTTCTCCTCAGTGATGCATCAGACAATTGTGAAGTCATCAGAGAACTTTGGGAGGTGGCATAATCCAGTGTTGATCCGGAGGACTGTGGGGTTGGGAGTGGATAAGGGTGGTGACAGAGCTGTACTTTGGCATGCTCCTGTGTTGCTTTGTACCACATCAGATGTGCAGTTAGTAGAACATTATGGAATATTCCACTATCTGCATTATGTAATGTTGTAATACAAGCAAATTATGTTTACTGAAAATAGAAAATGTATCAAATAAGCTGCAAAAAACATTCATGAAAAAGAATCCTGCAATCAACCAAAGGTCTTGTGACACTGTATTTAAAGTAACACTTTCTCTGTCTTGAAGCCAACAGAGGGCAGTCACAAACTGCTTTAGTTTTTCACTTTCCAGTGAAGAGGTGCCTCTTAAAATGATTATCCAGAAAGATTTTACAGCCACCGTTTCAATGTTTTTGCCTATTATTCCCATGTATCTCAACTTTTTTCTCTTTCCCCCCTCATGTTCTATTTTTTTAATTTTAAAAGTTTTCTTCTCTGTTTCTAATCATTCACTTCATGCTTTTTCATAAATAAGATTACACAGGTATGAGTGAAAACATACAACACCACATAGGCATAGATTTATGTATGGATGGTAGGGACAAGCAATTGTTTGAAATTGCGATGGTTCCCACCCAGTGTTCAAGCCAAACCTACGTTCTTTCAACAGTGCAAACATCAAACCAACTACAATTAAATGATTAGCTCTTTAAGGAGTGCATCAGTTTTTGCCACTCCCAGAATTGATCTAAGAACTAATGGAATAACATGTATTTGTCTATTGCTTTCACTGTCTCCACTTTGAGCAATGACTCAATTCTGCATTCTTCAAACACTCCCGGGGAGATTGGTCTTGTGTTCTCAGAGCCAAAAACAGCACTAGACTCCAACGCTGTTAACCATGTGCTAACTGGACAATAGAGTTCCAAAGACAAATGCCTTCTTCCTCTAAACGTTAGAACTTTCTGTAGTATTTACCTATATCCTTATCATCCCATACACATAAAGTTGAATATTCATTGGCACCGGGCTTATAGCAACTCTTAAGTGCAGTTTTCCATGTCATGGGGTTTATCTGGCTCTTCAGGTTCTTTCCACACTCTGTACAGCTTATTGGAATCATTAGGAAAACCCCAGTGTCTGAGCAGATTTGTTGAAAATGTAGAAGAACTTGCTTTCCAAGTTTTCTGGACAAGGATAAAAAAAATCTTGAGTTGTGAAATATTAATTTATCACTTTATCAAGTGTTTTTTGAGACCTCAGATTACAGGGGAGATGTATAACTGTTTTTGAAAGAGACCTTGATTCTTTTCCTAGCTTGTATCCTTTACAATTGATTTTGTATCCTTTATATATGTGTGTCAGCAAATTAAAGCCTTGCAAAGGAAAACAGGCCTAATTCAAGTCTATCCAGAAAGCATCTCTTTGGTAGGCTGATACAGGCTGTCAATGTCTGTGGAGACTTTGACCACCCTGCCCTGTGATGTGAGGCTCATTAATTTTCTGTTTTATTACTAAAAGGGTAGGAATGGGGCTTGAGTTGGTCCATTTGTTTCTCAGCAGCCCTCTGTGGGAAATGGGCTGACATCATTGAACACACAACTGCCTTGTGTGCTCAGCACACGTTGGTTCTCTGTGCATGCTCACCCTGCCTTCCCCTTTTAGCGCAGTCTGGCTGGGTCCACAATCTTGGGAAAAAAGCAGGCTGAGACGGAGTGATGTCAAGGCTGTGTCTATGGCGATCGCAAATGACATCTCTTTATCTTTGTGCAGACCCAGCACTATTTGGCCAGGACGAACATCATGACCCCATGAAGTCACAGGGCCCCCGGTCCCACCACCACAAGTTATTTTGGAAAACGTGTGAACTTAAGGCCAGGTCAAAGTTCAATCCACAACGTTTCCTATAGTGAAGCCTATTTTAGACAGCGGTATTTTCTCATTTTTATGCTTTGGGTTTATAAATGGACCTCATGTGCTGCATCATTTTTTAAAACACAAAGACAGAACTGATTGCACATAGTCTTTTGTGTTGACTAAGATTTGTTTGTATTACAATGAAGAGTTTTGTGGCTTTTAGTGTGCTCCACATGTTAAATGCTACACACAAGTTAACCTGAACCTGCCTTGATGCTACTTAGTTAGTCACTTAAGACACAGAAACCCCAGAAAATCTCTAGCTGCCGTGTGACAGTCAGTCCAGCTTAGACAGTCATGAGTTCACAGCCCCTTACCGTCACCGACATTTGAACTTGACTTTATATGATATCCATTGAAAACATTACAATATGTTCATTTTGTCATTAGAATAATGAATATTATTCCTTCTCATCATTTTTCGCTGTCGTTGTTCTTATTCAAACGTAAAACTTTGATGTAACCCTCACCAGGTAAAGCAATTTGAAGATGATGATGATGATGTAAAACGTGCATATTCCATCTCCTTGGAATTTGCCTCTTTTTTCCTTTCTGTCAGGTAATTTTACACTAGAGGCCGCATTCATGCCTAGTTTCAGCTAACCACTGTGGAATACACTCTTTTCCTAAATTCCAGAGCCAGACAATCAGGCCATGCACGCTATAATAATACGGAGTGGCAAAGTGAATCCTCAGATCATCTTGCGCTAACTGCGTACCTCTGAAAGAACAAGATACTATATTGTCACCAAAAACACTTTTAAATTAATCTCTCTATGCAAATGGTGATGAAACTGGTTTTGTCTCCTGCCTAGGGCACTCCCCATACATCATTTGCCTGGGAATCCTTTGATGGCCAATCAGACTCTGTTTTTTTTTTTTTTTTTTAAATATTCTGCACATTGATTAGGCAGTCTGAGCCTATGATACATGTAATCAACTCAAGGTGACAACGTGCACTGAATCACGTTGGCACAGCCACTTCACCTCCACCTGACCCAGGCAACTAATCCCTATACAGTCTAGGGACTCCCTGTTCTGTTTTGGCCAACTTTCTGGTTTCAAGTTTGCCTACCTGGCCCATCAAGTTTAGCAGAATATTACCCTTCGTAGCTACACGATTCCCCCCATGAGAAAACTAGACATTAGGCATTCTCTTAATAAGTTAGTAAGACAGTAGAACTTAAATGGGTGGCAAGTGCAAATTGTGGTGGAGTCTCAAAGGCTGAGTGGATGATTAAGGCAAACGTTAACTTTTATAGAGTTATCCCTATTTTTCTTCCATCCATCCATTTATAACTGTTTATCCTGGTCAGGGTCACAGAATGATTATACATAATTATGCTATTAAAATATTATTACTAACAGCAAAAACTGTTACAGTCACACAGAGCATTAAATGGGGAGAAACATTAGTATCACAATCAGGCTGTTTTGGCCAAGCATTTAAAATGTATAAGAAATTTGCTTCCACTTGGATTAACAGCTCCAGTTGCAACATTCATGCATGCATAATACACTCCTCACACAAAGCAGTGCTTAAGCTACAAAAAAGAGACAACTGCAACAGTGCAAGATTTAAAAGTTAGAACATAAAGAGATGCTGAGTAACCCTAATTTTCAGTATATGTGCAGGGTGTCCAGCACTGCAAAAAAGGTTGCCATTTGTATTCAGATACACAGTACATGAAACTCAAAGGAGCAGTTTGTTGTGTCAAATATTCATAATAAATTTTTATATGACTGAAGCAGGATTTAAAATCAACAAGGGGAATATTGTAAAATGTGGTAAATTCCAATACATACAGATTCACACCTCAATATTCTTACAAGAAATGGAGCATTTTGCTCAAATGACCAAAGAAAAACAAAGTTAACAATCATGTGGATGAAACCAAAGCTCGCTCCTTTCACCCGTACTGTTCCCCTCACGTCCTCAAGCCCGTCCTTCTCAGTGTGAGACTGGAGCCCTAGAAAACCCTTCTGCGTCACTTAAATCCCCTTTTCTTCGGCTGGCAAACAGCCTCTGTTTATTTTCTGTTAATCCAAAGTGGCTATTTGGGTCAGGAAATAGAATTGTATTGTCTAAAGAAAGGGTTGATGTTTCTCTGGCTACCAGAAACCTTGGCACAGGGCTCCTTAGTTAGTTAGATTTTAACGATGGGGAACAGAGACTGGTGCAAAACCGTTTATTTACTGAGAAAACCCCGGCTCTCACACCAAAAATGCTCTGTTTATACATGAAAAAAGCATGCAATTAAATAATTTTGGCAATATCTGACATTACTGAAATGTCAGTGTTTATGAGTAAAACCTGTGCTGTTAATTAATTCTTTTGCATGTATGTGAAATTATTTCTTTCTTTTAAACGCCCTAAGCATTGCCCACAAATACAGGCAGTTGGTAGCCAGTGGCAGGTGGTTTTCTGGAATGCAATTCTTTCTCGTTCAGAGTAACAGGTGACTATATGACAAATACTGCAGTTTTGTTTGCTCTTCTCCTAAATGTTCCTCTGAGTTTACCGGCCTGACAGGCTACAGCATGCGTGCCTACATCTGGACATTTCCTTTTCCAGCGCCATGACAGGTGCACACAATGGCTGGAACACAATACACACATATGTGGCAAACATCGTATTAACAATGGCAGCGGTCACCTAACGTACCTCTGAGGACTGCGATATAGGTGGCTCCTTCCCTAGCGCCGTCCACAGAAACGTATACAAATCCTCTCTAAGCCGCCAGTATACACAACGCCGGCTTTCTGTGTGACCCTTCAGTATAGAAATGGCTAATATACTACAGCACCCACATGCATCAGATTACCCTAAGCTGTATGATAGCCACAGGGAAATCACCTGATGGGCTTTTATCAGCAAATCTTGTATTGTGTAAATAAAAGATTAGCTGGCATAAGTGGGTGACCACATGAGGAGGGGCAGCGACAGTATTCTCTCCCAGCTGCATGCTTTTTAATATTACCTACTCTTTGTTTGACACACTGATGTATTTATGTGTGTGTGTCTCTCTCTATACATACATACAGTAAATACATATATTATATATATACAGTATATAATTCTCAGATGAGGAGTGATGTGCAGGTTTCACATGCACACATTTGTGGTTGCTTTATTCGCCTCAACAAAACAACTAGGTGGGAGAACGTGCCTCGTTAACGCAGAAGACCGTTTGAAGTTTTCTGGTGTAGGAATGAAGTCATTTTAAGGGGCTCTCACAGATGGGAAACTTGTTGGGAATGGGTGTGGGGAACATTTAGGTGCTTGCATCTGTTGAGATTGTTTCATCTAGAATTCAACGGAGTCTGCTTCCATTTAGACATGTGGGATGCCAGCTTCCAGGTGCTCCAGTAGGATTTCTTGATAGGTGTCTGTACTTGCTTGCGCCTCAAACACTTGCACTCCCATGCGGTGTGTGATGCCTGCTCTTTGAGGCACCTTTCATTGCAGTCCCTGGTGACTTTTTCAGTTAATGCCTTCGCCACTTTGCCTCCCCTTATCTTTAGGGAACCCTCTTGTCCTTCTAGATACCTGAGCGCTTCCTGCCCGCCAACACCGAATTAAGGAATATCCCTGACGGACGTCCAGGCCTGCTGTGAATGTGAAACATGTATCCCCAAGTCCCACAAGAACCCTTTTAGCTATTGGGAAGAGACAAGATAGAATGAGTTATTATCCACCTCAGGTAGCCATTGACTTGCATTAACATGCTCAGCATTTTAGAGAATTAGTCCCCTCACTCCAAGCCCCTCAGGACAGGAACAATAAATGCTCATGAGATGGGTCTGTTCCTGTATTACAGTGAAGATTTAATGTGTCTTTTCTTACAGAACACACATTATAAAGCCTTTTGTGTAATCTGATAATGACTGTTGTGCATGGCAAATGACATCACTCTAATTACAACAACATGACACAGCTGTGTACTGGTTCACTCCCACGACCTGGATATTGTGATTCTTCAGTTCAAGAGCCGTTCCTCCACAAGCAGCCTCATCTCTTTCTTTGGGCTTCTCATTTTATTGGTATAAGTTACCAGATAGCTTTCTGGGCCTAAACACACCTCAGCTGGGCCAAGTCAAGGCCGCAGGTCTCCTGCTGGCAAGCACCACAATCCGTTTGCCTTTCATCCAGCCTTGAGCAAATAGGCCGGTATTGTTCTGAATTGTCACGCAGCTCCCTTGTTGAAAAAGTGGATCCCCCCCAATCCACCACCACCACCTCATCTCCAAACCCAGCCACTCCCCCTGAAGTCCCGCCTGCCCAACTCTTTTCCATTGCAGCACCTTGCAAGGCGGGAACACTGTGGGACATTGTGTGTGGAAAACAGGTCATTGCGGAGCTGGTTATGTGGCTGCCATTGCCCCTCTCTCCATGCACCCAAACACAATGGCTCTCTGTCCCCCGAGCCCCGGCGACCCTCTCTCTCTCCCCAAAGAGATTTCAGTGGCTTGACATTGAAGTTCCCTTGTAATCACCTGCTTCCTTTTCAGCCAGCCAGACTCAGATGAGACGTCTAGGAGATCAGCACTTGGCGATGCACTGGTGAAGAGGAATGCTGGAGAGACTTTTGGAAATGTGGTGATGAGATTTGAAACTGATACAGTGAGCCGACACCACACAGAGAATGCACGCTATCACACTGTCATCATGTAAACATAATCCAAATTTGTGCTGCAGTGCCAGTTTGTTGACGGTGTCCCTCTCATTTAGCTCACGGCTGTTTTATTTAGCACACAATGTTTGCACAGACGATAACGTCAACATTGCGTCTGTGGATGGGTGCTTAACCTGCTTTTTATATAATTCTGTATTGGTGCACCTGGCATTTCATTCCTGAGAGCACCCTCCACCAAGTGTCAGGGATGCTATTTACACACTGTGCCCACTTGCTTCAGAAAATCAAGAGTATTTGGGTCAAATCATTAGTGGCCATATCCGAAAAAGTGTCGTAGTTTGTGCCTAAAATAACTTTGTATCCTGTGTTGAAAATGGCTGCTGAATTTCTCCTGCTCTGGTTTTGATGCTTTGTCTGTTTGTCTATCTATAGCTGGCAAGCTCCAAGATGATATCTGGCACAAAAATCTTTGGAGATGTCTGTGCAACTTCACATGCAGAAATGTGAGAAAACGGGCTTCATCGTCACTGACCTTGAAGGAAACTCCACAGGAAACTGCAGGAAAGGGTGTTTCAACTGCTGTTCTGCCGGGAAATCCTTTAAACTTGCCAAAATACTTGAGACAGGTGAATGGTCCCTGCTGATAACTGACAATCAGTGATTCATTTTAACTAGTCCACTCCTTATGGTTTCGGGAGAGACGCTTGTGCCAGCATGAATTCGTAGACTTGGGATTTGTAAGTGAGGAAAAAATGACCCATCGGGGCGAAGGTTATGTTTGATGTATGGTAGAGTGGGCTAATCCCACTGTATGTCCAGTGGCCGGTGAAAGTTTGGTGATCCTGTGCCTTATTGCCAGTTGTATAAATTAGTTTCAGTTTCTCTCTCTCTGCTCCAGAACACAAACACAGACCTTGTTATTGCCTTTTCCAAGACTGCACTCATATTTTGTCTTGTGCAGATGCCAAAACTGTATTTTGTTTCTGTTCCTCTCCACGGTCTTGTCGAACCTGTAACCAATTCCAAATACAAGTAAAGTACTTCTTCCTCTCTCCCATTTCTATGTCACAAAGTTCCATTAAATGTCCTAAATATCTGGAGCAGGGCTTACACCGGGCTGTGGTGTATTGCGCAAGGTCGAGCAGATGAGGGTAGGAGGAAGTTGCTCTAACAGCAGGTCAGTTGGTGTGAATCCGGTTTCAACCCTGCACACATTGAGGAAGGCAGCTGTGACTCGGGTGGGGGGGGCTCATATCACTTTCACTAGTGATGGGACAAATGAGGCTTCAAATCACAGGCATTGAATGGTAGTTTGAGATACTCTCACCCACCATGGGTTTTGAAGCCTCATTAAGCACCAGGATTGATTGGTTGCTTCGGGATACTCCCTCCCATCACAGATTTTGAAGCCTCATTTGTCCTATCACTACCTTTCTCTACACTGGAAATAGTTGGCCTCCCACATCAATTATTCCCACTGCCTATGCTGTTCTCAGATCAGACATGAGACGCCTGTCCTGAGCATTCACAGAAACTGGTATTCCAGCATACGCTGCTAATTGGGTGTTTGTGCCTGTGATCAGAAGGTTGCAGATTCAAGCCCCGCAGCTGGAAAGAATGTCCATATTGCTGTGAGCCTGTGAGCAAAGCTCTTAACCTAAATTGCTCCAGGGGTGCTAGACACCGGCTGATCCTGCACATCAACCCTCAACTTGGAGAGCAAAATGGGGAAAACAAAAACGACATATTTCCCCATAGGAATGTGCAAAGTACTGGTTATGATTATAAGTTTGGGATATGGAGAACCTGCATGCAAAGTGAGATCAGGGATTCAGTTGGAGCTTCTGGTCTATTGAGGGGGAGGCGACCGACATCTGCAGTTGGACTTGTCACCTACATGGAACGAGGTTTGAGATAAATCTCTTTTCTTCTCTCAGCCAACACCACTGTCTTGCCTTGCCTTGGTAACTGCACCATTAGCTAATGAGTATTACAGTAAGCAGTGGAACCACAGCAATATGTGCATTCCCCCTTAAGAAACATCAGACTAGAAATATGAATCAAATAGTTGAATTAATGTTAAAGATAACAAAGGGTTACACAGTGGCTAGGTGGGCAGTACTGATGCTTCACACCTTCCAGGGTTCCTGTCGATATCCCGCACCTGCTCTGTGTATTGTGAAGATTGCATGACCTCCTTTTGCTGTGTTGCTTTACTTTGGGTACTCCGGCTTCCTTCCACATGCAGTAGAAATACATGCAGTTTGGTAACCTGGTGTCTCTGAATCACCCATAGTGTGTAAATGTGTAACCTGCAATTGACAGTCATTTTTGTCCAAGGCTTAATACCCTGCGATGTCTGATATCGGTTCCAGGTCCTCCGATAACCAATTTCTGGATAAGCAGCTGGAAAACGGATGGCAGTAAGTCAGTGCATAAAATTGAACCTGAGTGATATTTTGCAAGAAATACATGTTACTGTATATTGTAGCTATAGGGGGCATGGTGGCTCAGGGGTTATCACTGATGCCTCACACCTGTAGGGCTAGGGCTCAGAAGCACCTGCTCTGTGTGTGAGGAGCTTTCATGTTCTCCTCATGCCTTCCAAGTTTCTTCCAGGTATTTTGGTTTCCTCTCACAGTCCAGAGACATTGTAGGGTGATTGGTGTGGCTAAATCGACCATAGTGTATGAGTGTGTGCGTGACTGTGCCCTGTGATGGGTTGGCACCCCATCCAGTGTGACCCCTCCCTTGTGTCCGAAGGCTGCCTGGGATAGGCATGAATGACTGACATAAATTACCCTCCAATAAACAAACAATCTGTTACTGCATTGGGGAGCTCCAGTCATTGTATGGGTTGTGTATGACATGTTCGTCTGCTGTCCTGTCAATGTGCGGCTGAGGGTGGCCATGGTTGGACATCTTTACATATCGGACTGTGTACACCGGAATGTTCACAGAGGAGACCGCGCCGGCAATTTTCAGAGCTGGACCAAGCCACATTGGCAGGATGGGCTGTCCAATCTGCTCTTGACCATGTGGTGTCATCCGCCCTGGGACAATAGCAGGAACTCCAGGGTCTTTCACTGCTCACTCCCTGTGCCAGAATCACTGATCCCAGGCCCCTCTGCCCTGCCTGCATGGACTTGCCTTTCCCGGCACTTCCTGAACCAAATCGCCTGCTTTCGGGGCTCCCTTTGTAGCGCTAGTGTACAAGTTCGCAATCGTATTTCAATATATTTCACCGTGGGTGAGCATTTACAATCTCAGAGCTATGTCAACAGGCTCTTCAGTCAACAAAACCCAGGTGACCCTCATTGGGTGAACAATCTTGGGAAGACTAACGTGGGGTCAGCTGGATGGATGCTTGGTAGTGCTGGAGGAGAGTAAAAGACGTGCGTAAAAAGAGAGGCACTGCCATTTTAGTGGTTTGGACTGAGTCACTGGAGGCACTGAAAGAAGCCATGGCCCCTATTTCAAGGTCCTCGTGAACTCAGATATAAGTTTTATAAAGACAGGGATAAGCTAACATTATTGCTTACTGCCTTTTCCTGCCCTTTAATACCTCCTCCTCCTCAAGGCTTTTTGTCATTTCAATTGTATTTTTTCCCCTCCTACATTGCATAGCATAACATGAGAATATTTTGTATTCATATCGAAGGATGCTCAAGTGCTGTTTCAGAATGACTTCCTGCAGACTGCTAATGACCTTCGCGTATCTGTTCTACATGAAAGGGCCAAGGAAATGTTATTGGAGGTGTGGCCAATATTGGGCAGAGCAGTTTCTTTCAGTTTATGATTTTCTGTCCAAATAAGCAATAATTTTCTCTTATGGATGTTCTGTTTGACCAGTTGCATACTCACCTCACTCAAACCAGCAACAAAGTTTAACAGACTTTTGGCAAATTTTAACTGGAAAGTCTGGTTTCTTATCTAGGCTGCTCAACTGTGCTGTTCAGTCGCTTAGGTGACCGATGTACACGTCTTCTTAACTCACATTGCTTTTTTCCAACTGACAATGGGGGTGCTAGCATAAAAAATACACTGTTTAAATCAAAAAAGTCAGAAAAGTTTCCACCATCAAACATGCTTGGATGTTCAGGACACATTTGCTTGTAAAAACAAAGCGCTCACTTTCCAATTCCTGTTAATGTTATTCAGGTGAACAGATATCAGCTCCATTTGGTAATTAAGCACAATACCACACATACTCTCACTGTTTATTTAAATAAATCTCATATTAATGTTTCTTGTGTGGACTGCTCCTGAACTCTGTAAAAATAATAAATCATTAGTGGGAAGAAATTCTCCTGTTATCACACCACTATCTCTCATTTTCTGTTAATATTATCACTAATTTCCACACTGACATCAATCATTACCCCACACCCAGTGTAGCCGCCCCTTCCTCAGCATTCCTCCACCCACATTTTTGATATTTGCCACATTCTGTATCTGTGGGCATCAAAGTTAAGAATAACAAAGCAAGTCCAGGATCTCTGTGAAATGTCACCCTGCCTTACCAACTGTAACTGACAGTACAGAATAGTTGTAACCCAGCCCTGCCTCTCTTGGACATTTTAGCACCCCATAATCCCTTCTGTTTGATTGGTTGATTGCCAGTTCCTTAACAGATCAGTTTCCCCGTTATATTTGGGAGCACATGCCACTTAAGAGCCTTTCAGTTGCTAGGGCCAACAGTTTAATTTGAAAAGTCAGGCCTTCAGACTTTTTAAAGTTCCAGAAACGCATGTTTATTTTTACAAACTGTCATTGTCCATATTCCTCTCCCCTTCAGAAATGATTGTTGATTTTCAAAAGCCATCTTCCTGCTAACATCAAGCATTTTTATCTTAGATTTATTTTATTTAATGCATCTTCTATTGAACTCAATTTTTTCTGAGATGGATAAAAAATATGCACTCTGTAAATGTCTATACTGGAAATAACTCCATCCATCCATCCATACATCCATCCATCCATCCATCCATCTTCCATGACTGCTTATCAGTACAGGGTCACAGTGTGATTTTTCTATTTATTTACTTGTTAATGCAAGCCACCCCTAAAACAACATGTGCAGATGTTCCTGAATTGTGTCTGTAAGGAACCACTGAATTTTTTTTAATTCAATAATTATAACGAAATTCAGATAAACGCATTGAAGCAAGGGATTGATGTTCAAAGCACACCTTATTTCTGGCCTCAGTTTGACTCTAAGATCACTAGTACAGAAATTAATAAATCAGCGGCCTTGCCAACAAAGTACATCTATACCTTTAATGTCCAGGAACCTAAAGATCTGATCTACTGAAGCATACACTTGTGTTTAAGATGTTCCTGTTGTCATCAGTACAGAGGAGAACAGAACAGTTTTCCAGTGAAGACACCTGATGAACAACCCCTGTTTTTCAGTTTGTGTATGTGTTGTTTTTTTTTTTTACAAGAGGACACCATGTCATTACATTGGTACAGATTCCTGTGGCTTTGTCATGAGCATTGCTGTACTGTACTGCTCAGATCTGCTCTCCTGAGGCCAGTCAGTCATACGCAAAGTGGTTATTAAAGCTTGGCTCACAGCATATCATTATCGCACAGAGGGGTGCTCTCCCAGAGCTCACCACCGTAAATCACATCAATGGCGAACACTTTGAACCACTAACTCCATAAGCTACTTCTTAGGTTTCCTTTATAAGGTTCAGTCTTTAGCACTGTAGCGTGAGGATAAATGTCGTTAACCTTGGCTGCAGAACAGGAGAGCTCTTCTGCTCCTCCCTGCCCCCCAGCTCATCTTTGTCACTCTGCCAAGAGGGGGCAACCAAGTGTGGCCCAGCAGATTGCAGCAAAAGCGACCAAATGGCGCCTCGGCCGCACCAGAGGTAGCCAGGTGAAGGTGAATTACTAAGAGAAAGCCTATACCTTATACCTGCTTCACCAAACTGTTGCATTCTGGGAATGTGGGAATGGAACGTATACAGGGGATAGCCTAAGGACCTGATGACACTGTTTGGTACACTGAGCTTCCAAACGTAAAGAATCCATCATGAATATATATATATTGTGTTTATAAATGAATGAACGTGATTTGCCTTAACCAGTGTGACTCTCCATGGTAAAGTGTCATACAAAACTGAATCAACCTGAGAAACATACCTATAACTTCATATCCTTATTTCACCCCACCCTCTCTTTCACATCCTCTCCCTAAAGGCAAGGTCTCGCTTTTCTTTACTGGCTCCCATGATCTTCAACCGTTTATTTAGCTCAAGAAAGTACAAATGTTTTTTCGAATGACAAAGTAACGATTTATACCAGGTTGTTTACAGGGGTTTTACGAGAAGTATTTCTCTTGCACATCAAACTTTGCTTATTTGTTGAAGTCAGTTGCAGGGCCTTCCTTTTAAGGCTTTCTGCATTCTGATGACTTCTGGCTGTAGTTATGCACTGGCTTGGGTAACCTCGGCCATGATTATGTGTACTAGTGATATCGTAACATCGTCCCATTCTTAGAAAGTCAAATTGTAGATGCATCCAAGTGAAATAGAAAAAGCACCAGCTCATCTGAGGCATGGAATTGTATCCTCCAGACGCCCTTTCTTTGTGCTGCCTCTGTTACCCTGAGTGTCGAACAGTCAGTTTCCACAGCGTTCCCTGGGACAGATGGAAATGTTAGCTATGCACCGGAAACCAGCACTCATCAAACCCCCCACTGAGTCTGCTACGGAGCAGTGATAGAGCTTCACATCTACGTTCTCCCAAGTTTGCCAAGACATTCTTGCATTTCTGCATGGCTCTCCTGTTGTTTTGAGTACAGAAAAGTTCTTCGGTCAATGAATAATGACGGCACACAGTAAACATCCAGCCTGGTTGACTAAGAAGTGTCCTTTTCTGTAGCTTTTAGATTTCAGTGTTGCCCTTTACCACCAGCAAATAATCGTAAATTTGCAACTAAGTAAGCTCCACTTAGTGAGGAGCAGTTCAAGCTGAGGGTGTGCAGAGATATGCCAAGTCCCAGCTCCTAAAAGGCAGAAGACACTGAGAATATCAGTCTCACCTAGACAACTTAAAAAGGCTATCTGCATAAAGTGCTGCTTTATGTAGCTGTATAAAAATTTTACATGCAAATGTGTACAAACAAGATGAAAGTATATTTGGAAGGGAAAGCAACAAATACAATAGGAGGGCTATTGGCTTCCTGTTGCCTGGTGGCCAGCACCAAACTCACTGTATTTATCAGAAACACTTTCACATTTTCCAGAGCAAGGCCAAATAAACACTGCAGCAAATAAAATCAGGCTGGAATGGCATATGTGTTTAAGCTGAAAACACTTGGTCATGTGACTGTGAATGCGTGTGGTGAGGGGGAGATAGGGCAGAGGTGGGTGTGGCACAGCTTTGAGGGTTGGAGCGGAGCCACTGGGACAGAGAGGCCAGGCACGGTGTCCCATGCGGCCATTAACAGGCAGCCGCGGAGCTGTTGGAAAGACCCGCAAATGCCCACAGCTTTGTCAGCTGCAGGAGGAAATCAGTCTGCATTTCCTGTATCCTCTCATCATGAAGAGTGGGATACTGATACCACATAGCTGTTTGTACCTAACTTTCCGATGAATCATCACGGGACCAGTTTCATTCCTGGTACGCTGAGGACAAACTCCTCTACCAGCTTTATTTGCTTTTATGGTAGTCCTACTAAAGCCATCACCCAGGCTGTGTGTATGACTACCCTAATTGGTGCTGAAAGTCATTCGTATGGATGAAATTTTTTTTTTTCTTTTCTTCAACAATGCCCCTCCTCTCCACTGGCTTTTGGTTGCACTCTTTGCTCCCCAAGGAACAGCCTAGCAACAGGCCATCTGATTAATATGCTGTCATCCACATAAGTGTTGTCCATCACTTCCCTGCACTGGTCCCGCCTCCTGTGGGATTTCTCCCTCTCTTTTTGTGCCTAGCTATGCCCAAATTCATAGTTTGCTTCAGAGAAAGATACACAGTGAGTGAGTATGTGCTTATTCACCTTTTCTACGTTCATTGCACTGCTCTACTCATTCTGCACTCTCATGCCAATTGTTTATGACTATGAGTTACTTACAAGGCCACCAGAACATCAGATGTAAATGATAAGACAACTAGACAGGAGCGCTCATCGCCGACGCTAATATACAGTATAAATGTAAATGCCTCCTTTGTAGGTGACAGTGATCATCAATGAGCTGGTACCTCTCAGCGCAGGGAACGTCAAGCGTGATTAGTTTCTCAGATTATTCCTGAAAAAGACCCGGCCCACTAGCCTACATCAGATTACCCCTGCCATCAGGCTTCTAAACCTAAGACTGCAGCATGACGTTAGCTATGGTTAGTCTTGCATGTAACAAAATGTGATAACGGATGTGGGCTTAACAGGACAGCTGTGCACTGCAAAAGGAGAAAGGAGCAATTCTGTTTGGCCAGCATTTTTTCAGGCTCGTGTAAAAAGAAAAAGAATGGGCACTGTTTTTACGTAATGCCTCAAGGGCAGGTGGTGACATTGTGGAACCAGACAAGGCTTGGAAAAGGAGGACCTGGGCTGCTGGAGAGTATGAGAATGGGAGGTTAATCCCAGAGCTTGTCCCCGCAAGTGCTCCCAAATGCCACCAGTGTTTTCTGTTTTGGTAGATGTGGCTGTTTTTGACTTGGGGGGCAATAAAGCAGGGAGCCTTTCTAATTGTGGTCCCGGGAGCCGGGCGCTCTAATCTCTTGGCTGCCGACACGAAAGCCAGGAAAAATTCACCCAGCCCTTCCTTCTCTGCTCGAAGTGCAGGCAGCTTGCCAGCTTCTCCCTGTTCTTCTCCTGAGATGACATCACTGTTTGGCACAGCCAAGCGAGGTGGGGAGTGTGGATAATGAGGCTGGAGCCTCATAATGTCTGCATATGTCAGTTTTAAACTGAGCTTGATGGCCGTTCCACTTTTCATGTTTACTGAAACAAAAGACAACGCGTATCCATGCACCCATCCATCCATCCATCCATCCATCCATCCATTGATCCACCCATTCTACATCCAGTACAGAGTCATGGTAATATTACACTAGGATTTTTAAAATAAATTTGACATGTTTTCAATGGGTTTCCAGTTTAACAGCTTGATACGGTAACTCTTGGAATTTCTTTTTCCTAATGCCTACTAAGAAGTCTATTCCATCCCTGTCATATTTAAATAAATCTATAGTACGAATTCACACACTAAGTTTCTTTCTTATACATGTAGACAAAATCTATTGATCTATTATTCTGACGTATAATATACTCGGGACCATAAATGCCTTTACAATGACCTGATGCATTCCATTAGACATATAACAAGGACTAATGAGAAGACAGCTTTTGTTTTGTTTCATGACATTCTCATGCGAAGCAATGCAAAATGTTCTCTTTTGCAAGGCAGTTCTTAGACTCTATTAAAAAACATGCACATATACGTACAGCATGCACTTTAATTCACTATGCATTAAATGACCCGATAGGTTTATCTTTTTACAATGCACTTTTATGGTGAGGGATAACCAGATATAGCCACGGTGCTCTGTATGACGCAACTGTCATTTTGACCCCCTAGCTGAGGGGATATCAGATGCAGAATTTTGTACACATTTCTCTGAAAATTTACAGTTTCGTGGTTCATAAGTTACCTCTGTACTTAATTTGTATAATTAAGTATGTGGGTAACTTATGAACCATGAAACTGTAAAGTAGACAAGTAATTTTTTGCATTGACAAGGAGGGTCCATAAATGAGCTACCTAGTTAAAAATGTCATTTCACCAAGAACATCTGTATTTTTTCTCTCCATCTATTTTCCATACCGCTTACAGGGTTACACAGAGCCTGGAGCCTATTTCAAGAAGCTGAGTAATAAATCTGTAGGTCTACTAGTCTAAATGTGTGTAAATGTATTTGTTATTTATAGGCAGAGTAAACAGTGTGAAAAAGTGAAGAACTCTAGTCTTGTTTAGCTAAGACAGTCACCCTCAAAGTGCCTGTTGGGGGCCTAACAGATGTGGAAGGCCTCGTGATGGGGGGGTTTCCAGTAATCCTTGTTAAGTCAGCAGGTTTCTTGACACAAAGTGCTATGTACACTGACACCCCCGGTGTTTAGGGCCATGAAACTCCTGGTTTGGAAGAACGATGAAAGCAAAAGAACAAAAACGAATAAGCCAGATATGTGTAAGCAGGGGGTCGACAACCCTAATCTAAGAATAAATCACGTGTTTCACTGAAAGAACTGTATCTTTGATAAGTCCAACCAGGGGCCTCTCGGCCAGCTGATGAGAGAGAAGTAAGAGGGAAGGGAGGAAGATTCAAATAGGACAACTGTGTTAGGAAAAGGACAAAAAGACAGTTGAAAGAGAAACTGTTGTTTCTCTGGGTGAAAATGGGATATGAAGGATCGTAAACACTGAAAAAAAAGACAATCGTGTGGTAAAGTGAGAATGGGAGGCTAGCATCAAGAATTAGTGAGGAGACACACACATTTTAGAGACAGTAAATGGAGTGGGCGGCCGTCATTAAGAGACCAACCAGACAATATATACATAACTACCCCCTCAAAGTGAGGCCTTTCTCCCCTCCTCTGCCATTAACACAATCCATTTGGTGCTGGCTCTTTGTGTATGCCGGATATGCTTTGTCAGCTCGTCTTTGGAGCTGCTCCTGTTACAAGGAGCCGGCGTGTGAATATTAACTGTGCAGACATTTGGGCCACACAAGCAGATCCTGACGTCTCTCTGTGGGTACCGTGCCCTGGCACCACTCGCTATCGCAGTCCCCCACAAATGTGGACGCCAGGTGCACTGTAGCCAGCACGGACAAAACACAACTGCACAGCAAACTGAAGTGCTTTATCTCAGTCATAGTGCCAGGATTTCTGTGTAAGGATCTGTGAATCCACTGGACAGCGCAGCCCTGGAAATAGGAAACAACTGGGACTTGGGGCCGCTGACTGAACGGAAGGTTCTGGAAGAGGAGTGCTGGAGAAGGACTCAAAGTAGGATGATTGGTGGAATCAGGGGAAACCAAAAACCAGGATACACCAAACAGAGATTACAAACATTGACATGAGGCAGACAAGATGGGACAAAAAGACCAAACCGAAGATGTAAGACATGTCAGACAAGATGGTAAAGTAGAGCTCATCTTTCAGTATCCACCCATGGCTGACAGCTTCTTCTAGGTTTTATTTAGTCCAGGAGACATGGGGGCAACAACCATGGTATTGGCTAAGGTTATTAACTTCTCACATTCAAGGTGTGTTGTGATGATTAGGTACTACACGTCAGTGCTTGTCACTTGTCTAATTACTTTTAAATAATACATTTCTAAATACCTAATAGGTTGAACTCAGTCAATTATCGTCTCACAGTACAAATGTAGGCAGCGGCACAATTCTCAAATGGTTTTCACTACGGGATTTACAGTAACAGGTAAATGCTTGCTTGAATGGTAGCCTGCGGGAAGACAGCCAGAACTGGATACACAGATAATCGAGTCAGGATTTGCTAATCTATTATCTGTGAGAGCACTGAATATAATGCTTTAAGACAGCAGCAGACAGCCAAAGTGAGGGATCTTTTTGCATTTCCTCAGCCGTGAACCTTGAGGTTCTTCCCTGAGAAAAGCCAGCCAAGACAGCAATTTGAGTTTAGCAAGGTATACGAAACAGACAGCTCCAGAGGTACTCCAGAGATACTCCAGAAAACATCTCCCAAGTTCTGTCCACATTCCTGCTTGATTACTAGTTTATTAAGGGAATCTGTTTTGTCCATGCTCTGTTTTCTGTATTTTTTTCTCACACTTCTGATGAATGGTTAAACGCTAAGGATAAAAGGAGCCCTGAATCCTAGCAGACTGCTGGGTCTCACAGGGAATAATTCAGAACCTACATTAATATTCATTTTAAGACAGAAGCACAAAATTCTACATGCCAGTCTTCCTGTATCTTCTACTACCATAGATTTGTGCTCTGCCCATCCTTTGGATCATTGTTTATCATGGGGGGGGGTTGTGGCTTTACAACAGACAGCAGCTGCCAGACAGCAGTGTGGCATCTGGGATATTCTGTTTTCCTTGTCAGAGATTAGATACAGACCCACCCTGTGACCCTTCACTGTCACACAGTCCCATCACCCCCTCCCTCCTCAGACATCCCCTGAGATGTGGAAATGAAGCCATCCATATTACCACTTTCAATTCCAATGGCGGGAAATGTGGCATATGTCAATGTGGAATTATACTTGGAAACCCCACAATTGTCCAAACTTATAGCTGACACATAACACACGCAGAGAAGTGTACGGGTTTATCACTAGCAATGATAGCTACCAGTATTATGGTCCTGTATGATGTCCTTCTTCTTTAGTAATAATGCTCAAGGGTAGGTGTGATTTCATTGCTACGGTATATAGCTTGACCAATGTTAGCCACTATGGTGAGGAAACAACGTATTAGGCATTTTGATTTGTGTTCTCCTAAAGACATGCTGAAAAGGAAACTGGGCAGGGGAACACTGGATCTACCTTAGGTGATGTATTGAACAGTGGGATACACACAGATCACATCACGTTTTAACAAATGGAAAAACAGACATTTAATTTTGCTATAAGTCTCAGTATTAATATGCATTACATGCTACATCTCTTTAATTTTCTTTCTCAATTTCTAGGGCACATTTCCAGCAGGAGGAACAAAACACCTCAGCAATATCCTTAAACACTTCATATCAAAAGCAAAAGTAAAATAATAAATCAATACTGACTCATGAGAAAGATGTAATCCAGTAAAATGGATAACCGGAAATTAGACAGACACATATTGCACATAATCACATTGGATGCAACTGTCTGCAACTATGGGAAAATTCTTAAAAGTGCAATCTTTTTCAAATGCAATGACTGGAATTCCATTCTATCAGTTTTGCAATATGCTTAAGAAGTTTGTTGTTTGTACTCATAGCGTCATGCATCTTGTTGTCTGACCTTAGTTTGACCAGCATTGATTCAATAATCAAAGCTAGACCAAAAAATCCCATTGACAATAACAAAATCTTTCATCATTTCCCTTCTCAATAGGTTGTAGTTAACTATTATCTTGATTAGAAATGATTAATCATTATTGTTCTAGGCTCTGTTTAGCTGCGAGCAGTGAAGCTTCATTCTTTTGATATCACTCTGCTTATTTCTTTGTTGTAAATAAATTACAATCACTAAGGATTATTGGCATGATTGCAGAATAAAAGGTTACTTTTATACACTAAATCTACATGTTCAGAATGACTGTAGAAATTTTTTAGAGTAAAGTACATTTGACTTTGAGCCTTTGTAGTTCTCAGTTTGAAAACACCTTTGGTATATATGTAATTATTTTTTCCTCATTTCCAGAACAGATGTGGGTACTGATGGTATAACATAATAACTGTAGGTAATTAAGACTGCTAAATTAAAGTTCTATCAAAGTAAGGGGATGACTATCTGTCTGTCACAGTCCACTAGGTCGTCCAGTGTC
This sequence comes from Gymnarchus niloticus, assembly GCA_009936485.2. NCBI lineage: Eukaryota > Metazoa > Chordata > Actinopteri > Osteoglossiformes > Gymnarchidae > Gymnarchus > Gymnarchus niloticus. Next base: position 17,260,670 of record JAACJT020000002.1, on the reverse strand, counting down.
ATTAACCTCCAAGTGCCAGGTCACCCATCACTACCTCATGATGCCTATAAGAAGACCCAGTAACAGGAAGCGATGAGGCATGAATGAAACCTGAATGGAGCCCCTTTTTCCACTCTAGCATTTATTCTAACCCTACAGTACAAGGACTTCAAAGGACAGAGATTAAGATTTCAAAGAAGGCCGGCAGTAATCCAGTGCCACAGCCCCTGTTGAGGTGCCCCTCCAATCCTAAATGCATGCTGGAACTTCATGCAGCAGAGAAGGCATGCAGATGGGTAAGTGTATTCTCAGACTCAGCGGGCATGAGAGACCCAGTTGGCAATGATGACAGTGACAGTAATATTACTGGCTAAGTAGCTCTGGGTCTCGTTGACACCTTTGATCTCCAAGTCCACGAGTAATCTGAGGCCTTACAGTGACGAAATTCAAAAGATCAGCCCAGTCTAAGTCTAAGTCTGCCTGACAAGGGAGATGTTCATTCAGGCCCACATACACATGCATGTATACTCAAAACAAGGAGTATACATGGGAACTTTTCTCAAGGGATTTGAGGCCTGCCAATGAGTACTGATTAAAAGGTTGGAAGATTGATAGATAGGGTGTACGATTTTGATGCACAATATAACCATGACAAAAAAATTGGTGCTGTCTTAGCAATAAATGCAGTGTTAGATATGTTTGCTACTGAGGTTTTATATAGTAAAATAATTTACATATGAGTGCCACATAGAATCTGCAGTAGAAAATGTCCAAGCACATGGGCACGTGAGGTGCTTGTCCTTCCTTCCAGAAGAAAGCCATGAAATGAAACAATGAGTAACCTATATATTGCAGCCTTTAAAAGGCATTTGATCCCAATTACGATACGGCCACTGGAAAACCATCCCCTATTCTCAAGCATCAATGCTTATTGACACCACAGCAGGTATCTCTTCCTGCCCAAACGCCCCCTGCCCCTTACCAAGTGGGATGGTCTCTCTCATGCTCACAAAAAGAGGACTATGTCTGTGCCCCCACCCAACAGCTGGCCAACACTGTCTAATGCTTCATGTTGCTCTCCAGCATTCCCTTCTACCCTACGTTTGGGGTAGATGGCTGCATTTATCACGTTGAGAGAGTTTCCACAATATTTAACATACAGTGAGAGCTAGAGAAATCTAATAGTTCAGCATGCGTTGTTTGATAGCTCAATCGTAAGTGTAGCAATCTTTCTAAAACAGGTCTTCTGTCTTTTTGGAGGCCATGTCTGTCTATTTAAGACTTTTTATTACATTCCCAAGTTTATTTAATCTCTGGCCTTAAAGCTCCCCCTTTTTAAACCCACTTTAGTCTGCTTGAGAAAATACAGCGTTATTCACAATTCATGTATCACTTGCTTTCACCATACGTCTTGTTCATCGGTTTTCCCTGTCATCAACCCAGTCTCTGATCAAGACCGTTTCCACTATCAACTGTCAGCGATGACAGGTCGGCGTAAAATCTCATCGCTCCCGCAAGGCTCCCATACTCGATTCTACAACAGGTTGCTGTTAGCTTCGTTGAAGCCAGAAGGTGATGTCGATTCAGCATGAGCACGGGCACGAGTTGCCACAAGTTAGCTACAACATGGGACCGGTCGTTAAGGGACTTCTCCGGGAAAGTGCGTCTGTTTCGGTGAGCGGAGCGGAGCGGCAGCTGCGCAAGCGCGGCGCTGTCTGGCGTTCTTGAAGTTTTAAAAACCGAAGTAAGCGCTTTTAGTCGGCTTCAGTGTGCGGGAGAGACGCAGCTAAGCGGAATGCCTTATTTTCATCTGAAATGGTGGGAAGTACACTGACGATGCGATTATGGCAATAACTGGAATATCAAGACAGGACGCATAGATACTTCTCTAATACTTTGTTGTAAGTTTTACACTTTTGCATGACTTTTATTATTCATTCACTAAAGTTTAAAAAGAGGAATGTAGTTAGATTTCGTGTTTTGGAGAATATATTTTGTAGATTAAAGGAATGATCTTTTCTCATTTAAATCTTACTCATTTTTTTTTTTAAATTTACACGAACGTAATTTGACCTTAATAACAACAAGGCATTTTCTTTGCTAGTTAAATTATTTCTTGTCTTTGCTTTACTACAATTATCTCAAAAACGAAATGACAGTTCAGCGTTCTATATTTTGTATTTGTACCCAAAATAGCCTGCGAGAATGTGTAAATAAATACAAATTGCAATGTCTGGGCTTTAGCTGTACTGCTAAATTGTTTTGGGATCATTTTCCATGTTCTTAAATTGATTTTACCTCCTATTGTGTATATATTTGGATACAACTAACATTTTCTAGTTCATAATGTAGTGCACGATGGGGAAAAGATGGGTTTTTGTCCATGGGTTATATTATTTATTTTTGAGTCTTAATTGCGACGTGTATTCAACGCATGCAGTGTGTGCAGCGCGACCATGCGGTACCCAAGGGAATAGCAAATAATCGACATTCGTCTTGCTGAGTAGTACTCGAATACTCGTTTTTACGCGACGGATCTTAAATTCACGCCGACATGGCGTGTAACTTCTGATCCTCTTAGCAGGATGCGTTGTAGACACATGAGTCATCCCCGTCGACGGTTTCTGTGGCGTTTCTGCCTTCATTAAGTGTCCCTGCGGTTCATGGTTGTATCAGTACATTGGCGAAACATTTACAATGCACAAAATTAGTCAACGAAAACTTAGTCTCGTAATGCTGTAGTGGCGTAGAGTTTGCCGTGGCGACGGACTCGGCCATACTGCAATGAGCACTGTGCTCCTAAAAGAAAGTGAAGTGTCCTCTTCACCTGTCATCGTGATATTCATTCATTCATTCATTCATCTTCTCGCCGACTTGAATATAACCATAAGTATTATGGTGTAGCAAATGAACAGACTTCGTTTTATAAATAGCAGCAGGTGAAAATAAAGTGCAATTAGATAGTAGTGGGTGGAGACGGAAATAAATCGAGCAGGATGGGACAAGCTATTCGTATGGCAGGACTCCCCAAGAGGCGATTAATCCGGGAACGATACCAAAAGGCCGAGCCTTGCATCAGCGTTAAACAGGGGATTTAAAATGTACAATTTAGACATTAAGGGGCTGTCGGATTGGTTCTGGAGGGAGCCAGGCGTGTAAACCTGTACCTCTGCGTGTTACTAATTACAGAACATGAACTTCTAAGTTGGAGGTTGTAGCGAGCGACAATTGCCCAACAAATTTATTAGGCTCCACCGCAGAAGGTGACAGAGGCTTTTAAAAGTACATACTGTACTGCAAATTAACTTGGGAAAATTCTCGAGCTCTATTGACTGTTTAGCTTTTAGAATAAAATTGTATTAATGCGCCAATTGAAATGTATACGATGTTCATCTTGGGCCTACAACGTGTGCCCATTGGTTTTGTCCTGGGCTCGTCGTTGTCTGGCAACCTCAAAATCAGTGTGTATTCTTTTAACTGAAGTATAATGCTTATATTTAAAGTACAATTAAAGAACAGAAATTCTCCCTGACTTTGAATACCTAGGGGCATGTGTAATTTAAAAAAAGAACTCTAAGAAGGAAACAAACCAGTGTTGAAATAGTAAATTCAATTCAATTTTATTTATATAGCGCTTTTAACACGGAGCGCAGTCACAAAGCGCTTTACATAGTCCCGGGGCCACAGTCCCCAGAGAGTAAGCCAAATATCATATTTCTTTTTCCAAACAAGCATATGTCACAAATAATGTCTTTGTATCAGAAAAATCATAAGTAGCTGCAGCATGGGCAAAACGTGTAGTGTTCTTGGCTTAATAGAAATGCCATTGTTTCCTACCGATTTAGCTCTTGCATTTAGCTATTCAAACAAAATTGCTAACTGCTTCTTACTGTATAATGTTTAACTCTCATTGTCTTGCATTTCTAGTTTTCTGAAGTTCATATCATAAACATGGATGATGAATTTTTTTTTGTTCAATGCCATTAATAGTTTTTGACCCTGACGGTTGGTCTTATCCCCCAGACTGGAGGTGTCTTTCCACAACAGCACGCCACGTGCTGAGACTGCATATGCTAGGAGGGCAGTAGGAGCTGTACAAGACGGCCTAGATGCTGATAAATGTGAGTGTGTCCTCGAAGGAATTTCAGGCCTGTCATGGAGTGTCACCGAGTGGCCCCTGTGGCGTGGCCTTGGAATTAACTGCCATGGACACCATCTTCGCACCGCTACCCCCGCCTCCGCCACCGCTGCCCCCTCCTCCTCCACCCCCGCCACCGTCTGTTGGCCTGACGCACCTGAACTCTAGTCGCCGCTCCAAGCTGCGTAACCTTAACTGGGAGCGCATCCCGAAGGAGCGTGTGGAGGGGCGACCAAGCGTCTGGAGCGGTCCCACAACTGCTGAGGATGACTTCGCCATCGACCTACGCTCACTCGATGAGCTCTTCAGCCAGAGGGAGGTGCCGCCCATACAGAAGGCTGGCAGTTTTCGACAAAGTCAGCGCCGCTGCAGGTCGGCCCAGGGTGGTGCTGACAAGGTGAGATGCTTCGCCCTTGACCGGAGGTGCCTACCAGTATGGTCGCACCATGTGGTTTGATACTTTGGGGAACTCTGTCGGGGAAAGATGGAACCGTGATGTTTTATTTATTCATTGGCTGGGGCTGTATCTCTCGGCTGTTAGGTTTCAGTTTGATATCGGGCTGTCATGGTGTCGGTTCAGGGAAAGAACACCGTTTACGCAACCATGGCAACAAGAAGTGGATGCAGGGCTCATTGAATTGTTTACAGAACAGTCCTTTGGGGTACTTTGATAAATTAAACAACAATGCAGTGAGTCATTTCATTTTTGTAGAATGGCAACTGATCCCAAAAGTTGTAATTTTAATACACAGCTGGGATTGCTCTTCTACCTCTGTAAATGTGTGTGGAACTCCCCGTCGTGCTTTTATGCCTGCTTGGTGCTTAATGTTAACCCATGTGGTTTTGCTGTTTAGGAACCTTTTATTTCCTTGACCCATCGAACATGTATGAGAATCCCCTACCAAGAGTCCCTAATTGCGCCAAAATTCAGAGCCTGTTCTTTGAAGTTTACAGTACATCTTCTGCCTGGCTATATATCAATGTGGGCACAGAGCCAGTGTGCATCATTAATGTGCTTTAAAATACACCAGTCCTGGATCTATGTTTTACATCAAAATGAGGGAGCTCATATCCATCAATCCCAAGTGTTCTTTGCATCTGTCCTCATAGGTTTCTCTTTTGGATGCCAAACGCAGCATGAATGTAGGAATATTTCTGCGTCAGTTCAAGAGGTAAGATTGCCTGCATGTTCTGAGTTGGTTGCAGTATCTACAAAACAGGTGTGAAATTGTGTATGTCCTGTTTACCTGGATAAAGCAGAACCAAACCTGCAGGTCTGTTGTTGTGTATGGTCCTATAGGGGTAGAAGCTGGGGGGTGGGTGTGTTGTCTGAGGCTTTTGTACCCATGGGAGGGGGTCTGAGTGAGAGTCTTGGACAGGTGTGGGCTGAGCAGGCACTTTGAGTGAACAGCTGTGGTGTAATGGTTAAAGGTCATTGTTGACACCTGTTTTGAACATTTAAGCCTCATTTTAGCCATGTCCTCGACCTCCTGTAGTGAAAGACAGGAAATGCTTTCCTTCTTTCCTTTCCATTGTTTGTCTGGAGTTTTTTTTATGAGCCACAGAGCTCATTAAGACATTTTATGCTCTCCAGTTGTCATTCACTCATTTTCACTTGATGCCCCCCCCCCAATGGTCTCTCATTTAAATTTCTGGCAATGTTATCTTAATTTCATTTGAACATTTCCCTCTTTGTAGCCATTTTTTTTTTTTTTTTTTTTTTAAATGGACATTATGTCGTTCGTGCCCGTACTTGCTCATTGAGCAAGTACATGAGCGCAGGTGTTTGTGCACGTCTTCAGTACAAGGGCTGTTTTCCTAAATGACTGTCAGTGTCTGTCAGGACTTGCATGGAAGACAGACTATAATGAGGGTGCATTTGTGGATGGAAAAAAAATTGGAATCCACCCACTCATTTGTCCTGTCCTTCTAAGAAAAGGGAGTGTGATCCTAATTTTGATTGACGTGATACTTTAGATGTTAGGATTGTAACCTGTCAGATGCATTGTGTTAGACAGTCAGTTAATGCGTAGTTCAGCCTAAATCTTTTTGACTAGCATCTGTTAAGCCTTGTCTTTCATGAATTTACATCTATATGATCCTCAGTATCATTGACCTGACTGCTTTTCTTTCAACTTTATGAAAAGTTGTATGCCGATTTGTTTTACGGTTAAGCTTTTGATAGACTAAGAATGAGCGGCATATATAAGCATGAATGAACATCCAATGTGTCCTTTAAATATCAAAAATTCAGCTATAAAGAGCAATGCGTGTGTGTCCAAATGGGTCAAATAGTACAAGTGTGTTCACTTGTGTTAAAGGAAAGATAAAGGCAAAAAATAAACAAGATCTGAGGCACCTGTGCGGGTTTGTTTCTACTTGCTGTGCTTTTAGTGACATGAAGCCAGACTGTCTGTCTGTGGGTGAGGTTTGCTTTAATGTAGACAAAGGGCAGAAGGTGGAGTGTGGAGAAAAGGTGGATGCTGACTCACAGCAATCAGCTAAAAATGTGAGTCTTAGTGGAAACTCTAATGTATTAGAAATGGGACAAGGTAAGATTGTGCCCCTTGAGGGGATGTGTTTTGCCCCCGAAACACTGAGCGTGGGTATCAGGTGCGTCACACTTCTAGAATAGTGGTGTATCCGGGCATGGTTTTGACCATGTCCTCCAGCCTCGGGGTGACTTCCAGGGACATTTTTCTTGTTTGCGCACTTGTTCCTTGTGTCGCCAGTTTGACGTACTGAGACACGTTATCCGCAACCCCCAACGGGAGATAAGCAGGCTTACTGAGGATATGTCCTCAATTTGCCCGCTGACTTGCGTGCGGTTTGGAGCCTCGTAAACCAGACTAGGTAAGGGCTTGCTGACCTCTGTTAAACTCTTCCTGACTCCCGGCCAACAGACAGGCTGCTACAATGGAGACTGAAGGTACCGATCACATCTATGCATTGTTAACAGTATCAGCCACAGACCTGTTTGGCTGGCAACGGCTTAATATGCTGATCATAGCTAAGAGTCTGGGCTCCTGTTTGCAGTGAGTTGGGGAGGTCATGGATTTAAAAGAAAAATGGAAATAAAAACAATGGTGAATCAGGTGTTTGCTCTGAATTACTCCATTGAGACCATAACCGCTTAACAGTGCCAGGTAGTGCTGGAAGCTGTGTCTGTAACAGATGAAGGCTGACGTAATGCTATAGCAAGGAGTTTTCTTGTTTTCCACAGTGCTGCAAGGGAAATCGTGGAGGACATCAAGCAGGGAGCTGGAGAACGTTATGGGGCAGAGAAACTGAGTGAACTCTGCAAACTCCTGCCGGATCGAGAAGAGGTATTTCTGCCTCGCTGTCAGACACCGTACCGTGTGACTGTAGGATAGTGTCACAGCTCGGGTCAGGGTTCGCTCAGAAGCTTCTATTACAGATTTGTTTAGTCGAGTAACTGTTGTGGTGTTTCAGAATCAATTCCCTCCACAACTTGTTTTAATTGCCCCTGGAAATGTTATAATTTTGGCCTTTTTCAAGCTCACTTCTTGTATTTGTGCTGTCAATAAAGAGCATTAATGCATTTATCAAAAGAGCTGTCTGCGTGGCTTCATAGACCATCAGGCTAAGCATTGAGTCATCTGCTTTGCAGGAGAAGCGGCTGCGGTCGTTCCAGGGGGACCGCGGTCTGCTTGAGGAGCCAGACCTCTTCATGCTTCTGCTGGTGGATCTGCCCAGGTGAGCTGGGTGCCCCCCGATACTTCATATTGGTCTCCGTGTCACTCTCTGAACCCAGTTGCCCATACCTTTCCTATCCTAATGAGGATAAAGCCATCTGGCAGCATAGTCTTTTGGGTGAAGTGAGAGAAATGTGTGGGTCTTTCCCGGGACCAGACAGTGAATCGTGGGGGTGTTCTGCCTAACGTCACTCTTCACACCAGCTGTGCTCACCCTCTGTGTTCTCTCTCTCTCTCTCTCTCTCTCTCTCTCTCCCCGCTCCCCACACTAGCAGCCCATCTGTAACTACCTCATTTATTGCTGACTGTCAGTTAATCAGTTCAATGCCTCCATCCTCCCTCCATTTGTTTCCTCTGTTCACGCCCAGTCCCTCTCCTCACCCCCTCCCTCCACACGTGTCTCTTTGTCTCCTTCCTCCCTTCCCCGATTTTTCTCCTCTAAATCCGACTTAATTGCCCCCCCGGCAACAAATCGTGTGGTCAGACTGCTGTGCCGGTGAACAAAACAATGAGTGTGTGAGATCATGGGAGACCACTCATTGCTCTGTTGTCCTTTTCCAAATCTTTGCCCACCTACCCATCCGTATTGTGTCTGTGGCAACACTCATGGCTGGGTGCTGTTCCCCTCCTTTTTCTTTGTATGCCCTCTTAGTTTTCGCCTGCGCCTGGATGCCATGATCCTAAAGCAGGAGTTTGACCCCTCTGTGACCTCTCTGTGTGTGGCAGCCCGCACCCTGGGGGAGGCAGCTCGAGGTGAGGGGGGAGGGGTCTCGCCATCACCCCGCATCAAACATTTACACAGCAGATAAGGCAATTTTACATTTCAGATAAGAGGATGGGTAATCATAGGATGCACAAATGCTTAGGGAATGTCATTGTTCCGTTTTGTTTGCAGACACTTGAAACTCAGTTTAAAACCTCAGTATGTTCCAGCAGAGAATTGCTGAAACTCACTTTTAAAGCAGTTCTTAGATGTGACTTAGAGGTACCCCAAGCAGCAGGAGTTCAGTTAATGGCCCAAGGAAGGCCAACAGATGTATGAGGTTAGTAAATTTTATTTTTCTCTCCTCCCTTGCCTTTTCCCCCTAGAGTTACGGAGCTGTTCGGAGTTGCATGTCATCCTGCGTCTGGTACTGAAGGCTGGGAACTACATGAATGCAGTACGTTAAATATTCTGGGTTTTACTGCAGGCGACCATGAACCTCTGCAGGCTGAGGGAAAAAATGCACCTTGTGTGACTGTGCATGAAACACCGTGGAACTGGCCCTTTCAACATCCGTGCCTGTTCCATATATAGGTGCATTACTCTGTAGCATGTATCACAATGCTAAGCAAGTGACTTTGCATGATTTTAACCTTTTTAAATACTGTTTATGTACTGGCCAATCAAGCTTCTAATTAAAAGGTGAAAGAGCAGTTCCTCTCCTGTGATTTCTCACTGTGGTAGTTTTGGCCCAGCTGCACACACAGTTTGTGTGTGGGTGTGTGTGTATGTGGGTGTGTGGGGTTCTCTGTATAAACTGAGCCGACTTCTCCTTACCCAGGGAAGCTACGCTGGAAATGCTGCTGGGTTCCGTATCGCCTCTCTGCTCAAGCTGGCTGACACCAAAGCCAACAAGCCAGGCATGAATCTCCTGCACTTTGTTGCCATGGTAAGAGCATCCGTCATTAAAATGGAATGAAAGACATTCTATTGTTTACTGGTCAGTGTATAACATCAGATGTGTATGGGAAAATAACTGTGTATGGTCTTTTTTTTTTTTTTTCCTTTTTGTTGATTCAGGAAGTGGTGAAGAAAGACCAGGGCTTGTTATTGTTTCCCAGCCAACTGGAACACATAGCTGAAGCCTCCAGGTCTGAACCTTCATGATGCTGGACATTTCACGTTGTTGCTAGTTGAATCCAATACTTGTAACTTGACTGCTGTGGCTCAAAGCAGGGTGCAGCACCGTGTCTCTCATTAAGCTGCCTTGCATGCACTGCTCGTTTAGTTTATCTGAGGGCTTTTAGCACTGGGCTAAAGTTGCACATTACATTACTTTGTCATCTCCCGCATCTCTAGACTGTCTGAAGAATCACTGCAGGATGATCTTTCCCGGTTACGTGACAGGCTTTCTGAGCTGAAAGCCAGCATTCAGACTGTGCCTGAGGTCCAGCAGCAGACCCAGGAATTCTTAGAGGTGAGTGTGTCTTTATCAGTAGTGATGTAAGATGAGTTCATCACTGAGCGTTACAGTAATACAACCCTATAACTTGTTACAGGTCCTGGAAGATGAGTGGTTATAATATGAGTCTTATTGTGTAATCTGATCATATTGTATAAATGGAATACACTGCAGCCAGGAACTACATTTTTCTGTTAACAGGCTGCAGAAAAGAAGCTGCAAGAGGCAGAAGCTGAGATGGAGGCCCTGCAGATTGACAGCCAAGCCCTTGCTGACTTCTTCTGTGAAGAAGAAAGTGTTTTCAAGCTGGAAGAGGCATGCAGAGTCTTCCACTGCTTCTGTCAGCGTTTTCAAAAAGCTGTGAAGGTCAGTATCCTTAATGTTTCATGAATTGTCATGTAACTGCCTATCAGTCCCCCCCCCCCCCCCCCCCCCCCCCCCCCCCCTCCTCCCCTCCACCTCCCCCGCCCTCCCACACCCGCCCTCCCTCCCTCCCCGCCGCCGCACCTGCATGCGCGGG
>JAACJT020000002.1:17188336-17248593 GCA_009936485.2 Gymnarchus niloticus | reverse complement strand
TCTTTCTTTTCGTTCTTTTTGTCTTTTTTAAACCGCTGTCGGTGTACCCCCTCTTTTTTTTTTATTGTTTTTTTTTAATTTTTTCCTATCCTCACCCCCCCCCCCCCCCCGTTTCTCTTCTATGATTCAAGTATAATACTTCATCATACCATGTTCCCCTCTCTCTCAGGAGAACGCAGAGCGTGAGCTGAAGGAGCAGAGGCAAGCGGAGCGTGAGAACATGGAGAAGCGGAGGTCTGTGGCCTTGTGCACGGGCCTGGAGCCTGACAGGGGTGAGGATAGCCTGGAGCAGGCTCTGGAGAAGACCCTCATCACAGCCCAATCACGACGGAGCTTGCGTCAGAGCAGGTCGCTGAGGTTCTGGAGTAGCCCTAATGCTTCGCTCAGGAGGCTCAGCGCAGATGAGTCATGCAGGCAGCAGGAACTGAGTGTCGAAGCAACACAAACACATGGACCTGGTCATCCAGGGGGAATGAACGCTGTTAACACAGAGACCCAACATGGACTGAACACCATCTCTGCGGTCAGTGATCAACGACTGATCTGTGATGCTACGGATAGTCAGCATGGATTAAGTATTGATACTCTATGTGGACAGTATGGGCCCAAGTCTGGTACTCTGGATAGTCAGTCTGGATTGAGTACTGATCCTAAATGTAGTACCGGTCAGCTTGACACACAGGAGAGCACTCATAATATAAACAGCCAGCAAGGACCGATCACGGATGCTACACACAGTGCTCAGGAGGTCTACAGTTTAAAACAAAACAAAACGCCAGCGGAGTCGCCTGATTCTAGATGCAGGGGCTGGAGGCAGAGTCCACAGCTTGCAGAGTGCCCACTGAAATCGTCTGTGCTTCCCAATGGTTTGCAAGTTAAGGCTGCGGAGACTGTTACTCAGGGGGTCAATGAGCCATCCTCAGACAGTGCTCAGTTGCTGAGGCTTGTATCTGAGAGGGTGTTGGCCCAACAGTTGGGTTCAGCATCAGCCTCTGTTGCAGAGATGAATAAACGCCGTGGTTCGAATGCACCTGGGCAGGCTCCACAGCTAGCTCTGGAAGCAGAGCATCTAGCCTCTGGCAAGGAGCGAACGTACTTGCGTGTCGGTGAGACACTGGAGTGCCTCACCCTTGTGCGTGGACTGCACTCCTACGAGAACCTGACAGCACCCGTGCAGCGGACCCCGCCCAGCCACTGTTCCAAATGGAGAAAGGAGAGGGAGGTGGGGGACAGGGAAGGAGCTGGATCTCGGCCAGGCAAGGATGACACCCAAAGTGGGAAGGACCTCCAACGGGGGGCTCGAAAGAACCAAGTGCCCAGGCTAGGGATATCCATCGGGGCTAGCCTTTCCAAAGTCCACACCAAGGCAGACCAAGCACCTGCTGAGGAGGCATCCCCTGCACATGTGTCCCGCCTGCCCATTACTCGAAGCCATTCCGGCCGCACCACAGTAGGTCTGCGACCCTCAAATGCCCAACCCCAAATCAGACGGGTTAGCAGCAACGGCGAAAAGGGTCGGGTCACAGCGGACCAGACTGTGAAAGCTAACCGAAACCTGCAAGAGAATGGAAGGCAGGAGAAGGACAAGACACCAGCCCCCCAGGCCCCGTTCGTCAGGGGCTCCCCCATGCGCATCTCCAAGCGTCTGGCACCCAAAACCGAATCCCACATCCCATCCCAAGGTCGTACAGTGCTGAGTCCCTCCTCAACCACTCCAAAAACTATCCGCACTTCCATCATTGCCGCTGCGGCAGCCAAAGAGGCCAAGACTTCTGAGTCAGCCAGTACCAGGGCCTTAGGGTCACGGCTAGCTGGACCAAAGGTGGCACGCCCGGCTCCCCAGCCCATGTGGAGGTGACGTCAAAGGTCACAACCTTTGACCCTAAAATGGGTGTTTCACAGTGTAGGCACAAAAATCTAATTTTATGTTAAGTATGTTTATGGGAGTGTTAAAAAAAGTAGTTTTTTTTTTTTTTTTTTTTTTTTTTTTTTTGGGGGGGCAAACTCCATCAGTGGAATGTGCATTCCTTTGAGGACCATTGTTTGCCTTTGCTGCTGGTACATATGTAGCTTGCTGGTTTCCCAGCTTTACCAGCAGAACTTGATCTGGATTTGTAATGCTGTTATCTTTAATGTCTGTGGAAATATCAGTGTCTGATTCTGTTGAACACGGAACACATGCACGAAACGGAGTTCTGTTGAACTTACTCAGCCGTCAGCTTTCATGAGTGGTGTTACCTCACTTCCTCAAGCTCAGCTAATAGGTCTTGGTAGCAAAGTTTGTGCATGGGATAAGCATCCAAGAAGAGATGCACCAGATGGTACTCTGTTTACGTTCTCCACTTTTAGAGTTGACTCCCTACCTCTAGCCACTAGGAAAGGGGACCTGGGACATTAGTATAGTAAATGGACACCTATGCTGTGGGAGAAGGCTATCCTCGTTAAACCTCTAGACCTCAAACCATCCATATCACACGAGATCCCATTGATTTAAGTGCCTGATAGTAGTGGGAGAATTTCACCTGCTGGCATGCTGACTGAAACATCTCAATCTCTCTGATTATGCTAGCAGTCCAAAGTACTACTATTGCAGTTGTTTAGCTGAATTTTAAGAAAATATATTGGAGGTGTCTTAACTTTTCTAGGTGTGTGGAATGGTTGTACTGCTAAGTGAGTTCTTGGTTAAATGCTACCCTACTTCCATTGTGCTGTGGTAGCCTGTAATATTCATTTGTGAATATCCAGAAAGCATGACAGTGGATTATTACCCACACAACCTGTATGGCACAAATATATTAACTGGGGTGGAACAGTTCTCAGCAACTCTGTTTGAGGTGGGTGGTATTTCAGGGCTGATCCTTTGTCAATTGTGACTTGACCCTTCTGGCACAGTGGAGTACTTGTGCTGTATTTATACCCATCATTCCCTCTCAGTAAAACCTCTTCACTCTCATGCACTTTACTGTCTGATGAGGGATTGGTGTTGGGTCTTTGTATTTCTGTACTGTGCTTTGTTAGTCTTTGAAAAAAAAGTTTAAATTAAATTACAGGTATGATTGAAACTATGTAATTTTTTTATGATTGAGTTCTGTAAATAAGAGTAAAGATCATTCTCAGTTGCTGTATGATGGTCCGTGTGATACATAATTTTCCTAATGAAATAAATGATTTAAAAAAATCACATGGCAGTCTAATTTCATAACTGCTTATCCAATTCAGGACTGCAGTAGAATGTTTTATGAAAAAATGAAATCTTAGTCAGTTAATGCATATATTAATGGTCAGAATCATGGGGGACCTGAAGCCTCTCCCATGTGGGATAAGGCTGGTATAGACAGATGATACTTTATTAATTCTTGAAGATAAATTATGGTGTACACGCTGAATGTGATGCCAGCCCATCACAGGGCACATGCATACACACAGTTGGCAGTTCACCTAATTGTCTTTGGGCTAGTACGGAAACCAGGGGGTACCCAGAAGAAACCCAGGATAATACAGAGAGAACATGCAACTTCCACAAACAAGTAAAGGTGAAATTCAAAACCCTAATCCTGGAGGTCTGAGGCAATAGTACTATTTACAAAGCCACTATGCTGTAATGAATGCAGTTTATTCCATTTATAAGGTGTCGGTGTTTTTTATGCTTTGCAGCAGGGTTAATTATGGTTTTTCACATGCATAGATATAAAATAGTAAGCTAGTCATGGATGCTACATGGACTTGATGTTAACTGAGAAGGAAAAGGAGCCAAGGTATCTACTGTATATTAGAAACAGACAATGGATTCCTTATTCCCAAAGCAGGGGTCCAAAAGAAAAACATGAAGCTTCTATTGCCTTGAAGATGGTATCTGATTATATTTGTTTTTAAACAAGGAAGGGTGGAAAATGACAACCCCATTATTTGATTGGTTTCTTTTCCATGGCTGTTTCCCTTACTCGTGAGAAGGAATGATAAGGTAAGTTTAAGGCCCCTGTGCCGACAGTGATTGAGTACCTCTTAGTCTTGTTGCTGGTGGAGTACTTGGCTAAGGGACTAGAAAAGTTCTCCGACAATTAAACAATTGCTCCATCAGAGGTAGAAAATTCATGCAACAGCATGAAGGCTTTCTTAAGTGGATTGTTTAGAGAGAGCTAATTAACTGCACTGGCTCACTTTCAAGGGTTTGAGACTTCCTCTGTAAGCACTTTCTGCCTTTAACTCCTAGCAGCCCTCTGCCCTTTACCTCAACTTAATGTGCCCCTTTTTCCTACAACTGACGTAGCCCCAAGCCTGTAAGTGTTATCATGGAGATGTTAGAAGTGCTCCAGAGAATCCCCTCAAAGAATGGTTAGGGGTAAAGGGTCTCTGTGGGAAAGTTTCTTTTATAGGACATTGTGACGCAGGAAATCTTGGGAAAAGTAATAAACTGGTGTTGCTTTGTGCTCAAATGTCTGGCCTTGGGTCACAGACTGCTTCCAAATTACCAGTAGCCTATGTTTTTGCGATGTCCCAGTTTGTGAATCTATGGCATGTGGTAGTTTATCTACTGTCTGAGAGAAAATGCTACTTTGAAGTGAACCAAGAGGAGTTTCTGCCCAACTTCTCACCTGTGCAAGGAGGAAGAGAACGAGTAATGAATGTATATCATCACTGTAAATTATGTGGTAATAACCTGAGTGCCCTGCTAATAAGCCATATTCTATTTAACACTGCAAAAGAAATTAATGGTAAATATAACCGCGGGTGGGTTCAAACATGCAGTACTAACAAGGACAGCATTCACCCTTAACTAAAGCTGAAAGCAAAAGCAGTTTTGACCATTAAACAGCGCAAAGAGCTTTGTTTGATTTTTTAGGTTGAAGCAGGTAGTGTTGGCTTCTAAGGGATGGCCCCATCTGCTTGTGCCAGCACTGAATGCTTCTTTGCCTATGCCAGCTTTGCATGCTTCAACCCATTTTACGAATCCAGCACTGCCTGCTTTAACTACACCCTATGTGCTTATGCTTTCCCTACTGCCTAGATGGCAGCACTGCCTGCTTAAACTGATGATATCCATTCCAGCAATGCATGGTTAGTCCATGCTATGACTGATGACTTTGAAAGTAGTAGAAAGTAGTGCTGGCATAGGCAATTGGGAGCACAGGCTCTTGGGAGTGGCTTTTGGACAGGCAGGGCTAGCATGGTTTGTAGCATACAGTGCTGGTGTAGGCAACTGGGGGGCATAAACACTTGGAACGTGGCCTGCAGCAGTGTTGGCATAAGCAGTAAAGCATCCATAGGCAATTGGGGGGCATAGGTACTTAGGGTGTGGCCTGTGGACACGCAAAATGTCACACATAGGATTAGGATTAAGATAGAGAAAAATCCGGACTAAAACAATAGATTTCCGTACAGAACGTGCTTGGACCCTAATTGGAGTCAATGGATCAACTTTGCATTCTGGTTTGTAGGATGCGTTTTTAAGGATATTTTTCAGTGTTGCAAAAAAAAAAAAAAAAAAGGTAATACACGTTAACACGAAAACAAAAGTTACTGCTATTTTTTCAATTATAAAAGCTCCGGGACTGTAAGCGCAGACGTGCACTCCGTCAGGGACAGTCTATAGTGACACCTGGTGCTAATGATTCTAAAATGCTACGTTGACTTGCTCAGAACCCCATAGTGTAGCCGTTACATTAAACGGTTGTCGCTGACTCGCTAATGAGTGTAAGTATATTTCTAAATGGCTTCTCTCAGTCTACACCGTGCACTTTTTATTTTTTAATCGCCCTTTCAGAAGCCACCTTTGTTTCAGTCTTTTCTTCTAGAGAGACGGCGTTAGCCGGGGACCATATTCTTACCTACCGGATCTGTTTTCTCAGCACTACATTAACCAGAGTGCTCTACGAGTTGGCTGGGCGTTTCGGCCAGCTCCCCGGATGCAGGTCTCCGACGGGCCGCTTTTAGCAGGCTCTCATTGAGTGGCGGTAGAAGAGTACCGGTCGCCAATGAGGGGGTAAGACGGATGGGCTTTCGAAGCTCGTTGTAAGTCCATTTTCGCTCTGATTTTCTCGGTATGTCTCTGGGGGGCAGGGATCGCTCGCGGTCCTGTCCAGTTTGCCCGTCTTGGGAGCCGGGAAGCCAGCGGGCACATTTTAAACCGAAGCCCGCTTAGTTAGGCGCCAAGCTAGCAGTGCAGTTGTTAGCCAATTGTTAGCCGAGCGTTACGTGTACCGAGCCGGCAAGCTTATCTGCTGTTCACACGGTTGGTTATTTCAAATCTTTTTTTCGTTCTTACTGTTTGTTTCCGTGACATGGATAAAGCGTCACTCAGTCTTACCGAAATTGTTATCTGTGGTTGTTTAGCTGGTATTAAGGGTACAGTAGGTGGCTAGCCGGGCTAGCTAGCGGGCTAACGGTCCATTACTGCCCGTCCTGAGACGTTGCGCTCGGGCAGACTAACCTGACAGAGTGCCTCAGACACCGCAGCGGCTTCTCCACCTGTACAAAGGCAGCCTCGATACGTTAGCGAGGGTAGCTTTACGACATTGAAGGTTTTGTAGCGCACCGCCGAGGCCTGTGTCGTTTCACCGTCGTGTGAGTCACAGGAGCCTCCCAGTTCGACGGCACCGTTCTCCTGCCTGTTGGAGCCACCTTTCGAACCCTTACCGGTCGTTCTGCACCCTGATGAGTACGTCTAGGGCTGTAATTGACCCTTGGTTGGATGAGCGCTGTTGTACGATGTGAGAAGTGGCCCATCTGCTATTGGCAGATGAATGTGATCTCCCCAGGGTGGTGTGTGTTTTCTTCTATGGCGGGGTAAACTGTGTGTGGGGATGAGCCTTTTTAAGGTGGGTAATTATGCTCGTCGTTTGAGGTGGCCACGGTGATTGTATTGTAAGCCTTGTAGCCGTAGGAGATGTTTGTTGTTAATGTCGGAATTTCAGCAGGGATCAGAATATAATATTCTCAGTAACGAGATTTAGGCGGAAAGTGGCTAATTCAAGCTTAAGCTTTATGGCGATATTTATGAATCTGGTGTGCCTATTAATTAAATTGGTAGTGGATTGAATGTTTCCCTTTTTCTCTACCCCTCATGGTCTATGGTGATGGAATGCTGAAATTGTAACATTTTTTGATCAGCTGTTTAGGTTGGTGGTACTTTGTACTCATTGCAGCATCTGACACTTGATAAGAATCATGTGCCACTTTAAAATATTGTGCTTATGTCAAAAGCTTTGTGCTATACTTGGATTAATTCAGAATCTCTGAACTGTAATCACTATAACATTTGGATCAATAGCTTGTAGAACTAAACTCTTAATAGCAAGATTTTGAGATGTGCCCCTTGTCATCGTTTTTGGTGTTAAGTGATGAGTGACATGGTATGGAAAGTTGTAGAACTACTGCAGCACAGGTTACGGTAAAATAAGTAGAATGGGCACTCTGCCGTAGTTGTGATATCACCATGGTAATTTTTATTTAGCTTCATTTGTATTTTCTGCATCAGTGAATGTTCTTATCTGTGCAGGTGCTGCAATCCATGTGAATGAGGGAAGAATGCAGACCATAAAGTGTGTGGTGGTGGGAGATGGGGCAGTCGGCAAGACCTGCCTCTTGATCTCCTACACAACCAATGCCTTCCCAGAGGAGTACATCCCCACCGTGTTCGACAATTACAGCGCCCAGATGAGCGTGGACGGTCGCACAGTCAGCCTTAACCTGTGGGACACGGCAGGCCAGGAGGAGTACGACCGGCTGCGCACACTCTCCTACCCGCAGACAAACGTCTTTATCATCTGCTTCTCTGTCGGCAGCCCGTCCTCACATGCCAATGTGCGGCACAAGTGGCACCCAGAGGTTTCACACCACTGCCCCGGAGTGCCCATCCTGCTGGTGGGCACCAAGCGGGACCTGCGCACTGACAGCGAGACGGTGAAAAAGCTGCGGGAGCAGGGCCTGGCCCCCACCACCCCCCAGCAGGGTAGCGCGCTGGCAAAGCAGATTGGCGCCATTAAGTACCTGGAGTGCTCGGCCTTGCTGCAGGAAGGCGTGCGGGAGGTGTTCGCAGAAGCTGTGCGAGCTGTGCTCTATCCTGTCCCCAAGAAGAACGCAAAGAAGTGTGTGCTTTTGTAGTGTCACCGGGAAGGCAGCATTTCAGGCTGAGCGAATGAGGACAGCCCTTGCTTCCAGGCTCCTGCTCCTTCCCATACATACCTTGTTTGCTTTTGTCATTTTTGCTCTCTGGTTCCTTCGCCAGCTCTTCCTAGATTGACTTCATCTTGTGCCAAAGTGAAAACAAAAATATCCACCACGTCAGTTTGACCTCGCCAAGTTCGGCTCCCCTGTCATTTCTTTTTACACTTCTACTGCCAGCCAATCATCTCTTAAATGCATCTTTGTTTTTACTGCTTCGTGTTTTGTGTTAAGCATGGTGGTCTTATTAAACAGAAATGGATTAAGTTTTTTAAGAAATAATGCTATAGTAATGATGCAAATGCTGCACCAAAAATGATCCCTTTCATTAGGAGTGTGTTGTCACCCCCACCCACCATGCTTTACACCCACAGACTGTGGCACAGCTTGGTTAGAAGGGCCTAGAACGGGACCCTCAAGGACACCTTTAAATGGACCTGAGCTGTGTAAAAGGACCCTCAGTCCTGACTGTATGCCGTAGATACCTGGTGGTTGGACCAAGATTAGGTCTCTGGCTGCCTTTGTCTGAATCAGTGCTGCCTAGCTTAACTGGAAGCTGGTTTTCAAGCAACAAATTTTAAATGCAAAAAATGATAGCCTCTCCAGTACCAGTCATCTGCAGAAAAAATATCTTGTGCCTTTTGGGTTCATAGTAGCTGGTTTTTACTTTTGTTTCTGCCTCAGTGGGATGGCTCACGATTGGGGTGCTTTACTTCTCAGATTTATTTGTACTTGTGGTCCTGTTCATGTTATTTGAAACACTTTCTACAGGTTTTCAAATTAGACAGCTGATCCAAACTTTTTATAAATCTAATGGTATGAATGTGTGACAGTAGACTGGTTTTGGATTGTGTGTGTTTTCTCTGGGTGTATGACTGCAGACGGCTTAATGTCCTCCTTGAATTCAATACACCTGAAAGGTCCTCCTTTGGGGAATTGAGTTGAAAACAGCTGCAGTCATTAATACAGTAGAACTCCACTTCTGTGTAAATCCAAGTGCCTTGGAACTGCATTTTTTTTTTTTTTTTTTCCTGCCCCCTGGCCAAAGTCTTGGGTCCAGGATTGAAGTTTGTGTTGTCTGACAGGGCTTTAACCATAAGATGGAAGTGAACACTCAGCATCATTTGTTTTCCAGCCACTGTGTCTCTGTTCTGACTAGTTACATACCTCTCTGCACATCCTGTAGTCCTTGTTACTGTGAGAAAACTGGGGGGGATTCATTCATAGACTGCATTTTTTGAAGGGATTTTTTTTTTTCCTGTTAACACAAGCCAAATTTTTCTTTTATGCCTTACTAAGTAGGATGACATTCACATGTCACAATAAACATGAAATCAGTTAGTAAATGGGAGTTAAATATTTATCATACAGTTCCATATCCAATCCATTGATATCGTTACCTTTAGTCAATGTCAGTCACTGAGTCCCCTCCCTTTTTTCTTCCCCCCCCCTCAAATCATTTTGCCAAAGTTTTAATTTAAATAAATAGGTTGGAATGGACCAAGAATGCCCCCCCCCCCCCCATACGTTTTGATTGTGCATAGGTTGATGCGGTTAGGAGACCCCCTGAAGTTAATACATGTACCAGTTATCTCCAGACAAATGGTAACCAGGTGGAGAGCACCTGTTTTTGTAGTTCTGTGCCTTACTATCAGGTGTCGTCTTGGTAACTAAAACTGAGCAAATGAAGACACAGCCTGACTTCTGGGAAATGTTGTGCATTTTCTGGTAACGGATGTGAAGTTACTGTTTTGCGCCTCGGTTAGTCGCCCACTGTTAGCGGGCTGCTCTGCATTACAGTGGCAGAAAGACCCTTATTACCTGGCTGAACAATAAAAGAATGGAATTGTGTGAAATTTATCATTTCACCAACGATGGCAAATTTCCACAATAACACCAGAGTTTAATGGTTAACTGGAGTGACTATACTGACTCTTAGAATGTCACAGACAGCCAAAACTGCAAGCTTTAGTGAATTCTCAACTCCTAAGTTTTTCAGATTGCCTTTAGAAGCCTTCATTAATAGTCTGTTTCAAGCTAAGAAATGTTTATTGGAGGCTGTCTTTGGTTATGACTGCTGCTTTGTGTTGAGTGGAGGAATCTGAAGGGATGGTTGAAATCTGTGAATATAATGTCCCTCAGACTGTTTGTGTGCTTGAGCTTAAATGGCGTCTTTCCTGACGTCACTGCTGTATGCTGTCAAGGCGAAACCGTTGACTGGACCTCTCACATGTGGTGCCTCTGTTCAGGACACTGCAATGTGTGGGACTACACCTTTACACTGGGAACATTTAAATTTTTTTTAAACATTTTGTATAAATAACTAACATTGAAAATGATTTTATAAATTATGCCTAATAAAATGATCACTTTAAAACCTGCAGTGTCCTGTGAGTATTTTCTTTCCCCTTCTCGTGTTTGGCGGTAATGTCAGAGTCTTCTGTTTTGTGCTGTGTGTGGGCTGCTTGCTTTCCGGTTTCATTCTTGCACAAGCCACAACAAAGGGTTTCGGTGAATGTGTGCAGCAGAGACTGGCTTTAATTACTGTAATGCTTCTCTGCCAAATGCCATTCTCACAGGTGCAGCTACTATTTAAATGTGCTTCTTTTGACCAAGCCAGGTGAACCTGTCATGCAGGGCTACTGGAAAACCAATTTAAGTGGTTGAAAAGTCATGGAAGAGAGTGAGTAATAACACTAGCATAGCCTAAATACCCTTTAATGTGAATGGTAGTAAGGTGAAGGCATGTGGAAAAACCTGATTTATGAGCTGATGATCTGTTAGTGTGAAAATTGTCATTTCTGTTACCTTATGGTAAAGGTGTGAATAGATGCTTTGTGCATTCTAACTTGGTGGGAACACTGTGAACTTGCAAATACAGCATTAAGTTTTCCTTTTTTTATTGAGTGCCTAATGGCTTTTCATTCTATAGTCTCAATGAAAACCTACACCTTGGGCATGAATTGTCTGGTGGGGCTGTGCATAATGAGGAAATGTGCAGGATAAGGATAAATGGCAGTCATCACTGCTGACATGGCATCTGTGTCAGTGTTTAGTTTGGAAGGAAAACAACATGCATGGGTCTCTGCAAAGACAACTGTAGTGAAGTTAGACTCCTGTCTATTAATAAAGTTACTACATCTTTAATCGCTTTATTACACTATTTGTGCATGTCCAGGAGTATTAGTATTGGCCCTTAAAAGATAATGTGTATGTTGATTTTTTTTTTTCTTTGTTTTGGCTATGAGTTGTTAAAAATTGTGGACCTGCTAAGTAAATTCTGATCATCCAGTCACTTTCTTTGGTTATTTCTGAAATTTGACTTATCCTATGCATGTACAGTATGTATGTTTGTCAGAAATGCAAGCAAATTCAGCACTTAATGTGGCCAGCAATAATCATTCATCATGACCATGGGCAAACATAAATAAATCTAAAGTGATACATTAGTTTTAAATAAGTCCACTAACAGCACTCATTTAAAATATGTACCTTGTAATTAATTATACCCAGTGCATATAGGCTCTCACAAACATTATTTCAGTCAGCCTTCTGCAACTATTTGCATCCACTGATTCCCAATTATTTTGGTTTAATGGTTAAACAGAAAATAAATGCAACTAACTTGAAAGCTTGTTTCTGAATTTAGACTGTGTAAAACCCAATTGTCTCATGTATCTGCTGTTTACTCTAGATTTTTAGAAGACATCATTTACTTAAAGTGGATGAGACAGGTTATACTTTCAGGGAAGAGGACATGAAGGCTTTAGCTGAATTTTCCAGCAAGTGTGTGAGGGCTAAAATCAGACCTCACCCTGTAAGAGTCCAACAATAAATTCTATGCAACCACCACATATCAGTTTGTGAGAAGGTGCTGCATTTTCCAGTGCATTTGTGCATTGTCCTATGGTCATTTTTTTATTGTACATTTTATATGAAGAGAAAAAGAATTGCAGTCTATAAGCAGAATTTTACGATTGATATTGTTTATATTATAGGGGTGGCCTATTTGCTCTGTGGGTAGCATTGTTACCTTACACATCCAGGTTTGCAGTGCCTCTGCATGAGAAGTTTGCATGTTCTACCCTTATGTGAAAATCTGGGGGTGCCACACCCCCTGATCACCTGGGGCTGGTTTTTCAAAACTTTTAATCCGGGTTAAATTTGTCCGGATAATGAAATCCCCCTTTTTCCTATTTAGGATCAAACTGAGCTCAGTCACTTTGTCCCGGTTTTACAAAACATTGAGGTATTGGATAATGCTGATCCAGATAACACGATTGGCCTTTGGAAATCTACGTATCAGAAGTCAACTGCCACCTGCTGGACAGATATATTAGTTCCGGCTGAAGTAAAGAAATTAGCCGCTTAAAAAAAGTTTTTATTCTCCATCCTCAAACCTATTAACATATACACGTAATACCAACGCAGTTTTCAGGTTTGATTTTACTGAAAAAAACAAGTCCTACTAACCCTTTGAAAAATAATGATTTACCATAGTATTTCTAATAGCCTATCCAGCTACACTGTCATGCTGCAGTGGTGGTCAAGGTCGTCTTCTTGGGTCTAAGGATGAGCCCACTGTTCATCATCATTGTAGAGAGGGACTTTGCGTCTTCTTGCTATGTTATGAAACACAATGCAGACACAAATAATATTGCATGATTGCCTTGGGTTCACACGCAGGTAGTTCAAGCTTGCAAAATGTCTCTTTAGCAACCCCAATCAAATGCTCAATTGTTCCTCTTGTTGTTGCATGAGCTTTGTTGAATGTCAGCTCTGCAGCAGTGCCAGTTGTTGTAAAATATGCCTTATTTCAGACAGGAACCTAAATTTGAACCTACTTTTTTTGGTAGACATCGAATGCTTGAGCTACCTAAAATCCACCCCAACAAAAACATTGTCATTTTTGGTATTGCCTTTATGACACAATTTATGCTTCCATCAGATGGACATATATGTCAACTTAATTGGTTCAACAGACATTGTTAAACGATTTCAAAAGAAAACTTTAAATTCTCTTTCTACAATTACATGAGTACATGGGTTTTTCAGACAGACAGAATATGACAGCAATATGCAATTGTATTATATATACAAACAATTGATCAAAATAACAGCATACACCAATTATGTTTTAAAGTGTTGATTAGTCAACCCTTCACATTTGTGAGGGTTAGGGGCAGAAGACCCCCGCAAATGTGAAAAATTGCGAATAATACTTGAATAACAGTCACAGTTCTTAATATGTAAATCAGTAACTCTAATCCTAAATATAGTAGGCTATTATTTTCAGTATTCTTTATACAGTATATATTTGGCTTACGCTTTGTTTGCGAGGTTCTCTGATCTTCCAGCAAGATCTCCCATGCAATTGTTCACGGCTAACTGTCGAATAACCGAAACCACAAATTACAAATTTGCGACTCTGGAGGGGCAACTGTATGGCTTTTAATGTAATTTCTGCAAAAAATCTGCTGCTAATCTACCTGAAATCCACCCTGCTGGGTAGTATCAACATAATCCTCTTCTTTGGTACTAAATTGATCTAGATTTTATCCTTGAGTTTCAAAAAATCCAAATGTGGCATTTAATCCTGATTCAAGGTTGGATTGGATTACAAAATACAAATCCATATACGCGGGATCAGTAACGTCGAGATCTGTTTTGAATAATGTGATTTTCCAATTTGATCTGATCAGCTTGCTTTGATCCTGCCAAAGAGATGTAAATAAACCACCTAATGTCAAAAGTGATTGATGACCTAAAGGTCAAAGGTCATGGGGGTGGGATAAAGGCCGAAACCGTCACGGGGGGCAGGGGATAGGGGGTGTGTCTGGGGAGGGGGCATATCCAATGACGTCATGGTGGTGTGTATCCAATGATATCAAGAGGTGTGTCGGTGATGTCACACATGCATGTCCAATGGTAATAAGGGGGGCGTGTCCAGTTATGGGGTCAATAGGTTATGTCATGACCCACTGATCAATGGTATTTTATGACACAAATGTCAATAGGTTATGTCATGACCCACTGATTGATGGTGTTTTATGATGCAAATGTCAACAGGTGCAGTTATGTCTGTGTGTGAATGATGGAAAAAAGCAGCTGGGGAGGATTGTGCGGTACTCCCTCAACTCCTCCACCTGCTTGGTGTCATGTTTCTGAAATGTGGTGCGGCTGAAAGAAAAAGTCTGGTGGACATGTCTCCATCATGCCCAAGGGCATGTCCGTGTATGCTGCTATCATGCCCCGGGCTTGTCTGTGGCATTACAATGTTTGTGGGGATGTGTCTAACACGTGATTGCCGGTGTATATTTAAGAGGGTGGCTGGTGTGAGCAGTAGGAACTCATACACTGTGTTGTAGAGAGAAAAGATGGCTGTTCTCGGTAAACTGGACTGTTCTAATCTGAGTGAATTTGTGGCCGCTAGTGAAAGCAGTTGGGCCTTGTCCAGCACCAGTGAAAGTATGGGTCACAGGATTGCGATTAAGCTGATGGATGTGTACCCCCTAGAGGTGAAAATTTACCTTATCCCGGACAGACAATTGGTACACCCGCATGAGAGGTCTGTAACTGTGACAGAATGGGACTTGCCGACTTTCCGGAGCACCTGTCTGGAGTTCATATCATACCTGAAGAGCGAGTCTGCCGGTCCTGTAAAGAAACATCTGTACATCCCCGACGGATTTGAGAGTGGAGGATTTCTCATAGACTGTGACAGATCGCGGTGTTTTCTCTTGATCCGCCATTGTTTGAACATGAACAACGTACCCAACAGTCCCAAACCTGAAAACATTTTGGACCTGGAAGAGCATTACGCCATCAGACTGGCCTTGGCGGTCCAGGACCTGTGGATTTTTGAGGCCTTGTTGAACCAGGCCTGACTTCTGTTTAATCTTGCTAAAGACTATCTGAAACTGAAGGCCCTGGAGTGGAGGATGCGGTGTCTTAATGCCCCCAGTGTTAAGGGTCAGGCTTGTAAGCATACACATGATATGATGGCCGCTGATGAGAAAATAAAAGAAGGTCAGGATGAGACAGATGTCTGATATAATAAATAAAGATTCATGATGCTGACACTAGGGGTCTCTGTGTCTCTTTTGCTCTGGGGGTCTGTGAGTGGTGGGGTGCCCTGGGATGGTCTGGTGTGAATGAGTTTAGCATGTGTTGAAAAACAAATAAGTGTCATGACATGATGGCCTGGGGTGGTCTGGTGTGAAGGTGGGCCGGTAGCAATTAGACACACTTACACAGTTAGTCAGATTCCGGATGTCTAGCTGTCATATAAGACAGCGACATGGCAGCACTCTGAAAATAAGACATCTCCAGAACTTATGGCTGCCGCACAGCTGGTCAGTGCTAATATGGAGGACGAGTGGGTAATGGAACCGATAAGACGTGCCGAAACTGTCGGAAATGAGGCCTTGTTGTTGACACCAGAGAGGGATATGGTGTGGTAACGTGTTTTTAGCAAACCCCCGACCGCACCCAAGAAACATCGTTTGGTCTTCAAACGAGTACCAGTGATCCCTCCACCCGAAGAGCTAAAAGTAGAGTGGGACATTCCCGACGGAGGTAAAATCATCTTGGGCTTTGAGTATGACACGGTACGCTTGATGATCTACAGACTGTATGCAGGTGAGAGGAAGGCTAAGAAATCAGACCTGAGATGGGTGGTTCCGAATGAACATGGCAAATGACATACATGGGATTTTTGGGACTATTTTTGACCAACTGGGTCTGCTATTTACAACACTGCGAAATTTGTGCAGATTGGACGAAATTGGGTGTTGCTGAGACTTTCGGGCCGGGCTGGGCGGGGCGTTGCGTTTCAGAGAATAATTAGAATAATCTAAAAATTCGGACTCAAATAATAGAGTTCCACGTATTCCGTGGAGAACTCTAATAATTAATCGGAATCCTTAAAATAAGCCTCAGCACACACCTTCAGTGAACCTTGACTCGAGTTCGTATTTGGTGTGTTTCCTCTAGTAATCGGGATACCATAGTAATAGGCATAGCCGAAATAAAAGACGTCATTTCCGCTTCCGCTTTACACGCGCACATACGCACATACAAACGGGCGCATCATGGCAGCGGATAGTACAGTTTCTAATGGTCGTATGGCGGCATCGCTGAACGGCGAGCCAGTCGTCAAGCGTGCCCGTGAATGTGCGGAAGACTGTGACCTGCTCCGTGTTTCCAGACCGGAGCCGTATAATAAAGTGACGGTGGTCCTCGGCGCTCAGTGGGGCGATGAAGGAAAGGGGAAAGTCGTGGATCTCCTTGCGATGGACGCCGATATAGTGTGCAGGTGTCAGGTAGTTTGACCGCCATTCCAGCTACGTAGATGTGAATCCATGAACGTGTGTATTTATGTTTGCACTGCTGATGTTTAATCGACAATAAAGGTTCCATTGAATGTGCAGTGTGTAATCAAAGCCAGAAGAAGAGGGGAAATGCAGTAACTAGCGGAATGGTGCGACATCCGCATTGCCACGGTCTTTATCCAGCTCTGTCTAAGCTCCGATGGCCGGCTGATCTACGAACAGACGCTCTTATTAGACATTTAAAATGGGGTTGCAACTTCAATGAAAGCCTTTTGTATCACTTGGTGTTTTTCCGCGATTTCTATATATGGTAATGTCACGTGAGCAGAGGAAAAATATTGCTTGGTGACTGTCCTTACTGAAGATATTTGTCTTGTACTTGACGTCCTGTACTCGTTTAACCCCGTAAATAAAGTGACTTCTTTCGGTCACAGTAGAGACTTCTCTTCCCCTTAGGTATTCTGAGATGGTCGATTTGCGGAACTAACACAGATGGAGCATTTCGCCACCACTTTTTGACAGCTAGTCATTTTGCAGCAGTCTGATAGCACACTTGTCCATGTGTACAGGGGGGTAACAATGCGGGACATACTGTGGTGGTGGACTCTGTGGAGTATGACTTCCATCTCCTGCCCAGTGGAGTGCTGAATAAGAATGCCGTCTCCTTCATTGGTATGTCATGCAGATTTCTAGACCCTGTAGAGTAAGTAATGGGACAGATGAGGCTTCCAATCTCCCACATTAACCAACCAGTGTTTGCTATATAGCCAGCTTTGATTGCTTAATTCAGAATACTCCCAGCCACCAAGGATTTTGAAGCCTCGTTTGCCTCATCACTGGGCCACTGAAGTCTGTAGCCATAGATGAGCTATTGTAGTTATGTTCTGCAGTACATGCTATGGGATGGCTCAACTTTGCATTGTCAGGTTAGTCATTTATAGAAAACTCACTTCCCAGTTATTAAAATTTAATCTTGACGGTCTTCCAGGAAATGGAGTTGTAATTCACCTGCCAGGTCTTTTTGAAGAGGCAGAGAAAAACCTAAAGAAAGGAAAAGGTTAGTCACTGGGGGATTCTGAGGGTTATGGAGGGGACTGGCAAGCTGTGAGTGTGTTACAGTAGTCCATCCTTAATCTTGTGACTAATTTTATTCATGTCAGGTCTCCAGGGTTGGGAGGAAAGACTGAAGATTTCTGATCGTGCACATATTGGTAAATGATCTATGTGCTTCTGCAAGTATTGGCATGTTGTAGCTAATCTGTTAACGTGTTTGTGTTAATAGTTCACCGGTCAGTATGTGAAGTTTACAATATATGTCACGTTTAGGTCAACCTTTTAACCTTTTTTTCTTCAGTGTTCAACTTCCATCAAGCAGTCGATGGAATTCAGGAACAGCAGAGACAGCAACAAGCTGGAAAAAAGTGAGTTTACTGCTGTTTTCCCTTTAAATATTAGGGCTATTTGGCATAGGGTTGGTCTGGGTGTTTATCATCTTTGTATCTGCTTGTCTCACTTCTATGTGTCACAGGAAGATTGTATATCAGTTTTGAACATGACCAAGGATTGCACAAGTACTTCAGACAAACTTTACAACTGTTAAAAGTGTAAAATGTTTCATGGGAAATATGGTAGAAATGTGTTCTAGAGTATGACGGGTGGAAGCTGGAATTTGGGATTACTCTAACATGCATGGCAGCTTGTTGTGAGGGTTTTACAGTCCTTGGCATGAGCAGGGTTATAGAGATCTGAGCTTGACTGTTATGAGTCTGAGTTGATGGGGTAGAATGGTGGTGGGTATGTGTGATTTGTGGGTATTGAAATGGTCCGGCAGCGCACTAGGAGAGGAGGACTGACTCCTGATCGGTTTGGGGGGTTCTGGAATGGCTGTGTTTTTTGGATATTATAAAGAGGCTTTGACCTTTTTGTGTCTCCCCCCCCCGCCTCCTGTGTCAGTTAGTGACAAATGTTTAGCTACTTGTCTTGCATGCCTCAGTGTCTCCAGATTTATGAGTCTGCCAGACTGAATAAACAATACTCTTTATCCATTTCCTTTCTCAGTTTGGGCACCACAAAGAAGGGCATTGGTCCGGCCTACTCTTCTAAAGCATCCCGCAATGGCCTGCGGGTCTGTGACCTGGTGTCCGATTTCTCTACCTTCGAGGATATGTCAGTCTTCTCTTTTGTATTCTTGTACTTTTGTTTGTGCCGCTCGGTTTTGTCCCTTGAAATTTGGGAATAAAAATGGCCTAAAACAAAAATAGCCTCTCTCAAGAGAAATGCGAATTAATATCCGTTTGTTCCATGTTTGAATGAGCATCAGTGTTTACTTTAGAGCAGGGTTTTTTATTTCTGATTCATTCACCACCTGTGTACGTGCAGCAGTTCATTTGCACTCTACAGGAAAACTGTTCCTTACAGCATCATGAAGGACATAGACGTAATGCATCTCTCCTGTTTTCCTTTGTTACAAACTAATATTTATTTTTAACTATTATCCTTTTTTTGTCCTCAGCTGTAATCTAGGTACTCAAAGTACTGTTCTGGGAGTAAATCACTCAGTAAATCGGGAGCAGTTTTGCCTTTAGATTAATAGCGGCGTGGCTTTGTATGACCTTGACACAAAGTGATGTCAACATAGAATCTTGCTCTTTCTATGTAGCTTATGGTGTAATTTTTAAGAAGGGCAGAGCTTTCCTGTAAGGATTTACTTATAAGCAGTAACTTGTAGCTTGGCAAGTTGCAAGCTGATGTGTACCTTTCATACTGACTTTGTATTTTCAAAAGCGTCTTTCTGTTAATAGACTGCAAGTTTTGTGAAGGTGGGTGTTGCTTCTTACAGGTTCCGTGTGTTGGCTGGCCATTTTCAGACCATGTACCCTGCCCTGAACATTGACGTGGAAGCTGAAATACAGCAGCTGAGGGTAAGTAAGTTCTCCCTGTATCCATTTAAGTGTTTTAGTTGTCTCCAGGTTAGCATGGTATGTGGTGGGCATGTTTTTTTTTTTTTTTTTTGTGCTGATGTGATTTTGCATAATAGGGTAATTTATTGAGTTGGCTTTAAGATTTCTTTATGTAAAATTATGGGCTGAAAGAATCACTGCTTTAAATTTAGTGTTAACTCCTACCGGCCATTACAGTTTTACTGGTACTTTGTAAGATTTCTTGATAGAAGTCCTGAATTTAATATACATTTCAAATCAAATTGGATTCTCCCTTTACTTAACATAGGGTTTTGCTGAGCGACTGCGCCCCTTGGTGACAGATGGTGTGTACTTCATGCACAAGGCCCTGACTGGCCCCAGCAAGAAGATCCTAGTGGAGGGGGCCAACGCGGCCTTGCTGGACATTGACTTTGGTATGATAGAAATGGAGATAGTGGCCCAAGCTGGCAGTGACAACATTCTGTGGCTTCTCAGAATGTTTTTCTTTGCTGTGACTGTTATGGACAAGAAGTAATACTGTTGGGGGGTGGGGTTTATTTATTCAGGGACATACCCCTTCGTAACATCATCGAACTGCACAGTGGGAGGAGTGTGTACTGGACTTGGCATACCACCATCACACATTGGTCGAGTGTATGGCGTAGTCAAGGCCTACACGACGAGAGTTGGAGTTGGGGCGTTCCCCACTGAGCAGGACAATGTAAGTAGGTGAGTGTGTGAGGGAGATGTCTGTTTTTGGACTATTTGAGTTGTAAGATCTTGGTTCTATATATGGTTTTTAGGATATTGGGAACCTACTGCAGTCTCGAGGCAACGAGGTCGGGGTGACTACAGGCCGACGCAGACGTTGCGGCTGGCTTGACCTGGTTCTGGTGCGCTACGCCCACATGGTCAACGGCTTCACTGCGTAAGGGCCCGACTGTCGCACATTCTAGTGTGTATGTATACTCTCTTGAGGTGTCCTTAGCCTGAATTTGTCAGGTTATTTTGCTAGGCATGCTGATAAATCTAATGCAATTTGCATGTGTGTTTTGACTGGATTTGGGAGTATTAATGAATGCACCAGTTGTAAACGTGTATTCCAAGTAGTTGACTCTGGCTCCCCCCCCCTTTCCAGCCTTGCTCTTACCAAACTTGACATCCTGGACACCCTACCTGAGATCAAGGTGGGTGTGGCTTACACAGTCGATGGACAGCCCCTTCCCAGCTTTCCAGGTATGTGTAGTGCCCCTCACCCTTCTCCAGGGTTTCTTTGTAATTCAGTGGCCCATAAACCTTTGCTACAGTTATTCCCAGCTATTAATTATTTCTTTGCCACCACCCTAGCAATCAAGGTCAAACTTATAAAGTAATATTTAAGCCAAAAATAAAATTGAATCGGGCATGTTGGAAGTGAAATGGCACCGCTGGGATGATTCAGGGCAAGGTGTGGGAGCAGCTGGTCCCTAACCTGCCGCACTGTCCCCTCCATTCCAGCTAACATGAACGTGTTGACCAAGGTCTCAGTGGAGTACAAGACACTGCCAGGGTGGAACTGCAGCACCGAAGGGGCTCGGAGTTTCGAGGAGCTTCCTCGAGAGGCGCAGCAGTATATCCGGTTCATTGAGAACTTCCTACAGGTTCCTGGTAAGCTGAGGCTTACCGCTTCATTTTTAGTAGAAGGAGCTCAGTGCGAGTTTCCTTCCGCTTCTGTCTCCGGTATCATTCTTTCGAACATATTGAGGAAAACTCTGAAATATCAAAACAAATCACGCTGCTCAACACTTATGCGTGGCCTCTAGGTTAATGATTAAGAAGTCTGTTTTGGAATAAGAAATGGTGAGCACTTCATTCCTTAGTTGTTGCTTAAACAGCCGTTATTTTCTTTTGTTTATAGTGAAGTGGGTCGGAGTTGGCAAGTCCCGAGAGAGCATGGTTAAACTCTTTTAACCAGAGGAGCAGTTGAAGTTCCTGCCCCAGAGTCCACTGGCAGGCCATCAAAACGCAGTAATACTGGACCAGCACCTGTCAGTTTGGATTTATACTGAGTTACTTGCATTCAGACCAGACTCTTGTCAGCGTCGCATCGATTTAACAAAGCAAACTTGAAGTAAGCTTGTGTAGCGTTAAGTGGAATACTAGGGATTTTGACCACCTGTTTTTATAATAAAATTTAATAGTGAAGCTTTTTTTTTATAAAAAGGAAAAAAAAAAAACATGGGAGGATCAATACTTTGCTTTTTTGCATTTGTAAAAATTTCAAATATTTTCTGATTGGTTGTCTACCTTGAAGCTGAGCTTTTACGTGTAGCAGATGGGATTTGGTCCAGCTGAAATGAGTACTTATTGACTCGCAATCATTGAGCTACTTGCCAAACTAGGGTTTTTATGGGAAGCTTTTTGGAAACGGTGATCACTTCGAGTTACCTCCAACTGCGTATACCTCTTAATCGTGATTTGATTAGAAATGATTGATTCTTGCTATTTCATTGCAAACGGTTAAGCTGGACTCAAGATTTATTGACATATGCTTATTAATACGACCAGGTTTTTTGCAAATATTTCAGGTAGTGGAAAGGGATTTTTGTACTGAATTTTAACGATAGCAGTTTTAAAGCATGCTTGGCAAACGGAGATTTTATCCTGATTAACATGCATGTACACGGACCGTACATCCAGCATGCTGCTTTAGTGTCCACAGAATGTCTGAATTGTGACTAGACTCCACCAGATATGGAACACGAATTGAAACCGACACTCACTACGCACTCTTACTAGCTGCTAATAAATAGAATAAAATGGGTCTGCATTGTGTTTGTTACCTAACGGCTATGTGACGCTACACAGTGGATGGGCGAGGTGTGACTGGGAGTGTAACACCCAGCCTAAGTAGTCAGTACACAACTAAATTGATTAGTGGGGTGTACTATGGAGACTATTCTATGTAACACAATTAAGCCAGGTTAATTAACCCTCATTGCTGTAATCGGAGGATATATGGCACGATTAACTATGATTTGTAGTACCTTAAACGCCTGAAGTGAGGTTCAGGAAACCATGTTAAGCCAGTGAACTTGCTTTGTAGTGCACTCCCTAGGTCCATGGACAGGTATAATTGTATATTTGTGTGTGCCCTACCCCAAACATATTACATCAGTGGTGTTGTAGAGAATAACTGAAAGTTTTATTATCCAGCAGTGTCTTGTAAGAGGTGTATTATGACATAACTAATCTCCTTCACGCTGTCAGGAGCATCCATGTCAGTAGTGCCTCAAAGATTATTTCCACACTTGATTCCAAATCTAGTGCAGCCTTGTCACCTCCCTGAGGCGGTGAAGAGTAACTTTTTACCTGAACTTTCTATGTCCCTATCTGTCCCCTTGTTAAACTATTCACTTTATTTAAATCTCCCAAATATGCTGGCTGAAACCACTTCACATTTTACAGTTCTGCCCATTATCATTTTGCATATTTTTAATACTATCCCTTGAAGCTCAGTTTTTTAAAAATATTTTTCTGTTTACATAGTTCAAGTTACACACTGTACCCAAAGGCAAAAGCTACTTTCCTTTAATCTTCAAACAGTTTGTCAAAGGCCATTTCCTTCCATCTGATGGTCCCACATGACATACTGAAAGCCACAGCAGAGCCTCCCTACAAAATACAGGGAAACCCCTAACACAGTGGGACCAGTAGGGCTCAGAGTTCTGATCCTGTGAGAGTATTAAACTACTGGTTATGACATGGTGTTGGTTATTACTTGTACATGTGGCCAAAGAAAATGTGAATATGCAGCATTTACGTGCAATACTACACAGCAGCTTGTAGGGGCCATGACAACCAGATAAACCCCAATTTAAATATTGCTGTGGTTCACTGTAGAAGCACTCCTATCTACCCCTCACTAGCCACCACCTGTCACTCCAATAGCAGCTTCCTGTTAAAACCTACACTGCAAAGCAAATGAAGTCCTCACATCTGCCTCAGCAATCCAGGGACCTGGTCTAAACCCCTGAGACACAGCCAGCACTTTTGCATCTTCCAGGAACTTGATGTTCAGCCTGTATGGTCACACTTAAATCTAAAGCTGATTTACCTTCTGAATAAGGCTTTGAAATAAAATGCCAAAAATTATATTAGACTGTAACTACAATGTTTTCCATGTTTTGTAAATAACTGGACTCTGGAGAGTATTCATTCATAGATAGTACTTGTTGATTTCTTAATACTATTTTTTGTCTGCCAACTTTTTCCTGTTACATCATGGTATTTATTCCTTTGAGGTATTAGTTTAGCACTAGTGAAAAGCTTGATGACTATGCTGTATGAATGGTGATACCACATCAGATTGTAGAAACTTATTTAAATCTCTTTACTCTTTGCTTTAAAACATACATTTTCAACATAAAATTATGTACAGTACACATTTATATGACGAGACTTTCCTTAATCCACTTGCCCTGAGTTGCGTTAGTCTGTCATTTTTACACTTATTTAAACAAATTACAATTAAACAGTCAACTGTTTTATAAATTCAGTCTGCTGCCACCTTCTACTGATAATCAGTCCTCATCAGGAAGTACGACACGATACAGCATCACAGCTCCTTTGGCAGATGGGCACAGGTCAGACCACAGGGGGGCGCCATCATCAAGCTGCATCACTTCCTTCACAGCACCACACAAACGCAACACAGAAACCCGAGGTCAATGTCCATTAGTTCATTCAGTAGAAGCCACTTCAAAAGCATTCTGAATATCCTCATGCAGGGAAAGTCTAAACTTTAAGTTTTAAACTCACCACACATATAATGAATTCTTCAAAGAAATGCCGGCAGAGATGTAACAGTCTAACTGGTACAGTCATTACAAATTCAATATGTATCATAATACATGAACATCTTTGGATGAACAGCGTAAGCTTAAGTACCATTTCCTATATGTTAAGTAAAATGACTGCATAACAAGTGGCTGCGCTTTCTCCCAATGTTTCCTCCTCACCGCTTGGCTTAGAAAGATGATATCCGTGGACTCACTGGCTTCTGGCCCCCCTTGTAAGTAGAAATCCTTCACTTCCTTGGCAGTCAGAGAGCAACTAAGAAGGAAAAGAATTCAGTGTCAGTGTAACACTATAAGAGTCACTCAAGACAAACACGACGTGAATTTGGAAACCATCCCTGCCTTAGGAGTAGCTGTCACATGGAGATCCCGAGGTTCAGCAGTACCTGACGTAGAACTCGGCACTGGGCCTGCCGGCACTGGTGTGGTTGACAGCAATGCCCATGAGGATGGGTTTACTAAGGCAGCTGAGGGGAAGGTTCACCTGAAATCATAAAGAAGAACTTGGCTCCATTGGCCTTCTATTGACATTGTCACCACGTACAAAGAACAACACTGTAGCGGAACGGTGCATTCACCTCATCACGGATCTCAGCCTGTATAGAGGAGAAGAGCTCTCTGACTACGGCCTCCTGGGGCAACTGTTCTACCTGGATGCTGTCCTCGCTGGCCCCTGCAGACACAACCTGCAGACACAGTCCACTGTCACACACACAGAGTAGCCATTGATGGCCTGCTGTCTGCCAAGATCTAATCCCCCAGAAACATCTGGAAGCCAAATCAATATGTTTTGGCTGAATATTCATTTCTGAGTAAGAATCCTTAAGTGATGAATTTGTTCATTTTAACTGCAGTGTCATGCTTCTGATCAGAGTACTTATTCATGGTTCTCTTTGAGACATTTGTGCCTACTGAATGTGCTGGAATCAGGTCTTAAGAGAAATAGGGTTTCATCTGAGACGCTCAAGACACACCTTTGGTTCTGGATGCCCTCCTGGAATGTCTAGGAGTCCTGAGGCTTCTGCCACTTTTTGGCTCCTCCTGAGAAACACCACCATGTTGTCAGTTGTTCGCAGAACTGCGCCAACTCCCAAGGGCTGGGCCAGTAAGGACTTTGGGTCCCCAAATTGGTTTGTCCCTTGCCTCATTAGCTCCTTCACGTTCTGGGACCAGTTGGTGCCCAGGAAGTCCTTGTAATAGGTGAGGCCAAGACGCAAGGTGAGAACGGTACACTCACATCTCTCATCTGGCTGCATGCCGAAGCAGTGTGAAGATAATACTTCCTGGGTCTTACTACCATCTGTTAAACGCATTGGCGTGTCACATGTCTGTGCATACATGTGAGACCTTGTGTCATCCACCATCTTCTCACTAAGTCCATATGTCCATGCTCCTCCTGCCTCGCACACGTTCTCATTGCTTTTGTGTGTCTGGCCTGTCTCAGTTTCCTCTCTTTGGTGCTCTGTCTTCCCCCCATCTACCGCATCAAAATTGACCCACTTTTGGGTCCTGCTGTGTCTGTCTCGACCCAGCGGAAGACTGAGCCTGCTATGAACATCTGTTGCACGAGCCTCTCCTCTTTGCTCAGTCTTTCTTTTTGTGTTATGGTTGACCTGGAGCTCGGGTGTGAGAGTAGCCGAGTGCAGCCTGAATTTGGCTCCATTGAAGAGCCAGGGTTCCTGGGCCACTCGCCTTCTCCATACCTCCTCAATTTGTTTCTCAAGCCCTGGCAACTGCTGACGGTTGTACCTAAGAGGTGTTGGATGAGAAAAGCCAGCAGTCCACCCATTAGCCACACTGTACACATGCAGAGATTCTGCACACGTCTTGTAAAGCCTATGCTTTCACTTGGCCCCCCAATTTCTTCACAATGTAGCATGTAGCTGAAACATACTTCTGAGCATCGCATCATGCTAATGTGCTGCAGCCCACCCAGTGATATCATCTGTCCTGTTAGTTTGTGGTGAGTGGGGTGTCAGTTATATTTGTTTGGTTTTTACCATTATGATTATCTAGGAAAAGATTACCTATTCAATACAGTAAGCTAGGAAGCAGAGGGTTCGAACCTTTCTGAAAGCTCCACTTGTACCTGCCCCTCTCTCAGACCTCTCCAGGGTGCAAAATGCAGAAGCACAGATGCCTCAGGGTCCATCGTGCTAACACTCAATTCTTTTCGTCTTCCTCCACCACAGCCAGGCGGTCCTTCGATGTTGTCCAAACTAAATTGGGAATCAGGTCAATTTCAGGCTTTTTATTCTGCTTTTTAAAGCACTTAGAAATTGTCAAAAGAGTGGACAAAATGGTTTACACTATCACAGAGTTGTCATTGTTGACTCTTCTGCATAGATATTTTTTAATTCTTCTGTGAGAAGCCACCACCTGTTTGTATAAGCAGTTGCAGGAACCTAACTAAATAGATCCCAAAAGGTTTTCCAGTACTGACATCTGTATACCGTCAGCATCTACTAGTTATAGGCCTATAGCGTCTGTGCTGCCGTCTGCTCAATTCACCCAATGACATCTTGAGTCCAGTGGACCAGAGCTTTGCATTAGCACCTTCGGTGTTAAACACTATGTCATGACATATAAATGACTGGCTTGAATGAATTATTGTGTCCCAATGAATCTTACACAAATTAAACCAGTAGGGTTAAGTGAAGGGAACATGCAGTACATGGGAATGGAATACAATTCATAAAAGGCAGTCCCCCATTTCTAGTCAGCAAAGATCTCAGGGACACCACTCATGTAGGGGCCTGGAGCCTATCCCAGGTAGCATGGTGCACAAGGCTTGAGTGCATCCTAGATGGGATGACAGAACTTAAAAAAATATTACATGTATTAATTAAAAGTAAATTTAAAGTAATTTAAAGTAAATTGTTTTGGTTGCTGGTGATGTTGCTGAAGTATATTTTGTCCTATTATCTGTAAGTCATCTCTAAAACCAAAGAAGGAAAGAGTTTAAAAATATCTTTAAACAGAAAATTGTGAGTTCAAGCCTCAGGAGCAACGCTATATGCCTGTATTGCTTTACCATTGTTTATAGCTGCGGTCTCTATCCGAATCACTTCAGAAACACACGTCTTTTCCTGACAAGATTTAAGTCTACCTTCATTTAGTGCTGCTCGCGTCACCGCTGATTTATAAATACCCAGGGACGTGACGTCACGCCTCATTTCAAATCTGCTCTTTGGACAAATGCTCAAGGGTAGAGATTTAGCACCGTTGTTCTTTGGAGTCCTTTCAGTCCACATGAACTAATTTATACTTCATCTGGTTTGGACAGAGGAAAAATAACTTATCGGGAAAAAGAAACGTGATTTATCCGTTTTCATATTACAAGTATTAAGTGTTTTGATTTCACTGTCAACTTAGTTTTTCTCAGCTTTTACTACTTATATGACTAAGAGATAATTGCTTTAATATCCCCTAACCGAAATGTAACCTATGAAGTGATCTATTGGTATCAGAGTCTGCAGTATCAAAGGATTAATCCCGTTTTTGGTTCGACTTCTTTTAGAAATATTGTTTAATTCAATTTGATCGTTTACACGGAAACTATTTTTTTTTTTTTTTTTTACTTGCATCCAGATCAACCGCGATACCATTCAAATATTCACGTCCGGTTAACAGTAAAACTAACCTCATTGGTTTGAAAGAATGCCTCATACTTGTCCTGTAATAAAAAATGTTTATTATTATTATTATTATTATTACTAGCTACAAAATCTAAACCGGACCGTCTGCTAGTTCTGATGGATGACCAATGTAATAGTCACACTGAAACATGCAGTAACCCAGCTCAAACCAGCCAACAAACCGGAATAATACTGTCACCATACCTTAACGCTGTTTTCGCTGACGTTTGCCATTCGACGCGGAAAAGAGAATGTTTCGTTTGATTGGCTCCACCTTCACCTTCCGCTTTTGTTACTCGTTCTCCATTGGCTGAGTCCAATAACATCACGAATAATGAGTACGACGCATATGATGACACTAGTGTTGGCGTCACAAGTAATGTTTTGTATACAACTCAGAAAAAGTTGGGACGGTATGGAAAATGCAAATAAAAAAACGCAGTGACTCTTAAATTTACTTTTATTTCATTGCAGACAATATGAACTCAAGATATTTAATGTTTTGTCTGGTCAACTTCATTTCATTTGTTAATGTACAGTACTGTGCAAAAGTCTTGAGCTACCCCGTCATTTCTTTATATTTTGCTAGGAAAATGGGACAATAGGTACAGTGATTTATTACAACATCATGTGATCATCTGTAATCTTCTGCACCTGTTTCTTCACTGGTTCATGCCTTAAATTAGATGGCTTTGTTATGCTTGAATGATTCATACGTAGGTCACTGTGTGGCTTAACAAACAAAGAACATTCCTCTGAAACTGGTTAGGTAGAGAGACTGGACTGAAAATGAGAGCTAAAAACTTTGAAAGTCCTTCAGGAAGCCTGGTGAACGATTCCTCAAGACTACATTAAAAAATACAAGAAAGTTTGGCTCTTTGGAAACATATGAAGAAATGAGGGGTAGCTCAAGGCTTTTACACAGTACTGTACATCCATTCCTGATTTTTCAGGCCTGCAACACATTCCAAGAAAAGTTGGGACGGGGGAATTTAGGGCTAGTAGTGAGGTAAAAAATGTTAATAATCATGTGATTTCAAACAGGTGATGTCAACAGGTGATTGTAATCATGATTTGATACAAAAGCAGTATCCATGACAGGCTGGGTCTTTGAGGAGTAAAGATGGGTAGAGGATATCCAGTTGGATGATCAATGTGAGAACATTATTAAAACCAATGTTGCTTGAAGAAAGATTGGGATTTGTGTATTTCTACTGCTATAGTGTATAATATAATTAAATGATTCAAGGAATCTGGAGGAATTTCAGTGTGTACAGGGCAAGGGTGCAACCCTAAACTGGACACCTGTGATCTTTGATCCCTCAGATGGCACTGCATCAAGAACTGGCATTCAACTGTCATGTGGCTATGGCATTCAACCAAAAAAGGGTAAAATTAGGAGATTAACAACAGAAACAGAGTTTATGAATGATGACCTATTGTATACCAATTCAGCAAATGAATTAACTGGATGCCTTATAAGGCTGTTATATTACATCACCTTATCACATTGTGGATGATGTACGTGTTCACAGTTGATACATCTAGTCACCTTCTGGTGAAGGCTATGGTGGCAGTACACCTAGCAATTCAGTTTTGACCTTTCACCCAAGTCCATACACAATATTCTTACTTCTCAGTGAGTAGGAGTAATTACAGAAAGATAGTGATTTTATGTAGTGGGGTGCAAAAACTGAGTGCAAACTGAAAATCTGGAAATTGTTTAATCCTGGGAATAAACAGTTTTTTAGGATGGGCTAAGACGTGGCAGCATTTCACTGTGGATTACTAGAACTTGGATTCCATAAATAGGAATTTTTTCAAGATTTATGGCGGTAGCTGAAGGGTTCATTTAAGGAGAAACAGAAGAGAGACTGATACCACAGTGTACCAAAACAACAGTGAAACATGGTGGTGGGAATGTTCAAGTCTGGGGGGTCTCTTTTGCCTGCTCTGGAGTTGGACAGCTGCACTGAATCAACTACACATTAACAAAAGAAGAGTAACGATTCATTCTCCAGAGTCATGCTGTACCCTCTGGTTTGGACATTTGTGGAGAGCAATTCATACAGCAGCATAATAATGAACATATTTCAAAGCTTTGTTAGAACTACTTAAGTTCATATCAATTTTATTAAATGATTCAACGTTTCACTGAAACTGTTATGCTGATTTTTAATGAGCTATTTTGTACTGAGTCAAAAAAGGATGCAATATTGAAGCAACGTCACGATAGTGCTCAGAATTTTGGACGCCACTTTTTGTAAATGTTTTATTTTTGCTTTTTATTTGTGACCAATCAAATATTGATGTTATTGCAATATTTCACTTCCATATGACTATTATCAATGAAAGTGATTAATGTCCAGCTTACGAAGGATATTATTTGTTGTAAAGTTTTATTTTTTTTCCATTCATGGTATTAAGTACTAAACAAATATATTCTTTTTATGAACAGAGAATTTCAGTTGCACAATGGTCAGCTAAAATGTCATTAGTGCAGTAGCAGAGTATTACGGAAAACAGTAAGCTGAAAAGCAAATAAACAGAAGTGAGTAGAAACAGGAGACCTTTGCGCCTTCTTCCTCTTGAATGAATCGGCGCAATGGCCTTTGAGGTAAACAGCGACACGGGTCCTGAAAGGGTTAAGCGCCCAAGGCGCTGTGTGACTCTGAACGACGTTATTTGTCCGCGTCAAGCACATAACCTTCCATATTCGTGATGAAATGAAACGTAAGTATACCTCGCAACGTTTGGCGCTATCTTTCCGGCGTTTTCGCCGGAATATTATTATAACACTCATTATTGACGGACTCGCGACGCGTCATGTTTGTCATCACGTCAGGGTGACACGGCGCGTGCCATTTGGATCATATGTCAGCCTCTATAGTGTGTTACCAACCAAGCTATAGAAACACTCGATTTATACTGTATGTTTGATTATGTAGATTACGTTTATCTCCCAGATAGATGTTTCGTTTTTTTTTTTTTGTTTTTTTTTTTAGCCGCCTGTGTGGCTAATTTTGTCGCTAACTCCAGCAGGATGTGTTTCACTACGGAAAGTTTAACACGACTTTCTTGTTATCTGTTTACTGTTGCATTGTATACGTTTCTACAGCTTCTCCATTACACTTAATTGCCTTCCCTGCGATAAAAAATACTAAATATAGGGCATATTAAAATGACCTTGGAAAGTCAGATTTGGCAAAATGCAGGCTCGATCTCTTCTACGCTGTTTTCATGTTATGTAAGTCAAACGCCAAAAACATGCAAGCCACAGTTGCCAAAAGGAAACTAACTTCCGTTCTATTTAAAGTTTGTCTGTATATAGCGTTTGAAATGTAACTTGTTTCTTTTCATCTGTATAAATGAACTGACCTCATAATTCTTGTCTTTAGTGTTTTTATGCTGATCTATGAGGCCTTTGTTTTTACCTTTGATTAGAATTCCTTAACTCTCTTAACCCAGTGTTAACCAGCAGTTGGTCCCTCATTACACACTCACTCTAGATGCACTTACAGTATACCTTAGGGAGCTCCTTAAACTGCTGTATGCTTGTAT
Source organism: Gymnarchus niloticus (assembly GCA_009936485.2). Taxonomy (NCBI): domain Eukaryota; kingdom Metazoa; phylum Chordata; class Actinopteri; order Osteoglossiformes; family Gymnarchidae; genus Gymnarchus; species Gymnarchus niloticus. Next base: position 17,217,142 of record JAACJT020000002.1, on the reverse strand, counting down.
TGTATCTACGGTTGTAAAATTCTGGGAATTTTCAAAGTTGGAAACTTTCCATGGGAATTATGACTATATGGGAATAAACTGGAATTTAGCAAAATTACAGGTTAGCCTATAACAGGGAGCTTAAATGTAGTTGGGAAAAAAAACATCTTGCAGCATAATCTTGGTTAAAACAAAATGTTTATATTTATGTTTGTATATTCCCTAGCTTAACTTACCATGGAAAGTTACCGGAAATCTTCCACTCCTTTGCAACTCTAGTTGTATCTGCCTCATCGCGTGTTACTTTGGACAAAAGTGCTTGCTAAATGAATAAAATGTAAAACATCTAATTTACATAACCCCTGATTAATTGATATGTCACTTTTTGCAGAACTGGTTTTAGGTACTTAAAGGTATATATTAATACACAGCTGAGGGCACAACTTAATCAAAACCAAGAGTGTGGAGATGATGATTTGTTATTTATTAGACAAAAACGGTTAGCTCTCGAAGCTTCAGTTGGAATACATGTTTGTTTTGTAGGTTGATCTCCAGTTCTTGTTGGGTAATCCTTGTTGTAATGCTACTAGAAGCTCATCTTTGGCTGTGTCGACGCTGTCTCCTTTATTGTAAGACTGGACCACGCCTCTTCTCTCTCAGCTCTTTGAATGGGTATGTGGCCAAATGAAGCTTCCGTGGCTCTTCACCGCGCCAATATGTCAACGGGCATCAGCACAAGATGCTTCCCTTTTCAACAGTGCAAACATGACCTATACAAACATGACCCGGGGCATAGGTCACCGAGTTCTCAGGCCATCAGAACAAGGGTGAAGGGGTTGACTAGCTCTGTTTCAATGCCACTGAGCTAGTTGTCATTCCAGTTGTTATGATATGAGAGGGATAGTCTTAATGTAGAACCTTAGAGTCTATGCAGCCATTCACGGTTGCACGTTGACGTAGTAAAGCAAACTTTTATCTAGCAGTGAAGTGTACATATCTGTTGATGTTAAATGTAGGAGCACACAGTATGGTCATATGCAGTGAGTAAGTTGCACAGTAGACACTGTAGCCCTATTTGAGATTCTTTTAATGTACTGTTACATTATTTTCATATGCTTAAGTAAATGAACTAGTGTTGGTTCAAACATACACAGAATAATGCAACATGGGGCCCTTATGAGCCAAGGGATTCAAATTCAAATGTTCATTTAACTGAGTTAGTGGCATATTTCACTTACGGTTTTTAACTTGTGTATAGTTGCATAGTCTTGTGTCCTTTTTGCTCTAATCAGTTCCTCTGAATTTTCCAGATCTGCTTTAAGTTACTACGATCTTCTAGGAGTGAAACCAGATGCTTCTTTGGGGGAGATTAAAAATGCCTTTTTTAAGAAGTCCAAAAAGGTACGCCCTGCCAGGAAAAAGTGAAACGTGTGCAAAATTACATACATGTGCATGTAACTTTAAGGGGCCACTTTTGTAGCTGTTCTACCTGATGTCCACACGAGGAGGCCCTTGTGCAGTGCTGTGGCGAGCTGGACGTCAGCGATTGTCGTGTTCCCGTTGGGGCGGGTGCGGGAGGGGTTGCGTATGTGTGCTAAAGTGTGTTCGCGTATCTGTGGGGAGATTGCACGTCTATGTGTGTCTGGACAGACGTGGAGACATGTCTATGTGCACGCTGTCAGAGGGGGGCTGTGTCTTCTGGATCGTAGCGTGACCGGGGTGAGGGACTGAAGCTGCTGGATAGGGGTGAGTTATCCCACAGAGAAGGTGCAGATGGGAACTTTGTGATAAAGCCCCTACAAATGACAAGATCCCCGATGTACGAGGGGCTCCAGGCAGTTTGCCTCAGGCAGCTTTTTGTGTACATTCAGTCTTTGCTTGTGAAGGTGTCACCTTTAAAGGTAGATTTATGGAGCTGCTTTTCGTGATACAACGAATTTGAGCAGTTAGTCACCTTATCTGATTACTGTCCATCTACTTTATCCTCAGTGTTTCTGGGCAGTTCATTATCAAAATCTCTGGCTCAGAATTGACTCATTCCCAATTTTATATGCATGCATCCATTTTACAAGTTTAGTGACCTTTGATGTCCCTTCTGATTGCATAATAAAACATACAGAAAATGACAGCACGCCTGTCCTGCTGGAATCTATTGCACAATTATTCCTCGTTTAGGAAGGAAGTTCAGTATTACAACTCTATTTCTCTTTACTGTCAGCCTGCTTGTTTGTTCTGATAAGCTGTCTGCAGTTGCACCTTTTTCGGCTGGCATCGGACATGGTTCCGTCACCCGTCTCTCACTGGCACCACCCTTTCCTGTGCTCTGGCAGTTACACCCAGATAGCGACCCCAAAAACCCCAGCCTGCACAGTCAGTTTGTGGCCTTGAACGAGGCCTACAGGGTGCTGAGTCGCGAGGAGTCCAGGAAGGAGTACGACCTGCGTCTCCGACACCGGTACCATGGTGACAAGTCATTTGGTCCGTCATACAGCTACACCTACAGGCCACCCCCAAGGTGAGAGAGAGGGGGTGGAGCAATGGTTACAGTCAGTGAGACTCTGAATTGTATCTTTTTTTTTGTTTGCCAATCCACTATTCAGTGTTAGGGCCCCATAAAGAAAATACAAATGGATAGATGATGGCAGCTTTCTTTAAGCAGCACGTCTTCCTCCAGCTGATGGTGTGGAGCCCTGAAATGGTGACTGCAGTCCTTCTGCTTAGCCCACTTTGCCCTCTTCCTCTTGCCCCCCCACCACAGCGAGGAGTATGCAGAGCAGATGCGTTACTGGGAGCAGTTCCGCTATGCCCCGCCGCAGGAATCCAGTGCAGAGCGACAGCAACGGCAGAAGAAGCAAAACATGCGCCTGGTTGGCTACTGCCTCCTCGCAATGCTTGGCAGCATTTGCATGCACTACGTTGGCTTCAGGTATAATCTGGTAAATCCAAAAGATACGCAGCCCTTTACACATGACAGTGAATGGGAACCCTTAGGCTAACCAGCTTCAGTACAGTGGCATGGGCAGTAGAGTCCAACCTGATGTCAAGTTATTTGCAGTTTAGGGTTAGGTCAGAATTAGCATGCTGAGACTGTGGCTTACTGTAGTTTGTCAAAGGCTTAGAAAAGCATGTTTAGACATGTTGTTAGTCATGGTGACAACCATGGCAAAGACGTCTTATGTTCTTGTTCCAGAACAAATAATGTCATTTATAAAAAGCATTACAGTTCCCAAAAAAGGTTATGCAAGAGACTGTGACAGCTAGTTAGTATTTATTTGGAGAAATACTGTAATGTCAGCTTGAATTTTCACATTTTGTTGTCCCACACTTTGTGATCTATAGTATTGTGCTTTTTCACACACAAACCAGTCACCATTCAAAACCAGTATAGTTTTTCGGTTGCTGACTGTTCTGTCATTCTGGTCAGATAAATTGATTGAACATGAAGGTACAGGTGTTTGGAGACTTTCCGGACGGAGAGGGGGAGATAGGGTTGTTATTAGTAGATAATGGATGTTTTTACACATTGAGTGGCAGACTCAGAATGACGCCTCAGACTTTGTTTAAATTTGCAGACACTGTTTTCAGTTGTAGCACATTGGTGGGAAATACAGAGTAATGTAAATACATTTAAAATGGCAGAATAACACAAAGGAAAAGTTAGATCGAATGATTTTTGTATCAAATTATCAAATACTAAAATATTCCCAGCTTGAAAACATTTCCTAGAATTGGGAAACTGTTCTGTATGCACGAGTTTAGGATTAGGCTGGTGATGAGAAATATGAGCTTTATAGTTACCTTTGGTTTCTTGCCTATATCAGCAATCGGAAGATTGCGAATGTCACAGGGCACCGTTTCGGCAGGATTCAGGAGCTGCCCCTCGCAAATATTACAGTACACCCCAAACCATAACAGATGGTTGGGGATGCAGATGTTTGCTTTGAGTCCCACCTATGCCAGCGTTCAGGTGTGCAAACCCAATGATGACAAGTGCAAGGGAGACTTGCATGGACATGGTAACATAATTCATCAAACACTTGGACTGGATGAATATGCAAGTCAAAAACAAACTTTAGAGTGCAAAAGTGCCAGTAAGACCCAGCAACATGGCTGCTGGAATCTCCCTCTGGAACTGACTCAGGGAAATGGTGAAAACGTAGAAAATGCTGAAAATGCTATATACTGTTTATACTTCTGCAGTGGCTGTTTGCTTAATGTCTTTGCATGTTATTGTTACCTGTGTGAGAGTGTGATAACGCTCAGTGTTTGTTCATGATTGAATGCCATGTGAACTGTTCAAAGGCTACATGGTCCTGCTTTTGTTTAAAGAGAACATTACCATGGTGGTTGACGCAGACCCCTCCGTTTCTGATACTTCTGGTACTGGATGTAATAACAAACCCATATCTGGAGGATTCAGGAAAAATGGAGGGGAAATGTCATTGCTGGCACATTAAAATATTTACAGACTTTTCAGATGTCTGGGCTCTTATAAACAGCCTTTTAATATATTTGTGGATGAAATGACATGTACTGTGTCCAGCAGGCCAATGTCTGCTAAGTCTGGTAAGTTCAGTTAAACCTGGTCAACCTTCATTTAGTGGCTGGAACTTTGTCATTAAGGGCCTGGAAATTTTCCACTTTGTTTTAGGAAAGAGAGAAGAAACTGATTTCTTAACCTTGTTTTCTGTCCACATAGATGCTTTTTGGTTCATGCGTATGCACGTGTGTGTGTGTGTGTGTGTGTGTGTGTGTGTGTGTGTGCGTGCGCGTGTGCATGTGTGCGTGAACTGGTCGTGAAATTAAATTCAAGCTCCCGTCTGTATCTTGTATGCATTGACCTTGTCTTGTGACCAGGAAACTAGAGGAGATACACAGTAAGTTCATGGATGAAAAGGACAGAGCGATTATGCAGATTTACAATGAGACCAAAGAAAGAGCCAGGTAGGCAAGGCAGTGCATGGGCACATGTAAATACACACGTGATCTGTGACTTTAGAGTAAACAAGCTGTATTGAAAATTAATGCAGTGCCATACAGGGACAACATACAAGCTGCTCGTTCTGTTACAAGGGCAAGCAAGTGTGGATAGAAATAGCTTGCTTTTTTTGCTTTCATTAACATATTTTATTTGGATTTGAACATTTGAAAGCTGTATGGTGAGAGATCTTCCTTTATTAATATGAGCAGTCCATTAACTTACTGCAGGGAATGCTCTGCATGGCGTCTGCCGGTAATTTCAGTAGCACTTCTGTATGGGTCGTCTTTATTGATTGTGCGATTTGAATATTGACAATGGGTGACCATCATGATAATTCTGTCAATTATGTGATTGATTTTCAGGATAAATGGATTCCAGAAGCAGACGGAGATCCTGAGGCAGAAGCATGCTGAATTTGTTGAAAAATACAAGTCACGCAGGGGTGGGGACAGTTAGGAGGAGGTGCCGAGGGGGTAGATGCCAGGGAGTGATGGATTAAGGGCATCGTGTGTGACACAGATGCCAGGAAAAGGACTGGGTGGATTGATTGCAGTGGGAAATGGGAAAATTCTGTTAAATTTCACTGAAATTGGTTTAATGTCAGATCGCACAAGATGGCATCATAAACGTGGGATGCTGAATTTCTCCAGGTTTTAGACATGCAAAATATCATCTGGTGGATCCATGAAACACCAGGTATTTGCTAGAGAATTGATGACTTTATAAAAAAAAAAACAAAGGCACCCCCTTTGTCTCCTTGGGCCTCTAAGCACACCTGTTTTAGGATTTTAAATGGCTAGAAAGCACATGAGAGAAAGGGACTTAAACTGTAAATAAGGAACCTCAAAGAGCAAACAGGTCAATGATGAAGCATGTTTTAACTAAATTGGTTATGATAAGTTAAAAAATGATAAATTATTAACAAGAAATGTAAATTAAAGTGAAATTAAAAAGGAGAGCTTGTGTCCTTAATAAAATTTATATTGGTACCAATGTTCTCTGTTCAATGAATAGATTAAGATTATTTTAAAATGTGTTCATGAGGATTTTGTGAGGAATGTTAATTCCTCCTACAGTGCAGAATATTTTTCTTGTGGTGAAATTTTTCATTGCTTTGTAACCATTCACGCAGAGACTGGAGATCAAAAGTCTGCCTTTATTGCTTGTATAACTTCTAACAGAGGTCAGCAAGGAAACCAGGACAAATGGCTGCCAGTGAGATTATAATTTTAAGAACGTCTTTCTCCCCGGACTGGCCGCGTTTTCGCGCACTTCATCTTCTCACTCACAAATAATTTAAGTTAAGGCAGAGCCTTTGGAGTTCATCAGTTGAATTTCAGTGCCATTAAGGAAGGCCATTCAAAGAAAAGAACCTGTAAGGCTCGGTCATCACATATTCTGCTTAAATTGCATGAAAAATGTTGCATCTAAACTTATTCTTCATAAAACCTGATATTCGCTGCTACTGCTTGCGAACTAAATCTGTCCTTTTGAATACTATAGTGTCTGAATCTAATGCAGTATAACACATATGTGAACTCTACACATGAACATGAATGCCTAACATAATTAAAATCCTACGATGCATTGCCTTTTATTTTATCGTTCGTTGAATTTAGACAAGTCTTCAAGCTGTTTCAAATAATTTCACAGTTTCATTCGTTATTTGATTTCAGTGTCAAAAGCGTACATCCCTCGGATATGATATTAGGAGCGCTCTTTTAGGCATGGTGTGTTTTCCTGTTAATAAATACCAGTGACACACGAGCGACTGTTTGTTTAAGCTGGTAGGGAGGTGAAACATTGGCAGGCTGACTGAGAGACAGAGCGACCCAGGAGGCCAGGCGAGTCCTAAAGCTGGACTCACGGTGGTAGACATGCACCAACCGCCCCCTTCATCCTCCTCCCCTAATGAAGTGAAAAGACCAGGAGGACAGACGGCCGAGAAAGTGTAGGCAATGTAACTGGCCGGCGAACAGGTTGAAGGCTTTCTAATACCGGTAACGGCGTCTTTCAGTGGAATATATTTCTCCGACAGTAGAAAGATAACACGGACGTGCCGTCTCTCACTTGCCGCTTGCTTTCATTCTTGTTCTTGAGGGCAAAATAAAGAACGGATCAAATAAATGGAGAATCGACTTTCTCGTTTCGCAAAGTCTTCCTAGTACACTTTAAAAATAACCCACAAATTCGCCCATCTGAAAGGCGGAGAAGTTTGTCTTCTGAAGAAGAACCGAGCACCTCTGATGCTTGATAGTGCGCAAAGTGATCGAGGCGCAGGGATGAAAGAGTCTGAACTCTGAGCGATCCTTAAATCTGCTAAGCTACCCGGAGTGGATTCCTAGTCGGATCTACTCTTTTGAAGAGGATTCGGGAAGATATATACATATACGTCTGGATAACTACATCGTTCTAACCAGTTCCCACGGATTTAATCGAATTTAATCTGGCAAAATAAATCTCCGATTTCTAATTATGTTCAATGACCTTTGACGCGTCCTCGGTCATTTATGCGTAGCTACCTCGCTCGATTTAAATTGCCTTGTCAGATTATCCATAACTCCTCGTTATTCCGTAAGTGTAAATACAAGTAAGCGCAGTAATCGGTGTAGATTAAGCCCTGACTATAGCCGGATATTGAAATACGGCTTGTTGGCTAGAATAATGTTTCTGGCATGGTACAGAAACGGAAACGATGTAACAGCACTGGGGCTGAGATTAACTGCGGAATGAGATTAATTGCGCGTTTGACATATCGACTCGTTTTAAAGTGGAACATAAATTAAATCGGACATATCGTTTGTGTGTGCGATGTGGTATGATAGAGGCTGTGAGTGCACGGCGTGCTGTCCAAATTTCATCCTTCGGTTCATCCCTGCTGCGATGGATGTCATGGCTTTAACCATAACCTATACGTGTAGTTGCTCTTGGGTTTTTTTTTAATAAGGAAAAAAAAGGAAAGTACAACAAACAGAGAAGTTAATCTACGGAAAGGGTTTCACTTGGCGTCCTTTTTGGGAGCATTAACAATGGGGATTAAGCTTCAAGTTATTCTGGGAATGTTTCAGTTCGTCTTGGTTACCAGAATGCCCACGTCTTATGCCAAGGTATGTAATAAAAATGTATATTGCAACGTAAATTCGGCGTGTATGAACCCCAACGTGAATTAGCAACTGGTTATAAACGTGTAATAAAATGTATTTACACGCTGTGTTGGCAACTTCTGAAATAAGACATAATTAAATAGTCCTGTTTTGTGTGGCCGGCTAGCTCCATTATCACGATAAATTGCTTGTTGATGTCTCCGGCTTTTATGCTTTTCGTTCTTGTAACCCGGCGGTCATTGACATGGTCACCGTAGGGTTATTTGGCTCCAGAATACGGCCATATGCGTTTATTACCATGTGAAATGTAAGAGCGTAAGGCTGACATGTTACTTTGTAACAAATACGGAGCGGATCGCCTGGTGTACGTGACCGTCTCCCTGCACATAATCGCTACATTGACATCATTCTTAATTTACGTCTGGTGTCTTTCTTTTAAGAACACGTAGTACTGCTCTTTTGTTCGGAAGAATCCCATTGTCTTTGTATTTTAAAAAATAAAAATAAAAAATCTCCTTTTAAACCATTTACACTGCTGGTTTCACGTCTGCAACCATATGCTTCGTGTGGGAAAACTAAACTCTTGGTAGTTTTGCTTGTTAGTTCTTTCTTTACTTTGCTCTTATATTATTTGATTAAAGTAACATTTCCTCTTTCGAGTTCTGTCTTCATGAACGCTTTTCAGTAATGCAGCGAAGGCAGGCTTGTTGAATGAGTTGGATTCTTGAAAATTCGCCCTTTATTTGTATATGGGTACGCGGAATGAAAGGTGTTTTCCTGGACATGTCCTCGTTGAGAGCGATTTACAGTCATTGACAGAACCCAAATAGTCCATCAAAGTAAAATCCTTGCGTAATCCAGTTAACGTGGTACAACTGAATCCCCCAGGGTAGGAGTACGACACCACGAAGCAGCAAACTATCGCTTCGTAGCCACCATTCCACTTCTCTCAGAAACCAGAATTCTTCACAGCCTGTTCAAAAATAATAAATGTGTGAAAAATGTAGCCATTTAATTCAGCCCTGGTTTAACAATTAGTGGAGTGTGCCCGGCACCTTTCCGTTTTGTGCCTCATGGCAGCCGTGATTGATGCCTCGGTTTTGCACGTCTCACTTGTAAAGCTCTTCAGATTACTGTCGCTTCGCTCGGACGCCGTCTCTTGCTTTCCTATGGTTTGTATCTCAATAATAATAATAAAAAAGAACGCTCCAATACAAATACAAGCTTTACTTATCTTATATATTCGTGAAAACGTCGTTGACAGACCGTTTGTAATGTCTGGGGTTTACCGCTGAAGAATGTCGTGTCAAGCGACGAAAGTGGTTCGTAATGTCAAGAACTGGCAGTTAGAGATACTGTATCTCAACAGTACATTTGCTTATTTTTCTTGCAGTTTTTTTGGGAAAAGTGACACCAGATGATTTCAAAACCAGATAAAATACATCCAGCATTTCTCAGAATATTTCTGCTTTTTGCCGTTAAGCCAACAAGAAGTAAACATTGAGGATTATAACTGTCATTTTGTTATTTGCAGACACCCTTGCGCACAACTTATGTTTATCTCTTTAACTCCTTTTTGAAGTATGTGGGGTTAAGGTACGGCTGTATTTCTCTGTATTGTTCTTGGAGTTCAGACCTCCAGTGCTTAGGGGGTATACATGTTTAAGGAGGAATAAAGGTTCCTGTCATTCTAATAGGGGTAGGCACTGGTATAGCATTACTGGTTTTATAACACTTATTCCCCACCTGAATGTTTTCTATGCCAATTTGATGAGGCAGGCTTTGTAGACAGGATGACATTGTGTTGTGAAAGATGGAGCTATTAGAGAACACACCCACTTTACCAGTGTGCTCCTGAACTGGTGTATTGTACTTATGGCATTGTATGGATACATGTGTTGATGGTTTATTATGGTATTAATCCCAGAGTGTAGGCCCACATATTGTTTGTTATTATTCTTCATCAGTAAATCCCCCTTATTTTATTGTTTAAATAAATTCTACTTCAGGTCAGCGTGTGGAATTTGCATGTTCTCCTAACCATCATGCTGCATGGGACGACATGTTATGGAAATCGGATAGTGGGTTGGTGGATGGATGGATTCTCGCGTAAATTGAATCTCTTTGTTATGGATGTTCAGAATCTGTTTAGGATCATTAGTTTAAACTTTGGAAAAAACATATATATTACTGATCATGTTGTCTTGTAATAATTCCTATCAGACTCTGTACAATGTTTGGAAAGTCCATAGGACTCAGGAAGTAAAGTCTCTGTTTTGGATTTTCTGATGAATTTTTCAGTACATTGTAGTCCCACTGTCTCACATATTAAGTTGTTTCATTGGATAAAGGGAAAGTCTGGTGAAAAATGAAATTTGAGATCAATCTTGTACCTTTTTTCTGTGGCTGATGGAAAAATTAGCCTGTTATATTTTATTTCATTTTTTACCAGACTTCCTTTTAAGAGGGTGATGTAGTCTAACGTTAGGTTTAATCTGTTTTAGAAACCACCCCATTATGTTAAATTCATCGAGCATTGTGGATTTTATAAAAACATCTGCATTGTAGCAAAGCTACTGAAAATAAAGCTATCTTGGGAATAAAACATTCAATACAGCTTTGGATAATTGTGGAGGCACAGCCTTTTCCACAGTGAAATTTTTCTTTATCCTGTGATCTAGAACATTAATATTAAACTATTAATGGCAATATGCAAAGAAAAAAAAAACTATGAAAATGGTTTTGGACTTGCACACATTGAGAACTCATTATTGGCATTATATGCAAATCTACAATTATTTTAATGGAATCTTTTAAACCCAATAAATGAGTATCACTAGGAGCATCGCCAAATGGCTTGAAGCTAATTGAAATACTTGTGTGAGAATTGCTTCTCCGAATCTGATATAGCTAATACCAAATATCTGGCACTGCAGTGACATACTTTTGGTGTGTGTTTACACTGACTGTGTAAGAAAAGCATATTATAAACCAAATGATTTTCGAGTGGATGAGTAGAGAGTGACAGGAGGCATTTTTTGCACTTCGACTGGAATCTGGAGCAGAAGAATCATGTCTGAAATGTAATAGAGTCTAAATAGCCTCTAATATTTACTAGGAAAGCTTTTGAAGATATAATCTAAGTGTAATGCTTTTCAATAAAGTGTTTTGCTGGTCTGCTACAAGTAAGACAATCTTAGCCTTGGGTTAGGGGTTAATCTGTCTTGCATGCCCCTAGATTGCCGGAGGTTTTAGTTATGCTGATGTGGACCGCATTACACGTTGTGTAGCATCAGCCGCACCATTCATTCATCAGCGGTAATTACAGTGCTTCTCTTTGTTCCTGCCATCAATGAGCAACAGCTGCAGACATGGGCATATTCTGTACAAAAGAGCCTCCTGCTGTATTCATTAGTATCAGTGTGGCTGTCTTTTGCTAATATCATGACAAATGTAAACCTAAATATAAACAGATACTCATGCAGCTCAGGGTTTCTTTGCCTGTCAGTCATGTGCTTGATGTTCTGAATTTGCAGCCTGGTGTGATTTACTTTTTTACTTTTTCATTTAGCTGGATATTCACTGATACAGTTCAAACTGAACATGTTGATCAAAAGTTTAAAGACGGAATCACACGAATGCTTCCTTCTGTTTAGCTTAAAATGAGTAAATTTACCAGTCTATAAAGGGCACTTAAAATAGTCTGTGGCCTTTCTCTTGAAGGTTTTTATGATAGACTTGCATAAAGTATTTAAATAGGAAGCCCACTAAAATTCTATAATTTCTTGTTTACTTTCAGTACTAGGAATCGCTTGCAAGTAAAAAAAATATGCATGTTTGTTCATGGTTTTCCCCTGTGTATGAATTAGGGTCAGAAGTTTAATAACATTGCAAGTGAGCATTTGCCCAGCGTTTAAGTTGCTCTTTATCAATTTTTTTACACCAAGGACTCTAAATGCTTAACTGAGCATTGCAGACCCAGAGTAGTTAGGATACAGGAAGGTCATTTTATGAAGGTGAACAATGCAGTAGAGGGAATACAGCCACAGTATGAAGATCTACATAATACATGAATTACAGAGCATGTTAGAGTTATTCTACATAGATGTTCAGGGTACATTGAAAGTAGTTTGATATAAGCAAGGTGTGTTGTAAAATTTTTCTGTTCAAGGGCGATGTGTGTTGGATTTTCTAATGATGAACGAAAGGTACTGAACATCACATTAATAGTACACTTTAAAATAATGTTTTAAATAAAGTCTGCCCAACAAGACAAAATATTTTCATACCAAAGTCAAAATATTAAGACGATCAGGATTGTATTGTAGGAACATCTGTGCTTAAATGTCCCTTAATCCTCTATTAAATGTTTTTTACTATACACTCTTTTCTTCTACGGAATGGCATGCAGTGTATTGTCACCAAACATTGAGTCAAGGAGCACACTTTTGAGTCAAATTGAAGGTATGCTTCTTTAAAGTGATAACCAGTAGTTATTATTGAATTACGATATTTAATGTATTTTTCACGGGCCATTAATGAAGATGTGTGTCAACACCTGGGTAGCTGTTGAATTTCTGTGGATGAATGTTCTGTTTTGGTTTGTAGTTCCTGACATCCGGGGTCGGCTTGCGCAACTGTCTTGGTGCTATGGGATGATGTGACTCTTCCCTCGAATTACAACACAAGCGTGTGGTGTAGGATTTCAAACTGAATTGCCATACAGAGATACTCGCTAACATATTCCAGATCTAACACAAATACGGCAGCTTGTGGCAATGTGAGTAGGGATTATTTAACCAGAATGGTAGGCGGTCTATGACAGTGTAAATGAATAGTTGTGATACATATGAAGACATCATTGACCACGATGCAGTGCATCATGGTCCATAACACGATGGGATGATGTCACACTTAAATCAATTGAAACAAGGTCTGCTCATCTTTAGTATGCAGGAAATTCATTTCAAACATTTAAGTTTTCAGAGCCAGCATATAATTCTGTAATGCAGGTTTCCAGTGATAGATTTGAATTTTAAGATAAGTATGTTAAGCCGTGTCATGCAGTAGGGTATTTATTATAGTAAGTGAACTCAGTGTAATGTTCAGTTTGCCCTCAGATTTAACAGCACTGTTTACAGATCAGTCTGTATGGACTGTATCCGCTCCTCAGAGCTTAAGGCGATTGTCCGATAGCAGCTTTGGTTAAGTAATGTTTCCTTGTAATCTTTGGTATTAAGCAAAACCATGTTCCCCATTAACCTTTCCCTTTTCTTGGCCAATACAAGTTGACCTTGGGCACAGTTAGTGCTCATCCCGTGCGTTTCTGAGCATGTGCACTGTGTCGGCTTGAAATGTGCTGACGTCAATCCTCCTTGTGTGTTTGTGCGCCCGTCTGTGTCTGAGTGTTCCCTATGAAGGGCCGTTGGACACCCTTTAGCATGTGTGTCACTGTGCGTGCTTCTGTGCTCCTAGAAATATTAGAGTGGGCCACATTCTTGCAGATTTTACAAGGTGAATGGTAAGGCATACGTTCAGTTGTCTTGGTGTGGGAGTCAACGGGACATGGCTGCTTTATAAGCTGAGAGCTGCACATGTGGAAGGTGGAACGCATCAGATTCAGTGGTGCTCAGATTTGTGGGTGCGTACCCTGAAAAGCTGTGCAAAACACTTGCATCAATGCCAAATTGGGTCTATATGTCCCATTTTGGCCTGAATAGGTTCTTTTCATGATTAATTTCCAGTTGGATTCTGCACACCTGTCCTGACAATACAAATACTGCACAGTGTTAAGCCTTCTGAAAGCAGATGTGGCCACAGGCAAATGGTAGCAGGAGCGAATTTGTCAGTGGCTGAGAGAGAGCCAGACAGGAAGGACATGCCGGTGGGGTGGGGAATAGCTGGGTGGCACGTGGCGCTCTGTGCCAGTTTTAGGTTTTCCATATATTTCCAGGAAGGCATGTGGCAATCGATATGGAAGTGATGTGGGTGTTGGAGGAGGTGGGCTGGGGGCTTAGGAGTCAAAGAGATGCATTGAAAAACCTCCGAGTGCCACTGGACCTGAAATTCCATGCACTGCATTGTGGCTTTAAAGGCTACTTCATACACAATAATATATACTTATGTCCCGTGACACCTTCCAGCGTGAGCAGACGTGTAGCCCATGTATGTGGAGGGAGTGGGCAGGCAGTGCAGGTCAGCGTTCGTGTGCTTTTGCCTGTATGTATGAGGGACGTGTGCATTTACTCGCAAGCACGCACTGGGCAAAGGCAAGAGCGATGGGGGAGGAGAACAAGGGGCAAAGTCTGAATTCCCTGGGCAACAGCCTCATGCCGGAGGCTGGACTTCAGAGCAGTGGCCTGGCGTGCCGAGTGTGCGTGCGTGGATGTTTGTCTTTCTGTAGTCCCACATGGCTGTCTGCCTCTCTCAAACATTCATTGTCACATTCAATGCAGTGACCAAGCGGTAATATTAAGGTATTTAATGATCGACACCCAACAAAATTCTGAACTCTTCTGAAGTGCCAAAGCAATAAAACAATCCATTTATTTCTATTGTAGGTTGTTTTCTCTTATAAATCTGTTATGGTCTATATCAAGTCTTAAATTTGGCAGTTATATGCTTGCACTTGGAAAACACGGTAAGGATTTGAGTATGATTTCGAAAGTGTCTTAGCTGTACATTCAATAAAAACAGCTCCTACAATAATCTGATTTCTTCACAGCAGATTTATAGAGGCAGTGAAAAGCCTTCCCCGTCCCTTGGTGCTTTGGCGAAGGTTACAGGAATTCATTCGGACTTGTCAGCAAGTCCAATTTTAGAATTTCAGCTTTAATAAAAATGTATTGCCTTCCCCCCATTCATTTAATGTTCCCCCTTCCCTCCAAGCCATCCTTTATCTGTTATCTAGGGTACATTTTCTGTTCAACCCCTATCCATCAAAGCCCGCAGCATGGAGTGTATGTGGCCTATTTGCAGTTCTACGTTTTTATACCCCCTCGAATTTGAGCCGAGCTTCTTATACGGTGGTGTATTGCAGGTTTGTGTCATTTGTGGACCTGGCCAAAGCAACATGCACCAGAAAATGTGTTGAAATGTCTCTACACAGCAATGGAGGTGTTTGAGATGGAGACAGACTTGCTCCCTCTGTCTCTGTCTCTGTCTCTCTCTCTCTGTCATTGACCGGCCTCTCCGTACTTGACATTTCTTCACCACTTTCCTGTCTTCCAGCTGGCCCACTGGCAACCCACCGAAAACCACAGATCCAGGGAAGGTAATGGCAGCGATTCTGGTGTCTGTAAATGTGTGTGGGAGATGGTGTACATGTGTGGCCTGAATGGTGCCATTGCCGCAATGTAAGTGCTGGTGCAGTGATAAGAATTGGCATGTGCCGGTACTGATCCGGCTCCTGCCGTGCTAGGATTGTTGGCCGTATGTTTTCTGGTCCCTATGACAGACAGGGGTGTGTGTTGGGGGAGCAGGAAGTGTTTAAAGTACATGCTAGTCTGCGTGAGACAGCTGAACGAATGCTTTTGTTGAATTTTGACTGTGTGGGTGTCTGTAGATGCGTAGAGTTGTTGTATGTGAGTTACTTGTGAAGGATGGGTTTGTGTGTGAAATTGTAACACGGAGGAGCTGGGTTCAAGTGCTGCCACAGGACTGGAAATGTGAAATGGCACGTTGTCCTGGCCACCAGTGGGGACAAGGAGAGAGCGCTGGCCATCTGGTAAGAGACTCCCCCCTAGAAATGGCGCCTCAGACTTCCAGATACGTAATCCGACTTCATTACTGGGTTTGGCTGTGCTGTGCGTACGTGTGAGAGTGGCACGGGGGGGTGGCTGTGACTATATCTGGATGTGCTGCTTCTCATCCTCAGTGCTGAAGTGGCTGGAGGTGTACAGCCGGAGCCGCTGCCAGCCCCGAGAGACCCTGGTGGAGGTGTGGAGGGAATTCCCCTGGGAGACCCAGCACCTCTTCCTGCCATCTTGCGTGGTGCTGCACCGCTGCGGGGGCTGCTGTTCCGACGAGGCATTGGAGTGCGTTCCCTCGCACACCTACACGCTTACCCTGGAGGTATGGCCGGCGTGTGCGACATAGAGGAAGGGCACGTGTGGGTGGGTGGATTCCTACCCACGTGCACCTGCAGCACGGGGCCAGAGAGCAGTGTGTTGTAGTGGGAGGGAGTCAGGCTTATCTCCCTACACAAACTCTCACCCTTGGGAGGAAGTCCGTTTGCTGAATCACAGTTCCCCTCGTTCCTGTACGTGTCAGTCTGTATGACCTAGCTAATGGAACTTGACATGTGATGTTGTGTTATCACGGTGTACCTTTCCATCCATACCCAGCTGATGAAGACCTCGTACACGAAACACGAGCTGGTGCAGATGCCATTCACTGAGCACGGCCAGTGTGAGTGCAGGTGAGCACACACACGCACATCATTTGCTCAAACTCATGTATATTCACCATGCTAATCCATATTAATCCCTTTAACTAATAGACAGCTGTTCTCTCTCATATAGCCCTTTACAGTATTCCATCCTTCATGCTAATCAGCCTTGCCGTTTCTTGTCTTGGTGTTATAAAGTCCTTTACCTTTAACGCGATCTGACAGCAGTCTGTGTAAATGTGCCTTTTTTGGCCTGACACATCAGCCATCTAGCTTGTCTGCCCTCTCATTTCCTTTTGGGTGCCGTCTGGGTGCCAGCTGATGTTTGTCTGTTGTTTTCCCTTACAGACTAAAAAAAGACCTTCACACTGCCCCCGCCAGGTACGTTGCTCGTCTGTGTGAAGTGGCGACGCCCGCACATGTCTGCCTGTGATCCCCCCCCCCCCCCCAGAGATGCTTATCTCCTCTCGTGCTCACAGGACCTGTGGCAAGTGAGAGAGGAAGAGAAGGGGAAGGGGAGATTCGAACCCTGAACAGCCACAGTAGCTTGCGGGCCCTAAAGATAGTCTGGATGTTTCTCCTTGCTATTTTTGTTTTTGTGGAGGTAGATGCAGATCCTTGTGAGGGACTAGTCTTGCTGTAATTTGTCTCGTCAAACACGTTTCTGTTGGGCCACCTTCGTTTCAAGTCTTTGTATAAATCCCAGGTTTGAGTCCTAAGATTGTTCATGAATAAACTTGGGCAAAATGAGAGAGCCCAATGACTTCAGTGCAAAATATGAAAAAAGAATATTTTTTTTAAACCAGGTTTTTTTTGTATATGAGTCACATGTATGAAGAGCTAGTTATAGTATGGACTTTATAAATGTCATGTTACATTATATTAATGTATACAAGCTGTATAAACACTCCAGAATCCCTACAGATCTTAGAGCTGTAGCCATCTAGCAAATTGAATTCCTTTAATTTTTAACCATCAGAATACCGACTTATAGCTACATATGATGAGGTCTTACAGAATATTTCACATGGAAACAAGACAAAAAACGCAAAGTGCACCACTCTGGAAATCAGACCTGTTCCATTTCGGGGCCGTTCTGAATGTCCTTCGTAAGTCAAGCCATCGTATTGTAAATTGATCTCCAGTTCCGTTGTATCAATGATGGAGATGTGGAGCACCACAAATCCGATATCAACCGCATAAAATCACACCGTTTAAATCGTAATGGATAGCCTGCCATGTGTCGCTTCCACTTATTTATGCATTTTATTTATTTTCAGCTTTGCAAAAAATCTTGCAAAACAAACATTTCTCACTTACAAAGGTCAAGTCCAGCAGCAGCTAATGGTCAGCTGTGGTCCCTCTGGGTGTAGGGGGAGGGGTAGCTTGGCTGTATAATTAGATTAGGGGGAGTCCCTTTCTTTTTTATGAGGGAGTCCTGAGCTGATGGTTAAAACCTCCTCCCCTTCTCATTTAAACTGTGTCCAGCTTGTGCATGTTAAGTTAAAGCAGGGCCAACATAGTTTCTGTGTAAATCCGCATTTAAAAATGTAGAATAATAATGGAACATGTAAAGGATGATTAAGGTCTGTTTCTCTTTCTTTTGAAGGCAGGAACAGAGCCAGACAAGGAGAGGGGGAAAGAGGGAACGAGGCAAATCCAAGCTAAAGAAAGCTGGAACAATCAGCTCATCGTACGTCGATTTCATAAAACCTCTCTATGACAAAGGCAGCAGACCTTTCACTGAATTTCACACTCAAGGAAAACAAACTCGAAATAGACAATGTCTGCAGTTTTGGAAGCTTTCTCTACAGCTCTGACCTTTTAGAGGTATTGTGGCAAAAAAGGAAAAGTCCAAGTAACACGCAAGCAGTAAAAAGTATGAAAGACGTTAAACTTTACACACCAATTTACATTTTGGGTCCAAAGATATTGGCTGAAAGTCAGCTGCCCTTAAATGATTCCCCCACATTAATTTTGCATGCAAGGTACTGTTCTTCTGTGCTTCTGCTGACCAGTAGGTATATTTTTTTTTTTTTTGAAAGTGTGACCCTAATTAACAACTTTTCTCTCTCGATGTCAGTGACATTTCTGTAGCTGTGTTCGCACTTTTTTTTTTCCTACATTAATCATTTTCCATGTAAACCTTTGCTTTGCTTGTATTTCGTAATGTTGCGTTATAGATGTGGGTTGTTTATAACATTTTTAGTTGTGTTTTTTCACCCCTTTGGCAAGTTCAGCTTTCTCTCATCTGTGTCTGTATCTGCATGTGTATGTTTATGTACTCGACTATCCTTTTTGGTTTTGCTGTAATTTTGCCTGTGACTCTTGGATACAGTCCTGCCCCCATCTGTCATTCACCCCACCCCCAATTGAAGCGGTGTCAGGTGTGAAATCAGACTAATTTGATCCTCGAGTGCTCCCTCTGTCACCTAAGTGCCTTTGCCTCAGTGGAGGCAAAGATGGATTTTCTTTCTTCCCCCAGTTAAGTCACTTTTTTTCTTAACAACTTTCTCTTCAAACCTTTTTTTTAATGGACTTTCAATAGGCAGAATGAAAGGCCGCTTGATCAGTTACGGTCCATTTCAGCGCTGTGATTACGTCCCAGCTTTAGCCAGAATGTACCCTTGCACTTCTTCGACTTGCACTTCCCCCCCCCCCACTCTTGCTCTCCCTGTATTTCCCAGCCTCCCCCCTCTCACCACGGCTCCTCAGTGTGTGCCCTGTTCTGGAAGACGGCGGGTGTTGGATCCGCAGACCTGTCAGTGCCGCTGCAGCCAAACCGCAGACAGCTGTAGGCAACGAGGAAAGCGCCTCAACTGGCAGAGCTGCAGGTCAGGATCTGGCCAGTGGGTAGAACCGGAACACCTGTGATTCCCAAAAGGCATACCATAGGCACAGCGTAAAAAATAGAAAACAGTGTAGCCAGTCCCCTGCTGACTCCCTCTGAAACATCAAGCATGCACATTTCATGTTTATACTGTATAAATATATTTATATTGCATTAAACACAGTTGTGGCTTTTAAGGATAGCTAGCCATTCCTTTGATTAAGTATAAGTGTGCATAATATAAGAAAATGTATGCAGCGCTTGAAAATGATCAGCCAGATTGAGTGATTGGGGTTGGTTGGGGTCAGTAGAGGTCAAACTAAACTGCCCACCAGCTCGTGTTAAAGGCTCTGGGATCAGATGCTGGTGTCTGACTTGCCTCATTCCTCAACCCTTGTTTTCAGGTGCGAGTCGCGGCGCCGGTGATGAGCTCGACTTTCTCTCTTCTCGCCATGCCGGAAGTAAAGAAGTCACGGCCACAGAATAACAGTGTGACGTGATGGAGATTAGAAAACGAGGTCAGGGGAAACCCGAAGGGACGTTAAGCATGGACCGAGTGTGTGCTTGAACAAAGAGTTACACGCACCTCTATTGACCTTCCCCAACCCAACCATCTCGAAGCCACCACAGCAAGTAGTCTTGAATAAATATATATGTGTATGTTATCAAATCTCATCGTAAAGCTTTTCGGAAAACTGCTGCCGAACTGGGCCACGTTGCAATGGCTCCCCATCACATAACGGTGTGTGTAGAGATCCATTACAGGCAAAGTTTGGAAAGGCCTGGGGCATGGAATGGCGAGGGTGTGGCTAGATGGGACACACATACATACATCTTGAAATGTTTCATATCACGTCAAGGACCTTCACGTGAGAGTGAATCTGGGGGGATGGTGTCCAGATCAAACAGTAACGCAAAGCACACTGATCCATTTCTTGTGCACCATGGCCCATGAGCTATGGTGGAAAAATATCGCTGCTTTTTCCACCGGTTAGGACAGGTAGAGTGACCTTTGTAGATCACAGTCCTGCCACTGGAGTCTCTATAGAGAATCAAATGCCAAAAACCTTAAGTCACGTCATCACAATCCAAGCCATTCTATAGCAACTCTACCTAGTAATTACTGCAATAGGAAGCCATGGTTGTTGGTCTCTCCTCCCAGTCTTTGATTGCTATAGGTAAGGGGTGGAATCAGAGTAAAATGCCACCACTGAAGTGGTAAAATGATGAGGGAAAACAAACATCGGTGCGGGGGTGAAGTGGCGAGAAATGAAGTGTGTGGGTTCGCACCGAGTTGGGCAAAGGTCTGTACAACTGCACTGCTGTGCTTTAGGGACAAGGTCATACGGTACAAGGCTAAAAGACCTGCGTCTGTATCACACGGCCAGACAGAGAGCGGGAAGACTGACGTCTTGGGGGGGAGGGGGGTTCCTGCGAATTACTTCTAACTTGACAGTGATCTAAGGAAGTGAGTTCCACAGCAGATGTAATTCAAAGAAAAGCAATGTGGGGACAAAACAGTTTAAATGAAACAATCTACATGATTAAGATTCTCTACATTGTAAGGTTCTGTAATAAATAATATGTGCCTGCATTGGTGGATTTATCAAAATGATCAGATTGCAAACTCCTGAGTAATTAATTTTATTAAGGCGACCAAATTTAAAGTGACGTGAACACGGTCCCCACATGGCTAACGGTAAAGATGTTTGTCTCTATTTCTGTTTCTCATTGTGTGTCACCATCACCCGGTTGCAGGCTTCATCAATGAATCTTTATTTTTCCTGTGGGGTTGTTGGTTTTCTTTAGTTCTATTCTATTTCTTTTCATGACTGAAAGAGCCTTTAACTTGGCTGGGCAGTGATGAGAATGCCAATAGTGAGGAAGGTTGGCTCTCTTCCACAGGACCACACACAGTCAGACTTAAACACATACTTGAGGATTTTGTGCAATTTCTATGTCATTCTCTTCTATGTCGTTCTGTAACTAATGGCCTTGCCTTTGTTTTATTTTTAACTTTTCATATCCAAATTCATCTCAAAGCATATTAATGGATAGTTCGGCACTTTAAATTGCATAACACACACACACACACACACACACACACACACACACACACACACACAAACAACTGTTAAATACTGAGACAGCAGTTATACTTCTATGACTTGTCCAACAATTTTGAAACACTGTGATGCAAATAAATTCTGAACACACACACACATATATATATATATATATATATACACACACAGGTAACTAAGCTTTTTATGTTTCTTAAAACTAAGAATGAAAAGTTTGTTTTAGATGCAAATATATTTCATTTTTCATATTGGGTAGTTGTTTTTTTATGCCAGTGTTACTTTAAAGATATGTATTTGTGATGCCTTCTTGATCTTTGTCAAAACAAGCTGCTTTTTTTTTAGATTTAATGTTTCTTTTGTGTTATATTTTCTGTTTCTCTTTGTTCATTGTGTTTTTCTTTTCAGAAGCACTCAGATTGCCTGATTATTTACACAAGCTGGTGCCTCCAGAGTACATCTGCGTGCTTGTGCTGTACGCACATTGGCAGACAGAAAGAAATATACTCCGACAGATTTTAAACTATCTCTGAACTGATTTTGTCTTGGAATGCAAAACTGAAATTCCAAACAAACATGCATGCAAACACACATTAAAATAGTGACAGACAAGAAGCCATTACGTGTTTCAGTTTTTTTTTGAGATGGACCGCTTTGCAGTTTTTTGGCGGAACCTATGCCAACTTCCTGGGTCAATATAAAGATGTTTCCTGGATTTAGCTGCGAGTTTGCAGTCTCACCAGATGTAAATGATGCAGTATCACCAAGTGTCTGAAAGATCAATGGTGCCGTGCCATGAGGAAGGATCTTCTCCTTTAGTGTGCATGGTCATGGAATTAAATGAATTTAAGACTTTATCATTCAAATCAAGTGTGATCAATACACAACTCTGGGAGAAGATAGCTAAATGGTTTAGGAAATAGATCTAGGCAAACACTCTATGTCTTACCTACACTCTTTTGTGGATGTATAAAAGGAGCGACTCCCCCAACCCCCACAGACACAAGCTCCCCCACCAAGGCTGTGTTTCTAATTAGACTTATACCGAGCATAGAATGGGGCTTTTTAGATGGAAATGAAGGACTGAGACCTGTAGCATGGCAATGGATTTTCCAAGCCACCTCCAAGCTAAGCCCCCAAGTTAAGAGCAGATGTACTAAATCTCTGCTGACATGTGCTGCGTAAGAATACTTATTTGCTGCTTGGAGAAAATGCTTTATGCCAACTTACACTGATTATAGCTTTTTTTGAGCCAAAATGAAGCCAACGAGTACCATGCAAATATGGTGGCACATTTTCTCAAGCTTAAATGCCAGCATTCCATTGGTTTAAATGCATACAGGACACTGGACTTTGGAACTAAACGAAGCATTGCTCCACACTGCTGTTTTTTTTTTTTTTTTTTTTTTTTGGTGTTGTTTAATTTCTTTAACAGCATTTTGTATTTCAGACCTCACACAAGTGACTGGCCAAATTGAGCAATAATTAATGTCATGGTGGTGTTCAGTAACTTTTCTTGAAAAAGGCTCAATTTCATCCTTAATATGTCATGAAGCAAGGAAGAAGAATATCAGGCTTCTCAAAGTTTTTGGTGTGGTATACCTGCACTTACAGTGGAGTCTTCTGTCTTTGGTTTCCTATTACCTCGTCGTGATGTAAGCTGCGTAGCCTTAGGCCTTGGATCTCTTGTAGTCATCCTAATATTTACTAGCCTTAATTGCTTCTGTTTCGCGTCTTCCTATTTCATATTCTCTGCTCGTTGTTTGTGCGTCTTGGTGGACCCTGCCCCCTCACTTGGTAGCCGATCAAGAGACTATAGATACGTACACCAAGACGGATGGTTTCATGCCATCAGCGTAACCCAATTTCTCCTGCTGCATGATAATTCATTCACTTGGCTGAAGTTCTCATCCCATTTCTGGAGCCCGTTTTAGAGGCTGGGTTGAAAAGAAGAGAGAGGGGCCATCGCTGGAAGGCAGCGTCACGCGGTGCCAGACTATGTTTCCGAAAGCCCCGAGCCTTCGCTCGAACGGAAAGAGGGACAGTGACGCTGCTGACAGAGCAAATACAATAGTTTCCCACTTTCTAGACAGATATTTTTTTATGGATTTTGTACCAATTTTTGAGATGGATAAATCATCCATATTTATTCCCACTATTATTTATTTCCGCTCTTTGTTTCTTAAGGGTGTTTCTATGTTTTTAACAAACCTTTCATTCACTTAGCATTCGTCCACTAATTCATATGTGATGAGCAAAAGGACACCGTGTAAAGTGTACAAGGAAAGTTGGAATAATGGGTATTCCAACCAGGCTGATGTATTGTAATGTAGATTCCTCAGTGGTGTTTCCACACTTATGCAAGTAGTCCATTTGAATGCAATGCGACTGTCTGTATGTCTTGCCTAGACACTACGTCGTCCTGGTGTGGCGCTCTCCCCTGATGGTGTACTCTGCTCACGCTCTGCTCTCTGATAGGCAACGTGACACCCCCCTCGTCTCTTAGTGTGAAACCATCATGGGGTTATTTGCAAAGAGTCAGTGTATAGCAGATGAGACTTCCTCCAAAGAGTTCGTCAGCCTCTACTAGTCGCTTAGTGTGCAAAAGCAATATTGGGCAAGGGTTAGCAAATGTAGCACAGACTTTATAATGAGGATATAGTAGTTTACAGCATATATTACTACTGTGTATGACATCTTGAACATTAATCACTTGTGTAGTCAACAGTTCCAGCTATGAGAATCTGGGTGAAATATTCAACTGCTCTACAATGTGGACCTTTATTGTCAGCTCTTGTTTTGGAGTGTACAGTAGAACTAAGTGTGTGGCATTTCCTCATTCTCCAATCAAATCCAAAAATCCAGTACAAATATATAAATGTATATATACAGTGTATGTGTGTATAATGATGATACTTGCTGCTACACCATCTGTGCCCTATTTATTGTCTGTGCAAATGTGCAAAATGTGTATTTGTCAGTCGTTATACAGTATATTGGTGGTAACAATATTAATCATTTCATTGTCAATGTGAACGAGAATGTTATTAATGATGTTGATACAGGATGAAAAGTGATGTTAACAGTATCCGTAATAGAATGTTGAAGACATTAAAGGAAAATGGCTTATTTTTGAAAAAAGTTGTTACGGTGATTTCTGACTCGTCTTGTGTTGTGTTTTCAATTCATTCCATCGTTCTCTATTATTTTTCTCCAGCTGTCCCTCCCTGAGTCTCGGTACTCGTGGCGGTAATGAAAGACAAACAGGACGGTAATTACTGATGCGTACTGGGAGTGAGGGCGATCAGTGTAAATGACGCAATAATATGAGGAACAATATTGTCTTTCCCCTCCATGCCGTTACAGTGCTGACTCAGAGAACACTAATAAGATGATTATCTGTTTCTGTGTGTGTGTGTGTGTGTGTGTGTGTGTGTGTGTGTGTTGGGCAGTTGATTTAAATGAGTTTAAATTTTGCATCCTACATCTTATATAAATACAGCCCATTTTGGCAGGACTGAATGCATCAATCTTCAAACTATTTGGCTATCAGATGTCAGAGAATAATGTAGGCAGCAAAAACAAATCTGGCTATATAATATAAAGTACAGGATTTAAAATCTGAAATTTATTTTGAGTTTATGAAAATGATATGCTCCGTGCAGATATTATATAATTGTGCAACAATATATCTCTTTGCCTACATCTCTAAATCATTCCCTACCTCCTGCGCATTTCTTCCCCTGTCCATATCTGTCTTCCCAGCTACATCTCTCTGTTCTTTTCATTTCCATCTATAAACATTGTTCTCATGTTTGTTTCTACTGTCTGTGTGAAGTGTTATGTTTTTCTTATGATAAAAACTCCAGCCATGTTTTTTACTAGTCTTTTGTTGAAGCAGCTGTGTGTGTATTTTATGACATCTGAACGGCAAAACATGTGTACTTGATAGTATCTTTCCTGAGAGAGAGTGTTTATTATGATAATACCCAGGTATTACAATCCAGTAGCAAAATACATTTTGTCACACTGCAGCCAGTTTTGCTTGGAAATATCATTGTTGTCGAAAGGTGCATCATTTTTCTTTTCTGCTGAGAACTGTTTTGTAGGTCTTCAGATGTGGACTGTACTTGGGAATGTGAAGGGAATTAAACAAGATGAAGGGCCAAGTGGGCTGATATAGTGTCTTCATCTGGGTGAGGAGGGGAGGAGGTAGAGGGGGCCGCTACCATCTTAGCGTGTCTGCTCTTGCTTGGTTGGACGATGCGGGCGCCATGTAGGTATGTATCAGGAGATCATACGCTGGCTGCCTTATCGGCTTTTAGTTTGTTGACTATTGTAAGCCCCACCCCCAACCCGCTTTAAATCGTCCCCTTTTTACGTTCATGTTCTTTCATGCTTTATTACAGTTTTTGTTATATATACTGTCCAAATTAATCAGTAATTTAAACAAGTTTCTGTACATAAGAATTGACATGTGGTTTTATTAGAAGGTCTTTCAGTTATGCGTTTTTTCTTTAAACTTGTAATTTCCATCAAAAGAGCGTATCCATAAAATAAGCCTGCCGCTTTAGGCTTTGGTTATGCAGAAAAGCTTGTCTAAGTGACCAAAAGTGTATTACTAGTTTTGTTTCTTTTGCACAGTAAAACGACGTCCTTTGACTACTTCTAAATGTGGGCGATGGCGACATCTGCTGGCACGAATGATTTCCTACATGAATTCACATGAATATTGTAGTTGTATCTAATTCAATATTTACTTGTCCTTGCATACAATCTATTGTTGTTATGCAGTTTATGTCACATTTAGATATCACAAAAAACATATATATATCGTTTCATATGATCAGCTGATGCATATCACATCGACTTTATAACTAAGGAAAAATACCCCACTGGAAAATATCAAGAAATTCCCTTTAAATCAAAACAGGTAATTCCTTCATCAAATGCTTCTGGCGTCAAGTAACTTCCTTGTTACTTTTCAGTTCCATTTTTTTCCCCCGTTATCATGTGATACCCAACATGCACGTCTTCGGGAACATACCTACGTGTACACGCGTACTAGGAGACGTGGCGATGACGTCGACATCCGGGGAATGACCCGGATCGAATCCCCCCCTTCCCCACACACAGGAGGCTCTGATACTACATTAGAGCGAAAGAAAGATTTTTCCCGGTAAGAATAATGTGTTCTAAACCACGATTCGCCAAGTACAAGCTGCAGGTACAGCTACGATTCACTGGGGTGTAAATCGTAATAAATAAAGAAGCTCTGAGAGGTTTTTTTCCAGTTAACCGGCTAGATCGATACCGTGATATAGTTTTTTTTTTTTTTTTAAAACCAGCAAATGCACTTTAGCGAAACCGAATATTTGATAAACTGACCATTCTAATAAAAGTAATGCGCTAATTCACTGTTGTCATGTTGACGAAGTTTGGTCATCTTTATGCTTAAGTATTTTTATATATATATATATATATAGTTTCAAGTTTCGGCGGCGCGTAGGTTGTGTCGAGATCGCAAACAACCAATGAGCTGTGAGTGTGTCCGCAAACTAATGGTGATTGACGTGGAATTCGTCCAATCAGACCGTTAAGAATTAGTGCCGGCGACCTGGCTAAGTGAGTATTGATGCGTGTGGGAAATCAGGCAGGCTGAGTAAAGCGACAGCGGTACGTTTGGGAAGGCTGACATCGAGTTTATGCACAGTGTGCGAGGTAATTATAATGCTGGTTTGGTATAGTAATTATCCCCGGAAAAATGTTTTAAGAATGCAGGTTGTCACATTAGGTTTGGTGTTTTCATATGTGTCTTCGAATGTCGTACCCTGAAACGAATAGTAGAAAGGGTAAAACATAAATTTAATATCAACTCTGTGAATGACGACCTCGTCGTTCTTGTTTTCTTATTTATGTAGATTATTTGAGTTAAATAGTACCCAGTTGATTCATTTTTAAGTTTATACAAACACACCCCTGTCAAACAGGTATATGAAATATTGTTATACTACAATAATAATATTTTTCTATACTGCAGTATTTTCCATTCCAGCATATTCTATTAGGCAGCACCCATAACCCAAGGTACAGAATGTGGATTATTTATTTATTAGGGCCTTTTCATATCAAACAGTGTTATTCTGTGTACTAAATCTCTAGGAATGTGTGATTTATCTACATACTGTTCATGGATTATGTTCTCATAGTATATGTGCAAGGCTGTTGGCTATACCTGATAGTGCCTGGGGATTGTAGGCAAGGCATCAGCATGAGGCTGGGATAGTGTTGGACTACCGACGATCTCCTGTTGACCTCAGGTGATATGGTGGAACCTCCATGACCACAGTTAGTCTGTCCGGTCCTAATTCCAGCAAGCGGAGGGTGTATCCTGGGCCCTCCTAAGCCCAGTCAAGCTGATCTATTCGTAACACAATGTTCGTCTTCCCTGCTACCCGACACCAGCGCCATGTCTTGCCGGGACCGGACTCAAGAGTTCCTCTCCACCTGCAAGTTCTTGCAGGGAAGACAGGTGAGAAGTTGTCTGGTACTGGCCCTCATTGTTTGCTGGTGACAGTTCCCTATTTAACTTTCATCTATCCCTGGACAGAATGGGATCCAGACAAGTAAGCCAGCTCTCAATGTCATCAAGCAACGCAGTGACTTCACACTGATGGCTAAGTCAGTTCCTGTTTTCTTACATTTACTGTGGCGGGTATATTCTTATTTGATATTAACAGAGGACATCGTGCACGTTGAGGGATGCTGGGCTGAATATCACATGGTTCTGCGCATCACCCGTGTACACGTTTGTCAGAAAAGCTGGTGTTTGGAGAGCAGAATATCTTTTTACATCTAATTGAAACGTAATTAGCAAGACACAGTAGCTCGTACGAGTTTATTATTAGGACGCTCAATCTCAATTTGTGCAATAATATTAATATGGTAATGTAATACTGTCATTCTTTTCAGAAATGTAATCCTCTTTTTTTTTTTTTTTACCTCCATCTCTTGTTCCAGGAGAATTGGGAAAGACCTGAGTAATACTTTTGCCAAACTAGAGAAACTTACGATGCGTAAGAACTCTGACTTCTTCGTTGCATGTGACACCTTTTATTGTGCTGTAAAAGACATTTAACTGACTTTTTCTTTATTTTGATGAGATGGGAGGAATGCTGCTATAAAAGTATGTCTGTCTTTTATAATTAGTTGCCAAAAGGAAATCTCTGTTTGATGACAAAGCTGTCGAGATTGAGGAGTTGACGTATATCATTAAGCAGGTGAGGGATCACACGTGGTGTGACTGTAGCATTGCTGCTGTGATGTATGAATGAGCAAACCCCCAAAATGGTGAAACTGGAAAATCTCGAGAGAGAGAGAGAGAGAGAGAGAGAGAGAGAGAGAGAGAGAGAGAGAGAGAGAGAGAGAGAGAGAGAGAGAGA
>JAACJT020000002.1:17176165-17187741 GCA_009936485.2 Gymnarchus niloticus | reverse complement strand
GGGGGGGGGGGGGGGGGGGGGGGGGGGGGGG
Organism: Gymnarchus niloticus; assembly: GCA_009936485.2. Taxonomy (NCBI): domain Eukaryota; kingdom Metazoa; phylum Chordata; class Actinopteri; order Osteoglossiformes; family Gymnarchidae; genus Gymnarchus; species Gymnarchus niloticus. The sequence continues at coordinate 17,187,710 of JAACJT020000002.1, read as the reverse complement.
GGTGGGGGGGGGGGGGGGGGGGGGGGGGGGGGGGGGGGGGGGGGGCGGGGGGGGGGGGGGGGGGGGGGGGGGGGGAGTGTAGGGCTACAGTGGGTGGGGCCGCCGGAGGTGGGAGTGTAGGGCTACAGTGGATGGGGCCGCCGGAGGAGGGAGTGTGTGTTCTTTGTTCTTTTTCCAACTGTCAGGTTCTCTGTCTTCCTGCCTTCTCAGAATTGATGCTAATGTGGAGGACACTCAGCTCAACGTTGACGCAGCACACGCTGAAATCCTCAAGTACTTTCAGTCAGTCTCGTCCAACCGCTGGCTCCTGATCAAGATATTCTTTATCCTGATTGTGTTCTTCGTCATCTTTGTTGTCTTCCTCGCCTGAGGAGAGATCTGGGAGTGGAGGGAAGGGTCAATCGTACTGGAAGGTGCGACGTAATGAAAGGGGGATGTGCAAATGAGTGAGAATGACGGAGCCTATAGCTTTTGAAGGGTTGGGACACAAGAACTATGTATTAGAGAATCTGTGCATTAGCAGAATTCTCTTTTGTGGCTAATGATCTCCATCTCTCATTTGGAGGGTAAACATTTTGAAAGCTGCTGTTTCTAGGAAACTGGCCAAGTAATTTTTTTTTTTTGCTATTTTATGATTATTACTCTTTTAACATTAACCGTATGCCATTGGTGACCTCTTAAAGTGACCCGTGTAATACATTAAGGTTATACATAACCTTAACAACAGTATAAGCAATTTTTCCTCTAAAGTAGAGGTTCCAACTTTAAGGACATTGAGATTCTGAAATCCAGAAGGGGTGTGGTTCATCATGTACGTTCTCAGACATTTTGTCACTTTATACTTGCTTGTCCACCCTGTGTGTTTAAACGGTGCTTGGGAGGGTAGAACATCTATGCTGCCTCTGTCTATTAGCCTCACTTCATCATACAGTTGAGTCCAGAGTTGTCCAGTGTAAGCCATACAACTCGACAGCTAAGCTCACGCTTGGTTTTTCAAATGGAAAACGACTTTTAGAGCAATGCACCCAAGTCCAGGAGTGTCGCAGTTTCTCATTGAATTCCATACTCTGCACTTTTGAAGTTTTGGACATTAGCTGTGATTGCAAATTCGTTTTTGCTCATTTGTCTTGCGTTAAAAACATTTATCTTTTGATGTCTTTAGTCCTGTAATATAGCTGACATGATCAGTTTTAAAATCAGGTGGTTTTATGAAGTTTTGCCCTGTTACTGAAATTGTTCCCCGTATTTAAGGTGACTAGTATGTTACATTAGATTTTTTTAAAATTAGGTATATTCCTGCTTTGTAAACTGAAACTGGGGAAGGGAGGGAGACTAAATTGGGCCTAAAGGCTTGGGATCTGCTGTGAGTTGCACAGGAAAGGCTTCTCTTCACCCCCATCTTAGCCAGCATCCAGAGGTTGCTGAGTTCCATTCCCACCTGCAGCTGCACACCCCAGATGTACATCTAGGCAACTAAAATGTGGTACACTGTAGTTGTTACTAAGCAGCTTCCTCAGGTAATTGATGGCTTAATAGTATAGCCAAGGGGTTTGGAAGACACTGTCAAGCTGCTGTTTTAGCTGGCTAGCTGGGAGAAAAAAACAGGGTTTTGTAGACACTGTTCTGTGCCTAAATCCAACTGTCCTTTTCATAAACCATTGTGATGCATTTCTGTGTTGGTCTGTGTTTTCTCCAGCTGGGTGCAACAGGTGTTGCTAAAATTAATAAATTTGAAGGTAGAAGTGGGGGGGGGCTGAAGTTTTGGTATTGCGCTTGTTTTCAAGTTAACCTAAAATTTGCACATGTTTCAAATATATCAGTTCCTTGTTTGAAGAATGCTCATTTTAAAACTTTCTGAAATTTTGAAGATGGCTTCAAGAACCAGATCTTCCTCAGTTTGTCAGTGTGTGTCCCTGTAAGTTCGTGTGATCTGTAATTGGGTATTTTTGGCCCGGGGACATCGAGTGACTGTGAAACGCAGGGAAAGTGTTTTAATATGACTGCAGCTGTGTGGGAAGCTGGAGATGACCGGTGTGTGTATTTATTTTCTGGTTGCCCTCTGCTGGTTCTGTCATGGAATGCCACCCCCCCCCAGGACTGGAATGTACATAATAGACAATTCAATATTATTTTTAGACTGTGAGCTCATTTGTGTATATGTATATAATTTTTTTTTTTTGGTTGATGGTCTGGGGCTAATTGCAAATGTGAGTGGTGACGAAGTAGTGAGGCCAAATGAAGAGAGAGGGATAAGCTGGAAAATGAAGGGTTTTTTTTTTTTTTTTTTTTTAAAACCGTCACGGTTTGTGTCTTGTAATATTATATATGTTGTCTGTAAATTTTCATGACACATGACCATGGAGAAGTTACTTGGGGACATCATAAACCCAAACCAAAGCGTAACAGAAGGTCTACAAGTAAAACTACAATTTAGCTTCTCGTATCTTTCTAGGTTATCATCCTCCTGTCATAATCTCTCATTTTCTACCTTCCCTCTGATGAACTGTGAATTAAAGAACAGTATGATCTCGCAGGAGGCTTTGTGTCAGTAAAGACAAACTCTTTTCGTTACACCACTCCTGTTTGACTTTTTAGCTCATGCTTGTATCGTACAAACTGCAAATAATTATTAAAAACGTAAATATTATAAAAGCTGGAAAATGTTTACTGTGCCATTCTGCTTGTATTGTACATGTCACTTTTAACCTTTTAAAATGTTCTAGAACTATATTTTGGGGGTAAAAAACAGGCTGAATGCTCTTTTTCGCTCTGAATAGCCCAATTTAAGATTGATAGGCAGATTCAAGCCAAATGTAAACAAAGATAAACAAAGATATTTGACACGTGGGGTGTACTGCTAAGCAAATTTGACATACCCAGAGTTAACTCAATTGAGCTAGGTTAACTAACCCTGATCTGTGGTAAATGGCCCTGCGTTTGTGAGCCATGATTCGTAGTACAGTGAACTCACATCATAGTACACTTCATGGAAGTTCACAGTGTTGCAGAAACATGATTTTTGAAACAATGGACCATTTTCTCAAAACTCTTCACAGAAATGCCCAAACTACTCAAAACATGCCAAAACGTCACACATGTCTTGCAAAAGCACTTCACTCAAACTAAACTCTTCTTAAAACAATGTCTTTGCATCAAATTCCTAAACGCAATCCAAATGTTCATGGTTTGCTCAGTTTAAGTAGTTTTGTGCATTTTCAGCTTGTACTGAAAATGCATGTACTGGCCAGTTTTGTTATAGAAGTCAAGTATGTGTATAGAGTATATCTAAACTTTAAACTGCACATGCAAGGGGAGGACTCACCGTTTTATTTCCCTCAAAAATACATAGTTCACATTTTCAGCTACACTTAGGCAAGACCAAAACAAAGAAATTAAGTTGCAGTAGATATTGTGAATAGGCTAGTCACAGGAAAAAAAAACACAAACAAGAGAGTAAATTGGTGGGGGAAAAAATATTTTGCTGCCTCCAGTTGTATAGTAGAATTAGGCTACAGCGCCTCGTCAACATCACAGATGATGTACACTGGGGAAAGTAGTGCATTGAGTGTGTAGACCCACTGTAGTGCAATTCATTATGGTGTTGCACTATGCACAGGTAAGCAGCCTCAGTGACAGGATAGGCTACCTTACCTGCATGTATTCATGGTACAGTTCTTTCAGTATTGTGCTGAACTGGCACTCTGTACAACTGCTTCATTCGGACTTGATGCTTCTACAGACCATGCACACTGACCCAGTTGATGTACCTGACAAAGGTGTATTCTGAAGTAATGTTGCTCTGTACCTGATTTAAACCTATAGTATCGTTTTGATTACCATATTGACAATGTGCTCAAGAACCGATGTCTAAATTAACTGATTTCAGATCAGTGTTTTTATTCTTGATGAATGAGTATTGCAATTGCTAGATGAATATGGCACTTTGAATAGCCATGCTTTACAAATTGAACATGAGAGTTTCATTTTGGATGTTGTGCATGATGTGGAGAACTGTGTGTTGTATTACAGAACTGTATGTGATGTTTTGAAAAATGTGGGTTTTGAGTGAATGTAAAGCAGAATGTGCTTGTAGCTTTGCAGACTGCCAAAGGATTCAATACGAGTGAACAGTCTCAATGATTTTGCATCGAGTACCAGTTTCAGTGTGTTAGCGATCACAAAAAACTAAAAATTATTTGAAGGAAATCCTAACTGAAAGAAGCAATTAACTGTTTCTCTTTATCCTCCATTATTTTTTTATGTAAGCAATTAGATTGAATGATGGTAACCTTGCATATTTTATGCATGTTAATGCTGAGATCACAGGTCAAAATTCATAATGTTTGATATGCATTGTGCTGCTTCAGTCAGATCCAGTGTCTGATTTCTGGCATCAGTCTGGTCATTGGCTCCGCTGTCTGGCGTTTGGTTGGTTGCATTCCCCATGTAGTCAACATGAAGGCAATATAAGATACCCATTGGCTGTCGGAATCCCTCGGCAGTGTGGCTATCATGTTCTGTTTCTGGCTTAGTGTTGTCACTGGCACCTGGAAAAGCTGTCTGCTTTCATGCACTTCCTGTACAGCATGGAACAGACAGACTATTGAACTGCAGGGCTGTCAATTTATTCAACCAGGGCTTCTCATCCATAATATCTGCCACAGTCAGAGCACAGCACTTTACATTCTGTGTAGCTTTAACATTCATGACATTTCTAAAAATACTAGAAAAAAAATCTATCCATCCACTTTCCAAACCACTTCATCCTATTCAGGGTCACAGGGGGGTCTGGAACCTATCCTAGGCAACAAGGCAGGGACATAGTCCTATACTATAGACAATTTGGCCAAGCCAGTTAGCCTATAGCACACGTCTTGGTACTACAGGAGGAAGCCTGTAAAGCACAAATAGAACACAAAAAATCCACGCTCACAGAGCCAGAGGTAGGATTCAAACCCCCAACCCTGTAGGTGTGCACCAGCAGTGCTAGCCACCATGCCCCCTACTAGAAAATAAATATTTACAGACGTGGACAAATTTGTGGTACCCTACCATGAAAAACAAAGAACCCACAACCATCTCTGAAATAACTTGAAACTGACAAAGTTAATGGCATCCATCATTGTTTATTCCACGTTTAACACAAGTCAGACTTTGCTTTTGATTCAACTGAATCTTTTACATAATAAAACAAATGACAATGGCATGGACAAAAAAAGATGGTATCCTTAACTTAATATTTTGCTGCACCACCTTTAGCAGCAATCACTGCCAACAAGCCATCTCTGTAGCTCACAATGAGACTTCTGCATCTGTCAACAGGTAGTTTGGCCCACTCTTCCTGAGCAAACTGCTCTGGCTGTCTCAGGTTTGAAGGGTGCCTTCTCCACACTGCATTTTTCAGATCTTTCCATAGATGTTCAATAGGATTAAGGGCAGGGGCTCATACAGGGCCATTTAAGAATAGTTCAATGCTTTTAGCTGTGTGTTTTGGGTCATTATCGTGTTGGTGGACTCATGACCTGCAACTGAGTATGTTTCGCTCCAGGATGGCTAGATAGTCTTGAGACTTCACTGTGCCCTGTACAGATTCAAGGTCCCCCGTGCCAGATGCAGCAAAGCAGCCCCAAAACATAACCGAGCCCCCTTCATGTTTCACAGTAGGTATGGTGTTCTTTTCTTTTAAAGCTTCTTTTTTCCATCTGTGAACATAGAGCTGATGTGACTTGCCAACAAGCTCCAGTTTTCTCATCAGTCCAAAGGACATTCCTCCCAGAAGTTTGCGGCTTGTCAACATGCATTTTAGCAAATTTCACACTGGCTTTTTTATGGTTTTCTTTCAATAGTGGAGTCCTCCTGGGTCCCCATTGTTGTTCAAAAGGCGACGGATGGTGTGATCAAACAGTGACGTACCTTGACCTCGGAGTTCAGCTTGAATGGCTTTGGATGTTTTCTTGGCTCTTTGTCTACCATCTGCACTATTCTTCTGATCAACCTGGGGTTGCGTTTCCTCTTGTGGCCACGTCCTGGGAGGTTGGCTACAGTCCCATGGACTGTATACTTTTTAATAATATTTGCAAATGTAGTCACAAGAACATGAAGCTGCTTTAAGATGGTCTAATAGCCTTTACCTTTAACATGGTTATCTATAATTTTCTTTCTAAGTGCCTCACACGACTCACTCCTTTACTTTCTCTGGTCCACGTTCAGTGTGGTGCACACAATGATACCAAAGTACGCAGTGGCAAGTTTTCTCCCTTTAAATAGGCTGAATGGCTGATAAAAAGATTGAAGACACCTGTGATACTAATTAAGGTTAAACAATTACTTTAAAACATGACTATAATGCAATCATTTATAACCTTTTTTAGGGGTACCAACAAATCTGTCCAGGCTATTTTAGCACATCTTTGTAAAATAAACAATAAATCATTTCTTTTCACAGTTTATTGGTTCAATGTATCACATACTAAAGTCATGCAGGTATATATGAGACAATTGCTTTTAATTTAATCATTTTTCAGATGGAATGAAGCATTGTTTCAATGAGCTGTAAGGGTACCAACAAATTTGTCCACGTCTGTACAATACGATACATAAATACAAGTACTGTCAAATATGATATTTCTAGTTTGCATGCCATTGAGCAATTTACATTGTCATCACCAGAAACTACAAACAGGTTTATAAATGTGGCCCTCCACACGTTTGCTGTTGTTATATGTACTGTACGTTTATATCTGTAGTGTAATTGTTTTGCAGCATGGGTGATGCTAACATGCTGCCTTTGTTCGTGTCCTTCTAAGTATTCTGTACATTTCATGTGATCTTTGTGGTTATCTGCATTGTGAAAACAACTTTGAACGTTATACCTCCTTTCTACTTCCATTACTACTGAAATATGGTCTTTGTAATTCCTCACTCTGTTTGTACACTCCCAGCCCCTGTAGTTCCTTTTCAGTTCTGGGTTACCCCTTCCATTGGGGTGATGTCTGGCATACTCCTGCTCCTCCCTCTCCTCCCTGCCGGCATGGACATATTCAGATCCCCTTCTGCCTCCTCGTCTATCCACATCGCCCCTTCCTGCAGGTCATTACGTGACCCCCCCCAGGCTCCAGCCTTAAAGGGGTTCATGCGAAATCTGGATTGGAAGGAGACCAATGAGAGGCTCTTGCTGCGGGGCTTGTTCCAGCGGCCAGCCCGAGCCCGCGCCTCGGCATCGCTCAGATCCCGTTCCTCCTCGTCAAGGCAGTCGTGTAGCAGTGAGCGAAAGACGCGAGGCACCTCGTGAACGTCGGGCTCAAACTCTGTCACCAGCTTCCTGAACCTGCAGGATGAAATTCGAGAGAGCCGTCAATGTTCGGTTCAGCTTTTCGGGCAGGGAGAGAACGCGTTGGGGTGGGTGGAGAAAAAGAAGTTGAGGAAACCATGAACATTTGGATCTGCCATCAGCAGGTCACGGGCTTAAATATAGCTGAATGCTGTAAACAGTTAAGTACAAACCACGACATCCGTTGTGTAAGATCCAGTGCTGTTTCACAAAGTAGCACAAGTATACATAAGCGTATACAGTGTATGTAATGGTCTTTTCATAACTATAGATGCTTCTTTAAGTTTTCAGAGCTGTAAATATGACACGTCATTCTATTTTCTACTCTAAACAGCTGTGTAACAATTGACATGGCAAAAATGCAAGTCTGAGGTACAGGGCATGTATTAGACACTGCTTAAATTAGTTTGTTTAGAAATGTTATCTCGACTGGTATGGTCTTGACTGGTCCTGGTCCATGACCACCTCAGGTTGAAGAACTAAAGCCACTCTAATGGGTGCAGCCCTACTTGAGTATGACAGGTCCACACTGGGATGGGGGGATTTTGGAGCAGAGGTTCTGTAGCTCCAGCACCTCCCCGGGGGATAGCTCAAAGGCTAGCTTGGAGCTGGCCTCAGCCAGCCAGGTGTAGTCCACAGCGGAAGCACGGCGCCGCTCCTGTGTGGCCCTCTCCAGCCGAAGGCGCGCTGCTCGCTTCAGCAGCGCCCCCAGCTCCAGCATGAGCGTATTGGTCACCAGCTCCTCCGCGGAGCGCTGGCCTGGGACCGCCGGTGCTACAGAGAATGCCGCGGACCACGGGAACATCTGGCGAGGGAGAATAACGACAGGAAGCTCACATAGGCTGCCTCACGGGTATTTACAGCACAGGATTAATACAGCTTTAACTAAAAATAAGGATAATGCTCTGCTACCACAAAGGAAAAATAGGAGGTTTTGATGACAGGTTGCCATCTATCACTACAAGCATTTCCACACTTTAAATGCAGATACATGCCTCACATATGCAGCGATACAATGCCCTTTAAACGCAAAGCAGACGATGGCACAAACCCTTTAGCTCTGCTACTGCTCTGGTAGGGAGTCACAATATTTCCACATACACTCTCATTTTCATGCTATGCAATGTATACAGATAAACAAGCAAACGAGAAAAGGTAAATAATAAATTCCTGCACCATACCTTAGTTGAATTTATGAAGATTATCCAGCATAAATGTTCAAATCTCAAATTGTTTTTTTCTCCACTGATGGAGTAGTTCAAAACTAAGATCAATAGTAATGAATCGTAGTATTACCCACGACTGTACAAGAAGTAGATTTAGAGATAGATGGATGGTAGATTTATTGTCTTTTTGTTAGCTATGATACAAGTGCATTGCCAGCCATCTCTGTAACTGTGAAGTGAATCCCCAGCAGTCTGTTTCTGCATGGCAGGCTCTCACAGTACATAATACTCGCCCTCAGTCGAGTGATGGCAAGCACATAAAGAATGTAATCCGCTTTTAATACTGGGCAATGGCAAGACCTTATTTACCTGATCAGCATTTTTCATCATGCCAGTGGGCAGCCCGAGTGCAGCTGTCGTTCCGGCACAATGCGATGCTGGTGCCACGTGCGCTGCCTGAAGGACAGAGGGAGAAATGGACTGCATCCACTGAGCAGGACCACCACCATCGCAACATATTTGCCTCCCTGCCATCGGGACCTCCTGCTTCAAGCCCAGTCTATGCTTCCAAACCCACTGTAACATCCTGTACAGGAGCTGACTAGCAGGATCTGAGCCGGCTGCGGTACAATGGACAATCACAGGCCGAGGGCCTCAATCCTGCTGGTTTTACCTGTCAGTTGGTGACCAATTCACATCTGGAACACAGGGTATAAGAAAGCTGCATTGGTTTAAATCAGGTGAATTTCAGCATATAGTAAAAAACAGAAACCCTTTATTACTGATTTATCAGCGGCAACTGTTTTGAAGACATAAATATAGAACAGAAATAATCTGATTATCATCTGGACAGTGATCTGATCCTAGTCTACTTAATCTCTTGTTATGAAATCATATCCAGCACAATATTATGATAATGTATTACATAAGAGTTGATCCTATGTATGCCACCTTCTTATTTGGTTATATTACAGAAAAGTTAATGGGTTTTGATTAGGCTCTTTTAAAATATCCACCCTAATACTCTGTTGGTGCTTATGATGTTGTAACAGGAGTGTCAGATTTAGATGAATATAAATTAAATGAAACATTTATCTGGTTCTTTTCTGTACTTCAAAAAAGTAGTATACATCTTGATTATTATTTATTGGAAATTTATTAAAAGCTTTAAACTGTTACAATATATCCACCCATCTAACTACTCTTCCTGGTCAGACTTATGGGGTAAGATTTATTAAATTTTAAGTTAAATTATATGCTTTCCTATTAGAATAGACATCTCTTAATAAAGCTACAAAATTATTTGCCTCCTCAATTGTCTGGAACCAATCTCAAGAAGTGTGCAGCACAAGTTACTCTGGGAGCACCCAGGATGGTAGGGCCGTCCATCTCAGGCACCACACGCAGCAGTTTCAGGGGCACCAATCTGCCTAACTACATGTCTTTGGACTGCAGGAGGAGAGTCCTCCAGATTAACGTGGGAAGAACACGCAAACTTAATACACAAATAGCAGGTGTGGGATTCAAACCCCCAACCCTGAAGGTATGATGTGACAGCTCAAACTGCTCAACGACAATATCACCTTAATGAAACGGTTTACCCAGGATCAGGGTTGGGTTTGATTTAAAATCACACATCATAAAAACCATCAAAAGACTGTTACTTAAAAAGCTTAGACCTTCAGTCATGGACCACCTATACCCTCTGCTGGTGACTGCTAGGCTCATATACAAGAGGAACTGATCTACATTCTCCACAGAGCTTATGCAAACTTAGAGAGGGCAGTCTTCTCAGGATCATGTTCTTCCAAGTTCTTCATTGTTTTCAACACCATCCAGTCTCTGAGACTGAAGAACAATCTCAAGGACAAAATTGTCTAATGTTCCTCTATCGCTGGATTCTAGCTTCCTTAGCAACATAATTATCCTGAATTATTTTTGTATCATTACATAAATGGGTACAAATACGAAGCTATTTCAACTGGTTCAGATAAATATGTCTGCTAAGCTTCATAATATGCATTACTCAATCTTATCTTACTGCTTATCTTGGTCAGGGTCACCTGGAGCCTACCTGAGGCAGCAAAGGACAGAAGGCTTTTTTTTTTTCTTTACTTCTATTAAGCTCTTCCCACAAAGCCTGCAAAAATTCCAAAACACTTAACAAAATAAGAGCAATAAACGAATTGGTAATCCATGGTTAACAAGGATGATAGACGAACTGTATTCCAATAACATCATAATAAATGATGATAACAATATGATATCCGTGTCATTTGTTGTACTACCTATAATAACAACAGCTGTAATAATCCAAATCAGAAAATGTTGGGACGGTATGGAAAATGCAAATAAAAAAAAACAGGGATTCTCAAATTTAATTTGACTTTTATTTCATTGCAGACACAACCCCATACCATGACAGATTCTGGAAGAATTTCAGTGTGCGCAAAGGGGAAGGGCGCAAGTCTAAGCTGAACACCCGTGATCTCTGATCCCTCAGACGGCACTACATCAAGAACCGTTATTCATAAATAGCTGATATAACCACATGGGCAAGGGATTACCTTGGCAAACCTTTGTCAAGCACTAGAATATGTAGTTACATTCACAAATGCCACTTAAAACTTTACTGTGCAAAAAAGAAACCTTATGTTAACCATGTCCGGAAGTGGCGTTGACTTCTCTGGGCATCAGGGATAGACCATCACACAGTGGAAACGTATATTGTGGTCAGACAAATCAGTATTCCAGATCTTTTTTGGAAGAAATGGATGCCATGTGCTCTCGACCAAAGACGAAAAGGACCTTCCAGACTGTTATCAGAAACAAGTCCAAAAGGCAGGGTCTGTCATGTTATGGGGTTGTGTCAGTGCCCTTGGCAAAAGTAATTTATACTTCTGTGATAATAGCATTAATGCAGAAAAGTACATTGAGATTTCAGAGCAACATATGCTGTCTTCAAGATGACATTTTTCCAGGGACGCCTATACATTTTTTAATAAGACAATGCAAAACCACATTTTGTACACATTACAAAGGCATGGCT
>JAACJT020000002.1:17154874-17176065 GCA_009936485.2 Gymnarchus niloticus | reverse complement strand
AAGCCGTTCAGGAACCCCCCCCGAAATTCCCGCCCGGCGGTTTCCATGGAAAGTTTTTTTTTTTTTTTTTTTATTAAGACCCCCCCCCCCCCCCCGCCGCTTCAGGGCACGTCACCCCCTCTCCGCCTCGCGCCTGAATGCGTTAGCTAACTGTTGTGAGCTCGTGCCGGCTAGTTACTGAGGCGCTGTGTAGTGGTACTCAACCGCTCATCGGTTAACACGAAACGACTAGTTGGCGAACTGAAGGAGGAGACACAAGTTCAGTTCACGTGTGGAAGGATAACCTCGGAAACTTAAGTGAAAAGAAGAGAATTACGGGGTAGGTGGACTAACTACACAGCTAGCAGTCCGTCTGGTTTAGCGACCTATTACAGATGCCTGTCTGCTGTAATTACGTGTGGAATAAGGCTTGGTTTACATCATTTTTGAAACCTTTAAGTACTTGGTTAACTTAAACAGATACAGTTACACATCCGGAGAGCTGTTTAGCCGAAAATATTCAAAACGATAACGTCGCATTTGAATTTAGTTGTTAATATCATGAGGACTATTGTCAATATTGTCCCATGTGGCTTGAGCTAATCTTGCAGTAGCTGTAAGTAAATGGTTTTAATTTAAACTGGCAAAAAATGTGGTAAATTTAACTAAGGACATTTGTGCAATTCAACTGATTTTGACCCATAAATAGGCGATTCGTGTTTTAACAGCTAACTGATTGTTCCTTTAATAATGGGTAACCTGAAAGCTATGTGGATGTCATCTAGGTAACTGTAATATTTCACTGTATAGCTCTAAATTGAAATAGCTTCTTCCACCTGAAAATAAAAACTTCTTTTGTATGAAAAGGCTGCCTGACGACCACGTCGTTTGATCTGTTAATGGCACGTCGGTGTGAATCGCAGCTGGCGAGAGGATGGACGCTTCATTGGCGGCGGCTTTTAAATGTTAACTAGATTAACACGACTGTAGATTTTCGTGCATATTAACATTCTGCTTATGTCCTACCGGTTAGACTAAGATAATCTCCATTGTTTGCAGCCGTAAACCGACGATAAACATCTGCGGCACAAAAGACCTGCAGTTCCCTAAAACCCAGTGATGGGACAAATGAGGCTTCAGATCCCTTGGTGGGCGGGAGTATGATGAACTAACCAATCAAGTACTGGCGATACCTTTGATTGACTCTGTAATCGCCCACCCACCACGGGTTTTGAAGCCTCATTTGTCCCATCACTATGAAGACCCACGGCTCTGGTTTTGAATGGTCGTAGTACAGCAACATTTTACTACAGACAGCGACTTAAAAGATGCATTACAATGGATAAGACACTAACATCAACTCTCTTAATTTGTATATGGTGCTCTATAGTCTGATGCTAAACGTTGAAAATTGTGATAGTGTCTAGTTTTTTTGATCATCATTTGGCTACCACAACATAATACTAAACACTCTTTTGTCAAGTTATAAGTTACTGAGGTTCTATTTCCCACAATAGGAAAGTTTTTGCTAGATGTACATGCTTGTAAGCTTTATATAGGCCTATTTTTAGTTCTCTTTGCCCACATGTATGTTTTATCACCACCAGTTTCACATAGTTTTTGCCTGAGGTACATGTTTTCATGTTCCGAGTGGTTTAATTATGCATAGAGTGCACACACAGATATTTATTCACAATCCTGATTGTCTTCATTCCTGGTTCTGTGTTCTTCCTCGTAGCACCTGGGTGTGTCTCCCTTTCTGGGTTTCTGGTGATTTGTTGTGTGGTGGATGGATTTACTTATCTGGATTCCTTTTAATTTTAAAGTGGCATGCAATTTCTCTAGGTAAATCATTTCCGAGTCTGGGTGCTTCTCTATTTATGTTTTTTTTTTTTTTTTTTTTTTTGCTGTTGTTGTTATTAAAGCTCTCCTGTATCTCCCAGCTGATTGTCCTTTAGCCCAGGAGAGAGAAGTTGCTTTATTTTGCACCATTATGTTTCCATGGGGAAATAGACAAAGGTAGAATCACACTGCTCATGTTGTCTGATTTGCTTAGAGGTGTACTGACGCAAACAACACACAGCATGCATTTATACAGGTGGTAGTGAGATCACACCCCTGCTTTGCATGTTGTCAAGGACATCGCAATGATTGTGCTGACTTCTTTTTCTGATTTTCATCACATCTTAGTGTTTCAGTGGGATGGCCTGAGTTCATACTCCACCTGGCTGGGTACACAACACAAGGTTCTGAATGGTGCTGCCATGAGCTGGACTGTGGACGACTGGATGGCAGGCCTGTCGGGCCGGGCCCTGCAGAAGGTGCGGGAGTTAGAGGCCCAACAGGAGCAGTTGAAGAGAGAGAAGCAGCAGAGGCAGCTGAAGCTGGATAGCACTGAGGCTGCACTCAGCAAGCAGAAACTTAAGGTATGTGTGTACAGTACAGGAACATTGACATATAAAGATGGAAAAGTAAATGCATGGCAAGGCTGCTGTAACTCGGAGAATGAGGAAGATAATGCAGTTTATTTTTAAAATAAGATATCCTGATATAAATACGTCAGTTGGTTTTTAATGACACAGACAAGGAAATACTTGCTAGCTTTATAGAGTAAATTGTCATGGACAGGATTCATAATGTATTATTGAATTGCTTATCTGATATTGTATTCTAAGCTTTGTTTTGTTACGATGGTTTTCACACCAAGATTTCTGTAGGCTCAATTTAAGCACTTCGCACAAGGGCACAAGCGGTGTACCAGTTTTGTAATCTCTCTGTGATTGTATAACTTCTGTAACTCCTGTCTGCCTGCAGTATGATGAGGTACGCTCAGAGCTGACTGTGGCCCAGCGGGATTTGCAGAGCTCCCAGAAGGAAGCGCAGGCAGCCCTCAGGGCCCAAGAGCGCCTTTCCCAGGAGCTGCAGGTGAAGCAAGCCCAGGTGTGCAGCCTCGAGGGGCAGCTAGATGCAGCCCGTACTCTCACGCACTCGCTGACACAGGCGGTCAAACGGTGAGAGATTCTTCCATTGTGTTTGAGCCACACAAATGCTCAGTTGTGCCAGCAGGACATTTTCTTTTGACTCATCTTGAGTTAGCTTCATTGATGTTTGTAGAGAAAGGGACATCACACTGATGCCATGAATTCAATGGAAAGTGTATGGGATGTGAAGATGGGGTGAACAGTCGGCAAATTTATTTGCAGTTTCCTATTTGAGATGCTGAGTTCAGGTTTGGAGGAGTTACTTTCACCAGAGCTACCATGTTTTGAAAGGCTGTGTTTACTCACCAGATTGGAGGCAGAGCTTGAGAAAATGCAAAATGCCAGCAGTTCTGGGGACTCGGCGCTGTTCTCCACTCCCTGCTGGAGCATGTCCTCATCAAGGGACAATGGTGACAACCCAGTGTTTGTCTCCTCCTCTCTCCTCTCATCTTTCTCTTTGTGCATCAGCACGATCCCATAACCTTGCCTCATTGTTTTATCCTCAAAGATTCATCTCTTGTTGCCCGCCCTCTTTCTGTACTTGTGTTCTGCAGGCTCACAATGGGATGAGAGGACACAACACATAGGAGAGGGTGAAATCAAAACCCGGCATGTCCGAGTATGAGCTAATTATTCATTCAAGAGCTTCAGTCTCTGATATGTCTTCTTATCCAGGTTTATTTGGTCATCTTAATTACTTTTTTTACTATCCTCCAGCAACTGCAGTTTGGTGATTGTAGTCCCAGCCCACCACTGAGTGGGACTATGCCCTCTCAGCTACCACACAACTCCACACCTGTCCACCAACCAACCCAGCAGTCAAACTGCTTGACTTCCTCGGCTGTATTTCCGTGGGAGAGAGAGGATGCGCCATCTGTCTCAAAGGGGAGGCCTGTCTCATCACGACAGACCAGCTATGAAGTCAGTGATTTATGGGGCCAACAGGACTGTGGGATGGAAAATGACCTCAGAAAAGAAATTGATGGTATGTGGCATTGATTGCCATTTTTTGCCATATTTAAAGAGGCTTGGAAAATTAAAAAATCTTTGCATCTTGTTTAACTTTTGTTGGAACCCAACATTTCACCAAACGTTAAACAAATGCATATTCTAGGGAGTTTTACGTAGGTTTATACAAACACAAAATAAAATTAACTTGCCCCCATAATTCTTCTGTTTCTTTGCACTGTCAGTCACTTAAACGAACTAGTCTGTTGGTGGCTCACTTTTTCTGTACTACATGCCCAGAGACAGAGAACACAAACATCTCATACTGCACTGATGTGGCATGTGTTACCAGGTACTTGCATCCTCCCGTACTAATAAGCCGATATTGGCGGCATCAACAGTACATTTTCCTTTTAAATGATTTTGGAGAGCTGATCTGCTTGGTAATAAGCAAATTCATCTTGAGATTTCTGGCAGTAGTAACAAATAACTTTGTTTTTATTCGGAGAACCATCTGGGAAGGATTCATAATTAAATTTGCCATTTAAAAATAGGAATCGTCAATACCGATAACAGAACCTTAAATATAACCTGATGCCTATCCGATTATCTTTTGTTTTGTTTTACAAATATAAAGCTATATGTAATATATCCCCCTCAAATGGTCAAACTGTGTAACAAATATTCTAATTTCTTAAAGGAATAATTATAAAATTAAATTTGGGTTTGGCAACATGAAATAAGGCTTGTCTGTGTATCATATCGGATTATAACTTAATTTTTTTCGATAACTGTTTTTGGTCAGTATTGGCACTGATATTCAATATCGGATCATGATATCTCTGTTTAAAAGACCAGTTGCTACTTTTTAAATAAAATGTATTTTTCAAGCAACTTGGCTTTACTTAACTAAGAATTATGGATGGTTAAAAAGATCAAACCTGAATAATGCATTCACGCCATTGAAAAAATTAACAGCTTTAATAACATAAGACATTTTGCTAAAATGCAGCAGGTAAAATGTTGCTGATTGGTCCGTAGGTGAACACGTGCGTCTGCTATTATTACTAGCATTTTGAATGGAAATGCTGTTATGTGGCTGTATTCATAAATGATCTGTTTCTGCTGCATTATGAAATCAGATCCAACTCAGAGCAGAGCTCTGGACCTTTTTGGACCTTTTAGGAAAACTCGTCAACAAATATTGCATAGTTCAGTATCTTAACATTATGGAGCTCCAGTCACCTGCCACCCTGACCGTTTAATACTAGAAGCAATTTAATTTCACACTGCCATCAGTTAAATTACCAACCAAACAATCTGTAAAGAATGAAAAATCTGCATAACTTTTTATTCGTATATTTTTTTGATTGTGAAAACATCAGCAGTCAGTTTAGTACAAATGTGCTTTTTAAGATAACATTTTAACTGGTCTATACATGCTTGCTGAGTGTACATATCGCTGCCATAATACCATAGAAGCTTTTTGCCAGTAGACCACCTTCAACTGTTACCCTTATCTGTGTTTCCTCAGAATAGGGAGCAGGGGAATGGCATGACAATGCAAACAGGCTGTTACAGCAAGGGGGCTGTATGTTAATGCCAGTGTTGGACAGGGCATGCCAGCAGCTGAAATTTAGGAATCTAATGTTTATCTTTCCATGTTAGTTCACATGGAAACATTGAAATCTTTGGGTATTTTGCATTTGCTGTTCCATCATCACAAATGGCAAGTTGGTTACCAAAGTGGAGATAGGCATGATTGTTGTGGCACTTGCTTTGGCCGTGTTGCCATGAAATGACTATTAGACTTGGAACCTCAGGCTGCCTTTTCCTTGTTTGTGAATTATGTGTCTGATTTTTATTTCCCATGGTGGGCTTTCTTGTCCCAGTGTATGTCACCATGGCAGCTTCCTGTCCCCGTCGTCATAGCTCAGAGGCCCTACCGAGCTAGTCGACATAACAACAGGAAGACACTGTGCTGTGGATACAGATTTGACAAACAGACATCCATAGATGCTGAGAGACACATGTTTATACCCAGAGTAGTAGCTCTCATGCACTGAATGCTGATGTTGCCAATTTACAGAAATTCCAATTTGTTGCACAACTACCCTCTTGCCTAATTCTTTCAGTTTCTTATTTTTATGTGTTTCAGGAAGATGTCCTTTAAGAACAGGCCGCAGTTCTTGTTTAGAGACCCGTATTTTTATTGCCACCAGGAAGTTCACAATCCATATAATAATGGTAATGATAGATAGTCTATACATACAAGCTGTAGTCTGCTCCAGCTGCAGCAGTACAACAATCTAGTTGAGTTTCTGAACCCAGACATTCAGGCTGTGAAGTATGCATGAGTGAGAGCTGTGTTTGCTCAGTGCATCAGGCATGAATGCCTGCTATTGTTTTCCAGTCAGTTCTGTCAGTCTCAGCTGCAGTCATCCAGCATTATGAGATATTCTTTGCCGCCAAAAACTGGTATAAATGAATGGGTGATTTTATGTTTTTTAAGTGGTACTTGCTGTAAACTTGTAAATCCAACTGCAAAAAAGGTATGTGTTATGGGATAAAATTAACCTTTTTTTTTAAAAAAAAAAAGAAGCATTTGAACCACTGGAAAAAGAGTGCTTGTTGTCTGTGTGTGACATCTGTGGTATAGAGTCTGGCAGCATGAGTCATGCTGCACTGCCTGCCCTTACCAACTCGTAGGATAAATAAAGAAGTAGGCTACAGTGATTCATTATTCTGATCTGGGTGTTTTCATGTGGCTTGAGATGAGGTGTGACATTAGGGTTGGCTGGTTTAGATGAGATGTAGCAGATTTCAGAAGTGTTTTAATGTACTGTGAATTATCTGTTTAGACTACAGTGGCATCTCTTTGACTCTGTGTCTCAGTCCAACGCTCAGAGATCCAGAAGCTGCAGACATGGGTCCAGTCTCTGGAGCAGGAGGCGCGGTCTGCCTCAGACCAGCGCCGGGGCATGGAGGCCCAGCTGACAGCAGTACGGGCGCAGCTGGTGACTCGGGAGCAAGACTTGACTCGAACCAGAGAGGAGCTCACCCGGGCGAGTGCTTCCCTGGAGAAGGAGAATGGCAAGGTGAAATGAGAGGCCAGTACGGAGTTAGTCCTGGGGAATCCACTTTTGATTATCACAATGCGTTGTGTGTTCACACCTAATAAAACCTGACTGCATCCCATATGATGGCTTCTAAGCTATATATCCACAATCTCTAAAGGTCAGGCACTGTTAACTGCACATTTTTTCCATTGTGTGTGCCCAGAATAGTTGAATATCGATTCATTAATCACAAGTTAATTCTTGAACAATGGAGTTTGAACCTATGCAGGTTTTGCATTATAGTAACGGCAGAGGTATTAAGTTTGGCCAGTGTGAATTCAGCCAACCGGTCTTCTGGAACCCTGTACTTTGTTTTCTTCTTTAAAGAGTGGTAATGCAATATAAATGATACAAATAAACTGCCGAGTATTCTGACCAGTTGAAATAGGGAGATGAGATTGAATGAAATCCAGAGTACTCAACCAACAGAACTTAGCACTCTTGGCTAAGTGGATGATAAACCTGTGTGAGCACCAGGCTTTGAGCAGGAACTAGCAGGTGTTAACTGACTGGTTCCCGCTCGACTAGCAGGCTGTGACTTGGCTTCTTGCTCAGGTGCTGGCTGCTGAGCAGAGGCTGAAGCAGCTCCAGGAAGAGCTGAGCTGCCTGAGGCAGAATGCAGAGAGCAGCCGTCGCAGCGCTGAACAGAGCAGGAGAGAAATGGAGAAGGACCACCACAGGGTACAGGGCTCCCACTGAGTCTGTCTGTCCCTCACCGTGAATGTTGGAGTGAAAATCAGTGTGTTTCTCTGAGTCATAGTGTGTGCCTGCAAGTCACACAGAGGACAAACAGGAGCCGCCTGTGCCGGTGGCACCGTGTACACAAGACGTCCTAAACGTCTCGCGCGCACTGGCTGGTGGCTCACCTGCTCCTGAGAGAGACCGTGTGTGCGCGCTGTGTGTTGAGTGGCCGTTGTCACCCCTGGCAGGAGCTGCTGGAGCTGCAGAAAGACAAGCAGATCATGGAGAGGGAGTATCAGCAGGAAGGCAACAGGCTAAAGCAGGAGGTCCAGAGGGCACAGACGCTCCACAACACGCTGCAGGCACAGTGTGACAAGGTACATGCCAGCACATGCGCGTCTAAGCGAGGCTAAGGCACTCTCTTGCTAGCATAAAAGTACATTAACTGTATAAAAGTAAACCAAAAAGTGTATTAAACTGAAATGAGGGAATGCTTTGGGCACAGTATTGGGACACTCAGACATTCATAGAGCTTAAATTGGGACTGTCGAACAGTTACATGGTCGCTGACCTTTCTGTGTGCTGGAATCTAAAACAGTCGTGTTGCATAAGACTGTTTGGAAACTTGTCTCCTGTCTTGCTGCATCTCCTCCCTTTCTTGGCTGACCTGGCTTTTTTCTCTGCTCTCTGACTTACTGAACTAATGTTACTTTCTCCTCCTTTCTGTCTTTCAATTTTCCTTTCTTTTTTTCACACAATGGAGTTTTGAGGCCTCAAGGTTAGTGAGTTGGTGTGTGTGTGTGATATGTCAAATATATTTAGTTTGAGGTACAAGCTTTGCCTACACATTAGTGTCAGCTTTTCGTTATAGGGAACGAGGTTAGGGGGAGGGGTGCTGTGGCATTATGGGAAGGCCTTTGGGACAGGGAGGGTTTAGAGGATGTGGGTTGGAGGTCAAATGAACAGCATGGGGGGGCAGGGAGATGGGGAGGGGCACGGATGATAACAGTGCAGTGAGTAACTTAATACTCTCTCGCTAATGCGAACTCTCAGACACTCAGACCTGCCCTGCAGTAAGCCAGTTGCAACTCCAGTTATTCATATAATATTGTTTTGCTTGGTAGATGTTTTGTCTAGGTCATTCTTGAACATTTTTATTGAGTGTTTCACCAGAACTTTAATTGGTGTTATGCAGTTGTCACTAATAATCTTGTCTTCTTAATATCTGTAGTATGACAGATTTATTTTTTAGTAGAGGCAAGTGAGTCATTTCTAAACTCTCAGAATCACTATGTCTATCCTAACTTTTTTTACGTTTGTACTTGTATGATTATGGAAATCACAAATTTATTTGGATTTAGATGGCAATTTTCCTGCAGTTTGCATCTTGACTGTCTTTAAGAGTATAGTGTACTGCATGGGGGTGTGCTCTTTGGTACTTTTTTCCTAACTTCATCTCCTTTTGGTCTACTTATTTTCATTCCTTCTGTCTTCTGAATCCCCTTTGAGTCCTCTTAAACCTCACCGTGCTCATTCATCTATCTCTAGCTTATCCCTCCGCTCTCTCATTAACCCCCCATGCCCTTTCTGTCCAGGTATCACTACAGAAGCAAGCTGTAGAGAAGGATCTGGACACAGTGAAGGGGAAGCTGCAGTGGACGGAGAAGGAGCTACTTGAAAAGCACAAGTTGGAAGAGCAGATGCAGTGCAAGTTGGCGGTATGAAGCTCCGAAGGGTCGCTCTCACATGAAGCGCATTTTGAGAACACATTTGTCTACATGTGATGGCGGTCTCGTTCAGAGAATTATGGAGCCTTCACTTGTCAGTTAGCTGGTATTTGGCTTATTTGTGTCTCACTGCATGCAATGCATGTCCCATGCTGCAGGAGGCGCTTCGAGAGCAGGACAGCTTAGCCGTGAGACTGGAACAAAGTGAACGGAGGGCTAAGGGCCTGGAGGAGGAAGTGAAGAGGCTAACACAGGAGTGGAGCGAGGCTCTGAGAAGGCTGGAAGAGCTACAGGGTGAGGAGGCCCAGCCATGACTTCTGTAGGCCCCTGGAATCTGTCCGTTATGTAGGGAATGTTGGCCTATGAATGTTAAGCACCTGTAAGGTAATGTGTAAAAATGCTTATGCAGTGACCTGGCATAGACTCAGCGTCTGGCATATAGGCTTGCATTCACTTAAAGAATTAAAATCTTTGAAAGTTATTTATTTATTTTTCTAAAATGACTGTAGTCTATTTCTAGCAAAGGTCTGTCAAAGGCAGCCCCTCCTAGGTGGAGACGAATTTGATTAGAGTTACAAATAAATTGAGGACATTTTCAGAGCAGGCTGAAAACACCAGGTCACACACACAAATCCACATAAATTTCTACCACATCCGATTTTTGTTATATCATATGTCTTTTATGGTTACTCGTGCATTGCTTACAAATGCTTAATCAACACTGCTGGCTTTTGAAGACATGCATTTCTTACTTTTTGCGTCATTTTTGTTAATTCACAAACTATGTATTAGTGCTGCCCCCTGCTGAACAGATGTTGTATTTTGTCAACATAATCCACTATGATGATGGTTCGACTTGACTCATTTCTGTTTTGCAGTCTGCATAGATCATACAGGCAGCTGTTCCTTCAGACTTTTTTTCTTTTTACTTGAGGGTGGGTCAGTATGAGAATAATTGTGTTACTAGAATATCACTACAGAATTATTCTTTCTAAACTTGTATTTTTAAGTAATTTCAAACTAATTACAAGGGTAATATCCAAATTTATCCACTTGTTCTCTGTCCTCCACAGCAATGAAGCTTGCTGTCCCTGCCACAGAGGAGGTTCCTGTTCGGTTCACCCCAGCTGGTGACAACTTTCCTCCATCAAACTCCCGCCATGAGCATCTCCAACAAGCACCGCTTGTACAGAGAAAGAAAGCTCCTAGTCAAACTCCAATAAGGGAAAATCATGAAGTGGAGAGGATAGAAGGCACCATCAAGGCAAGGTATCCTGCTGACAGAGAGCCGGGGGAGGGTATCGACTCCAGTGATATAAGGGAGCTTGGGGCTCAGACAACAGGAAAACCTGCGGGTGGAGACAGAAGGCAAAAGGATGAGGATGGGAAGACTTGTGAAGATGGAGTGGAGGTGATTCCTGAAAGAAGCCAACGGGACATTGAAGGCATTGGAGCGTCTGTAAAAGAACAGAATGACATGAAGTGGGGGAATGCTGAACTCAGAGAAGTAAGAAAAGCAGATTATCACCACGATGATGACCAAGTTGAAGCCAAAGCAGATGAGAGCCTGCTAATTTCCTCCACTGACCAAGACGGACACAGTCAGCCAACTCTACAGGATTTAAAGAATCAGGACACGGCTCTAAATGATGAGCTTCTTGAGGTGAAGCGAGAGCTGGAGCGGAGGCTAGAGGACCTGGAGGCCCAACGGAGAGCGGAAACAGAGGCCAGAACCAGGCTGAAACAGGTGAGCCGCAAGCACTCCTCTCAGTTGGAGCAGTTGAGGCAAAAAGCACAGGACCTAAAGGGTGAAAATGAGAGGCTGGAGAATGAGCTGGAGGAGGAGAGGACAGAAAGAAGGAGGATTAAGGAGGCCATGGATGGCCTCGAGCGGAGGAGGAGGGAAGAACAGATGGATGTGGAAAAGGAAACTAAGGAGACTGTAATACTCAGGGAGGAAGTTACAAAACTGGAGTCACAGCTCCGCCAAGTACAAGAGGAGCAGGAGAAAGAGAAAGACCTGAGGAAGCAGGATGAGGACAAGAGAAGAACAGAGAAAGAACATGAGCTGGAGAGGAGGAGAACTCTCACAGAGCGGATTGCAGAGCTAGAGGCTGAGTTAGTGGAGCTGCGAGAGAATCGGGACAGGGAACCTGGCAAAGGGTTTGGAGAAACATCTGACAATACTGAGGACTCCAACAACAATACTGACACTGTTACTACAGACTCTTCACCATGTCATCACTCCTCTCAGTCTGTGGACCCACAGAGCAAAATGCCTTTCAGCCACAAGGAAATTAACAATAAAGATCAGGTAAAACCAGGCAGTGACTTGGACAATCCCTTGGAAAAAAAAGGGGTGCAGGAGGCTGTGGAGAAGATACTGTTTCAGGATGAAACGGTCCAATTGGTCCTTGAGCTGGAACGTCTCAGGAGAGCCTGCGAGGCCTTGCAGAATGAAAGGGATAAGGAAACTGAAAGAGCCAGGCAGGCTCATGGCAAGCTGGAGGCCCTTCAGACCCAGGTGAACAGCCAGACCCAGCAGCTGACACTTGCCTTTGAGAGCCAGAGCTGCCACATACAGGATTTACTGCAAGAGCTCAAGGAGAGAGACAGTGCCCTCCAGAGGCTGGAGGGGGAACTGCAGGCCTATCAAGCAGAGATAGAAATGCTGAAAGCAGAGAGGCAAGAACTGGAGTTGGAAGGCAAGGGCCCTGAGCAGGTTAAATCTGTGATGGATGTTGCAGGAACACCAAACCCCCAGCTGAATTCCTGCAGAGCAAAGTGTGAAGCTATTAAGAGCATGCTGCAAACTAAGAATTTGCATCCTCCTGTACTACTTGAACAGCAAGGATGTGATGACAGTGCAGGTGTACAGATTTTGGAAGGGTTGCTTTGTGGGACAGTAGCAGAAAACAAAGAACTGCAATCAAAACTTGAAGCACTAACACATTTAAACGATTTCAGTCACATTTCTTTAAGCACTGAGCCAGGTGATCATGTAGATGGTGACACAACACACAAATTAATGGAACTGTTACAAGCTGCTCAGAATGAGCTAATCCATTTGAGAGATGAGAATAAAAAGCTGGTGTCTACATTGGCAGAAGTTACACCTCTGGGCATGAAGGAAGACGAGCCTTTTGATCCTAAGGTTAGAATGGGTTCACTTGATAACAGAGAGAGTGAAGCTGCTACCAAGAGATCCATAGAGGAACTGCATCCTGCACAAACAGACTTGAATCCAACCTTTTTAAATGAACATGGACTTTTGAGAGTAGAACTTAATGCAGCAGCAACTAGAATGGTGAATCAGGAGGAGCCTGGACAGAAAAGAGGAGGCATTGAAGATCATCAAAGTAATGGGCCTTGCAGCCTTGCAGAAAAATTGCTGTTAAGTACACTGCTGGATGAAGAACTAAAATTGAAGTCAGAGCTGTGTGTGCATTCGGGAGGTGAATGGGTACAAGCAGAGGAGCAAGATGTCAAAGCTGGAGGGGGCACAGGCAGGTCTGAGATGAACCAGGATGAGTTAAACCAGTTGGAGAGGGAGAAGGCCAAGCTTGTCCCCCAGATAGCTGTGATTTCATGCCTCAGGAAGCAGGCTGCTGCTGCAAATACCAGTGGTGAAGAATCTGTGTCTTTGCACAGTGCCCATGAATCAATAACACTATGCAAGGAGTTCAATACTTCTGAGGAAGGTGAAAATATTTGTGGAAGTAAAAAGTTGCATAACACAGACAAGTTCAGTGCAGTTATACAAGAATATGTAAATGTTATTATCACATTGCTAGGAGAATATAAGACCTTACAAACCTGGGCTTGTTCTGAGAGTCCTCTTGAGAAGCAGGAGGAGATGCCAACCATCTCTGGGGGAGTGCGGAGGTGGATTGATTCCGTAATTAGTGCCTTAGGCAGTGCAGAAGGTATCGAGAAATTGCTCTTGGCCCTTCCATTGTCACAAGGTTCACAAAAGATGAGTGAAGTGAATGGGGCAAAAATAATGGCTGTCCAAAGGTCATCAGTACAGCTCCCTGATCAAGACCTGAGCACTACCATTGAAGAGCTAGATTTGAAGATCGTGGATGCCCACATGATTCAGACAGAGGCTGAAGGGAGAAGCTTGATATCACATGGAAGGAGCCACACAGGTCACTGCTTGAGTGAGGCAGTGACAGTCACTGGGGCAGAGACAAAGCTATACGATGAAAGCCAAGGAGTGCAGGATTGTGACACACAGAGCAGGCCTGAAGAGGATGGGAACCCCCCTTTGCAGATCACAATTCTGCAGCAGCAGGTATGCTGCCAGAATTTGAACCAGTGTTAGTGACATAAATATATTGTATAAAGGGGTGGCTTGCTGGCTCAAAGGTGGAACACTGTTGCCACCCACCTCTAAGGCTTGGGGTTTGAATCCCACCCTCACCCTGTGTGTGAGGAGTTTGCATGTTCTCCCCATGTCTTTGTCCAATCACATAAGAGTCATAAAGAGCATTTTATTAACAGGAGCCAGTATCTTTTTGTGTTGTTCCACTGATTAATAATGCATTGTGAAAAGTATAGGTGAAGGACAAATCTTTTGTTAAGAAAATGCGTGTGTATGATTGTAATTTTATTTTGCCTCTGTCCATAGTTATTGGAGCTGCAGGCTGTAGTCTCAAGTCTTGTTGAGGAGAACAAAAGACAAGCGGAGGAACTGGAGGTCTGGAGGATGGCTAGAGACACTCATACCACTGTCTCTTTTGGAGAGCCTGTTATTCACACAAGCACTGGCTCTGTAATGGTGGTCCGGGAAGACCACGTGTTTATCTCCTGTAGGGATGGAAATCTTGTGGAGTCTATGCCCAATGCAGAGAGAATGGCAGAAGATGACAGGAAGCCAGTCTTCCTTCCAGAAGCAGCTGCCAGAACAGCCCCTGGAGGAACAGGAACTGGTGATCCCTTGGGAGCATACGGTGACAAAGGAATAGCCCCAGTTTCTATTGAGGTGATCATCCAGTGTTACCTTGCTCAAATCAAAAAAACTGAAGCATTTGTGACAAGGGTGTTAGAGTATAAAAATTTTGAGTATTGTAATAAAAAAATTTAAAGAAATCCTAACATTCAGACTGATCCCAGTAAATATTGGAATGCTCCACTCAGTTTCACATTCTCCCTTTATCTTTTCAGTTGTCAGCAGCTGATGGTGATGATTTTAGAGACTTGAAGACCAAAGCAGTTGCTCACAGAGAATTTGGGTTGAACACAGAAACTTCCGATAGCAGCAATAATGATACAAGCATTCAGATATCCGTGAAAGATCATCAAGACCGAGCCATAGATATGCAACACAGAACAACCAAACAGGCTGACATGGCCGTTTTACTAAATGGCAAAGAGAATAAATTAAGTGCAACTGTGTGGAAAACTACAAGCGAAAAGATCAAAATGGCTGTCCAAGAAGACGACTGGACCGAAGCCATTGTTGACCCAGAATGCCAGGCCAAAGTAAACAGTAACGGGGAAGATCCAACATGCACTTTGCAGGACGCGGAGATGACGAATGAAAGAGGAGCAGCAACGGAACCCGAAGGATTAGACCTTGAACAAAGTGAGGGTAGCATCTCTCAGGGAGTAGACAGTGCTGAAAGCACTGAAAATCTCGGGGAACACAGGGAGAGCCAAAAAGAGTGGAGGAGCATGGGCACTCAGACTGAAGGCATGAACAGAGACACAGTAACGACTCTCCTGACTGCATCTCCTGGAAGTCTGGAGATGCGCCACGCGATCACACAGACAGAAGGTGGAGAGAGCAAGGCGGTGGAGGACACGGGGACAGATTCTCCACCTCTGTTGCCCGTGGATACAGCCACCCCCATGGCGGGCAGCCTGAGCCTGCTGTCCAGGTCCTTCCCCATCCCCGCTGACCCTGCCCGGCTGGCTGAGAGAATCAGACGGAACCGCAGTCGCATGTCAGCTGCATTTGATGACACCGAGTATGAGCCGTATGGGCTGCCTGAAGTTGTGATGAAGGGTGGGTGTCCCTGACAGCTGTACACTGAATGGGCACGTCACTGCAGCAGAGCCTGTTCTGAGTTAGGCAGCAGCAGAATAATAACAATTTAATAGTCATTAATTACACGACTGATAAAACAGTTTAGATAACCTACAGAATACACCAGTAATAATTTGGTAGCCATTTTTGGTCAATAAATTTATGATTTGTCTGTGAAAATTGGTGCCCCTTTGAGTACCATGTATGTAAACACAACTTTTGTTTCCTGCCAGGTTTTGCGGACATTCCGAGTGGTCCAGCGTGTCCCTATGTTCTCAGAAGGGGGCTGTTGGGGACCGACGCCATGCCTCTGCCGTTGAGAGAGCAAGAAAAGAGGGGGCAGGAAGATGAGGCAGACCCATGACACACAGGTGTCCCTCTGTCCTGTCGACATCTTCATAGCAAACATGTCTGGACACATGGATCATAGCTTAGTGGGTAGGGACCATAGCCTCACATCTCCAGGGCTGTGGGATTGATTCCTACACCAGCTCTGGGTGCTTGGAGTTTCTGTAGGCTCCCAACTAGGGTGGCCCAAAAAACTCAATGTTCTGCTTCTGGCCAAGACACCCCCTTAGTTTTTTTCCTCTTATCAAATTCACTATTGTGATAAAATTCCTGCTTGGCATGGAAATGGGAAGATGTTGCTCACTTACCCATGAAGACAATACTGTTTACCAAGGATGAAAATGAAAAGCAGTTTGTGCTTCGAATTGTGGAAACAAACAAAAAGCAGTTCCTACACAAACGACAAAAAACGTCTGCCATTGAAGCTCTGCAGAAGCAGTACCTGTAGTGAAGTTTCACTCTTTTCAGCAAATGGGACATTCAGTTCAGAGTGTGAAACTCCCTGAAATACTCAGCATTTATGTTTGGTTAATGTTTGAAAAACTGAGTCATTAGTCAAAATCAAATGGTAACAGCTTTTCATTATGATTTTTCTGCACTAATCCATAATTAGCAGGTTATTATGCCAGCGAGCATTGTCTTCCAATAGGAGTTAAAAGCTGCAATTTTGTCTCGTCATTACTGTTGATTAAATGTAACCAAATGAGAGGGTGTCTTGGTATGCAGTTCGATATTCAGTCCTTGGCATTCACACAGAGGCCACTCTACTTCGTGTTTGCGTAGTTTCCCTTCCCTGGTCCAAAAATAATATAGGGGAACTGGCATCTCTGAATGAATTAAGTGATTAGTAAATGTAGTTACCCTGTGATGGACCTGCATCTTCTCCATGGCGTCCCCTGGTGTCTCCTGGTACAGGCTCCAGATTCACCATCACCCTGTACTGCATCAATGGCTATGGAATATGAATAGAATGACGTGGGATTGACCACATGAATGGCTAACACGCAAAGCATATATGGTTACCTTGGAGTTTTTTTTAAATGTTTTCGTCTTTGCTTTTCTGCCCTCATCCAGGAATGCAGATTTCTAACCAAAAATAAACAGACCAAACAGAAAGGTGGAAGTTCCAGTCATAATAGAATCAGGATGTCTAACAATCCATAGGTGTAGTAATGTCTGAGACCTGAGCCCCTGACTTCTGTAGTGTCCACTGAGGTAATGATTGCCTTTTGTGTTCTGTACTGATGGGGAAGAAGGGGAAAAAAAACCCTCAGACTAGTTGCAACCAGGCCAGATTATTGCAGCTAGCATCATTTCAAGGCCATATTAAGAAATTCTGAAAGTGGGCTCGTCTTGAGAGCTTTGATTGGCCAGATAAAAACTTGAGTGTCTCGAATGTGAAATGCCTTTGACTCTTGGATTTTGCTGCCTAGAATCATGAGAACCATCTGAATTTTGTAGCTAACCAAAGCCTCACCTTTGTTTTATTTTACCTTTAACTGAATCATGCCAAGAATTTACATGAAATTTTAAATAACCTAAGCCTACCCAGCCTTGAGGAAGATGGTAGGTAAAATGAACTAAAATTTTAGATGTTGAAGTCCAGACATGCTACTAAACACAGGCAATAGCTCATCTCATGCAATTCTTAGTGAAGTTAGAGATGAGATTTTTAACTACCTCTCTAAGAAAAACTCATTTGCTTCAAAAGTGCTAATCTCTGTTAGCTTGGAAATGTTCCTCCCAACACATTGGCTACTTTTATATTCACCATCGTAGATGCTTGTATGCAGTGTTTTTCCTGTATAGTACTTCTCAGATAGACTTCTCTCCATTAGAAGATTAAGATTCTTTGCGTTTTTTTTGTACACGTGTATGTCTGCCGACTCGCTCAGAACAAGGCCGTCTTTCCTCTCCATTTATGGTAATCGGCTGTTTCAATTGAGCCTGGTCTTTTAATAGTTTCGCCCATCACTGTAAAACACCGACTTTTATTGTGGTGCCTGTTTTGAAGCTGGTTTGCGAAACTACCGATATTTATCTGCTCTGATGTAGTAATTTTATACAAAGATTTCTCATGGGACCATTATTTTTAGATTGAGCCAATTCATTAGATAAATAAATCTGAAGATAATTCAGATTAATGCTTAAAGACAAAAACTGCATACTTGGCACTGTGATTTAACAGTTGTTTTAATGTATGTTGTACTGGTGACATTATTGGGATAATATGCTGTATGTTCAAGCAGTAAATTAATTTATTGTGCTTTTATCACAGTTATCAGAGTTGAGTCCTGGTTGAGTGTTGTACAGCAGTGGTTCTTATTGAATGAGCTGTAGCCAATGCACATGTGTATAACACCTTAATCGATGGACTTTCAATTCATAGATTTACTTTGGTGATTTATTTATTTTTACTTTTTTTCCTGAGTAAAGTTCTTCAAATGAGGGCCTTGGGTGGGTTTCCCAGAAGTATACTAGTAAGGCTCTCTTAACCTCTCAAACATCTTATTCAGTGGATTAGGGGACCTGGAGATGCCACGGATCAGTGATGTTTAAACTTCATTGTCAGGCTAAATTGTATAGATATTTAAGACATATGTAAGTAAAAACACATGACATAGATATTGGTCCTCCCTGGGGAATGAATTTTGTTGCTTGCTGTCCACTTGTTTATAGTGAAATGTTATTCTTTTTATTGCCATTTATTTATTATTGTTCGTCTGTGTTACAGGATTGGAACAAACACTGGTATAAATAAAAACCTTTAAACACAAGCTGTTGTTTGTGATGATCTGATTGCATAGGTTTTATACATGTAGCATG
The DNA here is from genome assembly GCA_009936485.2 of Gymnarchus niloticus. Classification (NCBI taxonomy): domain Eukaryota; kingdom Metazoa; phylum Chordata; class Actinopteri; order Osteoglossiformes; family Gymnarchidae; genus Gymnarchus; species Gymnarchus niloticus. The sequence goes on along the minus strand of JAACJT020000002.1, from coordinate 17,157,422 downwards.
GTAACTATATATTATCTGCTCAAAATCGTGTCATATTCTGAAATTTTACATGTCTATCATTCTAAATTGGTAGCAAAACTCTTTGCTGGTCCCTCAGAGTGAAAGTGCTGTTTTCTCTCCTTTTATTCTGCATTTTACTGCTGCTTTCTCTCCATTTTTGCTTCAAATGGGCCTCTGTCTAGTCTGGCTAGGAGACAATCCAGATGATCGAGGAATAAGTTGTTTCACACTGCTTTTTATTCCATAATACATACCTCAGATTTCTCACTACTCACTCTAATTGGCTGCTGCTGTTGTCCATCCATGTGTGAGGCAACAATGCTAACCATTGAGCCACCACGCCCTCTCTGGCTGCAGTTGTATTACATTAACTACAGTAGGCCTCATGAGGTATCGCTTGGCTGTCTTACAATCATTAGGAAGTCTGTTTGTGAGTGGCCACTGTACATTATGCCACTTTTCATTTTGTTACTGAGCAATATTGCTCAGAATCTATTTTGTCTTCAGGTGTGTTTTGGAAAGCCATTGTTAATAAGTATGTTGATCTTGAATTAGTGATTTTTATGAATTCTTGGGTATGGACACCTGCAAGCTTTTTGGTTTTTATGGCACTTAAATGATTTCTGCTGGTTGGATAAATTGTGAGTGTATAAAGAAATGGATTGGATAACTAGGATTGGGAGCAGTGTGCAGTACACATTGTATTTATGTAAACCGTTCATAGAAAAACAGCTGTGTGTTTCACTTTCTATTATACCTTCTTTCCATTACATTCCAACAGGCTTGGCTCCATCCATGTTCCAACTCTTCCCTATTTGGTATTTCCATGTGAATACCAACCACCCTGTCTACTTGAAATTTATTAGGGAATGGCTGCACGGAAAACACAAGGGGTTAGCTTTTGAAGTCAGTTTTCGAATGGCAATTCATTTGACATAACATTGGTATTAGACAATTATATCAAAGCATTCAAAATGAACTTTGATGTGTTTTGGTGGTGGCGCACATGTAATATGCTTTGCTGTTTACTCAAGTGTTTCTGCCTTATGCTGTTTGCTCTGTCCTTTAGTATGTAAAGATGATGAGCTATGATTTTTATCGATTTCTTTTTTTCCTGACCTTGTCCTCCACCTTTTCCCCTCCTGTCTGTTCCGGCTGTTTCCCAGTGATGTGCACACTTTGCGCTTCTGAGCGTCTCAGTTAATGGTGCTGGGGGTAAGTAGAAAATCCTTCTTACTTTGAGTTGTCATTATTTGGGGTCAGATATCACTTAAACGTAGACTGTTTACTGCTGAGTTATCAGGTCTATCTTACAAATCCCTTATAAGAGAGAGGAGATATGTAATTTGCCTAAAAAATGGATTCAGGCTGGCTTTACAAAGTAGCTTAATGGGCTTATACACAGTTTTATAACTGGTCTCCATGGGGTTCGGATGGCTGTCAGCTGACGTAAGCTGCTGTTCCAGCTCTACTGTTGCCAGCCATCCCATAAACTCTTAATTGTTTATTTGAATTTAAATCTGCACTTCTATGGCTCAGTGTTGGCGCTGAAGGGATAAAGCATTTTTCAGTAGCAGAGTGGCACACAACCTTCACCACTATTGTTGCAGTAGCAACAAAGGCACGAGTATACATGTAAGTGCATGTTTTAAAGCTTCTCTTGCCTTAGAAATGATTTGCATTTGCCAATTTATGAGAACTGCGTATAAAGTATGACTTATTGCATGCATGTGGGGACCCCATTCCTTCTAAGAGCTGCTTATCCAGTGTGGGGTCTGTAGTAAGCATTGGAGCCTATCCCAAAAAGCCCAAGGCATACCAGGCAAGGGACAGTCCATCACAGGCAATTTGGAAATACTAATCTGCTGAGTGGCCATTGCAATCTCACACAAACATATGGTGTCCATACATGAAGAGCTATTGATTGGAATCAAGCACCCAACCTTGGAAACGTGGGGCCACAGCACCAGCATCTGGGTACTGGAACCAGCTTTTGGTATTAAAGCCCAATCATATTCAACCTTCATACTTGCAGACTGGCATGAGTCCTTGCATAGTCTGTATTTTTTAATTCTGCATGTAACTTCAAATATAAGCTCAAATCGATCATTAATGACAATACATTTATTATAATTCAAATAATAAATTGCTATATACTCATTGCAAGAGTTTTAATAACTACTAGGGTGGGTAGGGAACAACCCAGCCACTGGGGAATGCGTTATGTGTTTCTCCATGCCGGTCCCAAGTCCGGATAAATGGGGAGGGTTGCATCAGGAAGGGCATCCGGTGTAAAATTTTTGCCAAATCAAATATGTGGACAACAAAACATTTCCACACCTGATCAGTCGAGGCCCGGTTTAACAACGACCACCACTAGTGCTGTCAGCCAACGGGGTGCTGGTGGAAAGTGGGCTACTTTTGGCTGAAGAGGAAGGAGAGGGGAAAGGCGTGTCCGGAGGCAGGAGGAGAGGAGGGAGGTTAGGAGAGTGGAAGTGAGGGTAGGAACTTTGAATGTTGGCAGTATGACTGGTAAAGGGAGAGAGCT
>JAACJT020000002.1:17072153-17154774 GCA_009936485.2 Gymnarchus niloticus | reverse complement strand
TCTGTTTAATTCTTGTCTGTCTGAAATCGTTATCTCTGCTGAGTTCTTCGTGGTGGTGTTCTTGCAATCCCTGACCACTATTAGGCAGTTATACTGGCTCTGAGTAGCTACACTGTACTGCACAGACGTAACTGGCGCACAGCCTCTTAGTTATAGATCTACCAGACACACGGCACTTCGGCGGTCCCAGAGCTGTATCGGTGAAACACGCTAACAATTCCCATCAGCCCCTGAGTTGGCGAAATTCGTCATACGTGACGTTAACGTAGTCAAACACGCTGGGCCCCTGAGTTAGCGAAATTCGTCAAACGTGACGTCAACGTAGCCAAGCATGCGGGCGGCGAGAACCAGCCTCTGAGTTGAACAGGTAAGACACACTGCAGTAGCCTCTGAGCCATAATAGTTACTGACGCTGAGGCCTGGGTAAACTATTTGGACACCCTGTATCGGTCCCTGAATTGGCGATAGGTTGTTACACAGACTATGTGGTCAACCAATTATACCTGAGCTGGATAGACTCAAACACGCTGAGTATGCGTCGAGTTCGTAGTTATCACCCAGTCCCTGAACCGTCTGCCTGGTTCCATATCGCGCTGCGATTTGCTCAACTGGCCAGGAGCAAAGCCCTGAATGATACCAATGCCCAGAGTAAGGCATGCCTTGATATTATCAGAACCAACCTAAATTTATTAGAGATCAAGGCCACTGCATTATAAATCAATAGTAAATTATATGGAGTCAGATTAAGATATGTTAATCTTATATTCGGTTTAACTAAGGTTTTAAGCCCTTTCCAGACGCGCACGGAAGGACCTACACGCATTTATACCTTCGTCTACTTGGCTACCGACGTTGGGCCAGGCGGCGGCTTACCCTTACAGACTGCATTCTGTTCCATGCAGCGCCCGTTTCTTTTTGAGAATTATGGGTTATGATAATGGCGCATGGAAAAACCAACCGAGCAACTAATTGAGATCCTTACGGAAATAGGCTGCGAATGCTTAGGGGACTGATCTGCCAAATGTTCAACATGATATACTTCATTTCACTTTGAGGCTCTCGACGTATGCATCATGCGAATGCCGTCACGCAGAAAATAAAAAAAAAGATTTATGCAACAATTACTATTCCTCCCTTTGAATATGCAAATCGATGAAAATAAATAAATAATATCTAATATCCGCCTTATCACTGGCAGTGACTTAGTCAGCAAAGATGTGGGGGTGGGTGTCAGTGTGATCATTTTTTCGTTTTGTCTGACATTATGCAGACATCAAACGCTGGGTTTACTCAGAATTTTTCCTGAATATGTTCAGCTTTTGGGAGTCAGATATCTACAATAAGTAGGATAGCTGTAAAGTATAAAAATACAAAAAGTACTGTACTTTTTAATGGAATTTACTAGCTAAATATGCAAATTGGTATAAACTTTCAAATACCTATACTGGGTTCATGACTCATGAATGGGAAGGTCATTCATCGTGAAATGTCATGTGTCTTGGGGGTTACTCTCTGCTGTATCACCTCACTGGCACCCTGGGTTCATGCCCAGGATTGAGACTGCATAGGTTCTGCATCACCAGACACCATTACTGCTGAAGGACTTGGATATTTAACCTGAAAACTGGAAGGATAGAGAATGAATTTACTAGAGTAAAAGTGTCTAGCTGCATAAATGAGTACTCTGTCCAGGGTGCCTACTGGTTCTGGGAGCTGTGTGCCCTGCCGTGGACTGGCCCTCCATTCAGGGTGTCCCCGATTCGTTTCCTGTGTAGGACTGGAATCCCATCCAGGGTGTCCCCTGACTCATGTCTTGTGCTTCCTGGGATTGGCTACAGGCTCACCCCAGCCTTGTCCTGGGATGGATGGATGGATGGATGAATGAATGATACGATACAGTATGTTATTTCTCGTAAAGGTAGTGGCATCTGGCTATCATTCTGCTAGGACCTTTCTTTCCCTTTCCTGCGCCACAATTCTGAGATGGGTTCATGTACATCGTCACAATGCATGTCTTAGGAAAACTCTACTGTTACCCTCTAGGCATGTGGACTAGCTCACCCATATGTTTCGGTCTCTGAATGACAATTAGGTATTCCTGCAGCACTTTACCTCACATCGAAAACTTCATATCATTAAAACCCGACAAATATATTATAATGCCTATCAGCACATACTTAATGGTGTCCACTTCTAGGTGAATCATATGCTAATCCTTTCTCTTGGCCATTGCTATACTGCATATCTCTGTGCACTGTCAGCATGTTCTGAAAAGATTTGAGCGCCATGGTACTTTTGGTAGTGGAAAATGCCTTATATGGGGGGCAATTATTTGGGTGTGCTAGCAGTAGACTAACTCATACTTCAGTCTTCTCTTTCAATCATGGCTTTTAAATCCCTTATGGGGTCCTGAGAATGAAAGAAGGCAGTTTCCAATAGTCCTCCATTAGTTTAAGTCAACTTGGGAACATGAGCCACACAGTGGGTGGAAATGATAACTGGAAGGTTCTTCCCTCTGCTTCTTAAACAGCTGCCTTAACTTCTCATACAGTAGCTTCTTAGAATGTTTGTGTCTACTTCCCTTGCCTTCTTTTCGAGGGTCCTTCAGACATGGGAGCCAATGTCACAAGCTCTCAAATTTATTTTAAATAAAATAATAAAAAAACAAAAGTCTCACAACAAAGCACCAAAAATTAGTGGAACAGCAAGTAAATTGCCCTTTTCCAGCTTTTGAAATATAAAATGTTTGTATGTTGTTTGATGTGGCTGTTTTGCATCGTTTTTCGAAGGTATGAGGTTAAGGAACAGATGCCATTAGTAGTGCTGGGAATGCGTTGTGGTCCCTTTTTTCTAAGTTGAAACATTTTGTTTGGAGTAGAAGTCTGCCTTTTATTTTCTGTGTTTAGTAATGTGAACAGAATTTTATTTTGGTGAACTGAACATCTTTGGGAAATTTCCAACCTATTCTTTCGATAGATGGTTGAAGATTTGCTCGGGATATTAGGGAGGGTTATTTTGGTGGCATTTTTTCCCCAATGCAAAATGGCTCCTATTAACAAAACAGACCTGCAAATGTTCCACAAAAAAGGAACTAGGAATACATTCTCCTCCTTTGTATTTTGGCACCTATTTACCAAGCTGCCAACATTTCATCTTGCTTTCTATTACAATCTGTTGCACTACATTGTCCTGAAAAGAGGCCAGACTGTGGTCTCCAGCACATTCAGCAGCGTTGAGTGTTAAGTCATCATGCAGAGTGGATGTGATGGAACAGGAGAGTGATGCAAAAATGTGTGGATCAGACACCTCAGTGGTTGGCACCTTGCTCTTCACAGCAGAGGTGTTTAACCTCCCCCGTATTAAACACAGCCCCCTCTGTTTTCTCGACATGTATGAAGTGTCCTGACACGTCAAAGTTGCGTTCATCTTGTCTCTAGTTTCCCCGATGTCTTGGGTATATTTGGCTGTTGCAATATGGAGCAATTTTCAGAATAAGTTCTTTTTGGTCCCAGGAGTCATTCCAGCCATCAGTTCTGCCTTAATAACAGAATATGAGAGGATCACATTAATTCCTGCACATTAGAACCACCAATGGGTTAATAGGCTAAATTGTCACGCACAAAAATATAGTGGTTCACTGTGTAAGGATAAAACTTTCACTTACCTGACTTTGCCCTTCTTTTCCTATCCTATTATCCGTTATCCATTGGCATGTTAATTTCCTGTATAAAATACGACACTTAATGGCATGTGATCTAATACCCTAAGAGCCTCTATTCCTCAGCTTTATCGATATGCCTACCAAATGTGCAGCACGTGACAGACAATTTGACATTGCGAGAATCTTCCCTGCATGACTTGCGTCCTCAGATGTACTGAACGAGTCATTCGTCCTTTCAGATTTGGGAATAGATATGTCTGAATAAATAATGTCAACCACGTGCCCTGCCATTTTCAGTGTCTTCATTAGGCATAAAACAGACCATTACTGCATGCACTATGAGTTTGATAAGTGAGACAGAATAACATTAAACAAATTTAGTCAATCAACAGCCGGAAGTATCACCAAATAAATGCACGTTTTCTCTTTATAGAATAAAAAATGAACAGTCGTTTACAAAATGACCATCAAGCTCAGTTATGACATAGTATGCTTGTGTAGTTTGCAATGTGCTCTTCCATTGTGTGTTTATGCTATTACATTTCTGATTGAGCCTGAAATTATCTTCACATTTTATCTCATGAAACTGCCAAGAAGAACAGATTTCAATCAACTGAATCCTCAACATGTCTGAGCTGCTTGTCATGTTGTTTTAGATTACTAGGGGTAAGGTGGTTAATTGGTCAGTACTGTTGCCTCGCTCGTCAAGGGTTGGGGATTCTAATCCTACCTCCGCTCTGTTTTCATGGAAGTTTGCATTACCTCCTAGTGTCTTGTGCATTTCCTTTGGGTACTCTGATTTTCTCTAACTGTCCAAAGACATGTGGTATAGACTAATTGGCATTTCTAAATTGCCCGAAGTGCATGAGTGTGTGCCCTGTGATAGCTTCGCATCTTGTTCAGAGTATACTCTGGCCTTGTGCCCTATGCTGCCTGGGATAGGATCCAGGACCTTCTGCAACCCAGACTAGGAAAAGTTGTTAGACGATGGATTGAAAAAAGCTTTGTACTTCTGTAAACATTCTATTATGAACTATGGAGTCCATAAATACATTCAATACAAATCTCAAAAGCAAATTATTCTGATTTAATTGCAGCTTTGTCAACAGTATATTGCTAATATAGCTGCAAATAACTGTAATTTGTTGATTTTATTTATACTGTATATACTACTTAGCATATTGCCACTGTGTCATAGAAAGGAGAGGAACTTGAGGAAAGCCAATAATAATAACCCTTAGTGTTCAGTTTCAGGCATCGTACAATATCTCTGTGCAGTAGAAGTATGTGAAATTTTCCATTCTGGAAAGAAGTAGTAATGCAAGCTACTGGAGCAGGTAAATAACTGGACCTAGAAAAGAAGCAAATTAATAACCTCTTTAAATGGCTTCAGACCTCGATTAGGTTTATGATCCCATTCTGTTATTTCAGAGTGTAGCGCATTATGAATGTATAACTAATCTTTATAGGCTGTGCTAGGGATCATAAAAGGACATGTATTCTGAATATGAATTATAAATGCCAAGTAATCTGGATTTTTTTTTATTCCACATAGATGAATATGCTTTTTAATAGCACCTTGAGATTTCAGTGCAATCATTAACAACTATGTGAATGTACCAGGACTAATTAATTGTATCACTGTTGACAGTTTTATTGCCATTTTTGTAATTCATTGAATCATTTGTTAATACATTTAAAATGAAAAGCAAATAAAACCCCGCATAAACCCAGCTAGCTTAAATTTCAGATATATTTATAGTTCTGCTTTTAAGCTGAAAATGAAGCCATGATAAGAAGTTTCTAAAATGGATTTTTTTTTATTTATCTGGTACAAAAAGCATGAAAGCAATTTGCTTGCAAAAATGTATCTGTTCTGAAAGCTCTACTAAATTGTGTCTTTCTACTGTTGCAGTGCAATTCCTGATATATAAAATTATGGAATACACCTTTCTAATGGTTCCTTATAAAATACCTTGTCAGTAACATCTTGGTCAATCATGGCTATAATATATAATATGTTGATATTTTGATCCCCACACTCTCTGCTGGATAAATGGTTGGAGGATAGATGGATGGATTTTGACAGAGAGACTTATTGACTGAACATCACGTTGGTTGACAAGGCTCATTGAACAGGTTTTTTTTTTTTTTTTGAGCAGTTTGTAGAACTTTTGGGGCTACGATGCATTTGACCAGAAAAATATTAAGCAGATTTTTTGTTTTACTCCTTGACATGATTTGGTTCATTGGAAGCAAAATGCAGAATGTATAATAAAAGCATTACCTTTGAACTGTGAATAGCTGTGGCATGTATTCACCCTGGCCATCACGCTGTTAACGGTTAGCTGATAGCTGCACTGAAATCACTGCATCACTTTCATTCTAGATTGCTTCTAAAGCATTAAAAAACAAATTGGATGCTGTCAGTCAGTTTATGGCAGCTGATTGATGAGAATGTAAATGTCTTCCTGTTTGGCCTTGGGGCATGCCTGACAGCAACTTTGGCTTGGTGATGAAACAAGAAAACATTTGGACGGAAAACACTCCAGTTTCTTCAGCATATTTATTTTGAAAGGAAACCTAAAGTTGACGCACATCCCCAGGAGATCAGTTAGGGTTTTTGCAATCACTGGCCAAGAGGGGCCTTGTCAGTTCGGCAGTCTCTTTCTCCTGGTCATTCCGTTCAGCCTTCCCTCTGCCTTCCCTTCTCAGTGGAGGCATAAAACGGGAATTTACGAATAGATGCACGTGCCATTCAGACTCCCCCTCAACTGTCACATGTAAAAAGCCATGATTACACACAAGTGTAAGTTATCAGCAGATGAGAGAAACCAGGTAAAGGATCTTATTCACCAAGAACATGGGGCGTATATTGAATATGTTTGGTTTTTAAAATGAGCTTTATCTATTCATAGATGTTTATGGTAAACTTTGGTTTGTATTCCTTTGATATGCCAAGCAATGCAGCTTATTCATTTTGTAACGTCCTGAAGGTAGGTAGGGAGGACAAGGCAGGGTAATAAATGTGATGGTTATAAAGACACACAATTTTTCTCTTGCATCCTGGCGGACTGGTGATACGTAAAGGTTAGCAGGCCGGTGAAGGAATTCTGATGGAGATGTAGAGGTCTGCTGAATTGAACGTCATAGTTGAAGCCGCCACAATTGTCAGATGGCACAGGTCCACGAAATACCCTGGCAGATTCGCTGCATGAAGAAATGCTGAGGGCTCTTGTTTTGCGGAAAATCTGCCTCCTGGCTTGGCTGATATTACCTGTTTTTCACTGGGCCAATGTGAGAGACATTCATACTCACCAATTTAGTAACATGCGTTCAGGTGCATCTTATGACGTTGAATAATCTGCTCAGAAAAATGTGTAATTTAAATTATTTGGACACAGGATTTGAAACAAGTTAAAGTACTATCCATCCATCCAAACTGTTTATCCAGGTGAGGGTTGCATTATAACATACATATTTTATTCAAATACTCTATGTATGTGCTGTGTATTTCCCAGTCCAGGCTCCAGATCACAGTAATATTTACCGTACATTCAGGAAAATAGCTGGGAGTGTAATTGTCTGGAATAGCTATACCTGGGGACAAAAATGTGTTTGCTAATGGTAATACTGTCAAAAGATTCAGTCATGTGTACGTGATCCATGCTGTACATAATGAAGACTTTTGCTCAGATATAATAAACATTCATTATCATAAGAGGCGCAAATTCAACCAAGTAATCTACCTGGAAATGACACAAGGCGGTGTAACATGGTGACAGAAACAAGGATAAATGTGTTTTAATTATATATCCATCCATACATCTATGAATTTCCGCATCACTTCCTTGCACACAGTTATTGTTACCTTGTATGGCTGAGTTTATGTACTTCTGGGACATTATTGTCTTTCTGTGTATGTTATCGCTGTAATTTTGCTGTCACAGTTGTTTGTCTTTTTGTAGTAGAAAGAGTGTATAGTTTTTTCTCTGGTCCTTATTGTACCTAAAGTGCAGCCATTGCCACGATCCAGGTGACTCCTCTAAGTCAGCCTCTGATTTCACTGAGATGTGAAGCTGTGAGGATCAAATCCCACTCTGTATTCCAAACAAGGACACGCCAAGATTGTTCTGTGAATAGCAGATGTTGAGCATCCTGTTTGTTGCAGAACATTTCTTAGAAATGGCAATCTAATCTGGCAGCAGCATTATAAGTGTGTAAGTCACAAGTTAGGGGTGTGAACATCACACCATTTATGGTTTTAGGTGTTCTGAAGTTGGGTTTACACATAAAGTGTGCATCTTTCATACTTGGAAAGACGTGTATTTCAGTCAGTCAGTTGTATGTATTCTGTTGCTATGAAAGTACAGCATCCACGTATAGGGTTTTTTTTTTTTTTGTTGTTGCTAGCTGAACATAAAGAATTAAAAAAGTTACGCAAACGGGGGAAGTGGTCACTGCTCTGTTTGTCTTTCAGTTTGAGCTTTGGAAAAGCAAACTTCATTTATTTGTGATTTTGGACAACATCAATTTATGCTGAATTTACTGTCAGTGGTTATTAGTACTTTACAGCAGTTTTTGTTGTCTGCAAATTTCTGCAAATGCTTATTAAAAATAATTTTATATATGCTTATATAAATGCTATAGATTTTGCATTTCATTATCACTGCAGATTTCCAGCAGCTATGAGAAATGGATGGCTGGAAAAACAATTGTGACAAGCAATGATCACTTGTCTGTAGGTCAGTATATTGAAGCCAAAAGTGAGAAACCAGAATTGTGTTTGACACATGAACCAGATTATGAAAAAGGAGATTTTGAAAACCTCTAGTAAAATGGCTCTACTTGGCAATTGATATATTGTAGATATTACCATAATGTTTGCACTGTCTACCTCTGATGGCCACTTTATGTCATTAATTTCAATACTCTTTGAATGTAAAATGTATATATATTTCACTGTGAGAAAATCTAATGTGATATCGGGTTGATACAGTTTTGATGTCTCAAATAAATTAAATGTCTTCTTATGTACATAGATTTCCCACGCCTCAATGAAACATTTAAGGATTGCTATGCACAGCGTAAAATTGCGCTGACCGCTCCTTAACACCCAAGGGAGCGTGTCAGTAAATGACTGTGAAGCTCAACCAAGTGCTTCAGTTGCTCAAGGCTGAAGCTTTTGTATCAGGGGCTACTGTCACGTACCACGTGCCACATACCTGCTTCGGTATTTTGTACCGCTTCATTTAGAACTGGGTACCATTTATGTCATTATTTCTATCAGATATGTTTTCATGTCTTAATGTCACCAGTTTCTCTGTGTTAAGTTGGGTATTGTGGGTGAATAAGTTGATTAGTGCATTAACATAACTAGTCAAAGCTGTTTTGTATCAGTTCCAGAAATCTAAGTGGTGAAATTGTATGTGAAGTTTACTTTATCCATACATTGTCATTCTTACTGTGGGTCCAGTTTATTTGCCTTCTTTCGTGTATTTAATAAATTTTCTGTTTCAGTCACTCAGTATGCATTTTAAATCCTTGGGTAAAAGTAAGAAAGCCTAAAAGACACTGAAAGATGGGAGAATAGTTGTGTGGAACTAAGGGATCCTTGGTAGATGTGATCCATTTCTAGCTGGTTATACAGGTTTCCCTTTATAGGTAAATAGCACAATGCAATCTCTGGACTGCCAATCACCCATCTTAAACCCAAAGTACTTCTCAGAGTCCAGGGGGCCAAATACAGTTTTCATATCCACAGTGTATCTCAGAATGATGATCATCTCAATACCAAAGCAATGTTCAGTTCCACGGGTTTTGGACCCTGCGAGTGTATGCCGGTGCATTAGCAGGCATCACACAGCTGTGTGAAGTGAAATGGAGAAGGTCATGGGAAATTATAGAGTGCATTTGGGATTGAAAGAGTTCAGGAAGCAGGTTGCACACTCCACAGAATTGCATTTTTGTGCATAGTGATTGCACAATTTCTGTGTACGATGAGGGCTGTGTGAGGCTCGTAAGATTACTGTTGTATGCCGACTTTCAATTCCAAAGACACACGCATAGCTCTTTCTGATTTGTGCAATATTACAATGGCCAGCAGGTTACACAGCCAGTTGATCTTAGGGCTCCAGAGAGTTTTTGGTTTCTTCTATAAATTCTACACGAGGTTTTGTTTACACTCCTCTCATGTGTTCTTTATTTTTTGTTTGCTTGATAGGCTTTCAGTCTAGATAATCCTGTATAAGTCTAACAGCAGCTTTTTAAGGTGTGGTTCCTGTTACTGTGTTTTTAGGTCAACTGCTTTCCAAAGGGTGGTTCTGACAGGTCGGTCAGTTGGTCCATTTGTCCATCCATCCATCCATGGCACTTATTCAGCAGAGGGTTGTGGTGAGAGAAAAAAAACAAAAATAGTATTTTTTAGGTTGAAATATGAGTTAATCTGAAACAACTGAGCTGCCACACATGGCGAACATTGATTAAAAACCCAAAAAAAACAGGTTTTACAATTACCCATAATTAGGTATACAGCCCAAGCAATACAATGGACATCAATCCCCTCAGCCCTATTAGTTTGTCCCACCACACTAAATTTGTTTGTTTGCAAACTCTTTTCCCTTTTTGATGAGTACTGGTTAAGCATCTACCCGACCCATATTCTAGAAACTAATCTGGGTTTATGCAATTAAAGGTTTTGACAGTATAGTTGAAAATGCAGGACAGAATTGATATTTCTGCTTTTTTAACCTCTTACTTAGTGATAACTGTGTGGGGAGCTTGAGCCGATTAAGATAGAGACGTAACCTACCGTGCTTGTGTCTGAAGTTAGCTTGGCTTTTAAACTGGGAAGCCAACATAGCCAACTTCACAAAAGGAAGCCCATCGCTAATTAATTGTAAAATGTGTTACTCCTGATCATATTCAGTTCAATTCAATTTATTTCTGTGGAGATTTTAGCAAAGAGCATTGCCACAAAGCTTTTTACAGAGCTTCAGGCCCAAGGTCCCCAGGGAGTAACCCTAGGGTGACAATGGCAAGGAAAAACTCCCTCTGAGAGAGCAAGAAACATTGGGAGGTACCAAACTCTTGGGGGAAACCAGTTCTCTTCTGGGTGACAGTGGGGAGGACAAATTTGTGTAATGTAGTACGTATAATGTAACTACAGATAATATCAACTTTGGAGGAAGATTTGCTTCTGTTTATTTCCAGATGAATGAACAAAAACAGTTAAACCAATGGCAGAAAATGGTGTAGTAGTGAACTGGGCAGGTGCTGATCGGCATTTAAAAAATCAAAGCATTACTGTGAGCTTGTAACAGAGATACAGGCATAATGCACATCAAGCTTGTGCTGTACATTTTCACATTACATACCCATCGACTGAACCACGAGTAAATGTCAGATGAAGAACTGATGATAACTGGTCCTGAAAATATTGTTGGAGAGAGATTTTTAAAAAGAGTGACCTGGAACTTGTTCCAGGAAGCATGGGGAACACAGAAAGTGACATGCTAAGGGCAATTTCAGCACACTAGTTCAGTGAATCTAAAGTGCACCTCTTTGGGCTACTGAAAGAGACCTGCAGTAGGAATCAAACCAACAAGCTCCAGTAAACCACAGCTCAGGTTTAAGACTCATTCAGGTCCTTGTGAATTTAACCTGGGAGATCCGTCAAAGGGGAAAGACTGCTCTTTCATGGTACTATCCCATGAGCTAATTTAAAGTTATAATGAGTCCCACAAGATGCTTCTGTGTAGCGTTACAGAAAATTACAGGCAGTCCTAGCAATATAAACAGCTGTTAATCTGTGTGCCAGTATGTATAATTAACTTAAAGTATAATGGGGAGATTATTATAGACAAGAAGGCTATTCACAAAGAACATGGCTGACGTTAATTAAGATTTTAAAAAAAGACTTCCCACTTCTTTTTGCCATCTTCAAACACAACGCTTTAATTTTCCCAGCCTGCTTTTTGCAAAGTTCACAAGTTAATGGCCTAGGACGAGATGTACCTACTCAGACTGCTGCAAGCTAATTGCTGCAGTATACTGTAGTTGTGTGTATACCGTGCAAATTAACAAGTAAAATCTTCCTTCTTTGCTGAGTGGCTTTGGCTCATTAAAATATGTTTCCACAGCTACTTAGGGTTACCTCTCACTGAATCCTATTCAGGTTTTGTCCCGTTTTATTTTCGACCGTATTTAACCTGACGCCTACCGATTAATAACTTTATTACGGTGGCCTTTAATCAAAGGTCAAAAGTTAGTCACGTTTTTACCCTATATTATTAAATTATGAAGAGGTGCATTAATAGTGAACAAGCCGTGTTATACTTTAATTAGGCTTCATTTGCACTCCCCCAGTAAACAGACCTTTGCAGTTAAATAATTGTTAATAATAAATAATTTGTTTGGTACACTTTAACTGATGTCACATGCATTTAGTAATTTTGAAATAAAACGTAATATGCAGGAGTGTAGGACCCGGTAGGATGCGAACACACATCCCTTCCAATTTTTCAGTTGTTTTAATTCCCTCCAATAAAATAGGCACGTGATATTAAAATTAATCTCTGTCCCCCCCAATGTTAAACTCCCTCCTTTCGCCCTTGGATTTAGTCTTAGTGCTGATATGTGTCTTTTGGACGTGCAATAGGACTACTGGGGAAAAGCGGGAAATCTGAGGTAGGTCGTTGTACAGTAAAAATTTAGGATTCCTGATTTAGACTGAGATATCAATAGAATCACTTGGGTATTTAAACACTGGGTCTGAGATCATTCCATCTTTTTCCAACTGGATGCACTGCAGTAAAGCCAAATAATCACATTATTGTAAGACTGAATAAAAGTATTTACCTTAATCCCTTTTCAATAACCATAAGCACCTAAATCAGTCTGGCCTCCCGTGTATGCTGATATACACGAACACATAAACGGGATGTGGGCAGAAACCACAGAACCGAGTGAAAACCCACAACAGCACTGGGCACGCAGGAAATTGCCGGGGGGCAGCTGAGTTTGAACCTTGCAGTGAGAAACGAAAATGTCACCAATGAACCAATGCGCCACCCCGTGAACAAGAAGAGCCACGGTCAGTTGTTAGAAGCAGAAGCAGACGCTGGGGCCATGCGTCAGTCAAAGTATCTGTCCGATGAGAAGATAGATTTAACACAGCAGGTCTTATCACGGCCCGCCAGTTTCGACCGCGGCTTGGTGAATCAAACCTTTGTTTACGTGATTGCTGCTGTGAGATTCTCTCCGAACCTCAGTCTAAGCTTGAAGCATAATTGGCGGGAGCCTGTTAATACACAGGCCTCCTTTGTAGTGGGATTTCGTATTCGGCAAGGGAAAGGATGTCAGCTTTACTTTTTCCCGACGCCATTCATCTCCTTATCGGTCATGCTGCATTCATAATTCCCCACAATGCAGCAGCATTGTGTTCAGGAGGTTATTAAACTCAGATAACGTACATTTTTGCTCCGACTGCGTGGGACACAAGGACTCTGTAAATATATGAGATGTTTGAACTGGCAAAATTAATGTAATTTGTGCAGTGGCTCATGAAATTACAAAGAGATAACACTTTGTGAAATAGTGTCCGCACACTCTCAGCTGCATCATTTTATCTCTGGTTTTAACATCTGCAGGTGCTGGTACATCCAGGCCATGGTGATTAATTCACATTTTTCATTTGCTCTGGAGGCTGAGACTCAACATCCATATGCTTCCAACATGCTGTTTTCACCAAGTTAACACCTGCTTGCTTTATGTCGCTTCCCCTTTAAGTTTCGGGTCGTTTTATTATGATTGATTGATTGCATGCTTGTTTCTACACAATGTTGTTTCACGTGTGGTTACGACTTAAAGCTGTTTATCTTGAGCTCTGAACCATAACTTGCTGCATTTCCAGTTATTTTTTTGCCCTCTAAATTCTGATTACTGATGCGGTCAGCAGGTTTTTCTAATTGGATCATTGTTATTTACGCCTGAGTTCTGATAAAATGGTTCTGATTTCTGTACGGCATCAATGCGTCCAGGGGTCACTGTACTTCTTATTGATTATCCATTTGCAAGGAATAGTGGTATGGTGTATTGTCTACTGAAATGAAAATCTTAAAAAGAGAGACTTTACACCTTTTTAAGTAATAAAGAATAAATTACACAGTATGAGCACAATTTGAATGTGTACATAATTGATCATGAACATTGCTATTTGATTGCCTTATTTTCTCTTAGCTGTTGCTAATAAAATGTACTCAGTTTTCCGAGGGCAGTCCAAGTTTCCACACACATGCAGCCTCCTAAACACTGGTGAGAGTCACTCTGGGTGGGAGGTAAACAGTGCCACGTGATGTG
Source organism: Gymnarchus niloticus (assembly GCA_009936485.2). Lineage (NCBI taxonomy): Eukaryota > Metazoa > Chordata > Actinopteri > Osteoglossiformes > Gymnarchidae > Gymnarchus > Gymnarchus niloticus. The sequence continues at coordinate 17,140,754 of JAACJT020000002.1, read as the reverse complement.
GGCAGGAGAGTAGATAAATTTAACAAATCAGTGGAGAGAATCCAAAGTAGCCATGTGAGCATGAAGCTAGGGTATGAAAACAAATTGGATGGTAGGGTAAGGAAAGGGCGTTCCTCGCAAGAGAAGTCATTAAGTGTGTAATGTATTATAAGCAGATACTGTCAGCGACAGAGGTGTCCAGTTTTCCACAATAAGCAATTAACCAACTCTAAGTGTTTCTTCACTGAGAGAAATGAGAGGGAAAACATTTATTTTTATACAGAATATAACCTACTGGTAGCCATAAGGATGAGACTTATTTGAAGAATAGCAAGAACTTATTTATGACAAAGAGGTCATCAGCTCAACCAGGGTCCTGTAACTTTATGCAGAAAAGCCAGAGCTCTGAAAACAATAACTCTGTAATAACTCCAAAAAGACTGGTTAAGATTTGTGACAGTGATAAATTGACTTGAACTGTTCGGTTATCTCATTAAAATTACGTGGTTCCTTTAAAGTATGGGATGTTTACAGTATGTACCTTTCTATGAGGAGGAGCCAAGCCTGAAGGTAAGATAGTACCTGAGGTCTGTCTATAAAGAGACTTGGAGACAAATCTGTATGAGGTAGTGATGGGTCAAATGAGCCTTCAAAACCCTGGGAGTATCACCAACTATCAATCAACGCTGATGAAAGCCAGCTTTGATTGGTAGTTCAGGATACTCCCACCCACCATGGGTTGTGAAATCTCATTTGTCCTATCACTAGTATTAGAATGAATGAGATATGGTTCTAGGTATTAATCTTGATGATGCGTACCAACATTTGTATATTGCCAATGCACTGGTGATGATTTGTGTTGCTGAATTAGTAAGTAATTTCAAATATGAAGTATTTATTTCAAAAAGTTTGAAAGCATGTAGGACATCGTTTACTCATGTTTTAAATGTGTTGTTGCATTTAAGGAGGTCATTTAGTCTCTAATTAATTTTATGTAAAACCACCCACAAATAACTCAAAACAGTGTGACCGTGTGAAAACCAGTCTGATTTGGTTCCAAAGTAAATTTAAGACTCATTTTGTTTGGACATATTGTGAATATTTCAACAGTGCAACAGTCGGTCAGATTTAAACGGGACCAGTGACATGAACATTATCTTAGCATAATTTGCCAGTATGTAAATGAAAATTTGTCCAGTTTAATAAGTATTTATTTATGGTGGCTCGAAAAAGAGTTAAATTTAAACATAAATCCATACTGGAATAAAAGATTTAAAAAATGTGCAAAATCTATTTAATAATAATGAAAAATACAATTCTTTTGCACAGGATGTCATGGTTTGACAAGTGTTAAAAGACAATCAAAAGAATTCAATTTGTGTTAACCTTTTAAGTCTGAAAAGTACTCAGTTCAAAGGCAAATAAGCTATTTTATTTCCAGCTTTTTATTCGCATGTTCTTTCTGTGCTTTTGTGTTTCCTACTGTAATCTTAAATACTTTGTAGCCAGATTGGTATCTCTATGCTGCCTGTTGAATGTGAGTGCATCCCTTGCAGTGGACTAGCATAGCATCCGTGGTGTGCCCAGCCTTGTGCTCTGTGCTTCCTGTGGTAGATGAGCCTGTTTATATCACATAGTGCTTTGGTTGCTTTTGAACATCACAATTGCATCTTCTTCCCATTGCTAAGCAGAGCTCTGAACTGCAGTGGCAAGGCCAAATACCTCTCCCGGCCATTTCCTCACACAGAGAGGCTCAAACTCAGAATGGCTTCAGTTCAGAGCTTAAGTCACCCATTTGAAAAAGCCATGTCCAAATAATTATTTGACTGTGGGCTCTCAGAAACCTCTTTTTGGCTAGAATAACACCAGTGTTGTGAATCATATTCCAAATATTCAGACAAATCACAGAAATGGTAATACCTTTGATGTGGCCCATAATGATGGATTACATAATGAAGGTCCTGGTTCAGCATTACTTGTGTTTGTCAGAAGGCTGTTTACTTAACATCTGATTTGTTTGATAATGTAGAGTTTTTCCTGTGGCTGACAGGGACGGTCTGTCTTTGGAGGTGACGAACTCTGTTAACTCTTGTAGAAGAACAGTAGTGGGGCAAATACTGTGCAGCAGAGCTTAAAATGGTTAATCCTCAGTCACTCGTGGGGAAAAATGTGGCTAATCTGTACTTTTTGTAATTTTGCAATGGATATCAGCCTTCAGTGGGGTTTAATGGAATGCAAAATAGTGTCTGTGTTTATCCCCAGATAATTTTGAAGACCCTGTGGTCAATTAGATGGGCACTGATTTAGTATTTTGGTGAATTGGGTGTTAGAATGAGGTTGTCATGCACGGAGGATCCAAGGGTAGAGAACCTCACAACAGGCAAACAATGACCGAGCACTGACCCAATGGTCAGCCTCCCTTAAATAGTCTCTAAATCTGGGGCAGGAGACTCGGAGCCCCCTGGTGGTGAGAGTGGGAACCGTAACAGTATCCCCCATTTATGGACGGCAGTGCGATGGGTAAGGACGGTCTGGATAGATACGATGAAAGTCCTGGATGACTTTAGGGTCCAGGATGTTCCGGGGGAGACCCAGATGCGGTCCTCCATGCTGTAGCCTTCCCAGTCCACTAGATACTGGAAGTCCCTCCCTCTACAATGACAGTCCACGATACAGTTAACCGTATAGGCGGGGGCACCATTGATCATCCATGGAGGTGGGTGCATAGAAGTCTGGGGACTGGAGATGCCACACACAACAGGTTGGAGGTTGGAGACATGGGACGTAGGGATGACATGCAAGGTGGAAGGAGAAGCCAGCTGGTAGGTGACAGGGTTGATGCATCGGATGATCCGGAACGGACCCAGTTAGCGGGACCCCAGCTCAACTGACTCAGGCCTGGAGGGAAGATCATGGGTCAACAACCATACCTGGTTCCCAGGATGGAAGAACCTAGCTGGATGACGGTGCCTGTTGGCCTGCCATACGTAGCGAGCGTTAGCCTGCTGGTTGGATCGGTGAGCCCTGCACCAACGCTGCATAGCCACACGAGCTGAGGGCGTGTTGACAGCGAGTTCCTCTGGGGGAAACGCTGGAGAGAAACCATGCATACATACAAAAGGCAATACCCCTGCGGTGTAAAAACTGCAGGACCCGTTGGTTGGCCATCTCTGCCTGGCTGTTGGATTGAGGATAGAACCCAGAGGTCAGCCTGACAGACGCATTGAGCAAGATGCAAAAGGCCTGCCAGAAACGGGATGTGAACTGGGGACCTCTGTTGGAAACTACATCCGAGGGGAAACCATGAAGTCACACAATATGCTCTAACACCAGTTTGGCTGTCTCAGGGGCTGTGGGCAGCTTGGGCAGTCGAATAAAATGGGCTGTCTTGGAGAAGTGGTTCCCCACATTAAGTATGACTGTATGACCCTGTGAGTCAGGCAGTCCATGAATAAAATCCAGCACCTAATGTGACCAGGGTCTATGGGATATCGGGAGGGGTCGAAGCTCCCCAGCGAGAGCCCTGTTATCCTGGCAGTTACGGGTGGAGGTAAGGCAGGCCACCACAAAGGACCGGACATTGGTCGTCATTTCAGGCCACCAAACTGCGTCCCAAGAACCGGAACGTGGCACAGACACCACCATTGCTGGTGAGGATGGAGGCATGACCCCACTGAAGAACCTCAGGCCTGACTGCGGCTGGAACGAATAGTTTGCCTTGGGGAGTCCACAGTGGGCCTGGGTCGGATTGCAGGGCCCTCAGTACTTGGTCCTCCACACCCCACCAGTTGGGAACCACAATCTTGGAGGCAGGCAGGATGGGAGCCAGAGTGGGGTGGAGGTCGTCAGGTTTGAATTGGCAAGACAGGGAGTCAGCCTTGGTGTTCCCTGGGCCTGGACGATAAGTGAGGACAAAATCAAAATTCTCACAATATGTGGCCCACCTGGCTTGCCTGGGGTTGAGCTGCATGGTCCGCTGGATGGTGAGCAGGTTTTGATAGTCAGTGATGACCTAGAAGGGCATTGTAGCCCCCTGCAGTCAGTGTCTCCATACCTCCAGGGCCCACCAGATGGCAAGCACATCTCTGTCTCCCACAGCATAGTTCTGTTCAAGCAGGGAAAATTTGCGGGAGAAGAACGCACAGGAGTGCAGAGCACCTGTCCCGTCCCTTTGCGAAAAAACCACACCCGCCCTCACATCTGAGGCATTAATCTCAACCAGGAAAGCACGGGAGGGGTCAAGATGAGGCAGGAGTGGTGCTGACGTGAAGGCCGCTTTGAGTCGACCAAAGGCCCCCTCCGCCTCTGGAGTCCACACAAAGGGGCACACTCTGCATGTGAGTTGCATGAGGGGGGCCACGACGGAACAAAAACCGTGGATGATCCGCCTGTAGAAGTTGGTAAAGCCCAGAAAATGCAGCAGCTGTTTCAGGGTACCAGGCCGGGGCCAGTCCAACACCACAGAGATCTTGGCAGGGTCCATAGAGATCCCGTCAGCCAAGATGATGTATCCCAGGAACGATACAGAGGGGGCATGGAAGAGGCATTTTCCAATTTGCAGTATAGACCATTGTTTAAGAGATGCTGCAACATAGTCTGGACGTGGATGGTGTGGTTAGGGAGAGAGCAGGAGTAGATAAGAATATCATCTTAATAAACAAACATTTGTCTAAGGCCTGGACGTGCAGTTGCTCCTGCAGATCCTGCAGCGGAATGTGCAGACGCTGAGCGAGCCCTGCATCAAGAAAATTGCCAGCCGCCTCCAAGCCCATGAAAACCCGCAAGGACGTCTCCCCCCCAACTAAGACAAGCAGATAGCAACGGCAAGAAATTCCATGCAGCCGGGGTTTCTCTGAATGACTGCCGTCAAGGCTCCCCGGATGCCTGACGAGGGTCTGTGTTTCCCGGTCGGAGAGGACATCCCAGACGCCGGTACCCAGCACGACTGTAGTACAGGCAGAGGCCCTCCCAGAGTCAGCGATCACATTCCTTGCCAGATAAGAGGCTTTGTCTCAACTGCATGGGCTCCTCGGAGGTGAGGCAGGGCACTGGACGGTTTGGAAGAGGTGAAGGAGGTACATCCCAGTTTGGTCGGGAAGTGGAGGAGTGAGAGTAGGGTGTTCCTGGAGCTGGTTATCCACCCGTATGGCCACCTAATGAGAGACTCGAGGTCCTCCCCAAGCTTCCGGCATGCCAGTTCATCTTTGATCGTCTTAGCCAGTCCATGGTGGAAATGGACTATCAAGGCTTCACGGTTCCAACCCGTCTTGGCAGCTAGGGTCCGGAATTCTACCGAGTACTCTGCAACTGACAGTGATCCTCGTCTCAAATGGAGCAGACGAGCGCCTGCCTCCTGACCATGGACAGGATGTTCAAACACGTGTCTGAACTCTTCTGTGAAGGTCTCGAGAGTGACACAGATGGTTGGGCTATGGTTCCATACAGCCATTGCCTATGTGAGTGCCTGACCAGACAGCAGCGAAATGATGTACGTGATGCACGCTCTGGAGGCCCATTTCTGAGTCTCAAAACAGAGGCTGCACTGCATGAGGAAGCAGGAGTTTCTTGAAGGGTCTCTGTTGTACTGCTCAGGATCTCTCTGTCATACCGCTCAGCATCTGGGAGACGAAAGGTAGATGTACTGGTCATTGCGATCGACGCATCAGCTTCCTCTCTCTGGGTCAGAGCAGCTCGTAGATTCCAGATCGCCTGAGTCCGGACCGTATGCGATAAGGTCTCAATGGTAGCTTGTTGCTGCTGGATCCAGGACTGTACATCGGCAGACTCCACTGAATCCAACGTAGGCTCAGTCATTGTCACACACAGAGGTTGCAAGGGTGGAGAAACTCACAACAGACAGGGTGACGGAGCACAAGACTTTAATTCTAGGATGGAACCAGATAAGGAACAGGCAAACGATGACCGATCATGGACCCAATGGACAGCCTCCCTTAAATAGTCTCTAGATCTGGGGCAGGAGACTTGGAGCCCCCTGGTGGCGAGAGTGGGAACCGCAACAGATGTATCCTTTTCACAGCATACCTTTTAGAAACAATAATACTGATATAGTCTCATTGGCTCTGTGGAAACAATTTCCATAAGGCTGAAAAGAACCTGTTGTATTAACCAACAGAAAATGTCCATTTACATTAATTTATTTGGCACCTTTTATCAACAGCAATGCACAAGTGAGGTGAACATCACATGTCAGGCATTCGGCTGACAAGGAACCAACAACTGATAGGCTAACCTTCCAGGAGAGACTAGTAACAATGAGATTGTCAATGTTGAAGAATAGTTTGAGCGTATTTTGGGTGTTGATTTTTTTTTTTTTATTGTGACAGTTCAAGTAGCAGTGAGTTTAGTAAAAAAAAAAAAAAAAAAAAGGTGATGAAAGAGATTGATACTTAGTCAAGTCAACAGTGTTTTGTTTTCTGCCACATCCTCTCAGTCATTCTGAGTTTTGTCTGTTGTCCATGGAAAGCACTGGAGAGCCAGGGGCAAGAGGGTACTGAGCATGCTGGATTAGGGGAAAGGTTCTTAAGGCATGACTTTACTGTAAAGCATAGTCAATCAACATCATCATCTCCAGTGAGCAGAACTGGTCTGGGGAGGAAAGGCTGTGGAGACCAAGGCAGAAGGACATTAATGACAAAACACAGCGATTAAAGAAGCAATCAGATACATGTGAAAGAGTGATAAAGTAGGTTATCTTTGATCAGGTCAAGGCCCAGTTGGTTGCCAGCCTCGTGGAGTGCAGATGTAGTGCAGAGCTGGGGCAGGCTAAATGAGGTCAGGAGGTTTAAGAACATGGTAGGCCGTGGTTTGTCAAGGTAGATGCTCAGTGAGTCGTCGTTAGGGATGGCTGACAGCAGACGAGTGTGTGACTAGGGCAGCGATGAAGTCAGATTTAACTGAAGACTGACAGCTCCATAATCCGGCGGCAAAGAAAGTGACTTCAGCAAAAAGTACTGGAACCAGGCAGAGCTTGTCAGAGTTTATGTTTCCTCCTGCAAATCAGGTGAGTTTCTATCTCGGCTGGACAATAGAAATGTACCCAAAGCACATGCTGCAGATGTTGAATGGGAACATGTAGGGAGGGAAATGGCTTACTTGGCAGACGAAGGGACATCCTCAGTATCCTCAACTGGCAAACTGGCTGGTGTTTACAGAACCTGGGTCTTCACATAACAAGGCCCTGACACAGCTGCTTCAGTATGATTGCCTTGTTGGAAACAAGCTTGTTCACATCCGAAGGCAGCTGTCTTAATTATCAAGACAAAGGGAAAGGGTGTACCCTCCATTAAAATGCCAAGTGCAGCTGAAAACAGGTGCTAAATGCTAATCCTACAACCGGAAATACCAAGACCCTTAACTAACTCCCCATAAATTGCTGGTAATGAGGGAAATGAATGAACATTGCCTCTGATTGGAAACTCTCATACACCTAGTACAGAGGCCAGCTGTTCCTCAATGTTTTGTTTATGTGACACCTTAAGGTTCCTTCAATAACACAATAGGACGCTCAGGGGATAGCTCCGTTTTTGGACACCACCAATGTTGGGGACTCAGATCAGATTTGTGCTGATTTGTGTGGGGTTTGCGTGTTCTCCCCATTATCAGGATAAGCCTTTAGTGGTGTGACTTACAGCGTGAGTCTCTATAACGGTAATTGATTCTTTATCTGTGACAACCTAAAAACTTTGCACATTTAGATATAAGATTATATCTATCCATTTCTCCATGCAAATGACCCCAGACTGTCAAATTAGATCTGGATATTGGTGGGCAGCAATTTTCAGTGCATAACTCGAGTTTTTTTTTATAGGTCTTAAGGTCAGGGATTTGTCTGGGAAATATTCCGATACTGACCATTTTCTTTTTTTTAAGCACTTATGAAGTGACTTGTGTAGTGACTGCATTGTGATTTAGGTCATTGTCCTGCTGGTCTATGAAATGTTGAGCTTATGCTGAATAAGAGGTTTGTCTCAATTTTGCCTCTGGTTCTGCCCATATTTCCATCTCATATATTCCAGTCCCTTCTGTTGACACAGTAACCCTTACCACTGCCATATTTGCTGGTAAGGATTTTGTTACCTAGGTGATGGGCTGCAATTGGTTTTCATTAAGCGTAGTGTTTTGTGTTCTGGCTAAAGGACTCTACTTTAAATTCAACAGACAACAAAACCATCCAGAAGGTCTCAGAGTCTGTCACATGGCTTGTGGTGAATTTTAAGCATGACTTAATCTTGGCAGTTCTCTCAAGTAGCTTCATTCTTGTCACTTTTCAGAAATCTGCATAGTGTCTTGTCAAGAGATCAACAGTCTTTCCTCTTTCAGATTAAGGACCTTTGCAGCTCTGTCAGTGTCGGCCTCTTGGTTGTGCCATATTCGCTTTCAGATTCAATTTTTCTCCAGCTTGACTGTGCCCCAGAGAAGGTTCAAAGGTCTGCTTACCTTTTTGTAACATTTTCCAACTTTTTGCCCCCAAATGACATTTGGAAGTTCCCCTGCCAGTGTTTTCCTCTTGATGACAGTGTGACTGCTCTGATCTTCTGCTTCAGTTGTGTGAAATCTCAAGGACAGGAATATTAATTAATTATTAATGTATTAATAAGTAATTAATATTCATTATGCACTAATCCAGTTGACCACAAATGGGTTCCTAATCCAACTTCATTTTATGTTTGTGTGATCTGACGAAAATGGAATAGGGCTCACCCAATTTAGGTTATTCATACAAAGAATACTTTCAAGTAAGTATTTTTCAGGTTATTTTCAATATAGTTAAAAAAAAAAAAAAAATCGAAATGCATGTTTTGAATGAGGAGCACAGTGACTTATTTTCAAACGTAATTTAATTTTTTTTTTTTTGGAATATGTTATATATTGGGTAGCACTGTGGTTAGACTGCATGTGGCCCTAAGTAATATCTGGGGATGGGAAACGGATGTGTGTTTGTGTGTGTACCATGTTTATGTTATGTTGTTGGGACAAAATGTTGTCAGGAGGTAATAAAAACCTGACATTAACAACTTGAGTGGACATTGGTTGTGTTCCCACAAGGGATAATTCAATTTAATGAAAATGTGTGAATGCAATCAAAAAACCAGAAGAGTCTTGTATTTGGCTGGGTTGCTTATGGTTAAGGGTTGACAGTCAGGTTAAGGATTAGACCCAAAGGATTAAATGGAAGGTCTCCACAGAGTTAGAAATACAATGGTGTGTGTGTGTGTGTGTGTGTGTGTGTGTGTGTGTGTGTGTGTGTGTGTGTGTGTGTGTGTGTGTGTAAGAGGGGGTTGTCATTTCACTTTCAACCTAGTGACTCAATGTAATCCTGTTTAGCTGTTTCTGAGAGTTACACTGTTCATTTTTCACTTCTGATCTGAATATGTGGGTGACTTGGTTAAATGTTTCAATTTTGAATGCAAAAAAAGGGGAGGAAATGGAGATAAAGATGAATGTTTCAATGTTTCATGCAAATTGAATATTTCATTAAATGAAATATTTACTGAAAAATGGATGAAGGAGCTCTTGAGGTCTGATTGCTATTATGTGCATTTTCCATAATAAATGTGGCCTCATTCAGATTACTCAAGTTTCATTGACAGCCTTTTACTCTTCAGTGGGAGATGAATTGTGAGAAAGTGGAATTGGCGTCATTGTATTTTTTAGTTATGGGCAGAGTGAACAGTAACTGATGTCAATGAGTAGAAATTCAAGCGATTCAGGCTAGACCCTATGAAAATATGTATGTCAGTTTTGTCCCATGGACCACCGTTATAAATTAAAATAAAAAAATGAACTGAAAATATTTTGGTTGACAGTGATAGAATGGGGTGTCAGGCCTGTCGAGTGTGATTGTCGTAGTAGATGGAGGGGCTGTTAAATGGAAACAGTAAAAAAAAAATTATTGGTGATCTTGTGATTGTCGAAAAACTGCACTTCAACTTTTGAGCCCTTCCCAAATGTTGGCTTGACCTTTGCTTTGACGGTCATATTGGATGATCTGGTACTCTGTCTTGTTTAATCTGTAAATAGACATTGCAGTCCATCAGGGTGGACTTTGTGATGGGGGGGGTCTCTAGGCATGGTCAGGTGATCAAAGTTGTTTGTGCTGATTTGTTTCAATTGACTCTCATTCACGAATAAAGATAAATCGATGTTTTCTGTTCCAGCTGCACCCTAACGTCTGATTCAATTTATTTTGTTCCCCAAAGCACGTTTCTCATTCAAATGGCTCTTTTTTTTTATTTTTGTGTTCACATGAATGCATTGTGTTGACCCTATCCCTGGCCAGATCACGCAAACCCTGAAAAAGAAAGCCTTCCCAATAAGGCTTTCATCACGTGTCCCGACTCGATGTACCAGTCACATGGTTTTATTGCATCATCCCATGTGAAGTGGTACCCAGTGACATCAATATAGAAATGTTTTGTTTCAGTTTTTGCAAGAGTCGTGTTTAAAATCTTTACCTTTCAATACATCAGTGGAAGCAGTCAGCTGAATTCTTTCTGTTTGAGTTTCTTGCATGAAGGGCATGAATGTTTTGGTGTGGGGGTGGGTTATGAGGAGCACACCTCTCTGCACATCTCTAGTAAATACTTAAGAGTATAAACTTTCTCTTGTACTAAAAAGGGAGAGAGACTGGGAGTACTGGCCCAGCTCTCATAGCCGCATGATCAGTTCAGCTTAATTAAAAAGCAATACAGTTTTGTCTGTTGTGATCCAGAGGAGCCAGGATTTTCACAGCTCCTTTGTTGTCAGGATCTTGCCGTCTCAGGAAGTTTATTTTACAGACATCCTGGACAAATGGGCAGCTCTATGTCGGGCAACCATATAGGGGAACCTGCAGTCATCATCAATATCCTTATCCGTGGGATTCCTCTGGGCCGTGTGCTCTACCCACAAACAAGAGCAGCCAATCTGGAGGCAGTAACAGACTGGACTATCCAGAAGCTGAGATGATTTAACATCCGGTCAAGGACAGGTTATGTTGTTCTGGAGATTAACAAAGTTGACTTGGTTTGAATCCTTTGACGATTCTGCAAAACAAATAAGCAAGAAAGTTTTCCAGGAAAAAAAATGGTGTGCCTTTAATTTTGCAGTAAGTCAATTATTTTGTGTTTTAAGACTAAAACTTTGAATTATATAGAGGATGCTTTCAAACTGCAATTACCTTTGGACTGCTCAAAGTAAAAAGCAAACTCCGAAAGCAGAAGAGGTGAAGTCATTTACATAATGAAAAGCCTCAATAAACAACACTGATAATTGTAGTTATTTTCACACCATTGAATCCTGCTCACTACACAAAGGCATAAAAGAATAACCACAAATACATTTCTGTATTAACACAAAAGGTGGGATTTGTTCTTTAAACATTTCTGAAACGTCCACAGAAGGTTTGGTGTAGATGAAAAAAAAAATAAACAGAGCTATCAGGTGTTTTTGCGAAAATGATTCATTGTGGTGGAGGGCTAAAGAAATGTGTTTGTAGTTTCAGTTCTCTCTAGCACTCACCAACAAAGCCTTTTGAGCTTCACTCTTAATCTTTATAGCTAAAGGAATCCAGATTTAATTAAAGACGGGGCCTCATTAGGAAGCCACTGTTTATGCTGGGAGAATGAACACAGAGGCCCTGCCAGCTTCACATTAAACGTAGCAAATTAACACAAAATAGCTGGTGACCACGCATCTATGCACTAAATTAATTCCAAGGGTGTTAGCTCAGGGCTGCATCTCCAAACTGTCAAAGAGGATGCTACTCCTGTGTTCAGGCAGGCCTTCGAGTGCAATGGATGAACACAGCAGTTATGTCTCACAACACACATTGATGACCATGGTAATCGAAGGGTGCGGAGCTTTACATGTTAAACTGTGTAGACAGTCACATTTCTTTTGCAATATTTTTATATTGGTGGCAATACATATATGTATGAAATTATATTGCTTCATTAATTCTGTCCCTAGCCCTGTAATACATAAGTAGTTGGAAGAAAGTTGGATGAATAAATGGGTGTTAATTCAGGTTGTGTACACACTAAACATATGAAACAGGACCAGTGTGAGTATAATGTGCATCTTATAGTAATGAGGTATGTTAAAGGCCTCAGTCTGTTGGTGATGTGATTATGGTTGCTGTCTTTGGTGAAGGAAGCTGGAGACTGAGGTTCACCTTGAGCTGGTTGAAATGGTACATCATTGTTAGATGTTCAGTCAAATTTTGCTACCTTTCAGCAGTGTGTATAGCAGTGTATGCCTCTCTGCGCAGTGGTGTTCAAGTCAAAAATAAGGTCAGCAGGAGGCTGTGTTCAAGGCAGCGCAGCAGTTTGCAAAAGCTCTCTAAGAGGCTTTTGGCCCCGTTGGGGTCTCACCACCATTCCCTTTGACGACCATGACTGGGTTGAATCCCGTCACAGCTGCGCTGTAGCAACCTCAGTGTGCCGGAGTGCAGCCTCAGACCTCTTCAGAAGTTCTTCACTCCAATGGCTAAATAAGAGTCATGTAAGAATAAGTGAGCTCGAAATCATGAAGCCCGGCATCGTTTCTCCATGTGGGAGGAAAAAGTAAGGGGAACAGACGAGAAATTACATGACACCGTGGTGATCGATGGAATCTCCGAATATCGTCTCGGTTTGTTCTTTGATCCAAAAGCAGTAATCACAGTGTACCTTGAATCAGGAGTCTTAAAAAAAGAAATAGATGCAAACAGAGATAATTGCTTTATAATACGATAGTCTTCAGATGAATTTTGTAAGCAGAAAATTGACTTTTGCTATATTAGATGCCACACAGTGATTTGCACTCCACTTTTGACTAAGAGATTAACACATTAGAATAAATAGTGATATATATAGTAGATATGTAGAATGACAATATATACAGAAATTGCATGTGAGATGAACAATAGAATCAGACGTATGAAAAATATAATAATTGGTCTCTGGTGTGTGATATACATCCTCCTGATAGCCTGATATTATAAATATAATTTTCATAAAGAAAAGGGTGCCGAAAAAGAAATGTGATATAAATTACATCCTAAAATCAAATCACATTTTACTTTGAAATAGATTTCAGTGATCCGTTTTTCAGGATTGTTTTAAATTTGAGCTTCCGGGGCATATTTGAAACTCTGTTAGCTCATCCCTTATTACGAAGGGTAGTTGTAGGAAAGAGCATGTTTACCTGTAGTGACAGTAAATGGCTGTCAGACTCTTCATGAAGTTCTTAGCCATATCTGTGTCAGTTTCACATATCACTGCTGTCTCACTAGCCCACTTCTCTTTGTAGAACAGTAGTGGGTGTTTATATCTTTGTTTTGGCAGAACACTAAATTAAATTACTTAATTGGCTGTAAGCAAAAGCGCCTGCTGTCGACATACTCCAGTGAATGTTTCTGTAAAGGCTTTGTTATTTTTGATCATGCATTGTTGATGCTGTGCATATATTATACTCCGGCTGTGTTTGTTAGACAATTGAACCTTCATAACATAAAGAAGGTAAAATACGGCTCACTAGGTATTTTAACTTGAAATCGAGCAGAATATCAGAAAAACGTCCGTTTGTTAAACTCATTATTTTAATTAAATTTATTACTATTCCTTTGAAGAACTGTCTTATGATGTCAGGAGATGTGTCATGACAAGAAAGAAAGATTTGGAAACGTGAAATGTTTCTTAAAATTATGTTGGTTCTGGCGGTCTTTGTACATGGGTGGATTTCTTTTGAACCTAGTAATTTTTTTGTCTCATTATGCTTGGAGACAACTGCTGGAGTGGCTCTTGAAGAGTTCTGAAGGGAGTGATTCAAACCAAGGTGGACCAAAAGCCCTTAGATGAGAGGATGCTCTTAGCCGAAAAAGCAGCATTATGTTGGTGTGCTGGAGACTTCTAAAAATGATCATATGCTAGAAACATCTAAAATTTGTTTCAGCTTATTATATTATAGCATTAATTTTAAAATTGGATGCATTCAGATTTCAGGTTGGTACCATTAAAGTGTTAAGTTTAATTATATAATTTCCACAATATCCTGATATAAAATATTATCATCATTTTTTGGCCATTGGGTGGAAGGGAAAGACTAATCCACATGTTTATATTACATTGTGGGGACAAAATGTTCCCAGGACGTAATAAAAACCTGACATTTTTGCCTTGTGGGGACATTTGTTTTGTCTCCACAAGTGAAAACTCATTTTTATGAATATCTCTGAATGCAATCAACAAAACAGAAGAGTCTTGTATTTTGTTGGGTTACTTGTGGTTTGGATTATGTATGGGTAAGGATTGTCATAGTTATTATTAGAGTTAGACCCATAGAAATGAATGGAAGGTCCCCACAAGGTTAGAAATACAAATTGTGTGTGTGTGTGTGTGTGTGTGTGTGTGTGTGTGTGTGTGACGTGTGATGAACTGATATCCCCTCCACCCTGTCTCCTTGTGATATGTGCTTCCTGGATATGTTTGTCTCACCATCACAATGTACTGTATGAGCGGTCATGGAAAACACACTGAGGTTTATATAAAGGTTACCAGGCAGTACACTAAATAATGACGTTGATGCATTTCTGCCCCATGATCATGGAAAAGTGTGATCGAAAAGGGTTCGATGTTTGCAAAATTTGACTGACTGATATCCTCCTCCCCCTCTTATCAAAATGCTTTTTAATTTCACTGTTGATTACAAGCCAAATACTAATTAAATGAAACGTGGATCATGGTAATAGTATATGTAACTGTTTTTTAATTCTAGGGACAGTCTCTGCTTATAAATAAAAAAATAAAACATCAACCATGATTTTACATGGTATAATTATAAAAATCTGCAAAAAATTAACAGGCGCCTAAATATAGCCCTGCTTTTTATGGTATTTTCTATTATGTATTTAACTTTTCAAAGAAAGAGAGAAATCTTTTTTGCTTTTTATTCGTGTTTTGTTAGCTTACTAGGGCAAATAACATTTTAATTAACACATTCTCAGCAGTCAATATCATGTGAAAAATCACATGGTGGAATGAAAAGATATATAAATATATTTTGTTTTCATTGTGGAGCTCTGTAAATATTAACAACTGCAAAGATGGACATTTTTTGTCATCCTTCAGACATCCAGGGTTGGAGGTTCAAATCCCATCCCACTTTGCATGGGTGTCATTTGTCCTGTTGTCATTAGGTTGTGAAGGCTTCCTTCAAGCACTTCGGGTCCTAGTGTAGTCCTAATACAGCTATCCTCATGAGTGGCTGGGAGACACATGG
This sequence comes from Gymnarchus niloticus, assembly GCA_009936485.2. Lineage (NCBI taxonomy): Eukaryota > Metazoa > Chordata > Actinopteri > Osteoglossiformes > Gymnarchidae > Gymnarchus > Gymnarchus niloticus. Next base: position 17,125,514 of record JAACJT020000002.1, on the reverse strand, counting down.
ATGGAGTTTATCTTTGATTGTGCAGGCTAATAAATATTATGGTGCTTTTACTCTTAATTTGACTGGATCTCTCTCTACTTTGCCAGGAGGTCATCTTTATATAACGCAATATATAATTTTAAACAATTATATATATATATATTTTTTTTTTCCACATAAAACACTGATCTTACCCTCAAAGGATTGTCTATAAAGTATTGTTTCTCAATATGCAAAATACTTGTCCTCTGCTAATGGAAGGAACCAGCTCAGGTGACTGTTGTCAGAGGATGAATCAGCTCGGGTGACTGTTGTCAGAGGATGAATCAGCTCGGGTGACTGTTGTCAGAGGAGGAACCAGCTCGGGTGACTGTTGTCAGAGGAGGAACCAGCTCGGGTGACTGTTGTCAGAGAAGGAACCAGCTCGGGTGACTGTTGTCAGAGGTGAAAAGCATGTCCTGAGTGAAGGGACTTGCCTTTTGAAGGAGTGACATCCATCATGAAGGCTGACCGAGACAGACTGTTTGACCTTCTGTTCAGTACCATCTCTACATGGTAAGAGATCAGCAACATTGACCAACTTGTTCACTGCTGCTCATTTTGGAAAGATTTTGTTGCTAAGCTGTGCAGCCTACAGGGGAACCGAAGAGATGATGGAGCTTGCTGAATTTCACAGAATCTTCTACATAGATTCCATAGGGTTTTGTGGAGAATATTCAGCCTCAGATATCAGAATTAGACAGTTAGTATAATTCTCATTCGCACCCAAATTCACACCAGCAAAAGTACAGAATGTTACTCTGATAAAAATGAAACTCTAAACATATGTGATGACACATATCTTCTGTGGGTTTACAGTTTCTGTTTGTGACTGAAATGGATGAAAGCCCAGCACGCATACATCAAAAAGATTGCCAAGTTATGTGTGATGTGGTGGTTTATGCCATTGAATTGAGTTACATTCCTCTCTTCTGGTCTGATCCAGAGAAACAGTCTTCTGCAGCAAAGGTCATTTTTGAAAGGCAAATTTGATCTTAGTTTGTCTTGGATTGTCCTTGGAGAAGATGTAGGGATGTAGGCTTGCTGGTGGCAGGGTGGTTAAATCACAAAATCTGTAGTCCACAGAATGGTCCAGACATTGCTTCTATGTTGTTCCTAAGAAAATCAAGGTCTATAGCAAAGAAAAAATTGCCCCTATATACCATAAATACGTCAACTATGTTATTATATAATGATTATAAACAAGGTCTACTCTTTTAAGAGGGTTGGGGAAACGTTTTACCCCTTCCCAGGGCAAGACAACAGGCTTACATCAACCAGGCTTGCCAGCATGGTGGGAAGAGGCTTTCTGGGCTGCAGGAATGCCGATATCAGAGCACTGCATTCAAGCAGAAAGGAAAGAACCTGTTGAGTAATCTGACTCCAGGCTAACCTTGATGTCTCTGTCAAAGTGCGGCGCAAACCGGTGAAGCTGCTAGCTAAGTAGGTCGATTAAAATAAAAAGCAATCACACGCATGAATAACTGTAAATTTATAAGACAAGCATATGCGAAAATGATTTTCTAGAGTGGAGTAATTTTTAATTGCTTTAGTTTAGTAAATTGATTATTTATTGCAGTTTTTTAGATAATTAGATTCCTGTCTACTCAGACATTGTGAGAATATCTGGAGGGAGGGGTGGACAGCATCACGTGACACCTGGTTTTTCCCAGCAGACTAGAGTTTCATTGTAAACTTTGGCTTTTGAGGGAGGATTGGGAAAGGAAGTAAAATTAGATTGGAAAAGACAGCTGGGAAATTGCCATTTTGATAGGGAAGGAAGTGGATTAATACATAGCACATGTCAGAGCTTTGCTACTCCCGTGTTTTTGGTGCAGACAGCGCTGAAGTAGTGCTCACCGGATCCTGTCAATCCAAAACCAGAACACGCCTACGTACTGTATAAAGTCAAAAATGAGGGACAGGTGTAAAACATCAGTAGAATACAGTGACCTCGGTCTACTGGTACAGGCATTCCAGTCTTTCTCAGATACACATTAGATCTTTTTGGTTAACTTAGCACTGGGATGTTCATTATAGTCTTAAACAGAATTATCTGCTTAATCTGCTAATTCCCGTGATTATGTCTAACTAGCATGACTGAATGTTGAGGCTGACCCTTGCTGAAGTCACACGCAAGATTTATCTTTTTTCCAGTCAGCAGACCTGAGGCCTTTACTCAAAATTAGAACAACATTTTTATTCTATTTTTTTTTTTTTTATGTGAAAGGCTTAGAACAATGAGTAAATGTAGCTCCATTTTGATTTCATTGAAATCCTCTGAATGTATGTCTCATCTCAGTTGTCATGAAGTTTAACGGGGACTTATCTGATTAATATAAATCTTCACAAATGTCTTTCGAGCCCTGGTATTCCAGCAAAACCCTGAAAGCCCCAGCGACCCGTCTGTACACAACATTTTGGTGGCTTTGTCTGCATATAAATCCTCCCATAATAGAGATAAACCTTCGCAGAATTTTAACTGTGCGTTTTGTTCAAACCAGATAATCTGATCGCACACAGTTCACAGTTCAATGATAACACGCATTGCAACTGAGATAGTGTCCAATACCTGGATGAAATAATATTTTCCATTCACACAGATGATCTTTGTTAGCTTACCTTTGTTCGTGATCATCTCCTCTATCTAATTCCTCTATGGATTTCATTGTACATTAATCTGCTATGTATGGAAATTATTCAGTGTGATTTGTGTAATTGTGTCTAGTTTCATTGTTACTATTTCCATTAATCAAGCGTTGTTTGGGCATTGTGTTGATGAATTGAATTATTGGCCTGTATTATTCTAAAAAATAGTATTTAAAAATAGGTATGATATGGACTGAGATTTGCAGGTAAGTGAATGTAACGCAAGAAAATTATTCATGTCGTATACAGATCTTAAATCATATATCACCCATCATGCAACATTAACATAAATAATATCTTTATTAGATATCTCTTTGTATTATAATGCATAGTGAAAGAGAGACTATGTCTTACTACTTTTAAAACTATCCAGAAAACACATTTGTTCACCATTTTGTTTAATAACTTTGGATGATGAGTTATTGCATTTATTTAATCCATTTATTTTTCTTCTGTATTTATGTTTAATTTTTAGTTTTAATTTCCTGCTTTTTTTAATCACTGACTTTCTCTAAAATTCTTTTTGTTGTTTCTCTAATTTTTTAAATGTCTGTACAGCACTTTGTAAACCCCGTGGTTGAAACTGTGCTTTATAAATATAGATAGATTTATTGAAAGTGGTGATTTTGCACTACAGCATTAAAGAAAAGAACAACCTGTGTATATGCTTTAATATTGAAAATGGTGAAGACTACTTGACCATTGTGTAATGTAGTGTGGGTGATGTATGGATTTTGAGAATTAAAGCCTGGAGTCAAAACATGTAAGATGGTTAAATAAAAAGTTAAAAGGGGCAAAAAAACCTGGAGTTGGTTAGCAATAATACTGAATCTTGTAGCGCTTTTTGGTTACAAATACTTTGTTACATCTTGCTTTGCCGGAATTGATAGAGCAGAGCGGTGACTCAAAGTGGGACTGAGACTCATCCTGGGGATTTGGACACAGTTCTGACAGCCAGTGGGATTAATGGTCTTCATATACAAGACCATAATTAGGATAAGGGGAAAAAAAAAAGTGTGAAAAATCCAAATTATATTCTCAGTTAATACACAAACCACTGAGATTTCCACTAGAACATAATCATGTGCACCTGACTTTGTTCCAAATATCAAACACCTTGATTCAAGTTTTTAATAAACCCATTTCCCTGGAATCAGATGGACAATTTGGTCACTTGCAAGCCTGTTCTACCAAAAAATCATTGCTTTTATAATGCAAACTGGTCTTTTTAAAGGCAACGGTACTGGAACTGGAATTTAATAGACGATGACTCACCCAGCGGGAAAGCAAGAGTCTTGAACATAACCAAATGACACAGTAAATTTTGAATAGACAGGAGTTTTATTTGGGGGCTTCTTTCAGGGGAGTTGAGGGGTTGGGAGGCAGGGACCAGGACAACAGAAGCCTTCTAAATAAAGGCGTAAACTTTAAAACTGGGGAGAAAGACACATGTGGCAGTGGTATACCGAGTGCTGAGCTTATATTTGCCCTTGTCAAAACAGGGGAATCTTACCTAGGGTTACTATCAAAGCTAAATGGAACACACTAAAATATATGGAAACTGCGAGTGAGGAATATGCAAATTGGTGAAGAGTGACAGTTACCTAGCTCTCAAAATGGTTGGTGGCTCCGCCTCCTCTTTGTCATACTTCAACAGCTGCAGTAACAGAAAAGTACTGTCAGGTCAACAGAGTACAGTTCAAATGCATCTACAACTTCTACATTTATGAATTAGTTGTTTGTTGTTCTGGTTAAAGAGTCCCCATGACTATGTACCAGAAAAATGGCTGTATGATGGATGTATGGATGATTAATGAGGCAGCCAGGAGATTGGAGGTTCAAATCTCAGAAGCTAGGTGACTAATGCACTCCTGTATTTAATGTTGGCATATCGTATGATGTTATGATATATGCCTTGGTTTGCTTTCAAATACCAGCATGTTGGATTTACGTGATATATCAATATGATTTAATGAGTTTTAATGCCAAATGCATTAAATACACATTTCAAATACCCAAATTGCCCTGCAAAGTCAAATAAAGTAGACTAATATATCACAAAAGTCGAGGCTTTATAAACTAAGGATCCTTACACCTCTGGGGTCAGTCCTAAATTTGGCATCTCAGTACATGCAGAGCTCCAAAGTCATAATTTACTCCCATAATGGACCCTCACCTCAAGCTGCTGAGGATTTCTCACCCCTCCAGAACACTATGTGGTAACCTGTTAGATGTAACACAGCAGAGGATGCCTGAAACTCTATAGGCAGATAACTTGATTACTTTTTGGGGATTTGGTGTACAAATGTACAGAAGCCATAGGCATGCTTCAGAACAACTTGTTAAGGACCTCAAAAAAAAAAAAGCTAAGAACAGCTGTGTTCACTCACCGATTAATCATCTTCGGGTCCTTGAAACAAACAAACAATCAGCTAGTCCCTTTTCACAACCAGCTAAGCATGCTGGGATATCACCCAATGGCACTACAGTTACCTTAGACTTTAATGCTGTACGAGTGCATACTAGCTGGGTAAGTGGTAATTTGGGGTTCTGCTGCCCCCTCACAGCTTTGGGGCAAAGGGTTTCACTCCCACTTCTTGTGTGTGGAATTTCCATGTTGCTCCTGTGTGTTTACAGGTTTTGACCGGGTTTTCCACTTTTCCCCTTCAGTCCAAAGACTTGGATAGTGTGCCTTGTGATGAACTGCTGTTCCTTCCAGTGTGTTCCCGGGGTTTCGTGAGATCGGCTCTATGCTCACCGTGACCGGGAGGTGAAGAGTGAAACGGTTGAAATGGAAGAATGGACTTCATCGCACAGCTTTTTTCGTCTGAGTGTCATTAAGCAGCATATATGTACACAGGTTAACTAGAACGTATCCAGAACAACCAGAAAGTTGTGGTATTGCTCAACAGTCGCTTCAGCCCTGGGGCCATATTCATATGACAAGCACAGACAGTCATCTTGAGAGCCACGCACAATTAATCACCCAATTAGTTTATTTGGAGTGATCGCATTAGTGGATGCCATCTTGCAGTCGATAACGTGAGGAATTGGACCGGTCTTTTAATCACAACTCAGCACCTGCTCAGGCAGAAGCAAATACATCCAGCCTTGCTGGGTTTACTTGAAGAAAAATACTGATGAATGGAGAAATCAATAAAAACAAGATTTATTGGCGTGACTTCCATTTTTCTGTAATGGGTTCGGGGCAATGCTGTAATGAGCTTGGTGTTGTGAGCAGGAAGTACATTCCTGTCGGCGGACGCAACGGGTAGAATGAGGTCCTTCGCTAAAATAAACTATAGTTTTATTAGAGCGACTTCATTAATTCTGTCTCACCCACATAGTTTGAAAAAGATTGATATTGGCATTTTGCATGGAGAAAAAAATACAGCTATTCATAAATGAACATGGCCAAAAATATAATGCTTATATTTATCACTATCCATTTTCCTGCCTCGATTTATTATTTGTTTTTTCCGTGAAGACATCATTTAAAACTTAAGATATTTCCGACCCCACATATATTTACAGCAAACACTCATGCGAAAACTTCCATTTCTTAGTGGTCTTAAATATAAACTATATACTGTACATTAGCGTTATATTTTAATGACAGCGAATATTTAATTTTCATGTAAAAAAAGCTTACGGTGGCTTTGAGCGGTTTTCTGTCTGCATTTGATCCACGGAGATACTGAGGTGAAGTGTTAAATAATTTCTGTTGCGTGTGAGCGTGGTGCATTCTACAGCGTGCTGAGGGAATTCACCACATTGGCTGAAAACGTAGCTGGAATGAACAAAGTAACCTGAATGTTTATGTGACAGGAGTCAGTCCGAGACTGTTGATAAAGATACTGTGTTGGCATATGGGAATGGGTGAGTGGAGCTGTCTGATGGTGTTGGATATGAAAAACTGTTATGAGATGTGGGCTTTCTGTAAATTGTAGGAGTATGCAGGGACTTTGTAGGCAGTGGAATACCTCTGGGTCAATTCAGGCAAGAATCGTCTGTTGTCTCCTTAGCGCTTGCAGAATTCCAAACCGAAAGTAAACAACACGGTGAAATGGTTGTCTCTTGGGAGAAACGGCGCTTTGGTGCTCATGCAGGGCAGGATTACAGCGAGCTGCCAGTCACTGACAGATAGTTAACCCACTTTTCCATTAGCCGCTTTAATACCCCATCCTTTGTGGGTGTCAGGGGAACATTATCTGCCCCAGAAGGTTAATTACATGGCTGAACAGGTTCATTCAATTTGACATAATTTTGTGCAATTTTTATCATTTTTCCTCCCATGATTCTGCAGTAAGCCTGGCTTGACAATCCCGAGATGTTTTATTCCAAATTCCGATCCTGAATGAAACAGCATCCTTTTTTCTAATTCTTACACCCCCCTCCATATTTTCTTCCATCTTTCCTACACCCTAAAACGGGAAAACCTCCAACCAAATATTCAGACTTTTTCATCACCCCCGTTGTCCAGGAAGGACTTAAAGTGAAATACACTATTAAGGACTGCTTATATCTTTGTTGCAATAAATTTTCCAAGTTTGCCACATGTTAAAAGTACTTTTTTATTTTGAAAAAATGTTATGTTAAAAGTACTTCTTAAAGCTGCCTTCCCCTTTAAGGCTTCCGAGAGTCTGAAGCACCTTTCAGCAGCCTTTCTGCTGAGGCTTACTCTGCTATGGATTTTTTTTCTCCCCTCATCTTCTTTTCCAGTTGTGGGTGGAATCAAAACAAGTGAATGTGTTTGGTGTACTCATAATCAGCATGCGGTAGAGTTCCTATTCATCTTTTACACATCAGCTGACTTATGACCACAAAGAATCATTCGTGTGTGGAATTGAAGGTTTAAATATTTAGAAGTGCTGTAAGCATAAAACAGCTTTGCAGCCCCATGAACTGTGCCAATTTTACAAAAAAAAATCAGAAGTGACACATTGTGCATAACATCACCAAGTTCAGCATTCATTTCCCAACTATAAGTCGTAAACCACTCGATATTAATCATTTGAAACTGTATTGTTTTGCATCTCTGTCTGTTATTTTCCCATATTCTTTTCTGTGCAAGACCAGTGCACAGTAACTAGAGTTTTGTCATATTCTAAATGAATGTGCAGACAAGAAAATGATCGGATGAATCTGAATCCATTTATTTTGTCAATCACATTTATCTCAAGAAATAATAGTAGTCCAAAGTATGGATTCCACAAAGTGCTCCGGCTGTTGTTTGTTTATAATATATATTTTTTCAATTAACCCTTTCAGCAATTTTCCTTCGACAATTTGTCCCTGCGTATCATCACGTATTGATGTTTTTTTTGTGATTATTCAACAGGTAACTTAAGTTCTACATAAGTGCCTTTTCCAAATCCACTCAATATAAATAAATGATAGCATTGAAATAAAATACTAGAGAATGCTTTTAGCAAAGTAAAACTTACTTTTAGTCCCTCTCCCAGCACATGTCATCTGAAATTAGATCCTGTAGATTCTCCTCCTTGACAACTGTATGGCCTGCCCTCACCCCACCATACATGACATCCAGTTCCTTAAGATTGCTTCGCTTTCGGCGTGTCAAATTAATACTCAGTCTAGATGACAGTCCCGGAGTTTCTAAATTCTGTGGAATTTAAAGGGGAACTCAAAATTCAATTACCACAATAGCTTTCGGAGATAAAAATGGCAAAGACCAACAAAAAAAAAAAAAAAATGGGGATGCCACCTTTAAACGCAGATTGTCCACCTACTCTGACATTTCACGACAGCTATGTTTAAAGGTATAGTATCAGGATAACATACAGCACTATTGTGGGCTATATTGAATTTAATCAATAAGCCTCAAAACCAAAGCTTCTCAATACTTTGTCTGAAATCATTTTGAAATCATTGATCTATTACTTCCTTTTCTTTAAAAACTGAGAAGGCAACAGTGGTAGACTGAACTAATGAAATGCTGTAAGAGTGTGTTATGGTACCCCATATCCATAGCAACACATCTTCAGAGAATAATTATCACCCGAGAGCAGCGGCAGCAGATGAGAAAGCGACTTTATGCAATGTACTGTAATGTGAGCATCTACCGACATTTACAGTTATGATGCCAACAACTTGTCTAGTGACGGAGCTATGAAACAATCTTGTAAAGCAGCGCCTGAAGTGACTTCTTTTTAATCAGCTTAGGTGCTGACAAATTATTAAAAAAAAAAAAATTAAAATTCACTTTTAGAATGTTGACATTCCTCGAGTTTCTTAGCAAGAGGTTACAAGTCTGTTGATGTTTTTCTCGCAGATCTGTGTGACAGTGCTGCACATGACGCCCTCCCCCCTATTGTGACTTATGACACATGCAGGCAATTTTTACTGTACCTCAGAGGGTAACCATGTCCTTATGCTTGACAGCAGTTGACTGGCAGGCTGTTGTGACTGGCTTGCGGAGTTGGGCTTCCTGAGATCAATCGGCTCAGCGCGCCATGACGCCTAAGCCTGAGGAATATTCCGTTGTCTTCATCCCATTTGGTTTGGCATATGCACGCTGACTGGCAGCTGCCTGAGATTGTTCCTGTGACGAGGCGTGGAACTAGCAGAATGAGTCATTAAGTTAAAGACATTCTGATTGTTTCATTTGACAAAACACTGAGCCAGTTTTGGTCACGTTCACGTGGGGCCCACTAAATTATATGTATCTTTCATAATGTACCCATATTACAATATCTGTCCATACAGGGTTGCTGTGTATGTTTAATAATTATTCATGAAATTATAAGCTATTGTGTACATTTTGTTCACCACCTTTGACTGCACGAGTAGAAAGCTCATTTGAATTTTGTGTAGTAACTCTAAACTTGGTGTGGTCATCTTATAATTTTTTTTTTTGCTTATTTATTCATTTCCTCCTTAAATACAGCCCTTGATAGTTAAGGAGACAACCTAATTTTACTTGCTTTACTTTCTTACTTAATGTTTTCATAAAATATGTGATTAAAATAATGCAAATATTGTTCAAGGCTGTATCAAAAAAAAAAACAGTCTGTGACCTCAGGGTTCATGGGCTGTGCTGTTACTGGATATTCAGTTGCCTAAAAGTCACGTTAGCTGCTTCAATAATAAAACAGGCAGCAGACACACTGCGTATAAGTTTTATAAAAGATTACATGCTGGATGACATCTTTATCAATGAAGTTAATTATCATTCCATTTCTGCTCTCTTCCATATGCCATATTCTCCTATATCCCAGCTCTGAATGAGGTCTTGATGCTATTATAAGTCTTCTGGAATGATTGATTTAACAGAGCAATCACCTTAGGGGCAGTGGGGGACCTGAAATCACCAGAAGATGCTGATTTTAAATGGGGCATAACAGCTGAGCATCAGCGTCCATGCTCTTCTGGTCACAGAGGAGAGGCGGCTACATTGAACTCCAAAGGAAAAATAAATTGGAAGCAATGCAACCAACACTCACAAGCTAAATGACATTTTAAACTGCTTTCAGTGCCTCAGTTGAGCTCCCCATTTCCCTGAGGTTTTTTCCTCCCGTAATGATGTGGGATTGCAGGAACCCAGAACAAATCAGACAAACGTCCATCCACGGCTCTATTCCTCCGTTTTCAAAACCGTTCACTCATATGAGGGTCACGGCATTAGATAAATGGTATATTTAAAATGAAACAGTTCTTCAAATCTGATTTATTTTCAGCCAGATGGTTTCTCTCAAAATAAGCACCATCCCAGAATGAAGGCGTTGCTGTTTTGCTAGGTCTATATATTATGCCAGCCAGGTGGTAGGAAGAGTCGATAAAGATGGCCAACGGGAGCATCGACCTGCATCACGGGACTCAGCGCACTGCACTGTGGGCTTAAGGATCTATAATGTTCTCTGTGAGCCAACAGTTTTCCCTCTGGTGCTTATGAAGGTTTTCATTGTTCTGAAGCAGGGATTGAAAGACGAGGAATCTTCTCTCTGTCATGGAGAGCATCCCCTTGTGGTTGTGTTTAACAAAGAACAACATCCATCCATCATCTTGGCCAGAGTTGGCTGGGGTCCAGCCTGGACAGGATGATAGTCTTTTGCCGAACACGTACATTTAGGCCATTTAGCCTAGTCACATGTCTTTGGGAAGAAACCCAAGAAGCACAATTCATCTCAGTGACACACACAGAGCAAAGGCAGGATTCAAAACCCCCAACCCTTGAGGTGTGAGACAACAGGACCACCCATTGAGCCATTGTGTCCCCTACATGGAGCTATATTGCAATGTATTTTAAGTAGTACGACTAATTTGCGCTAGGTTTTCCCAAGAGATACTGAGACAATTCTGCTACATATCTGAAAAAATGTAAACTGAGGCTAAAGAATCATGCAGTACGAAGTCCCATAACTGAGACAAAGGTTGTACATCACAAAAAGAAACTAACAGTCCTAGAACAATTTCCAAAATAAAAGCCTTGTGAAATCGTTCACACTCGGTTCGTGGTTTGGGTTAGATTTCTTAAAAAGGCCATCATTAAATAACAGCAATGGATAATGAGAACTGTGGGAATTGATGCGTGGCTACTTGAAAAACAAATCATATTCATTTAATGGATCACAGGATTGCATAAATCCTTTGTTGTTATTAACTGAGTGTGTAACAAATGCGATGAATAGGTTAGATCCTTCATATCGTTTCTTTCTGCGTCTCACATTATATCTTCTCCTGTTATTGTCTGGCTTAGTGCACTCGTATATTTATTCCCAGCCCACTTTCACAGTCCAAAACACACATTTCTGTTCATTTGTTCCCCCGGTGTCGTTTTCCATTCGCTTGTTAAATCTACGTAAAGTACCTTACGCAACACAATCAACAAACAGTCTCCAGGACACAAAGCTGTCACTGCCCCTTGCCCACAAATCTATGATCCTCCCCATTAATTCATCTCTCCATGGCTCACGTTGTCTTTCTGCTTGATCTGAAGGCAGCATTACAATTTTTTGAACACATGCCTAGGTAGAACTGTGAGTCTCCGGTTTATGTGACAGGAGATGAAGAGTCATATCACAAAGACAGTTGTCTGATTTTTACGGAGAACACACAGTGATGATCGAAAGCATGGTCTGTTAAGTCCGTTTTGTCGAAAATACTGCTCAGTTCAATTTTAGCTAATGTCACCTCACTTCTCATGGATACCGTATAACATATGTTCCCCCTCCATGGCACCCACTAATGTCTGCTATTTCTCATGATGTAAGACTGCCATGCTTATGTTGTCATGACAGCGCCACCGTGAACTTCTTGTCAGGTGGCCGTGGATAAGCTGCTGCACCATAGTCAGTGGCCACCCATCCCAACCAGCACATAGTCATTAATCTCCTCACTTAATGTTCCACAGCTGGAGACAACTCTGGGACCACTTCTTCCTGGTTCCTTCCTTCCTTCCTTCCTTCCATCTTTGCCTCCTCCTGGTTATACGGAAGAAATCTTGCCTCTTCTTGAAGTCACCATTGCTAGTCTGTGTTTATGGTCATACTCTGCCGCACTGTCTTCTAAGATATTTTGTGATCTCTCTGTTTATAAATCAGTATTGTAACAGTCAGAAAGGCTCAAAAAGACTTGCACAGCTAGTATAGGCAAAGTTGAGAGTGGCATGTACACACTACTGCTTTTCATGACAGCAAAAACTGTACATATTTTGTTTGGAAACAAACAGTATCACCATAAACATACATGCAATGAATCATCCAAATATTTAAGCAATGGAAAAGTAAAATGCATGAAATACTTTTTTTTTTTTTTTTGAGAGGCTTGAAAAGGCAAAAAAAATTCAGCATTTTGGACTGTATCAATGCTATGTCATGCACTTTAGTCTCTAAATGAAAACCATATTAATCTGCAGAATTATTACACCTTCCTAAGACTGGAAAAGGTCACTCAGATTAGCATGGCTCGTTGTTGAATGTTTTCTCTTTACATTTTAAATATTAAGTAGTTGATAATTATAAAGGGTTATAAACTACTGTTATCCAGGTTCTGTAAAAGTAGCATTACATATAAATGTGATTTGTGCTGAATCATGAAGCGTCAACCATAAGGCTTTGTCAGAAATGGACCCTACATTAGTCAAAAGGCCAGCTCTCCATAGTTGAAGGACTGCTCATCGCGGGATACAGCTAAGGAACACGTGTAAAGTCATTTTCCTTTCATCGCCAGTTTTGCAAAGAACTATATTCATTGACTATAAAAGCGAAAAGCATTGCCTGTGTCAAGTCTATTCGACGGTGCCTTGTGTCAATTTGCTAATTGAATATATAAAGATATTTTGCTGAACATGGATAAACCAGACAGCGAAAAACGAATAGTAAAATCGTCGGAAAAGGCTCGAGAAGAAAAAACCACTAAACGTTCTAGCAGGCAAGGTTTTCAGCATGGAAGTGTAACGTCTGCTGCTTCATCAGCTAAGATGAAGACTGAAATGAAGAAGGCTGCATTAAAGGCGAAGATTGCAGCATTAAAGGAAAAAAATAGCCAGTGAAAAAGAGAAAGCAGAGTGGCAAACTGAACAAATGAAAAGAGAAGCTGACATAAAAGCTAGAAAACTGATGCATGAACTTCAGACTGCAATTGCTGAGGCAGATGCAAAAATGGAGGTTTTGCAAAAATATGAAATTAGCCAAACACACAAGAATGTGACAAAAGTTAGTGACATTAAGATTGCTTCTCATGTATATGGACATCATCACATCAACGCTGAAGATACTCTCCAATCACAACTGCCTCAAAGAACCTCACCTGCTTCAAATGAAGAATCCAATAACGGGCCAGAGTTTGATAATCTATCCAAAGCAATCACCCAGCAAGTTAATGTATCAGAGTATCTGGTGAAGAACCTCAAGGCATCCTTGTTACCACATATAATTATACCCACATTCAGTGGTGACCCACTTGAATACAAGAATTTTATAAGGGCCTTTGAGCATGCAGTAGAAGACCGTACAGATAACGATCGAGATCGCCTCTACTTTTTGCAACAGTATACAAGTGGCCAGCTGCGTGAACTACTGGGAAGTTGCAACCACATGGAACCTTCAGCAGGATATGCGAAAGCCAAACAAATGTTAAAGGAGTATTATGGAGATGACTTCAAGATAGCGGACGCTTATATTAACAAAGCTCTTGGTTGGGACAAAATACAACCAGAAGATGGTGCAGCACTGCAGTCTTTTGGACTGTTCCTGACAAACTGCTGTAATACAATGGCTGATATAAGCTACATGGAAGACTTGAACAATACAACAAATATAAGGGAACTTGCAAATAAATTGCCATACACGCTCAAAGAAAGGTGGAGAGAGGTTGCATGTGATTTGCATGAATGCACGAACAAAAGAGCAACGTTTAAAGATTTTGTTGAGTTTGTCAATAAGGAAGTCAAATACATTTTGCATCCACTCTATGGCAATTTAAAGGATTCAACAAGACTGAAAGAACAGCGTGAAGCAGAAGTGAGACTGCAATTCAAGGAAAAAGGTGGAACAAAGAAAGTCTTTGCGACAGCTGCAGTTCCAAAAGAAATGGAAACCGGAAAATGGAAGGAAAACAAAGTAGTAGTAATGAAACAGAAGACTCCTAAAGCACAAACTTTCTCAGGTGATGCCAACAGTATGCCGTGTGTTTACTGCAAAGGAGAACAACACTGTCTTGCAGAATGCCGAAAACTCAAGATCAAACCACATAAAGAAAGGATTGATTTCCTGAGAACCAAAGGTTTGTGCTTCGGATGTTTAAAACATGGACATATGAGCAGCAGCTGCAAAGAGAGATCGCAATGTCAAGAGTGTTTTCGGTCACATCCCACACTACTACATATGAAGATCAAAGTCAACTCAGCACAGGACATGGATAAGACAACGACAAAGGAAAGTTGTGGAATGCAAACAGTCTCAAGTGCTTTCGTGGAAACTGAAAGTTTTGGTGTCACTGAGGCCAGGACAGTCCCCAGCTCGTCGCTGAGCCCACCCTTGTCACCGGGCTTGATGCCATTGGAGCTGCCGGCAAGCAGCAGGAGCGGCAAGTGTACTGTCTGCTTCAACCGGGAAGTGGACACCGTCATTTACACCTGCGGACACATGTGCCTCTGCAATGACTGCGGCCTCAAGCTGAAACGGCAGATCAACGCCTGCTGTCCCATCTGCCGCAGGCCCATCAAAGACGTCATCAAGACGTACCGGCCGTGAGGGAAGACGTGGCCATCCACCGTCTACTAGCTGACCGTACTACGAGCTAAATTTCAAGGACCAGTTAGGCAGTGAGGTTCAAAGCACCTGGTTGGCAGCTCATATGAAGCCTTAGGTTGCACACACCCAGGGAGACCTCATGAAGCCCCAAACATTTTCACCCATTAAGGGTCACCAAATTTCCAGTTTCTGCATGAGGAAGAGGTATTTGGCTCCATCCATCCAATATTTTCACTCCACAGTAATGAATTGCTCACCATGCCCAAACAGACAAGAATGTGACAGAAGTTAGTGACATTAAGATTGTTGAGTTCATGATTAAGTTTATGATAATTGATAGGCTCCTGTTTGAGTTTACACTTTTAATAATTGTTTCAAGTACCTTGATAACGATTAGGGGCCGGTAATGTAGGAGCCTAAATACGCTTAGTTGATCATTGTTGAGTGTATTCTTCATTCTTTATCACCTTGGTGATGTAATTGATAATTTGTTGAATATTATTGTTGCATTCCCTGTCATCTTGATGATGGAATCCTAATATTATAATTTTAATGATTTGAAGTCATTTATTGCTGTAAAAAGCAACTGCATTCTCATCTGTACCTGTGATACAAACGACTTACTAAAGAGGGAGTCACACGGTCTTTTGACCTTCGTCTGTGCTGAATTTTGCACCTCTCTTTTACATTTTATGAAATTCAAATAACCTGAATATAAACAAAAATAATCATATCATCAAAGTTGTCTTTTGGATCATTAATTTGTGAACTGATGGGGAGAGAGTGAAGCGTCACCCATAAGGCCTCTTCAGAATTGGGACCTACACATTATTTTTCCCCATTCTTTCTCGGAACAGTATCGATAACCTGCTAGCTTTTAGCCATGATCGTTTTTCATAGAAATACATCGTGACATTTCTGAATGCTTATAAATGTTTTCTTTAAATCATCTGAAATGTCTCGAGACTGAAAAGCGCTGTACGGTGAATCAGAAGGAAATACGCTCATCCACTGGTGTTTTACATTTTAAAAGGAAACGTGGGAGTTTGAAGTGTGACAGTTCTTACCTCCTACTGTTTTGTATAGATTTTCTGCTGTTAGCTATTAAATATTATAAATACGATTTTTTATTATTGTAACTGCCTCAAACAATTTGTACTGCTATACATTGCTTTTAAAAACATCAAACATTTGGTAAAAAAAATATTGATATATATCTGCTTGTCTAAGGAGCTGCTGTCACTGTTTTACACAGGAGGCCAGTACTGTAAAAATCCGATAAAAGACTGCCCCGTGTGATTTATGGCAATAATCTGCTTAAACCTTGGTAGTTTTTTTTTATTTATTATTCTTTATGCGCTTTTCCTGTATTCAATAGGTTTTATGTCTTCCTGGATGGAAAACTTTATAGGTCATAATAGATAATGATATATAAAATGATCAAGGACAACTTGAAGGCCAAAAGTTGCAACTTTCTGATTGAACTTGTCTGCTAGACTCATTTCTTTATGTCTTTGCCCTTTCAGACAATGTTAGGAAAATTTCTCAAAGTCATAATGGATTGTTATGAATTGTTATGGTAATACGATCATAAAAGAAAAGGTCTTACACTAAATGTAATTTCACAGCCGCAAAACATCATCTCTTAAATTTGGCATGGGTAAAGAACCCCCCCAATCAGCTAATGGTTAGCCTCTGGCACTTGGAATTTAATGATGGCTGTTGAAAGACTATTTTCATCTTATTTTTTTTCCCCCCTCAGTGTCAGTATATTTATGTCAAATTGAAGGAGACAGCTTGGATATTACCTGTAACATAATGGATCTCACTGAAAGTTGAGGGACTTTTGATAGGTTATCTGAAAGTATCGGAAGCTGAGTGATGCACTGTATATGCAAAAGAGAGGCTCCAGGGTATTACATAAAATGTATATTTCAATTATAATGTATTTAAAAAATGTCTTTGTCCATTAAGATAATTTGTACATGTTCTGGTCATTTATTAATGTCCTAAAAGACTAAAATGTCCATGGAACGGGGGTTTCACTTATATTGAGGCGCGTTCAAAAAGAGATGTATTGAGTCATTTTCACAGACTAATTATTCACTTGTACTTATAGTAGCTGCCTTGATTTGTTACAGACGGGAACCAGTAAGAGTGAAAGGGAAGGTCTACAAGATGGTAGTGAGGCCAGCTATGTTATATGGGCTGGAGACGGTGGCACTGACGAAAAGACAGGAGGCAGAGCTGGAGGTGGCAGAGTTAAAGATGTTAAGATTTGCACTGGGTGTGATGAGGATGGACAGGATTAGGAATGAGTATATTAGAGGGTCAGCTCAGGTTGGACGGTTTGGAGACAAAGTCAGAGAGGCGAGATTGCGTTGGTTTGGACATGTGCAGAGGAGAGATGCTGGGTATATTGGGAGAAGGATGCTGAGGATGGAACTGCCAGGCAAGAGGAAAAGAGAAAGGCCAAAGAGGAGGTTTATGGATGTAGTGAGAGAGAACATGCAGGTGGTTGGGGCGACAGAGCAAGATGCAGAGGACAGGAGGAGATGGAGGCAGGTGATCTGCTGTGGCGACCCCTGATGGGAGCAGCCGAAAGAAAAGTAGTAGCAGGGTGGGTAGGGAAGAATTTAGAGTGGTTGGCAATTTTTATTTATACAGCATTTACTTCTTAATAAAACCTGGGGCAGGAATACAAATCCAGTAATATTCCAGCATTTTTGTGGACTGGATTGAAGTCATTCTGAATTATTGGACAGATCAAATAGCCTATCTGCATAATCCCACTGTGATAATTCCAATCTTGCTTTCA
Source organism: Gymnarchus niloticus (assembly GCA_009936485.2). Classification (NCBI taxonomy): domain Eukaryota; kingdom Metazoa; phylum Chordata; class Actinopteri; order Osteoglossiformes; family Gymnarchidae; genus Gymnarchus; species Gymnarchus niloticus. Next base: position 17,107,814 of record JAACJT020000002.1, on the reverse strand, counting down.
TCCCTATGGCACCTAGTTCCAAGTTATTGCCACATTTGTAAATACTATACAAAACACGTTTTGGATGAGGTGGTGTTCAAATTTGAACCATGTGTCACCCATTGGGTAGCAAAGAGGTCTGATTTATAGAAGTTTGTAATGGGTTTCTTAATGGGGGACAAAATTTGGTTTGTTTATATACAGGTCGTGTGTGCTGTATTATTGGTGTATGCTAGAACATGGTGCGGTTCTACCAGACCATCCGACGTAGTACATGAAGATGCTGGAAAAAAAAAATAAAAATCTTGAAAATTCCATGCATCATCAAAAATGATGGGGGGGGGGGGGGGGGTTTCACAGGAAAACTTTAATTGAAGAACACTCCTATATTTAATCCTTTATTCAATACACAGCGCCATCTCCCTCCCTCTCTCTCATCCCATCCAGTTCTTCCTTAATGTATATTCTTTCAGCCTTCTCTTTTACTCATTACTTGACATTCTGTCCATTCTGAGTCCTTATGTCAGTTATTGTGTGAAAGTTGTCTGTGCTTCACCTATCTTTCTTTCCAGCAATGGTGAGCAACGCAAAAAAGTAAAAGGGAAGAAACAAGGAAAGTGGTTACATCAAAATATACCATTTCATACTTAACAATCTGCTCTGAGGGATGGAAAAGACAAGTAAGTATTCTTTCGTAATACTGGAATTGTTGCTTCTAATAATCTACTTGAATACTGTGTCAATGGTATCAGTTTCACTTCGCTAGTTTTCTGAAGAACATTAGTATTTGAATGAATATTCCATTCAATGTGAGAGCCCACTATCAGATTGATGAACGGAGGCTTGGTTTAAATTACAGCCCAAGAACACATTTAGAAATTTTTTATCATCATCAGAAATCCTTAGCATATTAGAATGCTCTTTAAATATTGAGTTGTAATGGTTGTATAAAGAAAATTAACACTCCTGATCAGCTTGAGAAGAACATTATATTGAGGTCTTGTTCCTCAAATGTATCTGGGAAAATCATTCTGGGAATTCTCATCAGGTTTACTCATAAATATGTACATTTTTGAATATGTTAAATATTTATAAAGTAGACTAAAACCTTAAAATCTTAGTACAAGAAATGTACATCAATATCCCATAAATTGTTTCATGCATTGTTGTACGCATAGAGATATGAAATCACAACTACATTTTTAAGCAGTATTCTATTTTTATGTTTTAACAAAAAGTGATTTTTGACAGTTGAACAGCTATTTTTGAAGCTGTAATTATTAACATGATTCTTATTGCCTATATTTACCTTTTTATAATGTACATTTGCTGTTTATTACAATACATCTTCTGAATTGGAAAAGTTGGCTACTCTCATGTTTGTACTTCAACTCTCAACAAAATTTGCTGTATATTTAACCTTCTGTTATCTCTGCTTTGGGGACACAATTTGAGCGCACACTGCAAACGCATGCATTCATCATTTTACAAACGCAAAGAAATGCAGTATAATAGTTATTTTTGCAAATATTGCAATAATACGTTTCCCATCTAAGTAAAGCTTTTAAAGCTGTTTCTTTAAAACACAGGTTCAGGAAAAGTAGTAGTCATGTTTCCTTTCGGTGTGCCATCAGCTGAATTGAAAACGAGATCGCTCAGAACAAAAACAGCTACATAAAGGGACACACAGGGTCAACCACTTAAAGATTTAGAAATGTTAAATATCTGAATGTAATGAACCCTCATGCCTTAAACACAAAACAACACCAATATGTCAAGTTACATCTAACTCTTGTTCACCTTTCAATTAATTTCACAGTTAATAGATACCTAAAGTCAGCCTTTAAAATAACCATGACTCCATTAGGAATCTGCCAGTAGAACACATGGCAGAAGCTGCCTAAATACAAAATGCAAATCAATAGGTCACTCTAGAACGGTTTATAGAATGGCATATATCTAGTCATTATCGTAATGACTGAAAATAACAGTTTGGGATTTTAAAAAAATGGATATATAACATGATTAAATTATAGTACTAGCATTGTATTTCACTGTGTTTCCAGATGCAATTTCTTTTATACAGGATTTATACCTCTTGGCATAGTTATGGCGTGTACTTCTGTGTCTGTAAAGCCATGACATAATTCCATTGGTTGGGTTGTTTATATATCGATTCAGATGATCCAGATGAACTTGTGGTGGTGGTGGGGATGTGAGATGTGAAGGAAGAAGAGAGTCAAAGACAGCAGCTCTTATTTTATAGATGTGAAGGTGGAAGAGAGTTAGACAGCAGCTCTTATAGATGTGAAGGAGGAAGAGTTAAAGACAGCAGCTCTTATAGATGTGAAGGAGGAAGAGAGTCAAAGACAGCAGCTCTTATAGATGTGAAGGAGGAAGAGAGTCAGAGACAACATCTCATTTTATTGATGTGAAGGAGGAAGAGAGTTAAAGACAGCAGCTCTTATAGATGTGAAGGAGGAAGAGAGTCAATGACAGCAGCTCTTATTTTATAGATGTGAAGGAGGAAGAGAGTCAAAGACAGCAGCTCTTATAGATGTGAAGGAGGAAGAGAGTCAATGACAGCAGCTCTAATTTTATAGATGTGAAAGAGGAAGAGAGTCAAAGACAGCAGGTCTTATTTTATAGCTCAGTATCTCCAAATACAGCAGCTGCCACTTAGTACTGTTGGGGCCGTCAGCAAAGTTCTGGAATGTTGGCTGATGCTGTTCACTAACCCTGTCAGATGGTCTCAGCTGTATATACTGTGTAAATATAGCTGTACATATGTGTGTGCAAGTGTCTCTCATGAAAAGACGGAATTTGAGTCTATATGCGAAATATGGAATATATTTTTGCGAATACTGGACTCTTGGAGGGAGGCACAGTGCTGCAGTAGATAGAAAGGTTGGGGGATCCGAACCCCACCTCCGCTCTGTGGGCGTGGAGTTTGCTTGTTCTAGCCATGTTGTATTGGTGTTTTCCTGCAGAAATGCAGTTAGACCAATTAGCCTATCTAAATTACTCATATTGTATGATTTGGTGTGTGTGTGTATGTATGAGGCCTGTGATGGACTGACATCTCATCCAAGCTGTCCCACAGCCTTCTGTCCTGTGCTGCCTGGTGTAGGCTTCAGGTTCTCCTGGGACCCTGACCAGGCTAAGCCATTAGATGATGGTCTGCAGACTCCTGGACAGACTCATCCTTCACTCATCAGCCCATTAAATGGAAGATTTGCTGTATTAACATAATGAGCTTCATTTGCATCTACCTTCATCTGAGATGAAGTATACAAAATGGAACTGTTTGCCCCCTGGGCCTTACGGCTTGTGGCATGTATCCACAATGCTGCCTAACTGTTAACATAAAAGCAAACTTGTGTCCTGCAGTCTCATTCAGGCTTTGCAGGAGCATGAGAAAATGACACGACTTTCCCTGGAACCATTGATGTGGCCAGTCATTTCCTTCAAATAACATTAGTCAGTTTCCCCTTCTGAGCCTGTGGATTGTTACTTCTCAGTTGACATGTTCACATATTTTGCTCCCCTGGAATTGTTATACATTGTGAGCTGACACACATCTCATGTCCTGTATGCATTTAAAAACTCCCGCTACAGACTGATGGAACCTGTTGAGAAGGCTGAGAACCTTGCTTGATGCCTGCAGTGTTTCCAGTTATTCATGGAGTCCATGATATGCTAAATCCATTTCATATTTTTCCCCTTTGCCTTATTTAACTGCCTGACATGCAGTCAAAGTAAACTATTATGATTCTGAGCCAGGAGAATCACACATTAGGTTTAAGGCAACAGAAAGCCCTTGTGTCTTGACAGGCAGCTCAAATACACAATAAGGACAGGTCTTTATCCTGCTTTTCACTCCACTAGACCCTCCCTAACGCGGTGCTGTGAGTGAATTTACTATCTGTAAAGGGTGGAGAGACAAAATAGGGTAGTAGCTTCCCACATTGGTGAGAGTGAAAGCTCCACAATAAATGCAAATTCAGTGACTTCCTTAACACCTAAGTGAGATGAGTTGAAATCCCCATGGTCTCTCTGATTTCCCCAAACTAATTCATTTCTAGTGTCTGTATTCAAAACAACACCGGACATTGAGGCATCCTACAAATGTTCTCCTTTGAAATGATACATTTAAGATCTACCTTACTCATACTGATCAGACATTTATTTTCTCAAAGATTCTGCCCAGCCAGACTCTTCTGTGGAGGATGTTCTGTTCTTTTTCCACAAAGGGCAGGTTTTTTTTTTTTAACTGTTTTAGAATTTCATGAATTTTAGACTTATTACATATACTGTGTGTATTATTCATATTCAGAAATATAACTGATGAGGGAAGAATTGGAGGGAAATTTTTTATTACCAGATAAATAGAATATTGATGGAGAAAATACACTGTATGGCCAAAAGTATGTGAAGACCCCTATAAATTAATGGAACTGGCTAATTAAGCCACACATTGTGGATACAGGTGTATAATCAAGTGCAAAGCTATGGAATCTCCAGAAAAAAGCACTAACAGAATAACTGGTCATGCTGAAAAGTTTCAAGGATGTCACCTTTCCGCCGTTCCAACAAGACACTTTTTCAAGGTTCTGCCATGGTTGCCTTCAAGTGAAGTGGAACCTCTAGCAGCAACAGGAGTTCAGTTGTGATGTGGTTGGCCACACAAATAGAACAGGACCTGATAACCCAACATCAATACACAACTTCACTAAGGCTGTTATGGCTGAATGGCAGTAAATCTCATGAATGATATTCAAACATCTATTTGAAATACTTCCCAGGAAAACAGAAGCTTTTATAGCAGCAAAGAGAAGACAAACTTTCTGTTTATACCCTTGGTTTAGGAATGAGATGTTGCACAGCCAGGTGTCCACATACTTTTGGTTATACAATGTATTATACCATTAAACAAGTTCAACTTTGGGTGGCACAGTGGCTAAGTGGTTAGCACATCTGCCTTACAGTAAGAAGGTTCTGGGTTTGCGCCTCACAGTGACTGGGGCCTTTCTGTGTGGAGTTTGCATGTTCTCCCTGTGCCTGTGTGGGTTTCCTCTGGGTACTCCACTTTCCTCCTACACTCCAAAGACATGTAGGATAGGTCAACTGGCTACTCTAAATTGCCCATAGGTGTGAGTGTGGATGGGTGTTGGCCCTGTGGTGGACTGGTGACCTGCCCAGGGTATACCCCCCCCCTTCTGCCCAAAGTCAGCTGGAATTGGCTCCAGGTTCCCCCTGACAGATAAGTGGTGTAGATAATGGATGGAAGTTTAACTTATTCTTCAGGACGAGTTATAGTGATGTGGGTAGAATTAGGGTGAGGATCAGACAGGAGTGAAAGGTGAATGTTTTAGCATTTTAAAATTCTCCTTTAAAGTGAGGAATGCTACAACCCAACTCCACAGAAAGACTGTAGGTCAAAAATTCAGGTTTAAAGATTTTTGCTTTAGACATTATAAGCCAAGAAAGGTAAAAGTGAGATTCTGCCTGTTTTAGAAAATTCATAAAAAAGGAAAAATATTTAATGCTGAATTTTTGAGGCTTATGCTCTGACTGGATTGTTCTAGCACTTATCCCTGAAGGTAACAGAGTCTCAGGGCAGAAGCAATTCCCAGCTGGTCTATTTGACTTTTTAATGTAGGTAACCACATCCCGCTGGGAGCATTATGACATCGTCCATTGCATGCAGATGTATGGATTTCCAGGGACCCTGATAGGCATGTGGGCTCATGCCGAGAGTCAGGGTGAAGCCCTCCATCTAAGGCTATACGGTAAGGAGAAAGAAGGGTATGACAGTGTTCCCTTAGCAACAGAGTGTGGGAGCGCAGGGGTAACACTTTTTTTTGTTTGTTTTACACATAAGGACAAAAAACATAAATGTTTAATTAACAATGCCAAATTAAATTCAAATAATGCTCTCTGTTTCCAAGCTGACTTGTAACATTGTTTCTTGAGACTTATCTGTTTTCATAGTGCAGGTACTTATAGATACAGCATAAAAAGTCATCCTGGAATTTTCACTTGACAACCTATGGGTTACAGGTCCTTAATATGGACTGTACCTTCTACCTCATTAATTTCAGGAGTATAAAGCAGTCAGAGCTGTGAGATGAGAAGAGTAACACACGCAGAACATTCTGTGCTGACCAGTCAAATCAATATTCTGAAAAGCAGTTTTGGCAGGTGTGCTAGTTCAAGGATATGTTACAGGCATAATGCGTTTAGGATCAGCCTGTGGACTTGAGTAAAGCTATTTAAGAATGGTTGTTTTAAATAAATAAATAGAAAGAAAATATGGAAAGGCAAGCATGTGTTTGATAGAAGAATAAGGATAAGTCAGTGTTGGCTCATTCTTGTATTCTAAGCCTCATAATTAGCCTGGTTAACTATAGCCAACGGCTGCGTTTTGGACTGAATTCTAATTCACACTTATGCCGTGCTTTTCTAAAGAATGGCTCCAAAACACTGCCACTTAAATCTGATGAGAAGTTATTCAAGTTCCATGAACACGAGTATATTCATTTGTATTGGAAGATTATTATACGCATACAAGTAATGTAATAGCATATATAGAAGTTAAATTACATTAAAGAAAGAAATATTTAGCATACCTACAATGAATTAGTCTACTTGTTGTGGGTTTCATTTGGTAATGGATGCATTGTTTTAAATTACGTAATCAATATAGAATTAAGTTATTTGCTGTACAAAATATGTTTAGTATTTGTGCTTAACAGCATAAAAACCTGAATAAATTCAGAGTATTCAGATACTTTTCTAGTTTGAAAACAGCTTTGGGATAAGTATTTTAAAGATGATTAAAGCCAATTTAGATAGCCGCTTATGATCAGCTTTTTGAAAGCTCCACATAACTAGCTTTATTACCATTTTATTTATTATTTGACACATTATTTCTTCAGCACTGGCACTGCATTCACATCTTGATGCACGGCGGCCCTTCTGTGCCTTTTCTCAAGCTGAAGAATTACTGCATGGTGATACAGCAATCCGACGTGGTCCAGTGCCAAGCAGCAGTCATACTCGTTCCCTTTCTGACGTCTCGTTTGACTTCCCAGAGACAGTTACTGCCGTCTGCCCCGCCTCCCCCCCATGGGAGGCGCTCATCACTGACAAACAGATAAATGGCACCGACAAGATCCTCATCCGTTTCTTTCCACATATTTCTTGTGTCTCCCTCTACACATGTAACTCTTCCTTATTTTACCTTTTTTAGACTGTGGAACATCCTGGTCGTCACCAGGTACTGGCTTCATGCACTTTGGCTCAGGGTTATCACCTCTGGACATAATTAAACAACAACAGAAAGAGACGAGACTTTGAGTGACTCCAAAATGGCTGAAGAATGAGATGAAGTGAAAGTGGCTGTGTACTAAATCCCTTTGGAGGGCCTTAGCCTTGTCATTGAGAGAAAGAGAACAGACCCACGGCAGACACATATAATATAAACAGAGTCCATACTGATGATGACAAGAAACGGCTCAGGCTGTACTGAGAAGCATGCTTTCGTTCGGGTTGCAGAACAAGATATTATATATATACACATAGAGGAACATCACGGACAATGAAAACGGTAAAATTCCCAAGATTAGCATCTCAGCTCAAAGGGAGGTGGAGAGAAGCAAACCAGGACTCAAGGAGTAACAGAGGGAGTGAACAGAAAGGGTTGTGCCAAGACCACAGGATTTGCGTTGACCCTCCCTTCAGTCCTCGCTCTATCCTTCCTCTTCTTAGCTCCCTCCCTCCCTCGATTCCTCGCTTTTTCTGCCTCGGCCGTCCGTCCGTACCTCCCATCCACCCTTGTCAGAGTCAAGCTGCACATTTTTTTTTTTTTTTTTGCGGGTCAGCCTCCAAGCACTGCACTTACACACGCAGACAGACACACGCACCACTGTGCACTCACACACGTGCACACTTACCACCGGCTGACAGAGAGCGAGAAGGCTACACACCCGGATACGCTGACGGCAGGATTCTCCCGATCATTAACGCCGAGGTAGGAGATGGCTAGACAGCTGCTCAACAAGCGCTCTGTTGCTGTACTGGACCATTATTTATTTAGCAGTAACACATGCTTTGTTGAATGGGTGTAACGTATGTACGAGTGTAAGATGATTTAAAAGAACAATTACTTAAGTTATGTGACAAGGTCCTGTTTTTTAGTCAGTTGTAATTGAGAGATGGAAAAAAGCTTTAGTTCTTAATGGCTGAAAATGACTCGATTTGAATTGATAAATGTATGTTTGCACTCTTTGTTATTGAGAAAGTCTGTATTGACAGTTTCAGGTTTATAGTAACAGTGCAAAATAACACATAGTATGTAAAAATGAGAAGATGTTTAGCAAAATTTGTAATAAACTTTGAAGTTGATGTTATATTCATATTTTCTGTTGGATTAAAATGCCAGTAACAATAACCCCATTTTATTTCACGTATGTTACATTCTGTGAAAATTTACTTTCTTTTAAAGTTACCTAAAAAATTACATTTTATTTTTTCGTTCATAAAGAGCCTGCCTAGGAGATATGTTCGCTTAATGTGGAAAGTTAGTACGTATAGTAACATATTGTAAATGCAATTTTGTGGCTTATATATAATACCAATATTTTGGATTTGTACAGTATGTACATATGTGAGGGCCACTGTGGTGAGTATGTTAGGGGACCTACACAGTTAGTTATACTCATTAGCTTGAACCTACCAACAGGTTGTAGGTAGACAGAAGGGAGATTTGCTGGCCACTCTGGGGGCCCTCGGCAGCTGAATAAACTCTCTGTCTTTCTGTCACTCTTTGGTGAAAGCTAGCAAGCCGTCACGTTCACAGGATTTACAGAGAAAACAAAAGAAGCCCTGATCAATCACTCATTACTGATGTCTCATCATCACCTGTAATAATGTACAGTCTGGTGACCTGAAGGGAGATGGGTTCTACCATGACAGCATTTTGCCTGATGAAACCCAGCAGTCTATGCAGACACACTGTTTTGTTGCTGGCCGTTTTAAGTACATTTTATGGAAATGCTTAGTAAAACAAAACTGAAGACTCATTCATTTTCTCCTCCAAGTGTCTCCTGGCAAGAGTTGTGATGAAGAAGATCCTGTTGCCACCTCTCCCCGTAGCTATGGCTCCAGAGACTCAATCCTAAGCCACAGAGACAGAGGAAGCTGGAAGAAGGAGAAGGCTAGAGAACGGTAGGTGGCATGGAGAGGTTAGAGGGGTACAATAAATGGGGATCTTCTCTCAAGCTTGCTCTCTGCTCTCATTCATTTCTATATCATAATCCCAACTGATTTGCCTAGAAAATCTATCCACCACATACCTGAACTGGATTTGTGAATAATCAAGAATAGGGCTAGCATAAGAATGAGGATCTGCAAGATGGGGAATTGCTTTGGACACATTTTTATTAGGCAGCATTGGCCACTGGAGTCTGGGACTCCTTGTTTATGTCTGTGTTCCAGATGCCGTGAGTCACACGATAATATGACACTCCTGTTTCTTCTCAAGCCGTGGGTCAGAGCCTGCAAGCAACAAGAGCAATAAGAGTGTGACTTTGGGCCTGAACCAAGGCGGGGCCATGCGTTGCTCCACCCTCATGGCCATCCTGGCGGCGGTGCTGCTGTACCTGGTCCTGGGGGGTCTGGTTTTCCAGACCCTGGAAGCTCCCCTCGAGAGCAGCCAGCACAAGAAAATGCACAACGCCCGCCTAGCCTTCCTGCGAAACAACTCCTGCGTCAGCCCCGATGGCCTGCAGACACTCATACAGGTAAACACATGCCTGTTTAGGACTGTGAACTGCACATTCTCAATGTGTAAAACCCATGAAATTAAAACTTGAGAAAGAACAAGACAATACTGACTATTGGTCCAACACTGTGCTTAAAAAAGACCCATTTTTTTGCAATAACTTTGTTGATCCTAAGCCAATTTTGATCATTTCTGTTAGACATACACCTTAAGAAAATTGTAACAAAATGTATATTCTATTTCCCACCCCACCTTTTTTATGTACTCCTACTGTACATTGTAACAGGTGCAACAAATCATGATGATAAACATGAATGTCAGACAGCAAAGTCACGTAACAGTCAAGTCAAAAACAGTGACAAAATAAGTTAGACAGTTGGAGCCAGTGTTCAAAGTGGCATCTGTTAGCTTTCACACAGGCCTGGAGCTGTTCAGCCAAAAATGATCAAAATTAGCTCAGGATCAACAAAGTTATTGCAAAAATAAAAAGGGTTTAGTTTTTTTTGAAACAGTGTATATTATGATAGCTCAGGTGACCGTCTTTCATTTATATTTGAAGAATCTCTGAGTATAATCAATGGCCAACTGGTGATGAAATACACTGATGACCTCGGCCATTTCAGTGAAAATGCTGGCTGAGAACGCTCGACATGCATGTAGAAAATGGATGTGCACGGGCTTTAGCAGATGCCTGCTTAAAAACAGCTTCAGGAGAACACCAGTCTACAGAGTGTGAACTGTCAACCAGACTGCAGAGGGTCAGCTCAGGACAGCAGGTGTCTTCCGCACAGTCACATCAAGGTCAGCAATGAGCTTCACTGAAACCACGAAAACAGCAACCAAAGCACCTGTGACCACAGGTGGTGTCACATAGTGGAAGTATCTAAAGTTACTTACATGGAAACTGCAGGAGAACCCACATCCTCCCTCGTGGAGAAAACGCTTTAAAAAATGCACGTTTGATTTTTTTTCTTTTGTTGTACATTTTTACATTCGTAAATGTACAATTCCAAGTTACATTTACAAAAATGAGAGAAACTCACATGCCAGAACAATGTGTGTTTAGGGCATGTTGCCTTAAACACAGTACCAGCCACTGGTGAGCAGAGACCATTTAAAACGTATCATAATAGCAAACAAATAAGATTCCTATGCAGCAGTATCACTATCCAGAGGTATTTTGCTTAAGCAAACTTGATCAGCCGTGACTCCCTGTCACTCTCAAACACACACTTTCCCTTTTGTTTCCTTTCAGAATGTGGTAGATGCCTTAGGGGCAGGCGTGGATGCTACCAGCAATTCCTCCAGCTTCACTAGTCGGTGGGACTTGGCCAGTGCCTTCTTCTTCTGTGGAACCATCATCACGACCATTGGTATGACACCATAATGTAATGACAATGAATAATGACCGAAAATTCTGCATCAGTGACTGTCAAAAAGTATATGCTAGCCATTGTGTGGTTAATTACCTTAAAATGTCAATAGATAATGTTGGAACACAACGTACAATTTGATATTTATTCTGACAGATGATCTTTACATATTTATAAAACATTCACGCAATATTATATACAGTTTTTACAGATGCCTTACTACATTAAACATAATCCGTCTCTAAGTTCTGACAAAAGGAACATACTGTAGCAATCAACAGAAGTCTCTCTTTTTCTCTGACTACCGTAGTTGTCATAAATATGCCTAACTATTCCTGAGTAAGACATGAATATAACAGGGCTTACTCAGGATAAACTCAGTACACATCAGGATGAACATAACTCAATACATACAGTATCTATATAGATGATTTTATAATGGGATACTTTTCAATTGCATTGCATTCAATCCATAGATCATTTTTGCAGGATAACCATTATTATCTAAGTTATTGCATGGAGTACAACTGTTTAAAAGCCTGCAGCACTTTTTGATGTTTTACAAATAAGCTGATGTCATGCCTAATTCGTACACTAAGACTGAATACCTAGAGAATAAAAACATTTTTGCTTCATATTTGCAATTACTACACGTTAATAAATGTTTTTTTAACACCATCAGTTTTGCGTACAAGCAAGCAATTATTGTTTTATTCAAGCCATTGAATTTGATAATCATAGTTATCGGTTTATTTCTTTTACAACTTTTTATACTGAGATTGCTCTTTGGCATTGTTTGGATTAATCTGTTTCAGAAAATATTACGTTATCAAGTTCTATCAATTGAAATATGCGATAACAAAAGTAAACAGTCAAATCAGTTCTACTGCTTAGGAATGGAAACAGACTTGGTTTCATTGCTTTTCCTCTTTTTATTTAATTCAAATAGTGAGGCAGAAGGGAACAATCTAAGTTTGTCATGTCCATAGTCTCTCATACATCCCAGAAAGAGTATCCGGTTTACAGGTTCAGGTCCAGGGCAACTCACAGATTTCCCAATGGTCTTGTGGTCTGCATAAAGCCCACGGACGTTTCTGACTATTGAAGGCCACTAGCTTTTTGTTACTGTCCTTGCAGCAGTATGGATTCAAGGCCTACTCAACAGTTTGGAGGTTAAATTATGTCATTCTTCATTGCTGTCTAAATGTTTCCCACTAAACCAGCACACAGTGGGAAGATTCCTTCACATTCAATGTACCTTGTATGGTAGGAGACATTCTAAAGGACTCAGTGAGATACGATCACTGGATGTGTGAGAAACACTGAGTCAGGGTACCTTAAGTGCTCCAAGGTAATATGCTTCAAAGTCTGAAGCGCTTTGTACATTAGTTGTTGGAATTTTGCAGGTGCACCTTGCATGCCGAAGGACATCTCTTTAAATAGAACATTCCCTTTAAAAAAAAAAAAAAAAGGCTGTCAGCTTTTTGAACATCAATTTACATCAGTATCTGGTGTATGGCTAAACCCATTGCTAAGATTAATAGTCAAGAACAATGTACATCTTACCGATCTTTTGATGAGATCATTGATGTGAAGACAAGGGTAACGGCAGAACCATAAACCTTTCAACCAAACTGTCTGCCTGGGCCCTGGTAAAACATGGCCTTGGTATTCTTTACCTAGCACATTCATACCATTTTGCTGGAAAGGGATTGGAAACAGGTCCAGAAGTACATGCCTAACCCCCCCCCTTTGATTTGGACACTCACTGTTCATTTCGCAGACATGTTTCTGGTGATTCCAAATGACTTCTGATAATATTATCTTTCAGCAGATTTCAATTTCATTATCTAGACAACCTGTCAAACCTGGGTCCCGAGTTTTCTGCATTTTACTTTTGACCACTTCCTCCTCACTGTCATTACTCATAAATATCGGGTTCAGACGTTCTTCTATACTCTGTAATAAAGTTCTAAGCCTTAACTTCAGTTAGTAAATCAGTCAGTGTAGGAATATGCTTATGAATTTACCGTATCATTGCAAACAAAACAACAATGTTTGTCATTTCTTCCTTCACCTAGTACTAATTCATCAAGAAACATTTTTTATGAATGTGGATTGACTCTAATACACAAACACACCTGAAACAATGGCTATCCCTTTTGCACCCTTAATTGTTTAGCTGATGCTGGTCTCTTCCTGTTTCACAGCTGGATGTTTTACTGGAGCTGTTCAGGTTAAGTACTTTGCTCAGGGATTCTACAGAAGATCTGCTCCTGGAACTTAAACCACCATCATATGGACCAAGAGTACATCTCCTGAACCAGCACAGTGCCTGCTCCAGTAATACTATGCTCTTCTCTTGTCCGCACACCAGGTTTTGGTCATATCTCTCCAAAAACTGAATGGGGTCAGCTGTTCTGCATCTTCTACGCTCTCGTAGGGATCCCCATGTTTGGCATACTTTTAGCTGGAGTGGGGGACCACCTCGGGACCTTGCTAAGGAGGGCCATCGGCAAGATTGAGACCTTATTCCTGGTGACATTTTCAATTTCTCATTAACATTTCCATTAGTCACCACACATGACAACTACAGATTTAGGAGCAATTTGTCTCATTATCTATGACACATTTACGATTGTATATTAGTACATTATTTCCGCAATTTTGGTTGTCATGTATTTGTAAATTTAGTAAACAATGCAACAGTGTGTCATTGGGGATTAGGGGAAGGGATTGGAGACAGACGTGAAGACAGTTGTTTCACCACCGACAGAAAAAATCAAGTCGCTAAATCTAGATTGGAATATTTCTACACAACACAGCAGTTAGCCAAGTGATAGAAGAAATGTTGCCATTTACACAAGTGAGAGTATTTTTCAATGTAATCCTCGCTGTGTTGTTACAAGATGTATATTCAGCTTCCACTGAAGAAGTACTTCACACTCATTCCTTTTCACCCCCTCCATATATTCCATATTTTAGAAATGGAGGGTCAGCCCCACAATCGTTCGCACCATTTCGGCTGTCCTTTCCATCCTGCTGGGGTGCGTGGTCTTCTTGTTTGTTCCGACGATCGTGTTTCAGAGGACAGAGCAGTGGAACCTTCTGGAAGCGGCCTACTTTGTGGTTATCACCCTCACCACGGTGGGCTTTGGCGACTATGTGGCAGGTATGGGGGATTAAACTAGCTCTTAGACTTGTTGTAATTTGTGATGCTGTTACTTCTAGGACACGTGTAAATGAGATAACACGTATGAATGCCGTGTGGATAAAAGAGAACTCTGCTTACATTGTCTTTCATTAGGACAGATGTGAAGTAGACTTTGGCCTACTACACTCTAGGCAAAATCCTGGTATGCTATTCATGTCAGGCGTGAAAACCACCCACCCACAGCTATACTCTAATGAATGCTGATTCTCTTTACTTTCTTCATATTTTGAATGGGATGCATTCTGCTGAGTGGTGTTCATTAACAGAGACTTTCAGTATAGAACCTTTGTTTACACTCATGTATCACAGTTGCTACCGTTTACAGTGCAGGACTCGTGAACTGAGTTTAAAGCTTACCACATCTGAAGTGTGCAGGGACATAAAACATATTATGGTTTAGGCTCTATGATTTACGATATGAAAACTATATAATAGCCTTAATTACTAACTTAGATGTGTAAAATACTGTGATGAAAGACATTTTACCATAGCGTTCCAATAATGATTAAATGTGTGACAAAGCAGTTACGATAATAGAATATGAAGAATATTGTATCCTAGAAGTCATTTCTGTTACGAGTATATTGTTCGTATATTGTGTACTAAATGACTTAAACTGACTTGCATGTTTTTTCCCTCCTGCCAGCAGCATTTTTGTCGTGTGATATAAATTTTACCAAAAACTGGTGTTCTTCCCAATACTTGTTTTACCTTTGAGTCTGATTTAGAGTCTGCTTGCTTATGTTAGAGTACTGTTTCATTTATTTGCTTTCTCTCAGCTGGTAACAGAAGATGGTATGAACATTATTATTATTATTTTTTTATATTGCTGCTGCCTGTAACCAACTTCCAATGGATTCATCTGGTCAGGGTGACAGAGGGGCCTGGAGCCTTTTCCAGGCAAAAGAGGGCAGAATGCTGAGATATTCCCTGTACAGGATGCTAGACCATCGCAAGATGCCTACATGCACACTGTCACACCACACACTATGGACAAGTTAGAGAAGCCAGGTTGCCTATTGCTGGTGTCTTAATTGTGGGAGGAAACCAGAATACCTGGAGGAAGCCCACATAACAGGGGGAGAACATGTGGACCCCTCACACACACAGCTGAGATTCAGACCTTTAATCCTGGTTTTGAGCGGCAAGAGTGCTACCCACTCAGCCAGCATGCTGCCATCCTGTTAATATAACCGATATATTTACTATTCAGATGAAGGAATTACAGTGTTCAGTTATGTGAGTTAACCCAGCAGCTAGACAAACAAATCTGAACTACTACAGTATAATCAGAGTATGCCTAATGTTACACAGAAGCACATTGTGGTAAACTTTCTCTGTCCCAGGTGCTGGTTGGAACAGTCATTCTGTGTACAAGCCCATGGTTTGGTTTTGGATAGTGGTAGGCTTAGCTTACTTTGCATCCGTCCTCACCATGATTGGGAACTGGCTAAGAGTGCTCTCCAAGAAGACCCGAGCAGAGGTGAGTATAATTCAATATGGCCGATGGAATTTTGGCTTGATAAAAGCAGAATAATGAGATGTACAACTGAAGAAAATGTTGAACACATCAGTTTATTACCATTTTAAATATTATTACGATGCTGACCATCATCCCTCCCTTTCCTGTTTTTACTCCAAATCCTCCCTACTCTCACTGTCTATCCCTCTCATCCTCTCAAGATGGAGGAGCTCAGAGCTCATGCAACTGACTGGACTCAGAACATCCAGAACATGTCCGTCGACTTCCGCATTCCCAACCGCCTCGACTTAAACGACCCCTTCCAGCGCCGCCGCCGTAAACGCCACAGAGGGTCTCGGCCCCATGGCCATGGGGCATGGCAGAACAGGGTGGGTTCTGAAGGAGGCACAATAGTTGGAGAGAATGGGAACCTGGCCAACAGTCAGTCTGAATCAGGAAGTTCCTCATCTTACGAATCGGGATCTGGTGAATCGGTGTCCTGTTCTGAAGGTTCAGAGAAGCTGGGCATGAGGGAGCATCAGAGGGATTCTCATGGCAGTATGGCACCCCACCAGTTCTTTCCAGGTCCACTCAGCTGCCAGCCCCTGGACTACTTTGGGGAAAATCTTGCATACATCGATGAGTCTTCAGATGCGTTGAGCGAAAAATTTAAGATGGACCCTCTCCTTGATCCTGACTGTCCTAACCCTGTACCCCCACGTAAGCCGAAGCGCAGACGCCTTAGAAAACAGCTGCCTCAGAAAAGCCCTAGAACTTCAACAACTGAGAATCAGGAGAAGAAAGAACCCAATGGTGACATCCAACCGCCATCCAACCCTCCATCACCTCCTCCCCAGTCACAGCAAAGAAAATGATGGATGTCAAGTTACTGTAAGAAGAAAACCCTGTTTCAGGGAAATTTTCCAAGTATGAGAAAAATAAAAGGCTGAGAGGGTGTTGCATCTGGTACTTCACCATAATCTCGATTCTAATATTGAAGAAAACAAGGAAAAATAAGGAACTGCTATCTCGCATCTTCAGGGATCTGCTCCAAGGGCAATATCCAAGACATGATCACAAGACATGGGTACAGATTTCCCATGAGTTAGCAGTGGGTATTTAAAATGAAAGTTCCTCCAGTGCGTACTTATGGTTCCATGTGTTTGTGAAACAGGGCACAAGTAATAAGTTGAGTAGGACTGTGAATCTCAACATGACAAAGAAAACAAAAAATGCAAGACAGGTATCCCTACGTCTTGCACACCAAATCACCATACGGCACACAGTGTCATGGGATGCCATTTTTTTTGTTTCAACTAATTCAGTGCAAGTTTTTGTTGGCTAACAGAACCATTTCACTTTAAATCTTGATGCCTGAAGGTGATTGGCCCTGTTCTCACACAAACGAGGATTGAAATGACAGCATGAAAATTTAGCAAGCAAACCACTTAAGTCATTTAGAAGGTGACACGTGTGCACTACTTCTGAGCTCCTTACCCCTTGAATGCTCTGCCTCAACACTACCCTATATTGCTGATATGGTGTAACACCTCCCCCTGCTGGACATTTATGTGCAACTGCAATGGAATTCTTCATTATACAATCACATTTATTTAGGTGCTTTTATCCAAAAAGACACACAGGGAGGCAAATAGAAAAGCCTATAGTGATATGATCACTCTGCCAGCTGCAGGATTTGAACCAGCACCTTTCCTGACATGGAGCACAGAATCCTAACCCACAGTGCCACGTATTGCCCTTTGGGTAACAAATTTACTCCCATCTCAATTTCATAGCTCCTGTACACATGATTTGATTGTCTTATTTTGGTTTATGCATTTCAGACTAAAACTTGAGAACTTTCTGGATAAAACAGATGCTGTTGTAACTGGTCATACTTTGGTGTTAAAAGACAGTTCTAAGTTTGGCTCAAGTCTCAAGCTTAAATTGAGTGTATAAAACCAGACAGAAAAGAAGTTGTAAGATTCCCAGGTTTACAACCAGAAACTTAATTGAACATTCTAGTATCGTCACATCTTTACATGAGGGTTGATATTACGCCATATGTAATTGAGTGCTACAACCTTCACTAGTGTATAGAATATACCTAAAATATGCATCTATGCATTTGTACAGTATACGTGTGTATGTATAATGCATTCTCAATACTTTTTGGAAGAGAAAACAGCATTTGTTATAAAACTTTGTGTGTCTGTTCTTTTTTAAGATTAGAGCCTATGATGGCCTATATAGAATTAGGAATTCTGCCAATGCCTGTGTGTGCGTATGTGAGCATTAATTTTTGATAAGATTATTGACAGCTTTTTATGGCTGTTATTTCCAATGTGTCTTAATGGACCCAAACAATCTTTCACCACTTATAATTAACCATTAACCAATCTGACACGTCACTGCAGTGTTTATGTAGAAATAATATTACATGCTAATAAAAGAATGGCAATATGCATTGTTGAAGAGATTCTCATTTATTAAGAGAAATTGCCCTTTTTGACACCCGGAATGCCTGAGGAAAAAACTGGCGATACTTAAAGTGTCTGCCTAAATTCACATGCTAATCCTTTCTGTGCACAAAAATGCTAGTTCCATTTAATGAGTATGACAATGTAAAAGAAGCTAATTGGTAAGGATAATCATGTTTCCATCACTGATTTCTACCTTGTCAAAATGTTAAATGAGGGATAGGCTGAGGCAGGAACCACCACAATGCATCAGACATCCTATCTGAAATAATACAGGGCTGTTAAACGTTAAGACCTCATGGGGGAGACAAAGGATGTTGTAAAGCATTCCTTCTGTCCATTTACTGGCATTTAACTTCATTATTTGGCCATTCTGGGCTTTACTGTCCTTGATATATGTACATGTAATTATGTGCATCAAAATTACCATGAATTTAAAATTCACTGTACTGTTTTGTTTTCATTTTACAGTGACCATTAGCAGGCTACATGTCATTTATTGGTGACTTTTTAGGCATTGAGAAAGTTTTAAACTTGTATGCACTTCTTGCTGAATTTATGTACTTTACAATATTTCTCATGAAAATACTCAAATTTACACAATCACAGATTACTCTCAAGTCACTTTCCTTTGTCCTTTCCTTACAAGGATAAATTATCCAGTCATTTAAGAGTCAATTATACAGTCAGAGGGGACCATGAAGCCTATTTCAGGCTGCTATGGTGATGGACTGGAATACTCTGGATGGGATGTCAGTCCATCACAGAACAGGCAGACTCCGAGCAATTAAGAGATGCCAATATACCTAAATGAATGTCAATGGACTGCAGGACAAAACTGAAGTACCCAGGGAAAACCATTTCAATGCAGAAGATGCAAACTCACATGGAGCAGGGGCAGAATTTGAACCCTCAACCCTGGAGGTGTGAGGCAGCAGTACTACCCATTGTGCTCCTAAAAGCATTCTTGATATTGTTTCATGTGCACATAAATACAACACAATGAACAGGGCAGTTATTCCTCTGTTAGGTAACATACAGTCATTCTTGCATCTCACTTCTCCAAAATACAGGGTCATGGTGAGCCAGGAGCCTTTCCAAAGACAGAGTAACCCACAGGATAGGATGCCAGTCTTCTACTGGGCGTGCACAAATATTTACAGATACTATTAAGTAACTGCATGTTTTTAGAATACAGGAGGGAACACACAAACACAGGAAAGAATATACATAATTACACAGATGCAGTACAACTCATGAGATCACCCGTGAAACCCCTCATTATGAAATAACTAAGGAAACATTTTTATTTTTAAGAAACTTCGTTTTGAGGGGCATGGTGCCTCAGCGGTTAGCACGGTTACTTCACCCCTCTAGGGTTGTGGGTTCAAATTCCAGCTGTGTTCATGGAGCTTTGTGGCCTTTTCTCAGTTTCCTCCCACAGTCCAAAGACATGCATTGTAGGCTGACTGGCGTGGCCTAATTATCCATAGTGTGTGACTGTGCCCTGCAATGGGCTGGCACCCAGTACAGTGTGTCTCCCACCCTGTGCCCCAAGGCTGCCTGGAATAGGCTCCAGACCCCTCCACAACCCTGAATAGCAGTTTGGAAAATTGATGGATGGAAACCTAGTTATCCCCAATTTTCAACATTGGTACATAACCACTGGTGCATGAAACTACATTATAATTTACATAATAATCAGAGCCTCTCAATATAGTAAAAGGTATACATTTCATGTTAAATGCATGGGAGAAAGCTTAAACTATAGAACGAATCCTCTAGTTAACAGTTCACACACTTCATAGAAATGGCTTGTGTTTGTGAATGGTAGGAAGGGAGCATCGTTGAAACCAGCCATGCAAAACCATATTTGAACATTTGAAAGGAAAACTATAGAGACTAAGTACATGCGTAGCACACATAACCCAGCTAACAGAATTTCTACTGTAAAGTATTGTGGTGACTGCCAGTCTAAGAGGATACTAATTTCCTAAACGTAACGTTTATTAGGCTAATGGCGTATATATTGATGTATTGGCGTAAATAGGTCTGAAATCATACGTATTTTTTGGCAATTAAAGTCAAAACATTATGCTTACGTACATTCTCCTTACAACAGATCTCATCCAGGTAAACATTCACGCAATTACTTACAAACGTATATCCCACATATGACATCGCATTCAACATTTAAAACCAAAATGGTCAGTCGGGCCTCTAAATCACGCATTTTTCCATCAATGATTCGCAAAAGCCTTAAAAAGTTTGTCGCAATAAAGACCATATGGACGATTGCGAGAAGTCGTATTACAGCTGTATCAGTTTGTATACGAACTGCAAATAACCCATGTCCAAACAAACACGGCTAGCCAGCGACAAATACAGATAACGCTGGCTGGCCAAAACTGCTAATCTTTGAGACGAAACACCTTTGTCAATGAGCTAAATTCACGCACGACAAGGGATTAAGAGGACAATGCGGACCTAAAGTGACAGAAAAGCGGCACCGCAATCCGCCAGCGGGCTACCGAGTCACTGAACGACCGTCGCCTCGCGCCGAGTCTCTGGGCCCGATGACGTCAACAAACAGCGATCTGAGGCGAAAGAGGCCGCGCGCTGCCCCCCCTCCCCCGCTGTCAGCTCGCAGCCTGATTGGTCCAGGCCTGGGAAAGAGAATTCGAGAATCCACAATGTGCAGGCCTCAGGGTCCGTACTGTGGGAAAATTTAATAAAACTGCTTGCGACAGGAAAAAGGAGAAAATAAACTCAGGAAGAACCGAAAAAAAGATACTTAAACAGGTAAAGGGTTTTGCATCTACTTGGATGTCTAAGCGAGAATGCATTAAGGGCCCACTCAGGGGGACTCAGGCCTCATTGAGGCCGAGTCTCAAACAACAAGAAGTGACGGATACTGGCTAGCTCTCACACTGTCGACATAGATGTCGTATGAGAACAAATTCTACTGACTAGTTGTATAACTATGCATGGTTCTTATTGGCTCGTTTAAAAATAATTAAATTTAAGCTTAAAAACCACTATTGCGTTTTTTTAGCCGGTTAAATTCGTTTAGAGTTGCGTTGCTAACTAGCTAGCTAAAATGGCGGAAGGCAAGATGTCGGCCGCTCGTGCGAAAAGGCGTCTCGTGCGAGCTCGCGGAGTGTGCAGCTGAAAAGTAGCCTTTGGCGCAGACGCACCATTTCGTGAAGCATGGTTTTAAAACACTCCTGCACTTTTTGCAAACCGAGCTGGCCATTTTGTAGTACTATTACGATACCGTCACGTTCGTGTTTTTTTTTTTTTTTTTAAAAAAAGCTATCAAAGGGCGCCCGCGTTTAAAACGCCAGTGTGTGGAGCTCTCTCCCGCAGTCTGTGTCGTGGAGGCGTCCATTTTTCCGGCTTGAGTGTGTGTGTGATTGACAGGCTGTGAGTTTGCGTAGCTACACTTCACACTAAAAAGTCAGCGCTGCTCTCTGGCGTGTATTACTCCTTTATTACACGCTTGTGGGTTTTTGACATTTACACAAAGCTGACCTAGTGGCACGAAACCTTCATTAAGTCATTGTTAATTGGGTAACAGTAGGCGCTACAGATGTTGCTAGCTGGCTAAGTAAAATAATTTTTGGTCACATATTTTGATTTCTTATATATTCGATTTTAAGACGCCCGGGTATTAACTTCATACATTTAATTATTTGTGCCAGGATCATCACTTGATCAATGCAATATTTTGAATTATCCTCTAGGAGAAATGGGCGTATAAACTGTTGCACAAAAGCACTTAAGGTGAATAATTTCGCTCCAAATTTGAGACTTAAAGGCAGCTTTGAAGAAGGCATTTCAGTTAACAGAGCTTTTCGTTGAAGTGGTTTCGGAAGAGCGATTGCTTGTGGAATAAACAAATACAATAACACCAATAATGTTTACTCATCAGTTTGTTCGAAATGCTAATTCACGGAAATTGTTCTTCTTTGATTTCCTTTTATGTAAAAAGCACACACATGCAAGAACTTGAATCCGAATATGCAGTCATAATTTTTTAGATGACTAATGCAGTTATTTGTTTGTGCTGTCTAACGTTTATTTGCATGCAATATTAAATGATAGTAATCTGAATGTCTGTGGTGGATCCTTTAACATAAAGCTCGAATTAAATGTCTTCCTTGCTGAAGATACAGACGATAAGAATCGTGAAAATAACTTCATAATAAAACGCGGTTATGTGTAGTCGTGATCTTATGTACTGTGCCTTAATGTATTAGGTGGGTTTTTCAAATCGTCGTTTTTCTCTTTGCTCATTAAAGTGAAAACGAGATGTACCTGAATTTAGTTGATTTATTGGCAGTGAAAATCACCTGCCATTGTAAATTTTATGTTATCCTCTTTTCAGGTTACACTTATTCCAAATGTGGAAGTAATTGAAAGTTGTTGTGTGTGTATAAGGACTTTGACATCAAATGTGAAGGTAAGATTGTCCTTGTTTGGTTATTCCTTAATTTGGAGAGAATACACCCAGGTGTTTGAATGTGTGAAGCTACTGATTAGGTGTCTGTTTAGATTCCTAATGCATGCTCACAGTGTTACTTAAAAAAAAAAAAAAAAAATGTTTCTACTACCAGATTAATTTTCAGTCAGTCTGTTTTGGGGGGGGGGGGTTCATGCAAATGTGCTTTTATTTGCTAGATTCTTAACATTTTATTTTCTAACTGGGAAATTTTGTTTCTGTAGGGTCTGAAGTCGTAAAGATAATGGACCAAGGAGGAGGGGTGTTGGAGCTACACACACAAGATCAGAAAATGCCCCATACAATGATAATGCAGGATTTTGGTAGGTACATGTAACTATGGTAATCTTTAATAAGGAGCGATGAACAAATATAATTATTGTACTGTATAAAGACAGTTCCTAAAAATGAATGTGGTCCAGGGCATATCTTTATTGGAATCAATACTTTGATACTAAAGTGCTACTTTCTCCTTATTTATTTTCCTGTATAAATCTCTCTGACCCAGGGACTGCACTTAATTTCGTTGTACTCGTTACAATGACAATAAAGATATTCTGATTCTGATTCTACTCATTTGGTGTTGATTACCATTTAGACAGTTTTTTTTTTTTAAAGCAAAAACTTGCACTGATTATAAGAGTGTAGGAAGGTTGGTAGTGGATTTATATTTTTGTGAGAGTGTTGTGATTATGCTGTACAGGAAAAAAAACAGAATACTCAGTAGTTTTTAATTGTAATTGATGCCAAATGAGAGTAGTGTTTGAGCATTGCAGTATCGGTTATATTGATCAGTCTGGTATCAATATGCCCATCCTTAGTAATTAAACAATTGTTTGATTTCAGTGTTCCAGGCTTTGAAGTTAATTTGCTTTAATGGTCATAATGGTCGTGTTTTGTCTCCACAGTGGCAGGCATGGGTGGCATGGCCCACATTGATGGTGACCATATAGTTGTATCTGTGCCAGAAGCTGTGCTAGTATCAGATGTTGTGACAGACGAAGGCATCACTTTGGAGCATGGGCTAGAAGCGGAGGTTGTGGAAGGGCCAGACATTGGGCACGAGGATGTGGTGACCTCTGAGGATGTGATTGTGCCAGAGGCGATGCTTGGGGCGGAAGTGGCCATCGAGGAAGCACTTGACTCTGATCATCACGTGCTGACCACCGATCTGATTGAGGAGTCGACACACGTGCCTGACCAGGTGTTCGTGGCTGACCTGATATCTCATCACCAGGACGGCCACCTAGATCATGAAATGGTGTCTGAGGAAGTTATGGTCACCAACTCAGACTCAGAGACTGTTATCCAAGCTCATGAAGGGCTGCCAGCTTCGACCGTCACCATTGATACAGGCAATGATGAGGATTGCAAGAGCACTTCCGAGGACTATTTAATGATCTCATGTGAGTGACGAGTGACGCTACATGGGAAAGCTAAACAACACAATTTGTACGCCTTTGCTTTTCTGCAGTTTGTGTGTTTTCTTAGAAAATTGTGAATCATTGACCCCGTGTCAAAGTTGTCTGCCAGGCAGCTGTTATTTCCTGCTCTCTTGTCTGATGTCGGTGTAATATTGGGAATATTCATATTGTCTTTGCTCAGTGGATGACGTAGGGGAGAAGCTTGATATTGGAAACACTCCCCTGAAGATCAGCACTGAGATGACGCAGGGTGATGATCCCAAAGAGGGTGATTATGGCTCTGAAGTCATTAAGGTGTACATCTTTAAGGCTGAGGCAGATGAAGATGTGGAAATCGGTAAGCCCAGGGGCAGGAAAATAATCTCATTAACCTTCATTCTGTATATATATATGTCACTGCATACTCTTCCGTTTTGGAAATCTCTGATCTGAATCTAGGTAGTGTGACATCCCCCCCCCCCCAAGTGTCAAGGATAAGGATTGCTGCATTAAGTCTGATTTGCAGTCGATGTGCATGTTTGTCAGGGGGAACAGAAGTGATAGCTGAAAGCGACTTCCACGGCAGCAGTGCAGTGTTGGAGTCTGGGGGTGTGGGCAGACTGTCCAGGGAGAAGATGGTCTACATGGCTGTGAAGGGTACTGGCCAGGAGGATGAAGACATCAGTACGTCCCTCCCAAGTGGAGTTGTAGGCTGCAGACTTAAGAGCCAGTGTTGTGCATGTGTCCGAAATGATTTAGTCACTCTTCAATAAGCATGTGAATGATATACCTTAATTAAGCTGATTATGTCATCTGGTATATAGAAAAGATCTATTTGCCCAACCTCCTCACAGATAATAAGAATCTTGACTGTTTCCACCTGCACCACACCTATAGGCGATCTGCATGTTGATGGACATTAGAAAGTTTGAATTCAAAGTGCACTGAAATTCTCATGATTCCCTTGGTCAGGTTAAAAAAAAAAAATCAGTGAAACACAACCTAAGTACAAATGAGACTATAACATGTGACAAGTCTTTAACATGTAGGCAGATGCATTCAGTATCCAGGTATGCTTTGGTTCCTCTTTCAAACGCCTGCCCAGAATTCACTTTGGTGTATTTTCTCCAGACTGTGCGGAGATGGCGGATGAGGTGTATATGGAGGTGATTGTGGGAGAGGAGGAGGCCCCCACAGTCCAGGAGTCTCAGTTAGATGACCCTGCTGTCAACAAGACATTTGTCCCTGTTGCTTGGGCAGCAGCTTATGGTGAGGACCTGGTGCTGGTGCCACTGGGCTGCACGGCTTTTAGTGCAAAGTTTTAAACAGCCTCATATCTAGCGATCCTCGTTAAAGCATTCTTAATTATTCCCAGGTAACAACCTAGAAGCTAGGTTGGAGAACAAAAATGGTGCAGCCCCACAGTACCTACAGATCAGTGATAGCATCAGCAGTAGCAGGGCACTTAAACAAAAGATGAAGAAGAAGAAGAGGGGTGAGACGCGGCAGTGCCAGACCGGTATGGTATCGCTGTTAAAATTTGGAGATTCATTTTTCCATGTCAGATCTGTCATGATGACGCTACCTTGAGGCATCTTACTTTGTAACAGTGATTGTATTGCAATATTTCCCATAGCTGTGATCATCGGCCCAGATGGACAGCCCCTGACCGTCTATCCCTGCCACATCTGCGGGAAGAAGTTCAAATCACGGGGCTTCCTAAAGCGCCACATGAAGAACCACCCCGACCACATGTTCAAGAAGAAATACCAGTGTACGGACTGTGACTTTACCACTAATAAGAAGGTTAGCTTCCACAACCATATGGAGAGCCACAAACTGATCATCAAGAGTGAGAAGATCCCAGAATTCACGGAGTACACACGGCGTTACTGTGAAGCCAGCCCTCTCAGCTCCAACAAGCTGATCCTGCGAGACAAGGAAACCAAGCTGCACAAATGCAAGTATTGTGACTATGAGACTGCCGAGCAGGGCCTGCTGAACCGCCACCTGCTGGCTGTGCACAGCAAGAACTTTGCACATGTGTGCGTGGAATGTGCCAAAGGCTTTCGCCATCCCTCGGAGCTGAAGAAGCACATGAGGACTCACACGGGTGAAAAGCCCTACCAGTGTCAGCACTGTGAGTTCCGCTGTGCCGACCAGTCCAACCTAAAGACTCACATTAAGAGCAAGCATGGCAACGACCTTCCTTACAAGTGCGGACAGTGCCCCCAGGCCTTCGCCAATGACAAGGATCTGCAGAGGCACAATGAGATTTTTCAGGGGCACAAGTCTCACCAGTGTCCGCACTGTGACCACAAGAGCACCAACTCCAGCGACCTGAAACGGCACGTCATCTCGGTACACACGAAGGACTTTCCACACAAGTGCGACGTCTGCGACAAGGGTTTCCACAGGCCGTCCGAGCTGAAGAAGCACGCAGAGACTCACAAGGGCAGCAAAGTGCACCAGTGCCGGCACTGCGACTTCAAGATCTCCGACCCTTTCACGCTCAGCCGGCACATCCTCTCAGTCCACACCAAGGACCTGCCCTTCAAGTGCAAGCGCTGCAAGCGCGGTTTCCGCCACCAGAACGAACTCAAGAAGCACATGAAGACGCACAGCGGCCGCAAGGTCTACCAGTGCCAGTATTGCGAGTATAACACTACGGACGCGTCCGGCTTTAAACGCCATGTTATATCGATTCACACCAAGGACTACCCACATCGCTGTGACTACTGCAAGAAGGGCTTCCGCAGGCCCTCGGAAAAAAACCAGCATATAATGAGGCACCACAAAGACATGTTACTGTGATGATGTGTTGTACAGCTTTTCTCCGCCTCACAATATAGATAAACAACAGGTATAGAGAGTTGGGAGTTTGCAGAGGAAGGGTGTTTTCTAGGTATACAGTACCCTTCTAAATAAACTCTTGTCCCTTTCAGTGCTGGTGTTCTCTGTTTTGAGTATGGTGACATAGGGTCTTTTAATCGATCGATCAAAAGGGTTCAGCATTAGCAAGGTTGGATGCGATTGGAAAGAGGGAGGGGCCACATCCCCTGGTTTCCACGCTCTTGTTTTCCTTGATTTGCTGCATATGAAATGTTTCAGGGGTTCCAATGTCTTTTTATACCCACTTTTTATATCCACTTTGGTGAAATGCTGCAAGCTAATAATGTTCTCCTTATTGGAAGAGGTGCTTAGAACGTCTCACTGTATCCTGTGTGACTTGTCATTTAAATTGTATTTCAGTGTGCTGCTTTGTTATCCTCAGTAAATATATATTTTTTTACAAACCAGCAAGTCTTTGTGTTCACCAGCTTCTGCTTACGTTTGTTTTCCTCAGTCAGTGATGTTAATATGTTGTTAATATTTGGCAGCCCATTTGTGTTGTGGAGAAAAAAATTGCTTCAAGAAATGTTTACATACATATGCACCTTGACGTAATTTAGGTAATGAAACAAATTGCCAGATTTTAGCAAGCTTTTGTTATGTATATCTCTGAACTTTAGATTGTGTCAAATTGTATTCTCTAATTTGTTCGTTTCCCAACATAATGAATTAGTCTCGTGTTTAACATCCATTACGTTTACTAGTGTTTTTTAACCCTGTAAATGCCACTATGTTGTATATATTATTAAATGTAACTGACCTGAATAAGCAAGCACACATAGCCAACCATTTCAAGATTCATTTTAAAAAAAAAAAAGAAGCAAAATCATGCCTTACATGAATGCCTGTTGTAATTTTCATGCACTGTATTTAGTAAACTATAATCAATAATTTCATTTCAAAAAGTCTCAACTGTGTAAATATTTCTGTTTTGTATGCCTGCACCAGAGCATTTCCAGTTGAGTAACCCTTTGACTGGCCCTGTGAAATGGTAAGTCTACGCTGTTTGCTTATCCAGTTTCTCGCCCAGCAGCAGTTTTATCATGACTGGATAAGGGTTGAATTGTTAATATTGTCTTGGTCCCTTTAACTTTGAGTGGCTTTGCTCAGCGTTGTACCCTCTGTGCCATCCTTGTATCCTATTTAACTTTTTTTTTTTTTAGTTGACAAGATCATGTATTTATTTAAAGTATCAAAAAGCACATTTTTATTCCATAGTGAACATGTGATTGCTTATAAAATTGCAAATTCCATAGGTGTAGCAACTGCCTATCACTTTACATAAAATGCAGATGGCCAAAGATGACTGTCGATATAAAGCATTATGTTAAAGTTTTGTTATTTACGTTGGGCGAGATGGCTATGGAGACATGCTTCTTTAGCCAGCTAGCACTGGTTCAGTCGTGCATAGAATATTTAAGATGCCATAATCACCAAAATGAAACAGAATGTAGAAAACTGCATAGTATTTTTATTTTTTTCAAGCCATAATTATTTTATTGTAACTGTTCTCTCAATAAAATATCCTATACTGGGAATATAAAATACGTTACCTACTGTTTAACTTTATATATAAAGTATAGGCTGCATAGTAATTACTATTCTCTTTTTAAAATACCCCAACCAATAGTTATCTGCAACCAACACATACATGAATCTGCTGATGTTAAAATGGTCATCCAAAATAAAAAGATGTTTGTCATTTTCCACAGTCACTAGCTGAAGTAAGACCATGAACAAACTAAAGGTAAGTCTACCATAATTTCTGCAGCGCAAGAAACAAATTTATACTATTACAACCAAGCAAAGTTTGCAAGTAACACGCAGTCCTGGAAATTATTTTAAATTTGTTTTGAAATGTTAATATATGTATTACAGCCTTGACATCTTGTTTACTTGTTTTGAGTATTACATCCAAAAAATTTCACAAGTAGTCTGAAGTTGGAGAGTAACAAATGAGATGATCATGGGTTTTTTTTGTTGCTTCCAAAACTAGCGCAATAACCAAATTACCATGTTTACAAATTTACAGATTGAACTGATGTGATACAGCACACACAATAACCCGAGTATTACACATTACTGGTGATACTGTTCTGAAATAATCATACAATCATGTAAAAAAAGAGGGTCTACCTAGATTACGAAGGGTTGCCATGTAGAACCTTTCTGTTGTTCTAGAGGAAAGATTTGTAGCTTTCTCTGTGTTCAGTGATCCAATGTGACCTTTTAAACTTTTCCTTGAGCTAACTGCATAGAAGTAACCTCTGATTGTTATTAAGCTTCATTGCAAACAGAAATTTATTTATTTGGTCAGGCTTCACCAAATCCAGTAATATGGATTCAAGTCTATATGCCGAAAGCCTTACCGAGAGTTAGATGTCCACATTTAACAATCATACCAGCTGGAATGAGGGAGACTATTCTGGATCTGTATCTTTTTCAAGGATCAGTGTAATTCTGGCCAACATGTCAGGTAGTCTGTGTCTCTTCTGGTGAGAAGCTATACATTTTCATTTGATATGGAATCAGTCTATGTCCAAATGTCTTGTGCCGTTCTGTAGAGCAGCTATGAAAGCCTAACCCTTTGCACCCTTCCCTGAGGTGATTGCCTTTGAGATTTCCTCTACGACTGTGTCCCCCAGCAGACTTTACTGGATCTTGCGTAGCTTAGGCAGTTGGATTTCAGAGAACAACTTACTCAGCTTCTCAGTGTTATTTATTAGCTGAAAAATACAGTTTTGTAAAAGAAAGACCTTATTAATATTTTTATCAAAAAGTCCAACACTATTACTGTTTTTTATAGCCAGTATTGTTTTGGAATTGTTTGGAAATGGGCTATAAGCCTTGCCAGGTACTCACTAGGCTTAATTGCAATATTCCTATAGTTGTTTCTAAAGAAAAGTTCTTGATAGGCCATATCAAAAGAGTTTAAAGCTGCTCTTAAGATTTGAACCCTCTGTACATTAGCTTTACTTGAATTAGCTAAGCCAAATTTGCACCCAGCAATTTAGAGATGAATTAAAGATAGAATGTAGACGGGTGGCATGGTGTCTCTGTGGGTGTCACTGTTTTCCTCACACCTTCAGTGTCGGGGGGTACTGAATTCTGCCTCCACTCTGTGTGTGGAGTTTGCATGTTCTCCCCATGTCACATGCCTTTTCCTCAAGATACTCCAGGCATCTCCCACAGCCAGACTTCTGACTGTAAGTATGTGTATATCCTCTGTAAAGAACTGGCAGCTTCAGCTTCATGCCCTATCCTGCCTTGAATAGTTTCCATCCCATCCATGGGACCTTGACCAGGATAAGTGCTTACATGGATAGATGGATGGATAAAAGGTGAAAATATCCCTGAATAAACAAAGTACTCACAGATAATCACAATGCCAGGTGAACAAAACTAACTTGAAGATAGTCCATCAAGGTTATCTGCAATAGAGGTTGATGTTTCAAAGAAATTGACTTGGCCATCTGTACCTTGTTCTCTTCAGCACTGATTGACAAAGTGATTGTTTCCAATTTCTTTTCCAGAAAGGCCATTGCATCTTTAATTACACTTTGACTGTTGGGGGGGGGGGGGGACTGTTGCAGGGATTTTACACCTTGGTCCATCACCATTTTTGGAGTAGCCTTATCTTTTCAGGAAGTTTTTTTCCTTCAGTTTTGCTTAGAGAATTAATTTGTTACTCAGTAAAAAGAGTAAAATAAATCAGTTGAAGACATTAGCATTTATCTGATGAAGTCATCCTCATACAGTTCATTGAGAAAATTCCACAAGTACGTTTGAGACCGACATCAGCTCTCCATCACATAACTCCACTAAACTGCATTAGAGAATTTCTGAATGACAAAAATTAACTAGAAATTGAATTACTTCAGCGACTGTTATGGCAATATCGGCTTATTGAAATAATTAGCATGCTGAAACAGATTAACGATATTCATGTAATAAATTTCAGTGTTCCGGAAAAGATGGAGGGACCAAATTCAATGTTTGGCTGGCAGGAATACCTTCTGTCCCCAGGAAGTAGCCCATGGATGAGTCCTACGAACCAAGAAAACCAGTTAGGCTAATTGCATGTCTTTGGGAAGAAATCAGAGAAACCAGATAAGCC
The DNA here is from genome assembly GCA_009936485.2 of Gymnarchus niloticus. Lineage (NCBI taxonomy): Eukaryota > Metazoa > Chordata > Actinopteri > Osteoglossiformes > Gymnarchidae > Gymnarchus > Gymnarchus niloticus. The sequence goes on along the minus strand of JAACJT020000002.1, from coordinate 17,076,603 downwards.
TATACAACACAAGGAGAACTTGAAAACACATATACACAAACCCCCAATCCTAGAGGTTTGAGGCAACAGTGCAACGCACTAAGCCGCCATGCTAAAATATTCATCACAGCTAATAATTACTGCTTGCTTCAAAATAACTGAGACCTTAAAAGAACTTTTGTCAATACACCACACCGGTTTCTTGTGAAACGGATCTGATTTGAAAGGAAGTAGGTTAATATACAGAATGATCCAGTAGCTTCCAACAAACCTGCTTGGAGTGGGTTTGCCATATTGCGTGTGTTGCCATAGATACATCCAGCTATTAAGTTAACCATCTAACTGGTATTAATTAACCAACTTAAACCCAGAAAATTACACTCATTAATCCCACTTGGTGGAACAGTCCCCAGGTCTCCAATGTACTCAGCACAAAGAATAATTTTGTCATTTATATGTCACGTTGGGGGGACTTGGTGGCTCAGTGGTCACCTCTGTCAACTCAAACCTCCAGGGTTTGGGGTTCAAATCCCACTTACAGCTTTGCATGCATGGAGTTTGCATGTTCTCCCTGTGCTTTGCAGGTTTCCTCTCACAGTCCAATGACATGCATTGTAGACTAAATGGCATGTCTAAATTGTCCATATTGTGTGAGTGGATGTGTGACTGTGCCTTGCACAGGTACCCCCACACCTCTGAATAGTATTAAGCAGTCTGGAAAACAGATGAATGTTTCACATTTATGTACTGGTACAATATGTAGCCTGATGAATAATGTGGTCCCTCAACTTCCAGGATCTCTGTGCCTCAGCCCATGGGTCCTTAACTACAGTCCACATTAACAAGGAACCACAGGTGTTGTCAGCTGATTGATGACAGCCCAGGGGCTGAAAGGGAAACCGAGCCATTGTTCATGGAGGGCTAGTAACAAGCAGTGAAGAGTGCCCTCAATGAAAACCAGAGCCTGTTATGAAAAACCACCAGCTCCTATGTGGAGGGGACTATGAGCCCAAGTGTTGCTAATTGTACTGTCATCTGCACTGTGCTTGTAATGGTCCCTGTCAGCACCAATAAAAGCATATCCCAAGGTGATCCTGTCCTTAACTTATTTTATAGCATGAACTTCACTTTGATCCAAATATTTGATAGTGGAGGATAAAAAGAAAGCATATTGGTTGAGGTTTTGGCAGCTTATTGTATTGAAGATTAATTACTTTAAAAACTGGGCTTGGGTTAAGAACAGATTAAGAATGATAGTATCCTTCAGCATAATTTTGTGCCACTTTCCCTGGACATTACAATATGCACATAAATAGAAAATTAAAAGTTAAAGCAGACTTCACTTCAATGCACCAGCCTGTGGTTTTACAGCTGTGGTACGTGTCTAGGATTTTTCTGGTGCAAAATGGTATAGATAGTGATAGTTCCTCTTGGCACAACATTTTATCAGGGGCTATTAAGTAACATCATCCACATAAAGAGGAATGAGCTGTTTCCCACAGAAACAGCCTAGAATGGATGGATTTTGTTAAATTCAAAATAAAACTTATTGCAAAAATGCCAAAGATGTATAGCAACAGGAAGAGTGTATTTTAATAATAGGATAAGTCATCCAATGGATAATCGGGTTATATAATCTCCAGATACTAGGAGATACTGCGTCTGCTGAGTAGAATCATCTCCTCAGAAAAGAGCACATTTGCCTTCAATCATTCCATATTTCCTGGTGATCACTGGGACGTCAGAATTTAGTTACTGCTGCAGAGTGACATCAGTCCATCAGCTTGAGGATAGTGTGATACCATACAATATAAAGCATGTAAACACCTCAGTGCTTGCTAGCTGTCTATTCACCCAATGTTACTCTCAAGGTGTATTATACAGCTTTTCAATTTCCCATTACCTTTTTCACAATTTCTTATAACATGGACACTTCCAATGAAGTAATAATATCAAATTTTTGTGGATTTCTCACAGTTCATCAAAATAATGTAAAGGCTTACTGAAAGATTGTTCGTAGCTACAAGAATGTTGTGAGAACATTACTGATGTTACAATACTCAAACCACTGCTGTATGTAAGCCAGGTAAGTTATTTAAATTCTATTATATGTAGCCAAAATAGCGTCACTACCATCTGTTAATGTGAAAATTAAAGACAACGCAGGTGTTTAGTAGATTGTGTGCATATCTTGTTCCGTATGCATTTTGGAGTAAAAATTTCCAGCCATGACAAGTACTGACTTAAATATTCACTAAAATATGTTCAATGACACGATCAGTGTTCATAAAGGTAGTTGTACAGTGTGTGACTTTGTGGATTACAAATTCAAAAAAGTAAATCAAGATGGCAAAGTTTTTGAATTTTGGGCAATTTACTGAGTAAAATAAGTCACTTCCATGCAACAAAACAGTACTGAGACTGCGATGAGGTGTGACCATAAACACACGACAAAACCGACAAGGTTCACCACGGTGGCCTCGAGAAGCAGGCTTTACTGACATGCCAGTGCGTGGGGTGGGGAGAATGGAAGGTGGCAAGGTTTGGCAGAGGTGTTGTGGTGCTCTAGAGGAGGTCCATGGGTATAGACAGGGCCTGGGTCCTCTAAGAAGAGCTGGACTTTTCTGTGGCCAGGGAGATGTAGCGAGCCCAGGGGTCTTTGGTCCACTTCCAACCCACAATGCCTTGGTGCATTCAGCAGGTTCCATGAGTTCTTCTTTTCCAGTTGCTGGACATTTGCATTTGCCAGGCCCCTCTTGGTAGCCCCTGGCTTCATTGCGGTCATCCAGCTGTGGATGGCTGAGGGTTGAGCATGGGGCCGGCGGTCCACAGCGCCAATGCTGAACTTCGACAGGTAGCTCCAGTCTCTGGTGCTGCAACCCGTGCAGGGACACGCGTCAGAGCCGGTGGCTGCGTGGGAGTCGTCAGGATGTTGTCGTGACAACACATCAATGGCATGCTGCTTATCTGGCAGGAAATCGGCATGGCCTTTTATTAAAAAATACATTTTAAGATAGGAGAATAACAGAAAAATAATTTCGGTAAACCAGTCTAGGTAAACGTGCTCCCATGACACGTCAGTGACACTTATCCGCAACAAGAAGTATGCCTCAGAACAGAAGGGACTGTCTCTCATTTTTCTTTGTTAACAGCTGTTCATAATTTCTCGAGGTTGTTCACATTCTGGAGTCCCCCGCCGACTGCGCTGCAGTACTCCAGCATCTCCTGCTCGTTGAAGCCCAGGGAGATGCCTGCTCCGGGGTAGCACTTCTTAATGAGGCTCTCTGACTTGCGATACTGCTCCACAAAAGCTGTCTGCATGGCTGTCCAAACCTCCTGAGGTTAGTGGCATACAAGACAATCCTCAGAGGACAATTCATTTTCAGGCATGTGTTGGCCCCTTAAAATTGAACAAAACCCCCATCCCATCGGTAACTGCCTCAGAATGAATGTGCAGCCATCTACAAACTGCTCTCCTTCTGCACCATTTACATCATGCTCGATTTTACCCAAATAACAAAATGTTCTATTGAAACGCGCCAGCTGCATTGTGTGGAGATGAAACGAAACTTTGCAAAAGCCTTCAGTTTTAATGAAACCGGTAGAGACATTGAGAGAATATAGGATTATGCTCCTTTGTATCTGCTGTTCCTGCTCAGCTTTTAAAAATGAAATCTGAATTGTCACTGGGTCACTCTGGGTCGACAGTGGCACTGAGAAAGCTGAGACGTTTCCTCAGGTGACTGATCATTGGAGTGTGACCAACACACAAAGACTCACAATCCCAGTTGAATAATGTCATTTCTAGACAACATAGAAGAATTTTTCAGAAGTAATTCCCTCAATTTTTCTTTGGGGATTAACAATGTCTGTCACTTTTTCTGTCACTGTCAAGTAATCAATGGGTCACTGGCTTGAGCAATACCACACAGTGCCCCTTAAAAACGTAGCATATAATTTAAACATCACAATAGCAAAAACAGCTGTCCCTTCCTTCCTTCCAGAGCTGGCATCACCAGTGATGGCAAGTTACCTGCAGGAGACGGAGGTTGTCCGCCAGATCACGACTCAACCTTTTGTGAACGACCTCTATGGTGCGCCGCACATCCCGTCCGGTGTAGCGCTCTGCAACCCGCCGTAGCTCCAGCTTGCTGTAGGCCAATTGGAAGCCCACCTCCTCCTCCAGTACGCCATGTGCCAGGTGCCCCTGCACTCCGTCCAGGAAGTCCTAACATCACCGGATGACATCACTTAACCGTGGGCAAGAAACGCGCCTCAAAAACAAAAGAAATAGACAATTCCCATCAACCACATTAGCCTACAGACCCGGAGTATCAATTCAATTCAATTCAATTCAATTCAATTTTATTTATATAGCGCTTTTAACACAGAGAGCGGTCACAAAGCGCTTTACATAGTCCCGGGCCCACAGTCCCCAGAGAGTAAGCCAAAGGCGACAGTGGCAAGGAAA
>JAACJT020000002.1:17060944-17072053 GCA_009936485.2 Gymnarchus niloticus | reverse complement strand
GGAGCGAACGTACTAGCCCACCCTCAGCCCACCCCCCTCCACCACCCCACTTCCACCGACAGGCCGCACTCTCTAGATAGGAAGACCTAATCGGGTTGTGAAAACAGGACAGGAAATTGCTAAGAGAGGCTCAAAAAGAAGAAACATGTACAGTCACACACGTTCCGACTCATTTTCGCAAATAAAGAAACCGGTCTGCGTCACGCCTAACCCTCACAAACCTGCGATCAAGCGATAACCGGCATGAACCCCAAACTGTGTGCAGCGAACATCGACAACTGCACGCGGACCATCTCCCTTTGTCATCTTCGCTTGTGTCTGGATGCCCAAGCTGCCCAATAATCCCTCAGCGTGGAAAGATTCGTCCCGCTAATCTCCACTAGCAGGAAACGATGTAGAGGCAGCAAAATCCCTAGTGGGTATGGTATGAAAATGGTGAACACTGCAGGCAGGTCGTGCCAGTGTGTATTGCCCCTATCAATACCCTCAGGTAAGATGAACATTACATGAGCGTTGGATGTACCCCACTCCAATGCCAACATGTTAGCTGGTATTTGGACCTCAACTTAATGAGTTTGTGAAGCAGTAAACCTCTAGCATATGACTCAGCCAACTTCTGGACCTCACTGCAAGGAAAACAGCAAACGAGTTCAATGCACGTGGACAAAACATGAACCGTGCTACTAAACATACAATCCTTACAAGTGCTTAAAGAGGTCTGGAAACATGCATGTGACCTTTTCCTCAAGTACGGGCAAATCCTGCCTTTCAAAAATACCTGAAATGCTTTGGTTTGAAGACACGTTTGTTGTTTCGGCTGTTGGGATGAGCACAATCTGCTGCAAGACCAGACTGGAAAAGAAGAAACTCATTCAGCTCTGTACCGTATATATGGTCCTCCAAAAACTCCGTGGCTCCATGTCAATGGTTACTCAACGTTGAGCAAACCATTGGAACAGCAAGGACAGAACATTTTGGGGCCGCTTTTCTATATGCATTCCAAACTGATTTTTACACATTTCAGGGTCTGGCACGAAGGACCTATCTTGGACCAGCATGAAAGTATAACCTCTGTTGCTGATTCAACGTTTTTCCCCCCACAACGGTGTCAAAACCGTGTTAGACTGCAATAATAAAGTGTGTGGTATTTGGAAGAACTATCACTAGTTAATATACATCTACAAAACAGGAGAAAAACTCAGAATGTACTGTTTATATGGTGTTCAGATATTACTTTTGTGCTGCACAATGACTGCCATGACTCGAGTCAGGATTAGTTTTACCAGCTGGATCTTTTACTGAAGCAATTAATCAGAAATACAAAGTTTTATGATTCAACAACAAGCCCAAGACTCCCTCTTAAGTCCATTTCCTTAAAAACTATGCTGCGGTTTGCCTTATATAGAAGACAGCCTAGCAGAAAGGCACATTAAATGAGAGAAGGGTTAGGTCAGACATTGTTCCTTAATGAGTTACATTTAAACCCATGTCGCTATGGCAATACTAATGACCAATTCTCTGTAATACCAATAGTGAGTTAGGCACCGGCTGCAACATGCAACATGACTGCTTGCTGCTCACTTCAGGCTTTTCCTGCTAAACAACACTTAGCGATGCCGCCCCCGCCACCTCGGCCCCCCATGCTCCAGCCCAGATGCAGGAGCCTGTTTACACTCATTCCCCAACTGACATGTCAGAGCAAAGACTCGCTGAGAAATACAAGCCCGAAATCCACACAGCCATGCACAGTAACCTTTAAGACAGTCGAAATCCACTGGAGCCAAAGCCCGCTTCACGATTTCAGTCCCTAGTCAAGGTCCACCATGCCTACAATGACAGACTGCGTTCCGAAAAGGTGCCTCTTACATGCTTGCCATCGCCAACAACATTGTTAAACTGTGCTTGTGCAATCAAGATGCAGACCTTCTTTTACGACCAGAAGAATGATGAGAATTCACCGGCCGGCCCTGACGTGTGTCCGCTCGCCAGGCCCCCATGGGAAAACAAGGCACGCCAACAAAAGGTACATTATTCTACTGAACGTCGAGGCCCAGGTGGTCGACCGTGGTCTCAACACAAGATGGCTCGTGCATGGGCTCCAATCCTTAATCCACAAATCGAATATCACAGCTCTGAGAAAGCATACAATCTTCATGAAAATGTGCTTTAAAACTTTTACACCATAGTATGTAATAACGCCAAAGTATCTCATCTCAGTGACAGACGGTAGACATTTATCTAAAGGAAAGAACATTAATCAACACAAACGTATCTGCTGTTCTCAGAAAATAAAAAAAGATGGCAGAAATGAGCATGCATGCCTAAGTGATTTGAAGAAGCCCAATTCAAAATCATGTGTGATGAAATCATCCACAGCTGAAACTTACAAAAGCTTTTAATTAAAACTTCTCCACTCTGTTGTACAATGTGCTGGGACCACGCAGGTCATGGAAGATTAATGGGGCTGTCCAAAAGCACTTCAAAGTGGTGTCAAAAACCTGAGATACTGTATCCTTCCACAATCTCTTTTTCAGTGCACAAAAAGCCGCACGCTTTGTTTTAGGGTCAATTCTGTGCGGGGTAGCGTATATGCCTACAGTAACAGAGAGGCTAAGACATCACTGACATCATTTCAGTCGAATTATTTATCCCACGGTGCAGTTGCAAGCTAGTGAGAGGTCTACACTGAAGACATCTGGAACTGGGCGCCAGCCATGCAGGAAAATGTCAATTTGACAGATTCACTTACGCCGATGCGGGAAACGTCTCAACCTCATGACATACAGTCAACAACTTCATGTGCCCCGCAGCTCCATGACTGGAATGCCAGAAACCATCGATTCATGGGCAGGAACTGGTTTAAAGGCGGGATCTTGACATACAAGACATATCCAATCATCCTGGTGCCACATACGATTAACTTATTATCAGTCCCCAGTCAGAGCATGTCCTTTTAAGCAACATGAAATTACATATGTTGCAAACTGTTTTGAAAAAATTACAACATACCCTAATACTGTAGATGAAGTACGCGGGAAAAATAAAAAAATAAAAAACCCTCTGATGTATTGGACTGTCGTACATGTTTTGTCAATCACTGCCTCTTATGACACACTTCTAATGAATCTGTCCTGCTCGGTGTCTGCCAGAGAAGGATGGATTTCCCCCTTGAGTCTGGTTCCTCCCAAGGTTTTTTCCTCTTCGGGGAGTTTTTCCTTGCCGCTGTCACCTTTGGCTTCCTCTCTGGTGACTCTGGGCCCAGGACTATGTAAAGCGCTTTGTGACAGTGCTTCTTGTTAAAGGCGCTATATAAATAAAATTGAATTGAACTGAACTGAACTTCTGGTTAGATTATCAGCTTCCACTGGATGAGAACAGGCAGGGACTGAGCACACAGTGTGGAACCTCATTTCTCCCATGTTGACCTTAAGCAAATGAGAGGTGAGAAGAGGTGTTTCTGCCTAAATTCCCTGCTGATCTGCAACTGCAGCTTATGTGCAGACATTAAAAGTTCCGCCATCGGGGGGTCAGACAAGACCAAAGTGCTGCTGCTCTTGCTTCTGTTGCCTGCTGTTATCTGAAGATCAGGTTGCCCACTTAGACCCCGGCAGAGGATGTGGACGCCTAGGCTACCCAAGCCACCCATGCTACGCCATACCCTGCATGTCACCATGGGGCTGTGCTACAGACAGGGAGATGAAGCATATCTTTGGGTAGGGGGTTGAGCGAACTGCAGGCATCATGGCACCAGTGCTTGCTGTGCGTTTGCAGGACAGCATGCCAGTTAGTCAGGGGAGCACGGAGACCCAGGCTCATTTGGCAGCAGGCCTCACTTGCTCCATCTTGTGTGGATGTAAACTCAACCTACGTCCAAAGTGTTTTGATGGACACCAAATATCACAGGGTAAACATTACTGTCCTACAACGTTCTACAAAAAGCAGCAAATATCAGCTGCTGTGAACAGGAGTGTGGATGGCCATAACCTCAAATAAATCATGGCTCGGGGAGCTGAGAACAATTCAGTACTGTACCCTAATAGCCTATACCACAGCTAAAGTCTGGCCTTTCTGATCTATTGCTTATGGAACATGAACCTTGAGTCCACAAACAGGCAAAACAAACCAATATGATCAGCCAGGCTTTGTTTGGGAGAGCATGCCTACAGCTCAGAAAGCACAAGGCCACTACAAACAGGGTCCTTGGGGGAGGAGTCTGTTTAAAAATGCCCCCAAGGTCCTGGGCAAATCGTAGACAAACAAGGAGTGGCCGTTGCCAGGCAACAGGCTTCTGGAGAAACGTTTGTCAAGCACGTTCGGGCAATGCGGCAGACGCCCAAAAGGCCAACTCTCATGGTTGCAGATTTGTTTTATAAGGCTCCTAGTGGACAACCAGACCTTACAGAACAAAATTGGCTAAACAGGAGCTACCAGCTTCCCATATTCCCACAAGCTCAAAGAATTAGGCACCTACTAGAGAATGAGCAGCTCAAACTGATTTTTCAGACAGGTACTCTCTACACTACCTTATTTCAAGAGAAACATACATGTAAAGATTAAGAGCAATTAACGGTCTTGCACATAATACCACGCTGTCAAGCTGCCATGACCATTAAACACTCAGTCAACCAAAGCAGGAATTTTTCAAAAAGAACATATACAATTACCAAGACAAAACGAAATAAAAGTCATCATGGAGACAATTTCAATCTGCCTGGACTGAAAACCAAAAACCAAACCGTACCACCCATCTGTAGGAGACCAACGCTGTACGGACCGTTATGGGGCAGAATCACAGTGCACGCTTGATTACGATCTGAAGACTCATTAAGATCTGAAGTTTGAACCCAACGGTACTCTTCAGAGCTCATACTTCAAAACGAGAAAGCACAGTATGCTTCCTATACCACTCAAAACCTAAGTTAGAGCAAAAAAAAAAAAAATTTGGGATGATTAACATTACGCAAAGTTCATTTAATTCATTTGATTTTACCCAAATACTTCAATCATTGTAGGAAACAGTTTGTGTAACGAATCATACTTATGAGGAAATAATAATAAATACAAAAAGCAGATCTAATCTTGTTTCACTGTACACTGTTTAGAACCAAAAAAATATCAACGCAGTGCGGTAAACGGAAGATTGCCCTTATACAAACTAGCATCTTGGGTGCTACAGAGGCAGTAGCTGGGAGAACTTTGAATGTATTCAACAAATGCAAATGTCACTGGTGCTGTGACAGGCCTTGCCTTTCACACAGCGTCTTTTTTTGTTTTTTTTTAAACCACGGAAGCACAGTCACTTTAAAAACACCGAGAAATATCAAGCACTTTCTTTTTCATCCCCTCCGAGTAGAACACAGAATACGCCGCTTCTTAACACTGGTCACATTATCATTAAACAGCCTGGGCAAACGTCTCCTCTTATTCACTTCACCGCTGTCTCCGGCGAACTGCTTCATAGCTTCGAGCAGGTGTTACGGACTTCAAGGCCAAACCTGCTTACGTGAGCTTTTGCTCCAATCTTTTTGCTCGCTCAGCAACCAAGTAACAAAAAATATATTTGAGAGACACCAAGAACTTTACAGTCTTGAATACCCCGTGATTAATTTGCAGTGTTGTTTCTGGGTGCTGCAGGAGAAGAGGACTGCAGCAAAGCCTGGGATGCGAAACCACACAGGTCAGGTGTTCCCGATGTGAAACACACAAATGTTTAAAATAAAAGCTAAGCGGCCGGGCCTCAGACCGTGTGTAGACCGGGAGCACGCTACTGGCGTGAAGTCCTTCAGAAGTCTTCTGGTTCACTTCTCTTAACTGCATGCTGCTTTCATACTGCGGTTATGTTCTGCATTTTTACATACAGACCATTTTAACAAAGGGCAACGTTTGGAATGTTTTGGTCCTTTTTTACCAAACTTTGCCAATCAGGTCATTTCAGATTATTTGAAATTAAGTTTTTCCATTTCAATGCAAAGCCAAGCAGCAGGTTTAAATGCGGACTTTTCTCTAGACGAGTTAAGGGCCAAAGACAGAAGTAGTCTGGTAAATGTGTTACCAGCTTGTTGAGGTTAAATGAAGACAAAACATAACCCCCCCCCCAAAAAAAAAAGAAAAAAAAGCAGGAAGTTTAGTTTTGGAGAATCTCGATGAGCGATGGCTTGACAGATGAGCACGCCGACCCATGACGGAGCGTCTAAATGCGTGACCACTCTTGTTGACCGGTGCCATGATAGGGGACGATCTGATTTATCCTCGTCGGAAACCTCATCTGGTTTTCTGGGTCAGTGAGGCAGCTCACCATTTAGCGTCTGGGATGGGCTGCAGGACTTCAGGAGACCCGGGAACAGCATGCTGGGCTGCTTAAATTCACAGCGTCTCGGCATGCACCACAGGGGCCTTACGGGCAACGTGGCTAGTATCACACGACTGCTACGTGGAGACCATTACTTGTTGAGAACACTCATCTGATCATTTAGCCACACCAACACAGGACTCGCTCCTGGAGAAAGGTGAGACTCCTTCTCTCTCATTCATTTTGTTTACCTATCACTGTGCAAACCTCACTTGAATGCAATTCTTAGTTCTAATTCCACCCCAACAAAGTTTGACAAGGGATAAAAGTTTACTGCAAAAAGAAAAAAAAAAAACAAATTTATTTTGTGGGTTGATTCCCACAATGTTTATGTTTCGGGGTTTCATCTCCAAAGATGTTAACGTCATGAAGGCAAACAGAAATGGAGACGGGGCATCTACCCATATCTCAGAACATCATCTCAGATTGGGAGGTCATTGTAGCAGCTGGACTGAGTGACTGGGACTCTTACTAGATCAAACTTACAGATACATTTCTGTGGGACTTCCACTGAAGCACAGCCTACTGTCCTCCATGGCATCATTTCAGAACATTCCCTCAACGTTCAGCATACAGCTGTTGACAACGTATTTTCCAGAATACGTGAAAGCTGTTAAAAATTTAATAAGACCATGTAACAGCACCAAACAGAAGAACTTTGGTTGTACAAGCACAAACACGATTGTCTTTACTGGAAAAACTGTACAATGTTACTGTGAACACCAGACATGTTTTATTACTCTAACAGCCCCAGTGAGCAAACACACACAAAACAGAAACCTTGGCCACCCACACCAGGGGCCACAGGACGTTGCCTGAGGGGCTGCAGCACCCAGCAGGGGGGGGCCAGACTCCGAGGGTCGTTCAGGAGCTCCTCGAACAAAAGATTAGCCCGACAGGGACATTGCAGTGCGACACAAATTAAAGGGACGGTGCCCCTTAGCAGGGAGAAGTTGGGCAGCCATTTAAAAAGGGCAAAGTCAAAAGCCAAGGCTTGGTGGTGGGGGAGGTGGTTATAAAACAGAAACAATGACACCAGGAGCCTCCAAACGCCGAGTGCCGGCCTTGGTGGTGATCGGTCCAAGCTGGATTCAGGAATAAGCAACAGGTCAAACAGCAACAGTGGCCATATTTAAAAAGTCCGTGATTTAAAAAAAAAAAAAAAAAAAAACCTATGGGGGTCCAAGGCCAATCAGCAGCCACCTCCCCACCTCAGGGCAAGATAACCTCAGAAATAAGTAGGCTGTGAACTTCTGTTCAGCTCTCAGATACAGATACACTAAACAGTTCTCACCAGGTATCCAAAGAATTTAAAATTAAATGAAAAAGGAGACACTAGTGATACAAGAAGCATTTTTTTTTGGATATTTCAGTGCAAAATGTACAGTCATCCCTAGAAATCTCTCCAGGAATCTCTCCCACAAATTATCCAGAAAAGCTATGACGGCCTTCTCCTTCCTGGCCACCTTTTATCTGGTAAAGGCACTTGCTCCACCCCTCCTGGCCAAACAGCCTCTGAATTCATGGCGACGATTATCATGAAATCAGCATAAACGTGCCGCCAAAACGCCTGCACGCAATCCCATCAGCCCCAGCATTTAGAAACACGGGTGGGGGGGGGGGGGGGGGGGGGGGGAGCTGTTTTAAAGTGAGCGGGCCGAGTGCTGGCAGCTGGCACCATCATTTGTTTCTGGCTGTGTGTCGCTGTGGGGGTGTCGCTGGCTGCCAAGAACACCAGTCCTGAAATTTGACAGGTGACTGATGTCTGTCGGTGGGAATGGCATGTGTGCATAGGTCCCAGTGGTGTATGTGCGTGATTCTTTACTCGTTCACCATAAACAGACTCCCTGTGCCTCAATGGCTTTTGATTTCCCTGAACGTTTCCCAATATGCTTACATTAAAACACCTGTCTCCATGTGTCCTTGCTACTTTCGTTACACCCAACTCCACTCCCACCCCAAACTCTGGTTGATATCCCGCCTCGATAAAGTGTAACAGAGGACTGTTTTTAATACCGACTTTGTTTCTGGAAACTCTAACATCATTTAATGGTGCTCAAAAAAAAAAAAAAAAAAAAAAAAAAAATCCCCTAAAAGTCCATCAATATTTTGCAGCCTGACAAGTCTGAAAAGTCTTATGGAATTACTTTAATTGTTTGTTACTTTTGGGGGAAGTTTTTCACTGAAATTTCAAAAATCTACTTCGGAAAACCTATTATAACAGTAACAAGCCAAAGAAGTATTTGTTTTTTGTGGAGTCAGCTTCTATCATTTAATTATTACATTCTGTAAAATAGGAAGTTTTACAACAGCAGTGTATACCTCACTCTATGCACAGCATACAAAAACTGAATGACTGTCATTGCGACTGCCACAACTCTACCAGGTAGTGGTGACTACTGTACATAAATACAATTGCATCATTTCGACCATAAGTGCACCGTATTAATGCCATAGGGTCCATCAGGTATCATAAAATTAACTCATGTTAATTATACAACCATGCAGAGCAATCATCACGGTGAATGGCTCCTACACCGTCAGATATCCCCCAATGTATTCACTAGATGGCAACAGCCATTGTGGGTCGAAAGCCTCCTTCAGCCTTCGCCAAAGCTGATGACTCGTCAGCCATATTATGGTCTCCCACCGCTCCATTAGTTCAGCTTACGCTGGGTCATGCGTCCTTGCACGTTGGCCTTGGATACAAAAGGATTCCGAACGACAGCCCCGCCATAAATTCCAGCTTTGTGAAGGTCACTATGTGAGGTTTTTCCTTAAGACTGCGTGAAAGAGGTGCTGACTCAGCTCTCTGGTAAGTTTTGTAGCTGTAATTTTATGGCGTTTAGCGCCTATCCTAATAAGCGTCAATTTACAGTTTTCAGGCAGCTTCAGTTTGCAGCCACAGTTCCTTATTGCTAAAGCAGTTAGTCGGTGTGTAGCAGATTGTCTTGATTTTCTTTCTCCATGATACGTTAAATAAACTTTACCTTTTTGCCTGTATGCCTGCATGTCAGGCACTGAATCTGGGGAACTCCGTCAGTTGCCTCGTGTTGATTTTATAACTCACGTACGTTGAGTTGATTGTCAGGCCTCTAACAGGTCATTCATTCTCCTCATTGACTTTTGACCTTATATGAATCACTTCTGTAGCTTCTTTTGTAATTGTGATTGAATTACCTGGAAATAGTCCCTTTGTTGTGGTATTTTCATTAGTTTGTAGACCCCCGCTATGCTTTTCACTTGAAATAGGAAAGAGTTGAATCGCTGACAACTAGACCTCAAATCAGAGCTTTTAGAAAAAAGAGTTTCAGCTAGGAAAGCATTCAGTACAGACAAGAGACTCCTGCCTACCCATTTCCAAGTATTGAATAGGCTTGACAGATGATATATCTGCAGAACCTTGGAGTTTTTCTTCCTCTCCTTTTCACAAATTAATCAATTAGCTTTAGCAATTTCATACGTGCACAGACTTACAGAGCCCATGTAACACTAAAAGGTGGCAGCTTGATCGATAGCACCAACGGGAACAGGACCTTTGGTCCATTTGTCCAGTACACTACACAAAATAAAGCTTCTAATGGAATCTATGCGTGTAGAATTTTGCAGATCGCTTTGAGAGACTTAAAACCCCTGCCTAAATCACAGGGATTACGTGATGATAAATTATTGCAAATCTGTTGCGTTGTGGGCAAGGTGTGGATATGATCTCAGAGATACTCAAAGGCAGGAGTCAAAATGTGGGTAAACTGGAAGCCAGGTTTACTGGAAAAGGTAGCGGGCAAGACACTAGAGATTTTTTTTTTTTTTTTTTTTTTTAAACCCCCCCCCCCAAACAGGGGAGAACCAAGGGACCCAGAATAACATGCAGAAACAGGAATCATTACTGACCCTGGATTGGCTGGGGCACAGAGTAGACAGAGAATCAAGTTGAGTGATGGTTGCACACAGGTGAGGCAGGTAATCAGTAACAGATGCAGCTAATCTAGGGTGAGTATTGTAGCACCCCCTAGTGGGAAACAGATGCATTGCGACAATCTGATAGCTATCAAGGCCATAACAGCCTCTATAGCTACACAGGCAAATATATGACCCTAACATGTGTAATGCTCCTATAATACTAATACCATACAACTACAATTTGTAATGATCATCAGTGCACTATTGGGTATGTAATACTGTGTTGATTATGTGTTCACCTGAAGTCAAGTCTTTGCAATTCACAGATGACACATCTTTGGCCAGAAACATTTACACTAATGACACACATCCAAACTGACTTACCGAAATGACTACATAGCAGAAAAGGACACCCGGAATGACAAAAATGGTCCATCACGAAGCAAATTAACAGCATTACATATATAATTCTTCCATCTATTATGTTTACACAGAAGCACACAGGCATAGAAGCACATCAGGAGTCCCCAATTACAATACATTTCCTAAAGGACCAGGCTCAGCAGACATGAGAAGGCCAAGGGCCAGTGTGTCAAGCTCATTTTACTTTATAATAACTGCACAGTAGTTTTAAATTACATTTATTAATAACAATTAGGCAATGCTAGTAGTAGACTAGTAATTATCTTTACTCACCATTCAATGTGAGAAGTGACAGCGAAGGACTGAAACGAGAGAGCTGAATTTGTGGCGCTGTGGTGCGGTAGCGATGCGAAGGCACTGACTGATGCAGGTGTAGACCAGATTTGACTGACAGCCCTCCGTTAAAACCTCCACTCTCCTCACAGCTATTTTATCCC
>JAACJT020000002.1:17048196-17060844 GCA_009936485.2 Gymnarchus niloticus | reverse complement strand
CCGGCGCGAGGGCAGGGGCGGGGGGGGGGGGGGGGGGGGGGGGGGGGGTACACGAGAAAGTTGATCGGGATAGAAAAGAGGAGTTTTTGCTGGCACGGATTAATAAGACAGCAGCTCTTGACAACTGCGTCACAGCGGTAGAGATCAGCGCCTCCCCCGTGCCACGGCATGCTGCACTACGCGCCACGTCGGCTCACGCACTGCGCCATGTCGCGCCCCATTTTGCAACGCCATTCTCCACACTAAGAAATCAAACAGCCCAGCCCTGATTACACATACGACCCTGGTGGAGTGAAGTACCCAAACCAGACAAAGTGGGGGATCAAATCACACCTGTTCACCAAAACTCTTTCCCATTCAAGCCTGTAGGTGGACCTGGTCCAAACCAAGTCTCCACACTTCAGTTTCCCGCCCAGCAATTTCCACTCACCATCAGCACTTATTAGTACTGTTTGCTTAGTTATGCTAATTCCTTAAAGAGCACAGTTACCGAAGAAACAAAGAGAAACTATCTTGTGTGGCCACACCTTCCCGGTCCTCAAACCCAGAACCGGCGACAATAACATCACAAAGCAGAGGTGTTGAAAAAAAAATCTCATGAGCTCATGTTAAGTAGCACTCCAGTGCGTCAAGCTGAGAGAATTATGGTGTATGTTTAATAAAAGCACCAGGTGGGGGGGTCATGTTTTACTGTGCCGGACGGCTGCAACACCGTGCACTCCATGGAAATGATGAGAGTTGTATGGAAATAAGATACAAATCACCCCAGCATACCTTAGCCAACAAAAAAAAAAAAAAAAAAAAACGATCGCACACAGGGCCGAGCGTGTCCTTTTGAGGTTGGCTCTCTCTGGAAATCCTTGATCTTTCTGCACCATTCCACCTTTGAATAACCAGCATCCCACAGGCTGATGGAGGAGAAACACTGGAGTCATTCTGCTGCCCGTAAGGCACTCGACGGAGCCGCAATATAAACAGGAGTGTCTCACTCTAGGGCTGCTATAAGAGAGGGGGGAGGGACTAGCAGGCAGATACATCTTCTATTGCCCCAAAAGTATGGTGAGGCAAATAAGGCATTAAAAGTATGGGGTGAGTGCGGTGGGACTTGGTTTGGGGGCTGGGGGGCGGGGTCATGACAAATCGAAGACTGTGTATCCTGACTGTGTATATATGTCAAGACGGTGTCTTCTACTTGACTGTGTGTGTGGGGGAGCCTTGTTTAAGAAAACCTGACTGTCTGCATACCATGTGACTACATGAATTCATACAACCCAACCAAACAGGCTGACACTTCCCGAGTAACATGAAGGGAGACGACGGTGTTGCTCAAACAGCCAACATAACGCGCGGCCGGAGAAGCCCCCCAAACCAAGAAGCATTTAACAGGAATGACATGTTTACAGCGCCGCCTAACACTGCCTTAGCTTGACCAAACTGTCCAGTGCATCTCCCAGCAGCCCTCAACCACCTTGGGGGTTTACAGAGGCCCCTAAACCAGCTTTCCCAGTCCTTGTATGTGTACCGGGCCCCGCAAACCAAAGGAACGTGGCCCTATAAAACTCTCCGCACTTGAGTAACATGGCTAACTGGCCGAGAACAGGCAACAAAGAGCTAAAAAATATCCCCCCAAAGTAGCATTGCTGCTCACCTCAGATGGATGAGAGACACTTGTCTCCTCAGAAAATGTTCCTTCAATCAGATTACTGCTTGTTTTTTTCTTCTGAATGAATGTAAAGACCAGTAAAGTACACCATTCAACGATGGAGGCAGAATAAGGTTCACAGACACATTAGCACGAGTTCGGGGGAAGTGCGTGCCGCACAGCAATTCTGAAGAGAGTGACGCCATTAAGCGGAAACACAGAACCGCCTTCGACACTCACACATGTGGAAATGGCTTACAAAATTCAGACACACCAACCGTGTTAACCAGCCTGGTAGGGGACCAGACAAGAAGGAAATAAGAAGGGAGATAAGTACATATTCACGAGGCCAGATAATGAGCTTTTATCATCAGTTCCTGGCATGCCCATTCTTTCATTCAATTCTTCTCCATTTTTCAGAATTAGCCTCATCAGAATGATGTTAGAGGTCTCAGTGCACTCGAATGACACAGCACTCCAGACCAAAGTCCATTTGTGTCCATAAATGTGTCAGAGACATAAATTATGCAAATTTGCCGGGGACAGTTGGGTGCCGGGAAGCAGGACGGCCGCTTTTCGAGGTGCGTGGAACGCAGACCCCGACGGGGGTGGCACACCCGTTATACCTCGCCAGAGGAATGACGTGGCCCTCGCACGAGCAAACGTGAGACTGCAGCCTAGGACAAACGAGAGCGTATCCGTGCTGAGCGCGACCGAGGCTGCGCGCCTTCGAAAAGGTCTGACCAAGGATTCCAGCCATCCCCGGGGAGAGCGGACGCTTCAGGAGCTGCCTGTACTGTGGCGTGGGGTAGAAGGCTGTTTGAAAGCACTGTGAAAACTAATTACCTGTAACTCCACACCGTAAGACACTCTAAACCGCCACCCAGGCTTAGAGAGCAGGCTTGCGAAACACAGCACCCCGCCCAACCCAAACACCCCATAATAGGCAACAAGTCACACACACACACACACACACACACACACACAAACAAAAAGAGACTCGCCTTGATGGAACAAATGTTCTGATACACAAGATGACGGGCGTACCATTCAAATGTCTGCAAGCTATTCCCTTTAAACTCTTATATCAGGTGCAGGGATAGGACAGCACAAAGGAGCAGCTCAAATAGGGGTAAAGAGGTCCATATTTCAAAAATAAACTCGTTCCAGAGAAAGGCCAAACACACTCTTTGACTTGATGACTTACTCTCAGAATGAAACATACACTCGTACTTAGCCTAAGATGGACCCCATCAACGTTAACTTCTGCAAAACATTACTTACTTTGAGCAGATCTACTCCAGTTAAGTCCAGATTCAAAACAGGCTAACTTTTCATTTCACTCAAAATTCTCGTCAGGTAACAAAAACGCTTCAAATTGTACTTGCTCGACAAAAGAACAAAGTTCTTCACAAGTCACATATTGTGTTCGCCCGCTGAACAAATTTTGACTTCCTCGCACCGACAAACAGGTGTCCAAAAAGTACCACACACAGATGCGTAGACTACTAACCTCAGAAGAGCAGAGTCATCGGCTCACTCGTCATGTTAACAGCTGAAATTAAAATTTAAAAATGTGGGATTCGTAAACGCTGAGTTCGGAGAACCAGGACAAAAAAAAAAAATAAAAGGGAAAAAAAAAAAAAAAAAAAAAACAAAGCCAAAGAGAACAGAAGAATAAGCAAACGTCCCAGTCCTCGAGGAGCAGGGTGTGCCTAGGCAGAGGGCATATTCCGAGCCAGGAATGGCTGCACCTGACCTCTCCCTCTCACCGTGGTATCAGATAAAGCAAAAATGAGAAACAGGCAATGGCTGAAGTGGCCCCACTGGGAAAAAAAAAAAATGGAGAAGTGAGATGAAGCAACTTGCACTCTCTCAGTGAGTCAGAGGACAGAAAGCCATTGGAAGAGCAGCCCCAGAGGGGGAAAGAAAAAACTCCCACGCTCAGCCAATCAGAGGCCTCGGCGGGCCCAGTATGCAAATGTATTCAGGTGAGCGCTTGTTGTGATGGGTGGTTGCTGGGGCAGGAGTGGGGGAGGGAGAGGGAAGGGAGGAGCGGTGCAGGACAAAGTATCCGGCAGCAACACCTGGATCAGCTACAGGGAAAAAGTAGGCCGGTTTAATTTTGGTTTCTGCTTATTAGAAGTGTCACGTGTGGTGTCATAAACCTGACCGCCATCCCACAGGCTACATACACTAGACTTTAGGGGTTCCTACAGGGCTCGCTCCACCTAAGAAATTTGGAGAATACACATTTTATATCCTAATAAAAGATGCCTTTCTGGTTAAGATTGGCTTTTATGCCAACAGAACAACGGACTCATACCGAAAAGCTCACAGCTGGTCAAGGGGTGGTATCAGTTTGTCTAGGGCATGAACAGGCAGGCTCTACAGACAGTAAATAGACTTTGGGCTTTAGTTAGAGTGGAAGATGAAAGAATGCGAGAATCACAACAGGTCTCAGCACAGGATCATATGACGTGACCCAGCTGTCCAATCAAATGCCGGAGGCCCTGGGTCCACTGAGTCCTCAGGATTGCCCAGCAGAGGTCTTTGCATCCAAGGAGGCTCATCCAATGACAAAGTTACAGTAGCGATGCACTTTGGAGGGATACTCGCTCACATGACAGGTGCTGCAGGTCCACATCACCGCAGCCCTGGGTTAACATGTGACAGAAGTGCCTTTGCTTCCACATGCTGCAGGCCGCCGGGGTAACGATTAATAAATGAATACACTTCCCAGAAGGCTAGTGAGGAGAAACCAGTGCTTTCTGTCCATTTATTTTGTACAGCGCAAAACTATTCGTCGTTCTCAGAAAGTTTTTCTTTCTTCTTGTTTGCCAGCCAATGGGCAAGCTGTACTGGAAAAACAATGGAAATGATATTTACAAACACATCCTCATTGCACGAAAGAGTAATGTTAGAAAGCACCACAGCAAAAAAAAACACAAAACTCTGACAAATTAATGAAGGTTTCCATCAGCCTCCGTACATGGCAAAGCTGCAGGAAGCTGCTACATAGCTGTTTATCTTGCTCACTGCTCTTCCTGCCCTCACTCGCTCACATTCCCCCCCACATGACACTATCTGCTCTTACTGCCCCGACACAAATGCCATCACGAGACGGGAGCAAAGCATCATGGGAGTTGTTGTTTATCATCACGCGGAGGCGCACAGAAATGGTCTAACGGTGGAACTACAGATCGGGCGGAGGACGGTAAATCATTGCGTATTGTGCCGACGGAGATAACTGAAATAGAAAATCTTCTGCACAAAACTGAACCAAATTCAACGTATCTTTGAAGCGAAGGAGGTTCGTGAATTTCTGACCACTTTGGAGGACAAACAGACACAAGTGTCCAATGCTGTTACCTTTTCTGCTTAGATGAGACAACCTCCATGCTCATGCAAAGCCTACTGAGCCTTGGCCCGGGTAACTAATTAACGGCAACTGTCCAACGACCGTGCAGAATCAAGCATATAACTTGCTGATACCCTTTGCTGAAAAAAGTGGGTAATATTTTATCTTAGACAGTTCAGCTGATAAATAGGAAGTGCAGGTCTATGACCTGGAGCATATGGGGTGCCAGGGCTGTTGGGTTGGGCCGGGTAAAGCTAGGCTGTACTAACCCACTGCTGAGGGGCCAGAGGCCAGGTGCTTCCTAGTGCGCTGTGCTCCATGAAGCCTAGCCTGTATGCACCCGCCCCATCTGCCCCTCTCTGTACAAGCCTCCCTTCTCAGAAACCTCCAGGGGCAACGCATGGCAGAACATCACTTCCCCTTCTGTGTCACTGTGGAGTGTGGTTACATGAAGCAGAGGACCTTAATGAGACCGGGAACGGGTGATCACACACAGAAAGCAGCTACTCAGTCCGCTGGCACATTCACCCGCTCACGTGAATCGCACTTCTCCCGGGCAGAGTCGACTGGTCCAAGAGACAGGAAGAGGAAACAAGCTACAGCAGAACAGGAAACTGAAAACCAAAGGCAACCAACTGGTAAACACTCAGTCTGTGGAGACAGGAAATGATGCCAGAATTTACCAGAATTTTCCCAACCTCTGTGGCGAGAAGATTTTAGTCAAAGTTGGAAGGAAATTACTTATTAAACAATCAGCAGAGAAAATATAGCCTAAATAATGCTAATCTTCTGCCATCACAAAAGTCTATAAATGACTTACGATGCTGGTTCAGAGCCACATTCCCCAAAAGAAACAGAAATATGCTGTATTTTGCAGATATTTAAAAATTAATATGCATGAAGAAGATAGAGTTCTTTTAAAAAGAGCAAAGCTATTTACCCTCCATGTACCCAGAATGCCTTGAAAGACTGTCATTGCGCTACAGATACTTTTGTTCTGATATTATCAGTAAAAGCTGATGTTCAGAGCCCAGAAACTGTGTGGAAGAGAAGCAAGAAGGCCACAGGCTGGCCGGGACCACACAGTCCGGGGCCCTTTCTTGAAGACACTAAAGGGCATGGTGAGTCACACTTCACAATCACACCACAGAGCTCGCATGCGAAGCCAACGAGGGCCGGAAGCGTCCTTGTGCGAAACTGAGCTGCTAAAAGCTCATCACGGTTCAGCTACGAGGCCGGGTAAAATACGGCAACGGAAGCTGGCACTCATCCTAAAATATTATTCGCCGGCAGGATGCCGATTCGTCCAGCAGGGCGGGGCTGCTGATGTTGCTCTGCACGTCACAGACTAACAAACACTTTCTGAGGCAGCACTCCGTCGACAGAACCATCTTACGCAAAGACTAAAAAAAGAGAGATAAACAAATCGTGTTACAAAGCCTGATCTCAGCGTAATGCAAGATTAAAAAAAGAAAGGTGATGAATGATGAAGTAGGAATTTCACACAGTACCCTGTGGCACACACAGTCCGTTCTGTGTTCACCCTCCCCCTCCTCATCGCAGGCATGAAAAGCCGAACACAGAGAACAGAAGCCTTCAAACTCCCACAGCTCAAAATCATGTGACAGTGCTGACAGTCACAGACTTACCTTTCCTTTATGGCCTGATAATACAGGCAGCCAAAGCCTAGTCTAAGCAGAACTCAGCATCAGTGTCCGACATGAACAGGACTGAGCTGCAAAACAGTGCATTTTCAACAGCCTGCTGAATGTAGTAAACAGCCTTCGTTTGAGGCTCTGTGATGACACCCAAGCACCACCCTCACTAGACACAATTCAAATTATTCACCTCACAAAGGTCTCTGGATAGTAAGGGAATGCCTGAACTTAACCACCACAGGGTTTGGTTGGCATACACCAACCTTTCAAGCAACATTTCTTAACACTTCTTCTTGTCTCGTGCAATTTACCTAGAGGCTGGCGAAAAACAGGCTCAGGGTGACGCAGATCTTCTAGGTCCTGTCTACTGCGTGAGAAATATATCCTGGGCATATATGACAACCACACAAACCAGTAAGAAATTGACAAAAAGCAAGAATTTGAGGACAGGCCAGGGTGACAGTGTCATCATGTTTAATTGGCAGCTGCTTTGTGAGTCACGTGACCTTGCCTTCTCTGTTGTGAAGAATTTGAGAAAAACCTAAAACCACAGCAACCTGGGGCAAAATCTTGATTGACCTTCATTTTAATGCAATCCTGACCACATATCAGCAGCAGACGCAGAGCTCACCAGATTCCACATTCCAGCTAGTCTGAAGGCTTTGAATGCGCAGCGATTCTTGGAAAGGAGCGGCGTCTAGAGCAGAAAGGTCAAATCACCGCGTCTGACGGCATGCGGGGGTCAAATTATTTAGATACAGTTAAAAACTGGGAGGGCGTCGGAAAGTTTGGGGACGGCCAACCCTTGTTTGGGTCACAATCCTACAGTTGCATACAACAGACAGATCATTACAATGATGCTGAACAACAAGAAAATAATAACGTAAGACATTCAGGCAAAAAAATAATTAGCAGCTTTGGCGACCACAGCCGACAAGAATGACGCCCATGCAGGACCCTTCAGAGTTCGGTCACGAACCCATATTCCCTGCTCTGTGCCAGGTGGCATGACATCCACCCACTGTGGCCTAGGTCCTGGTGCATTCCAGCTGTACACAACGGTTAACATTGGTCTGAGTATAAACACCAGCATGCTAAATGAAAATCAGCTGCTGGGGGGGGGGTCTGCATTTCAGTACGGCTCTCTGACAACATCCCCGGCACGTCAACTAAACAGCTGCTCTAATGGAAAACAGCAGAGAAAGATTCCCACTCCCCTCTCGAACACCGAGGCACCCACCCGGTGATGTCACCATCACCAGAATCTTGCAGCTGACCCTTTGTACCAGCGCAGAGTCTCTTGTCACCAGAAACCGAAGTGAGAATTTGGTGGCTTCTGCTGCATCGACTGGGGGAGGAAGGTCATGCGAGAGCGTTGTTTGCGCTAGCAGTAAATACAGAAGTAATTATGTTAGAAAATAAAAGGTACGACTTCCCTAAATTTCCAACAGCCCAGCTCCCGCTCAAAAAACATCAGCTGTCTTTTTCAGCTACCAAATTGATAGAAAAGGTCTAAGAGCTGATATTCGACAGACTGAAGAGTTTCCTAAATTCATGCTTAGCTATCCCTTAAAGGTAAGTCTACCAAATTAGCCTGATTATCCTTCATTATACTTTATTATTACAGTAATAAAATAGCTTACTAATTAGCTATCTGCACAGAATTCTCAATCACAATCCTTGCATGCGATTGAAAGACACATCATATTTGCCGCAGTAAACAAAATGAGGCAGACCATCAGTAATAAATTAGGAAGAGAGACTGTAGTGGAGATCTGAACAGTGTCAGCCATTAAAACACAGGCTGCAAAGGACATTTCTGACACTTAGTCAGCCTTGGCTGCCCCAGCTTCTGACTGATGGAGTTTTTTTCCATTATTAAGCAGAAGCAGGCAAGCACCGCAAGACAGAGGAGCCCGTGTGAGCCACACAGGTATCCAAAGACGTGCCAGAACATTCTCAGCACAAAGCATTGGCAAAGCGTTAGCCAGCCTTTTTAACCTATTTAAAGCTGACTCCAAAAAAAGAGAGACAAAGAAAATGTACACGTGCGCGCACGCGTGTGTGTGTGCGTGTGTGTGTGTGGCCTTCCAGGTTCTGATGACACACGCATCCCAAGCAGAACAACAGGGTATCTGGGCCTGGCTTTCCAAAGGGGCATCTTTGGACTGTCACGATACCACAGGTACCGGACCCTGGTGAACACCTTCAAATTCAGCAGTACCTTAAATGTGAACACTGTTAAACAACTTGAAAATATATCTATGTATAAAGTATACCTGGTTAATTCGGATACAGTGTTACGTCTCAGTTTCGAGCACGAGCTTCTCTAAGTTTAAGAAGCACAGGGAAAATGATGTAAGAGGTACGGTTCCAGAGAAGAGCGATCAGCCAAAGGGAGGCCGTGCGTAGCTGCGAGAAGCTGGTGCTGGTAGCCTTCAGGCAACGTGCACACCCCCGTAAATGACAACGGCATGCTCTACCTGCATGAGCTGCAGCTGCTTCACTCCCTTCTGTGGTTTCAAATACTTTGGTTTCAATCTTTGATAGTAGAAGGAATGTTTATGTTCATTATGTTCATTTTAAATCACATACCTATTATAAATCACATCCTCTAAAGTCATTATAACTAAAATACCACAGCTAGGATGGACCATATAACCAATATGTTACATTTTTGGATACAACACAGAGTGATTAATGATTGTACCTTAAAATGCAGTTTTCTCCTCCAGTAAAACATGAAAATAAGCCTGATTTTTATCTCTTTCTATCCCATAAGGCCATATTATGTTGTATACAACCAAAGGCAACACGAAACCTAAATATTCAAAAGCAGGACTCACATGGTAGTCTTCAAGGTTAGAAGTAAAGGATTGATTTAAAATGATGCAAGGAATTGCTCTTGTACCTTTAAAAGGCACGGAGTGTAAAACGCCTCGGTACAAATGAGAATTTACTACACGCGTAATTTAGTCTGTGTGAATATTTTTGTAAAGGCACCACTGACACAAATTAAATAACAAAAACATTTTTTTTTTTTAAATCAGATCTTTTTTCCCTGCACGTTATTTTTTAACTTCCATCATTAATGGTGACACATCTCTCATACATGACATGAGAGGTGGTGTCGTTCCGTGTTCTGCAGGCATGTATGTATCCATCACTGTCCCGGCGCCATCCGTTAACAGGAAGCCTGGCAACGGCAGTGAGGTGACGGAGAGAAACGGTCGCGCTCTCCTCCCGAACACGCTACTGAAGCACCAGCGTGAACATAGGGCATACATCTCGGGAGTGTCGTCAGATTTATAAGCCGTACGATTCTAACCGTTTCACAACACCAAGCCAAACGGATTGGAGAAAAACAAGGATTTTCTGAGTTACTTAAAAGCTGGAATAAGAAGGTTTTTTACACGTTATCAAAGCTGAAAGGCTGAGGTTTTTCTTTAAGGTAATCAAAACTTGTAAAGTTTAAAGGCCACTGCAGCTCATAAAGACTGAAAGCATGAACTGTGTTCTGAGAAGAATGTGTGCCTTAGTGTCTTTGATGCATTTCCTCATATTGAAAACAACTCCTCAGGACTGAGGAATTCCCCTCCTTCATGAGTCAGGTGACAGTGTCACTCGGTGACGCAATCCACCAGCACTCCAGGTGACTGGGTTTCTGTGCTGAAACCAGCTTTGGGTAAATCGAAAACCTCCACACAAGCCAGGCTCTTCAGGAGAAATTCTCACAGAAATCAGGAAGTACTACAAATACACTCTTTCTGTTTCACTAGAATTTATGCAGAACCGTGTGAGATGAGCCCAGCTGAAGCACTGCCCAGATATCAGGCCCCGTTCCTGAAAACTGAGTTAATAGAAAGAACTGGACCGAGCTTCTCTTTTTCCACAAGAACGAGAACTCGTAATGTTTTTGCACGAAGTTAAAAAGCCATTCTGACCGCAGCTCATATCACTCACGCGCGTCATGTTTTACCGCTGTGAAAAGCTTACGGACTAGTTAAAAAATAAATGCTGTGTATTGAAGACCAAGGCCCCTTACACATGAATACACGTGAATTATCCTACAGTGGAGACTCAACGCCTTCCTCAGTGCCAGTTCCTGAAACAGCTCGTCTTCCCACAGAAAGTGAACGTTGTTCCTCTTTCACCCAACGGTCCTGCTTTGTATTTCTCCTTAGGACGAACTGCCATGTCCCAGGCTGGACCCTGTAGAGCAGGTTTCAGACCCTAATCCTGAAACTTTCATCTCCCCTCTCTGTTCGGCCAGGCTGGGCCAGTGACGTGGAGGCTCCTTTGTGCAAGCAGATGCAGCCACACACTTACTCACACGCACGCAGACGCCTCTGAATAATATATAACATGTCTTAATTCGTGCCAACATCCATTGTCAAGGAGGTCATTGTGTGAACAGTCAGATGACTTTAAAAACCCCTGAGGGAGGGGCTTAGATTTTTACGAGGGCACTAAATAAACTGAACATAAAAAGGTCAGTGTTCTCCGGCGTGTGGAATCCCATGTTGCTGTGCAGCTCTGGCTATGACATCACCGTCACATGCTTAGCCTGAGGTGTTCCATTAGCCCCACCCTCAGGGGCTGGGCCTTAAGACCTACCTGCAAGCTGACTGCTCAGGGCTGCCGAAAGCATCCTGCTCTTGTTTCGATGAAGGCCTGAGGGAGGCTGACTCAAAGCCCCTTTGTGCTGAAGTTATCCCCTCCAGTGGAAAATTCACAGGGGGTGCTGGATCTCCCCCCATGACTGCTGGAAGCACATGCAAGGCTGAGGAGCAGCACCAGAAGACGTTCTGCAGGGCCCACAACCACAACAGGCCCCAGATGAACAAAACCACACAGGGGCATTTTTAGAAGCTCTTGGGGAGATAATTGGTTTCAGAAGACCAAAATTTCTAATTATCTGCTGGCAATCAGAAGGGGAGGGGAGGGGGAGATTGAGGATGGGTGTGGGTGGGTTAGTGGAACCAGCTGATATCCCCTGTGCCTAGGGCTGGATCGAGTCCCAGAGAGGTCAGCATCTCACACAAATACTGACTTACTCCTCCCCCACAAGACCCCCTTTAAAAAAAATATATATATAAGAATTGCATTAGGGTGGAGGGGTCACCGTGTCTCCCATGAAGGCAAACGCTTCTCCCACAAATATATAAACATGTGGCAAATGTCTGGATTACCAACAGACGTGGAGTAAATCAAAGAATCTGGGAAAATGTTGCAATAAGCATCCGGCTTCCACATTTTATGTTTCCTAAAGGCGACGTGCAAAACATAGAGGACACCCCTGCTTACACATATGGTTTCCAAAAACATACATTTGCAACCATAGGCAATAGGAATAATGGGTTGTCTCGATACAGAAAAGTTAAATACAAAATTCATAAGATCTATCTTTAAACCCTGCATCTGTTAAATTAACTGTTCAATGGTATATGCAAATGTACAGAAGATGCACTAATTTTAGTATCAGAACGACAGATCTGTATAGACATAGCAAGCGGGTACTGAATGACTGTGCTAAAGCAGACACACCCCTGGGGGGCCAACACGCCCCAGCGCAGGCATTGGACACCGAATGACTGCGTCCAGGCAGACACACCCCTGGGGTGGCAGCCCGCCCCACCGTAGGCATTGGACACCGAATGACTGCGTCCAGGCAGACACACCCCGGCGGGCCAGCCCGCCCCACCGTAGGCATTGGACACCGAACGACTGCGTCCAGGCAGACACACCCCTCGGGGGGCAGCCCGCCCCACCGTAGGCATTGGACACCGAATGACTGCATCCAGGCAGACACACCCCTGGGGGCCAGCCCGCCCCACCATAGGCATTGGACACCGAATGACTGTGTCCAGGCAGACACACCCCTGGGGGGCCAGCTCGCCCCACCGTAGGCATTGGACACGGAATGACTGTGTCCAGGCAAACACACCCCTGGGGGGCCAGCCCGCCCCACCGTAGGCATTGGACAC
>JAACJT020000002.1:17032340-17048096 GCA_009936485.2 Gymnarchus niloticus | reverse complement strand
CGAATGACTGCGTCCAGGCAGACACACCCCTCGGGGGGCAGCCCGCCCCACCGTAGGCATTGGACACCGAATGACTGCGTCCAGGCAGACACACCCCGGGAGGCCAGCCCGCCCCACCGTAGGCATTGGACACCGAATGACCGTGTCCAGGCAGACACACCCCTGGGGGGCCAGCTCGCCCCACCGTAGGCATTGGACACGGAATGACTGCGTCCAGGCAGACACACCCCTGGGGGGCCAGCCCGCCCCACCGTAGGCATTGGACACCGAATGACTGCGTCCAGGCAGACACACCCCTCGGGGGGCAGCCCGCCCCACCGTAGGCATTGGACACCGAATGACTGTGTCCAGGCAGACACACCCCTGGGGGGCCAGCCCGCCCCAGCACGCCTCGCGCCGTATTCACGCGCACGTCGACGTACACGTGTCCAAACAGCTGACAGCAGCTTCAGTCGGAGGAGCTCGGCGCAAATACAGCGGCTGAATTGTAGTGATGGAGACAGCAGCAGGTCTTAAATGGAGCCTTTATAGGAGCACGTCAACAAACTGCGGAATTAAGTGTTGTAATCTAACGTACATACAAACAAGATGCCACTATGTCAGTCCGAGGCCATCGCTTAATAACACGTTATTTTAAACATGTAGTGTAGTAAGACTAGACAAAAAACACAGTTGTGCAGATGACAAATTCTTCGCTCTTCTTAGAAGCGGTTTGTTTCCATTCTTAACTCGTTATGTCTTCTGGCTTGAAAACACATGATGAGTTATGTAGTTACTGTATTTGCCGAGCTGATAAATCCCAGAAACTCCACTGTCAGCTGAGCATAAACGGACAAACGACAAAAAATTTCCAACCTAAATATTTCAAACGCCTTAATAAACAAGCCTTACCTCTATCAGCTTTAGTCCGTGTTCAGATCAAAATGCACACCCCCCGCGTTGTTTTGGATCACTTGAGACCTGGGGTTACTGAGTTGTCGTTTATCTGGAACCATTTGTTCCTCGATATTCTGTTATTGCACTAAATGTAGCTAGTCAGCAGTATTCACGTAAATCACTGGCATTATCCCAGAAAGATAAGTGGGGGGGAAAAAAGTCAAATCATTTCCCGTGGTTTAGTATGTAAACTGGAAAACGCACAGAAAACCAAGCTAGTCGAGTGAATAACTTTTCCTTCTTTTTACTTATTTGGCTTGACACTAATATTCCAGTGTTCCCAGTTACTTAAGTGCATGGGGTTTTCCTCACACAGTCCCCGATTGATTGGCCCGCTGTGGATGAGTCACATTTTTCCCTTGACATTGTCCAACGTCTAGTTAGGGACGGTGCCTAAATTACTTGCAATTTGCCGAAACGGAAACGACACATGGGAACATTTAAGAGTTTTTCAAAGAAGAAAAAAAGGAATACCAGATTCATTTCTAATTTTTATTGAAAACAGTTAAATCCAATCCAATTCAGTTTATTTTTAAATGGTTGTACACGTCCTCCTTATTGCTGAATAGCTCTACATAATACATCCCAGAAGAACTTGGACTATTTCGAGAGCTATGATTTAAAAAGCATTTGATGTGGAAATAAGAACAGGACTACAGCAATCGTATTCTTGAAAAACGTCGTTCACGGGCTGTCTGAACTTGCCGTTTATTCTAAACGCACGGCCGTCTGCTTCAAGGAGTAATGCTTTTGTTAAATGTTACACCAACACAGAGAAACAGTGGATTTTAATTATTTGAATAATGCAAGTTTATAAATCACAATAAAAAAAAATGACAGACAATGTTTAGTTGAGAAACTATTTTCAGCTAAAATTAAGGGTAAAATGATGCTGCACGATAACGTTTCTGGGAAGAACGGAGTCAACATCTAAGAAAGTTCCGTGTTGGCGTATATTATACGATCTTGAACAGTTTCTATTTCAGGTTTGATCACTGTGTAATAGAAGAGGGAGGCCGTTTTATTTCCATGTTGCGCGGTGCAGTTTTGAAGAATGAGTTACAGACGGTCCCTAATTTTATCAACACCGGACCCCGCCCGTTCAGATCTGCCCAGAACGACGATCGGAATTTCTCAACAGTCCGGTAGTCGCCTCCCCTTGTCGTAAACAAAATCATTAAAAAGCTGTAATGTTTTGCCTAAATCGGTATAAAATTGGGTCACATCCGCTGATCTCTAGAACAGTGGCTGAAAGACATATAACCAGCGAAATCTCGTGGCGTTTCTCCTCTCGGCACTTAACGTTTTAAAGAGAAATGAAGGTTACAATTCAGCATCGTCGTTGTGTCGTTTATTTGTCCAGTTCTGTTTGCTTCGCTGTCATTCGCTTTGGAGAAAGGCGCCTGATAAAGGGAATAAAATGAACATTTACGTTGGCGATAGAAAAAGAAACAATTCCCATACCGGGAGTCGAACCCGGGCCGCCTGGGTGAAAACCAGGAATCCTAACCGCTAGACCATATGGGAGATGATGAATATACGACTTTGGAAAGATTTATATGAATCTAACCGATAGTCACATAAGTTCATTATAGGGTATTGTGAATATTTAAATCGTGTATTACATCCAGACCAAAATTTACTATTACAAATGAACTCGCCTGTGCTTTTACGGTCCCAACCCCAGACAACGTCACATCGCCATCTAGCGGCGCTTTGGGGTTATTGTATCCAGTTGAAAATATCTGCTATGAATCTGCACGAGGTCAACACGAGCGCAGTGCAACCTCTATTGACTCCACGACATGAAAAGACGTATTGGATTGGTTTTAATCTTCCACAGTTTAAAACCCTTGGGATTGAAATCGCACACTGACTCTCCACGTTTAAGTACACGAGCATTGCTTATACTGTCAGTGCTGGTCGGCTAATATTATTTTTACGAATTCCTGTCCGGGGTGCATGTTTGGACCAGAACACTATGTGCACTTTTTAGATGCAAATTGCTTGATAAGTGTACAGAACATCTGCTTCGGTTCCTGTCACTGTGTGCACTGTCCAGTTCAGTCCGTCTAAGTTACAGTCGTGTCTCGAGGAAAAAAACACCGATACAATCACTAAAGTGTATCAATCAGAAAAACCATAAAATGTTAATTTTAGCTGAACGATCTTTGCGAACGAATGTAAATAAGAAATAGGGAATCGCCGGACATAAAGCGCGACAATTTAAACTGAATGAAAAAGTTCGAAAATACACAGAAGTCCCACTGCTTGTTGTGATCACCAATCTCCCTAACAACAGTACAGTATATTAGATGACTTTAGCAGGCTGATTTGCAGAGATACACGGGGAAATCATTCATTCATGTTAATACACACACAATACACAAACTCTATTCAGTACAGAAGGGATAAATAAAGTAACGCACTCAGTCGGGTAAAGCTAACACGGCTTTGTTTCACAATGAAAGACTTCGCTACGAAGACTCTTATGACGTCATGTTGATATTTTATATAAATTTGAATGCACTCTGAGCAATCCTACTATTACAGGTCATCAGGCGCCACAGTCTGACACGACTCCTTTAAAAGGCGTGTCAACCAGTTACGCGCAAACGGAACTTGAAGGCATTGCTGATTGGATGCAATAAATGTCAATCATTTGTCGAAAAGTAGTTTCGAAGGCGTAATTGGCCTTTGTGTTAAAGAAGGTGGGGACAAGTCAACATTTCACGTGTGATTGGTTAAGGGAATACCGTCGTGACAAACGGAAGGAAAACTTCGACGTTTCAGAGACCGAGAACGGGAAAGGAGTGAAACCCTATTGCACCTTTATAATTGCGATCTTTAATCAATCTGTTAAATTCAGTTAAATGAAAGGTGTATTATCGTCATATCGGTCAACTGTCTTACCATGGCGCTGCGGAATGTTTTTCCCCTAAGAACCGTGACGTCATCGAAGCATGTGTGGCGGGTGTGCGACTGTGCCGCGAGACCGCCTGGACCCCGTAGCCGGGGATCGGCGTGGACCACCCGTTCAGCATCGGGCCTTCGGAGCGACAGGCTTCACTACATCACAACTCCCATCTTCTACGTGAACGCCGCTCCTCACATCGGACACTTGTACTCCGCGGTGATCGCCGACTGCTTGCACAGATACAAACGTCTGCTTGGCATCAGATCCAAGTTCTGCACCGGTGAGTGACCTCTTTAGGCGCCTGATGATGTTTTAAAAGCGGGGTCTCGGTGCAGTGATCAACCGCGGGTCTCTGGGCTTCTCAGGCACTGATGAGCACGGCTTAAAGATCCAGCGGGCGGCAGCTTCCGCCGGGAAGGATCCGCTGACATTCTGCACGGAGGTGTCAGGGCAATTCAGACACCTTTTTGACAGGTGTGACATTTCCTACACCGACTTCATCAGGACAACTGACGGCAAGCATCGCCGTGCCGTGGAGCGATTCTGGACGGTGCTACAGCAGAAAGGTTTCATCTACAAGGGCAGCTACGAAGGCTGGTACTCCACCCAAGACGAGAGCTTCCTCACGCCGTCTCAGGTCGAAGACAGCACCGATTCCCACGGTAGACCCGTGAAGATTTCCCTCGAAAGCGGCCACAAGGTACGACGCCATGCAGCACCTGTGTAACTCACCTCGATCAGTGTCTCTCACAAGCATGCAAGCTATACAAAGCTGTTATAAAGAAGCTATTGGCACTGTTTCCCGCTTTTTTTCCATGGGCAGGTAGAATGGATGAAGGAGGAGAACTATATGTTTCGTCTGTCCGAGTTCCGCAGTGCACTACGGCGCTGGCTCGAGGAGACCCCCGGGGCTGTGCAACCCGAGCGTTTCCGCCATGTGGTTCTCCAGTGGCTGCAAGATGACCTGCCCGACCTTTCCGTGTCCCGCCAGCGGGGCCGCTTGCAGTGGGGGGTGCCGGTGCCTGGGGACCCCAAGCAGACGATCTATGTCTGGCTAGACGCACTGGTGAACTACTTGACGGTAGCCGGTTACCCACAGGAGCATTCTCAGTGGTGGGCGGCGGCCCGTCACGTCATCGGCAAGGATATCCTGAAGTTCCACGCCATCTACTGGCCGGCTTTCCTCCTGGCGGCCGGGCTGCCCTTACCGCAGGCGATCTTTGTGCACTCCCACTGGACCGTGGAGGGACAGAAGATGTCCAAAAGCCTAGGGAACGTAGTGGACCCCCTGGAGACATCACGGGTCTTCACAGTGGACGGCCTACGGTACTTCCTCCTCCGACAGGGTGTGCCAGATTCGGACTGTGACTTTTATCATGACAAAGCTGCAAAGCTGCTGAACAGCGAGCTGGCTGACTCCCTGGGAGGGCTTCTGAACCGCTGCGTGGCCCACTCACTCAACCCAGAGCAGGTGTACCCTCGCTTCTGTGCCGCCTGCTTCCCGAGGGAGGGCGCAAGCGTGGTTGGGAGGGTGGAGCCCAAGGACTACAGGATGCTGGAGTCGGTGACAGCGCTGCCTGGGTTGGTGGCACAGCACTACGAGGCCCTACAGGCCTACAGAGCCCTGGAGGCCATTGCGGGGTGCGTGCGGCAAACAAATGGCTTTCTCCAGAGGCATGCTCCATGGAAGCTGGACCGCGGTGCCCCCGGCGACCAGCGCTGGCTGGACACAATCCTTCACGTGTCGTTGGAGTGCCTGCGTATTTACGGCATCCTCCTGCAGCCTGCCGTACCACTGCTAGCAGACAAGCTGCTGTCACGTCTGGGTGTGAGGCACGAGGAAAGGTCCTGGAAGAACCTCTGCTTCCTGGCCACACTCCAGGGGCATGGTTGCCCTTTCGAAGGGAGAGCGCTGGGCCCAGAGACAGGGGTGTTATTTACGAGGCTGGACAGATCGTGGGCAGATAAGGGCAATCGCAAAAGCTAGGAATCAACATCGAAATGTCAGTAAAGGAGCTTTCTATAAAAAAATTAAAATTATTTTCTGTTAAAAAAATCGGCAGCCCCTGTACTGTCTTTGCTTTCCTGTATGTATAGGTTAAACTAAATGTTTGGGTTTTTCGGCACTCATTGACCACATGGTGGCAGCAGAGACAAAGGACTGGTGGCTGGCGACACCCAATCGAATGTTTGTGATCTGAGATGACTTAAAACTTGTCAAGTATTACAATCTTATCTGCGATCATTGAAATGTACCAGTTATACAAATGATAAACCTCATTCACTGAATAAACCTTAATATTTGGTACTAATCTGTGCTTCAGAAGTGAAGATGAGATTAAAATTGAATTACTCTTAATAAATAATTCTAGCAGACAGATACATACACAGAACCAGTCAGATGTTACTGGCTTGGGAGACTGGTGGACTTCACTCAAAACAAGTAATGTCTGTCCTTCACATCTGCAGAAAGGTGGTTTTAAGGCAAACATCATTAACAATGAATCAAGTACAAATTCAAATTTTAAATCCTTCCTTGTGCTTGTTTAAAGCAGACTTTTCCCACAGCATCTTCCTTCATTCTGTTTCCCAGAGTCCCCTGTTGTCAGGTAAATTCGGCAGGTGATGAGCGATCATCCACATCATGTCCACTGATAGCTGAGCAGCTGTGCTGTGGACTCAGGGCAGACTGACACACCCTGATGACTTTTAGTCTTAAGCCTGACGGAAATGGAATGGACAATCCCTCGCCAGTCACATGAGTCTGCCCGGGAGTGGACGTGAGGTCACGTGTGAGTTTGACGCACAGACACACACGGTGGCTGCAGCAGGCTACTTGACCTGCGATGTGCTCAGTGGCGGCTCGTTATCTGTGCGGCCTTGCAGACGACACGCTGATGTGTCCTCTTTCCCTGCGTGCTCTGACTGCTGGCGTGTTCCTCCTAGCTAACAGCTACCCACCTTTGCATAAGAAGTGTCAAGAGCATAAGGGGGGAGGGGGCATGTCTTTACCAGGGACCTGATGCCCCACCCACCTGTCCCTGTGGAGGATGTCACACACACACACGATTTGGGGACTGCCCCTACCAGGCAGTATGAATACATCCAGTGCACTCATAATCTGCACTAATAATTGGCCATATTATCAGACTGTTTTTTATGCATATTTTATGGCCAGTGTACCCCAGAAGCCATTTATAATTTATGCACATATAAAGTCCATTAGTAACGATAATGTCCACCAGATACACACACTCTCTGTTTTGGTCTCTCTCTCCCTGTCAATCCGACAAGCCCCCAGGTCCCATACCACCTGTGGCCCCCCTTGAGCCTGGTGACTAGGCTGGAACCCCCCACCCCCCATCCTCCTCCATGCTGCACAGATGCCAAAGACAGCTTTGGGGGAGTTTGGACAGCAGGTACCTGTCGGCGGGGGCCACACGGGTCAAGCTGCAGGGGTGAGGGGGAGGGGGGGTCACCGTTGCTGCTGGCTGTAGAGGGAGGTTAGGAGCCCATCCCTGCTCTGCACATGGAATGGCTCAGGACAGGCGTGTGCATATCGGCCTGCACCACACAAGACCACTGCTGCCAGAAAGAGCATGTGAGCGATGGCTCCTGCTGAGAATGCAACCTCCCAGATTGGGGCTTCTTTCTAATGGATGGTGGTTATGTTCTAATGGGCGGCACAAGTGTTGCAATGGATATCACACAACATTATAGATCTGCACAATACACCATTTAGGCTAATGAGTCATAATCTGGGATTTCAGAAACCTGGTTTGACAGATCTAGGATATACAACACTATAAGCAGGACTACAATAGGCTTCACCATGATTGCAGAGGTTACTGAACTGGCTGTGATTTCTATCAAATTTTGTGAAAGACGTTTTTTAAGTGTGTTTATGCAAATAAAAAGGACAGACTTAAAGAATATGCATTAAAGTAAATTTAAATGAACCTTTTGTACAGCCATCATTCAAGGTGACATCTAGGCCTGTATTTTTCCTGGCTCAGTTCCACTTAAGTTACATGAAGTCTCATTAAAATTCTGGTCAAACCGATTGCCAGTGGAGGCCAGTGAGACTCCTTGGCCTAGACACTGACCACACTTGGTCCTGAGAGAGACAGGGCGGAGCAGAAAAGGAAGAATTACAATAGAAATAGGCAACAGACCATACAGGAAGATGGGCTATAAGGGTGAAGAGGTCAGACAAAAACAAACAAAGCTATCCTCCGCCCCAACTGGAGCTGAGAACTTACAGCAGACCATCCACCAGACTGCTAAGTACTACACAACGGTCACAAAGACAGTCACAAACATGACTGTCATGCTGCAGACCGTCCAAACAGCCCCTAGCTTATTGACTCGGCAAGTAGATATCAGTTCTTTCATCTCTGGGAATGTCCACATAGTCATCCTGAGGGAACAAGTAACAGCCCCAAAATAGTGCCCCCCCCCACCCCCAGTTTCCGTGATGATGCATACCTGCTGACAGATGTTCTTTGGTACATCCAGCATACTTGCCCAAAGATGGCCGTTTCTGTGGAGATGACGATCCTAGCAGCTTCTTATTGGATGCCTGTTATTGTTCATATAAACAAGTTTCATTAAATTTTGTTGCCCTCCAATAGGCACTAAGGAGAACCTAGACATCCATTCACACTGTTAGTCAACAACCACAGGCAAGGGTCTCATCTTTTTGAAGCAGCTAACAGACACCAGTTTGATCCTGCTGACCTGCTCTCCCACTTAGCTCAGTAGTTTTGTCACTGTGCAGATTTTAACATTTTACAGAACTGGAAAGTGAGTATATCAAACGCACTTATCTCTTGGCCGTGTGGACTACCTCACCCAATGTGAAGATTGCAGATGACCTCGCTGCTCTGAGAGGATGCTAGCAGACGGAGATCACAGAAAGACCAGATGGTGACAGAAGAACTTTAGGAACACTGAACAGAATTGCATTGGGTCTTGGTCCAGAATCCTTTCAGTGGAAATGGGCATGACAGCATTGTGTCCTGGGGACAGCCTGTGGACTGGTGGTCTTGGACTGGTGGAGCTGCTGCCTGCACGTGAGCCTGGACCACTGTGATCTGACAGAGACAGGCACTCTCTAAAGCTCAGCACATTTCATTCTTTAAGTACTAAGCACATTGCTGCTATTACAACTTCACACCTTTAAACTAGATAATCTTTTTCAGTAAAGCAGTTTAGTAATTGTATCCTGATTACTTGTACAGTACAACAGCAAGGCTCCTGCAGCTAGCAAACCATTTGTCAGAAGGGCAGGTCCCTAATCACTACGCCAACTACTGGCATTACAGGAGTTCTACCACAAAAGCACTTGCACCACAGTATTCATGTCTGATAAGCCTCAACCCAGGAGTGTCAAACTTAATTTTGTGTTAGCAAGTTCTCCTTTGAATCTACAGTCTTGGCTTAATCGCTCCAATTATTAGGTAATTATCTCTGCTGTTTGTCATAATCAATTTTCCTCACAAGCTTCCATTTCACTGAGGTGTGAAATTTTCTTCAACACATGGAGAAATGTCAAATTGATCAAAATTAGGGAGCTAATTATGCAGGAGGCAAGATATTGAAGTAAAAATCTGCATATACATAGATAGTCCTCTAGCTGTTCACAGACATAATTTTTTTCTAGATAGTTTCATTTTTCATGCATATAGATTCGTATACCTGGATATTTGCTTAAACAATTTAAGTCAAAGCTTCGCGTCTCACTTTAGCGCCCCCTACTGGCATGGAGTGGCCCAAATCTGGAGGCAGGAGCACTGCTGAGGATCACTCATGTCCCAAACTACTGATGAAACATTAACAAATCTGCAGGTTACATCCTCTCTATGAAAAGTCAACAAGCTTCTATGGAAATGAAACATGGAATGTGGCACCAAAGCATATTGAGATGTCATCAGAACCAGGATGGCATTTTCACATTACTAAGAGATGACACATCATGCGAAGAATTTTGCATGTCACTAAGGGACTACTGGGCCCTCCAGGGCCCAAGGGCACACGTCACTAGACAGGTTACTAGACCAGCTGACAAAGGGGTCGTGAGGAGGGTTCTACAGGGCGGCAAGGGAGGTCCAGTGCCCCTCCCCATCAATAGTCATAGACCCCCTCACTGGCCCCCCTAGATGGTTGTATTAACTTGCAATTTGACTGGTGGTAAGCAATTTTATTTTCTTTTCATATCTGCCCCTCCAATAGAACAGCTAGATCTAGCCTGACCTTCTTATTTTAAATGGTCGACATCCACCACTAGGGGGCAGCCACTTGTCACTTAAGGACAGTTGGTGGGAACATGCAAACATACACACTACAACACTCTCTGCTACATTTTCCTATATATGATATTTTAGTCCTGCTCATTTTTCTGTCCATCCCTAGCCAGTTCTACAATGTGAAAGACCTGGGGTCTGGAGAACTGTGACTCTCAGTCTATTCCTCATTACCCCGACAGATACATTATTGACTCCATTAGCTTCATGACAACCTGTCAAGCTGCCTGTGAAAATGTCCAAAGCAAGAACATGATTTTTCAACACATGCTCGTCTTCTGCCTCCCATGGGTTATCCTGTTAGAGTGCTGCACCCCTTACAGCATATCCAGTGGGTCAGATATTTTCACTGTTGTAAAAGTAAAGGGGAGGAGTGAAGCACCTTGCTGAAATAGGAAAGCAGTGGCTCAGGAAGGTGATTTGCTATAGGCTCAGACTACCTATCAGGGCAGGGATGTGAAGGGGATCTGGATGTGAAGATAGACAGATTTTCTGGAGAGGTTATCAGGCACAGGGAAAAACACATGAGGGCAGGCACAGGGAAATGACAAAGGCACAGCAAAACAAGGTGGCCAGAGGCAGACGCAGGGTCAAGGGTAGGAGCTGGTTCAATGACCGAACAAGGGGCTGGCAAAGAGAAGGGAGTTAAAGAAAGCCTGGGAACAAGGTAATATAGCACAGGTGTGAGTAGGTAATTACACTCAGGTGGGAAGATGTGT
Source organism: Gymnarchus niloticus (assembly GCA_009936485.2). NCBI lineage: Eukaryota > Metazoa > Chordata > Actinopteri > Osteoglossiformes > Gymnarchidae > Gymnarchus > Gymnarchus niloticus. Next base: position 17,037,219 of record JAACJT020000002.1, on the reverse strand, counting down.
CGTACAGAACTGGAGCACCCCCTGGTGGCAGATAAGATGCAACGTGACACGGGTACATCACTGTGCTTTGTGATTGTTAGAGTGAGGGTTCAGCGTGCAGGGAGCTGGGCCATATATTATCAGAGAGCTGCTCCACTTGGTCAGGGCTTGGGGTGAATCAGGAGTGGTGTGGATCCAAAGACTCGGCCTCAGGGATGAACAGGCTGGAGTGATGGGAGATGGGAGACTGGGAGATGAGACAGGGAAACTGATGAGGAGAGAATGTTTGGAAAAGAGACACAGGTGAGGAGGAGGAAAGTGGCAAGTCAAGGGGATTTAGTACCTCCATCCATCTTCCAGCCACTTATCTTTGTCAGGGTCATGGGGATAGCCTATCACAAGCAGCTCAGGGCATAATCCTGGACAGCATGCCATTCCATTCTAGGGCGAATAGACACATGCACACACAATGGCCAATTTAAAGACGCCAATTAGCCTAAATGATTGTTTTCGGACTGCAGGAAGCAACCAGAAGGACTTGAGGAGAAACACGTAACCTACAGACACAGAGAGCAGAGGGATTCGAACCCCTAAAGCTGTCACACTGACAGAGGGAAAGTGGTATGGCGAGGTAGCTCCATGTACCTGAATGATCGAGTCAGCATGGACACAAATGAGGTCCCAGATGAACTGGATGTGCTGAACCAAAGATAGGAAATTGAACATTTCTGGTAACGTCCTGAGAGACTTCAATACGAGTGAGAGCAGGCTCAGTCCATCCCAGGTTCTTCATGATGTCTATTAGCATACATCCATCTGGACACAGCCCCCCGTCCCCCATGCTCGTATTTGTCAGGGGGTCCGAGGCCGGAGCAACGAGTGTCAGAGGCCAAGTCACCAGAGAACAAGAGCATCCGGAAATAGACGTGGCAGTGGATGAGCTGTCAGCTCGCTCTCACCGCCCGTGTTTGCTGCGAAGCAGCCAGCAGGAAAGATGGAAGAGTAAGGAATGACGTTGACACCCATGTCCTTTCAGCAAAAGAGACAGAAACAGAAGATTTCATAAACCTCCTCACTCACTAAGGAAAGGAGCAAAGTACTGTACTTCTGTGATTCAAAGGTGCACATTTTTACTCATTTGAGAGGATGTGGAGCGTAGGTGTGTCTTACAATTGATGACAAAATTACACATTGACAGAATTTTTATCAGTACCATTAAAATTCCTTATAAATTTAATACATAATGACTGGGCTTAGTTCATGTCCAGTCAAATCATCTTGTCTTTGCAATGACATTTTATTCCCAGCTGTTCAATAGGAAGCGAGTCTCTTGTGCCATTGTTGTACCTGGTTCGTGTTTGATTTGAATATTCCAGTATCTCATGGTTTCGCATGCTGTAAACTTTTAACAGCATAGATAAATACACTTCAAATGTCTACATGAACGGTGCACTTTAATATAACTGTAAAAAAATGCATGCGTTTCTTGTCAAAACAAATTGTAACTCAAGCGAAAATAAATGTAGTCATGCTTTTTCCCTTGGCATGATTATTTTTTCCCATTTTGGAAAATAGGTACAGAGACCTCAAAAACTGGGATACGTCTTCAAATCGGTAGCGTCTTAGAATCAAGGAAATAGTGTAGTCACAAAGATATGTTGAAGGTGGAGGTATGTGTGCTCTCCTCCAGAACCAGAACAGAATGACTTCAACGCACACCACAAACCCACCCACGCTATCAGATTACCGCTGCTGTACTCGCTGAGCTGTTTACAGGCCCAAGCTTCTAATTTACCCATTTATAGAGCTGTGAACTATGAAGGTCACATGCACTGCTGTCCTTACCAGCTGATGCCTTATGAAAGCTGTTCGAGATTCATTGAAGGCTGAAGCCTCAGATTCAATTTCAAGGCCACCAGGAAGCAGCTGGAGCACGAAGTCATGAATAGACGCCATCTCCGACTAGCAGGCAGTGTCCCAACCCTATCGTCTATTGTCGCTCTGTTAAAAAAGCCTTAAAAGGCCTCAAAGCCAGCCCTGGATGTGTGTTTAATGCAGAACACTGGGGAGGAATAAGGAACAGGCCATGAGTGCTCCACGGGTCGAGTGTATGCTTGCTTTTTATGTTTTCATTGCTCAAACCTTGCCTGGCTGCTAAGGGATGTTTTTAGCACCATTGCATTGGTCTCTCGAATCCTCCAGCCTGGGTCTTGAAACGGCGTTCATCACAATAGGCACAGTCAATCCACACCGATGGGAGCCAGGAAAACATCGCTCCTTTTGTGTGAAGGCCGGGCAGCTGACAGCGGCGTGGCTGTAAATGGCTTGGAACGCCTGGCACCCACACTGTAACGTGCCCATTGGGCATGCAGACAGGACAAAAAAAAACAAAAAACGCCAGATACAGGGACAAAGAAACACGGAAAAATGAGAAGGTTGTCACCACGAACGCCCGGCTGACAGAAATGCGGTCCCTGGCAAGATGATGATTTTTAAAATCTCGGGTAGTTTTTCCCGTATGCATCTTCCCACGGGTCGTGGGTTCGACTACAGCATAACACGGTAGCATTTGATATCCATTAGTATAAACCAGGTGCATGGACGTGGCACACCCTTACTAATGATTCTCATCATGCTCCAATGGTTACCTTGCAACATAAGGGGACGCCTCCCTGATTGTCACCCGTAAGTTCTTACACGGTTGACATGCATTATAAAGATTTTGTAGCTCTTGCTGTGTGCTGGGAATTTTGTTGCCGGCGCACGTAGGAACAAGCTGTGTCTAGTAATGCACAGCCCTGGGTAACTGAGAAGGAAAGGAGGTGTTCGGGCTCACAGTGTTCAAACAGGGGGCTCCTGCAGGGTGATAGGATGGTATGCCAAAGGTTCAAGAAAAAAAACAGATGATGAGGAAAAAAAACAAATACATGGATGAAGGTTAGGAATACAGTAGGCAGTCAACAACAAATAAGCACAAAGTAACAAAAGAACAGGAAAATGAATGCCACAGAACCATTAGAAGAGATACAATAGTTAGTAACTTCAATGTAATAGCATGTAGTGCTTCATCCAACTCATGACTTCCTCTTCCATCCTTACTCTCCTTTGGTGACTGTCTTTGTGGTTGTTAATGCCCTCATACTACTTCATAGCCACTCCCTTTGGACTACACCACTGTTTAGTGGTAAATCTTGTAGCCGGGCCAGGAACTATCATAGGCATTCATATGGGTTGGGCTTTGTTTGGTTAGATTAGAATCCTTTGCTAATTATTGTGGAGCTGGGTGCCATTTTACAAATCAAACAAGAAACTACCAGGTATGTATGAGGTATGTATGGTTAGTAATGGTTTCTGTCTAATGTGTTTGTGTTGTCATGTACACAGTAACAAACTAGACTGTGGTGAAGACTGTGGAAATAAGTGAATGACATTTTTAACATAAACTGATTGATCTTAATTTCTGAGGTTGGTGATAGGGCACTCTGTCACAGCAATGGAACAGCAATGACCCACGATTCAGTTAACCAAGTCATCCTTCACCTTGTTCTAAATGATGGGAGATTAACCCTTTGAGGTATGAGGTTTCAAAACAAAAAACATCTCAGAGCAGGGTCAATCCTTTCCATGGAAAGGCTGAACTTATGAAAAGGGTTACAGGTGAACATCTCCAGCAAGCAGTCCTCCACAATGCAGCACTGTTTCTTGGTGACACAGGTCAGCGATGCCTGATCAGCAGCAAACAAACTGAGGAACACAAAATGGCCAACTCAAAGGCCTCCCAAGTCAGCAGACCTCAGACCCACGGAGTATTTTTAGAAAGTCATCAGAGAAGAACCTGTGACACATACGACTGACAACATGGAGGAATTCCTCAGGGAAGAACAGGTTCAGACTCCAACAGACCTGCTCTAGGCTCCAAGTCACATGACGTCATTGTAATGGACAATGGAGTCACCCAAGCAGACCGCTGAATTAGAATGTCTGGATTTCGTCTTTATCCATTACCAACATCTACCCACACCATGTTTAATGAACGAAATGGAAAGTAGAAATTTGGTACAATCATGGCGCTCAACAAGATTCAGTCCTTTGGTTTCTGATGCCTGGTTTGTGATACTCTCATCATATCAAGTGAATGAACATTTTGATGACCAATTTTCAAACAGCATTCACGGGATGGAGTAATTCAACAAAACATAAAAACATTATGGAAAAAATAGGTACAAAAACATAAATTAAATAGAACAACGAATACTCCAGAGAAGACATCGGCATTAATGGGGAATAGAATGAACTGGAGACATTTCAGAGAACACATTTGCATTAGCTGAAAACACAACATTTCAGAAAACAGACTTATATAAACAGTAGACGCATTAACTGAGAAGCACAATGTTTTAGAATCATCTACACAAAAGAGCAAACACATTAACTGAAAAAACATTAAAGGGAAATACTATTTATTCCCTGGTAAGTGTTACAGAAAAATCAATACATACATAGAAGTGAAAAAGAATGACTAGAGGTCGCCGGGTAAATACCTTTCAGAAACAGACCTTGAATAAATAACACATAATTGTAGATTTAACAGATTTTTTTTTTTATTGGAGTAATGTAAGTGATATTTATGTACCTCTAACAACAATGGACTTTAAACAGTAAATTTGCATTCATGTACATGAATTTTTTTTAATTATTTTTACTTGTGGGTATGATGAGATTATTTATGTCTTCTTTCCATCCATGTTTAACTGCTTATCCTGGTCAAAGTTACAGAATGGCCCAGAGCCTATCCCAGGCAGCACAGAGCACAGGGCAGGAGTAATGGGCTATACTAAGGTAATATATTCAAATATACATCTATCTTCCAACTGCTTATCCAGGGTATCAGTTATAATAA
>JAACJT020000002.1:16999573-17032240 GCA_009936485.2 Gymnarchus niloticus | reverse complement strand
ATCCACCTTCGCCAACTCTACTCCCTGCATCCTCACCATTCTGCTGTCCTCCCTCTCATTCACACACATGTATTCTGCCTTAGTCCTACTGACCTTCATTCCTCTCCTTTCTAGAGCATGCTTCCACCTTTCTAGGGTATCCTCAACCTGCTCCCTATTCTCACTACAGATCACAATGTCATCTAGAAACATTATACTCCATGGGGGCTCCTGTCTGATCTCGTCTGTCAGCCCGTCCATCACCATTGCAAATAAGAAAGAGCTCAGAGCTGATCCTTGATTTAATCCCATCTCTACCTTGAACGCATCCGTCACTCCTACCGCAGACCTCACCACTGTCGCACTGCCCTTCTACATATCCTGTACCAACAATAATTCATTATACATATATATTATGACGGAATATTTTTTGGAGGTAAATAGGAAACCCTTTTCAAAGGTGTCATAAAGATTTTATTGACAGGAAGTTAAGAAAATGTACTAGTCCGGACAATTTTGTGGCTTTGCTAAAATAATTCATTTGTGTGGATGGGGTTTTGTGTCAAATCTACAGTATCATAGGAGACACTTGTAAAGCTAAGTGATGTCCATGATTAAATTATGGACAGAATATACGTGACTGGGATTTACATATAATCAATGGGCTATACTAAGGTAATATATTCAAATATACATCTATCTTCCAACTGCTTATCCAGGGTATCAGTTATAATAATCTGACAGATCCGTCAGAGGCAAAGGTGCCAACCTGGACCACATACTATTCCTACAAAGTCAATACCCTCTGTAGTGCATTGTGTTGCTGCCAGACTTGTAAATTAAAACTTATTAATAGAGCCAAATTTTATGAACAAGTTCTATTAAAGCAGAGACTGTGATGCACTTCACCAAAAGGAAACATAAAATATGACAAAAAATCTTATCCTGGGAAATAGTGAAAATTATCCCCTTCCCCCTTCATATTCTATGTAACTAGTAGAAAATCACAAATGTGAATTTAAACAGAACATTTTACGACGGCTTGATAATAGAAAGTGGGGGTCTAAGATTATAATTGAGCTGGCTGATGTACACTGGGAACTGGAAGATGTGGACATCTCTGTTGAGGGACGGTGTCATGGAAAAGTGCATCGGCTTCTCTACATGGCGCCTGGTCCGGTTTACCATCAGACGGCTGAGGGCCGTTTGGACTTGAGCCTGTCAAAGCACTTACTCATTACTGGCACTGCACTACAGTGTCATGTAGCTGTTTACTGAAAAGTCATTGGGTTTTACTTCACGTAAGATTTGCTCTCACATAAAGAAATGCATCGACACCTCCAAAAGGCCCAAAAATAAGCCGCAGACGATCACTGACGACATTTTATGAGAAAGTTTAGCTAACTGGTGTAACTTGCCATACACCAAAATAAAAATGAATACACAAAATAAAAATATCAACTGCTTATGTTCTTTGGTTGTTTTTATACATCTGACATAATCAGACGCAACTTTAAAACAGAAATGAGAGTGCCTATGCAGTATGATTTATTCACAGCTTTTGGATTAGTTATGCAGCTGGGATAGCGTGGTTCATGGATAATACAATTTTGATGTCTGGTATGCTTAGCATTAGCTGAAACTAAATTGAATGCTTTATTGTTATATAGAGTACGATACTATAAGGCAGCCCAAAGACTCCCCATTCACTGGCAGGGATTATCTTTAAGTCAATTTAAGTCTGACATGGACAGAATTTACTTGCAGGTCTGTGTTTGTCTCACCTCCAGCTACGTGTTTGAAGGATAAAGACTGTGCCTGGAATCCTGAAGTTGTGGGCCAGCATTTGAGGCTCAGAAGCCGATCACCAGCAGACAATATTATGGTGCGTTATGGAACAAATTTGCGTGGAGGTCAGCTGTGGCATTCTGCCTATTAATGCCAGTCATGTTGTGGACTAATAAAGAACACTTTCTTTGGCTTCAGGGTCACTGTATGCTGTAATAATCTATATTCTCACATACCTTATAAGGGTTACAAGGCATTAAATTACAAGGTTTAACTGGCAGAACATATTACATTTTAGTCTATTTCTTCTAATACTTTTAATACAGATAAACATGTCTCCAGGCCATATTACCAGCAATTATTTTAGTGTTTGCCATGGAAACTGTTACATAAAAAATAATAGTAAAAAAATGCTAATTGTATATGCTAATTGTATATGCTAATCGTGCTGTCGACCTCTCTAACTCATTTTTAGCTTCACTACTGAAATAAACATGGCAACAGAGAGATTACTCAAGGTTAATTCATTCTCAGCAACTGAGTTATACTGGCCAGCAGTATCCAGGGCCATTTCAACCAGAGGGGACACTCCCCCCCCAGTTTGTCAATAAGCTACTTTTCTACCCCCCCAGTAAGATTAACATGCATAATCACGTTCTAAAATCCAACTGAAATGAAGTTCTTGCATGGCATTTATGTATAAAAATATTTTTTTATTGAGAAACCATTTCATGCGTACAATGATAAAAAGGCTTCATTGATTGCACAATGATCCAAATTCTTCGAAACAAAGGAAATACGTGCATGACACACACTTAAATGCCGAGTTTCTCGTATTGCTACCAGTAAGCAGTCTGTTAAGGCTGATGTCAACTTTTTTGAGACGATTCTTGCATCCGTCAAGCAATGGATTTCATATATCTTTCCGTTTCACATCTCAACGATAAGTAGAGCTCTTTAGTTTGTTCAGAAGGGTCCCTGACAGTTCAAGAATCAATACTTCTCCATTCAGAGTTTGATCGAGTTTCCCATCTAGTAAATTAACCCTGCTGTGAGGCTGTGAGGTTACTGTGCAGTTCAAACAAACAAACGTTGCCAAATTTAAAGAGTTTCTGTGAATGTTACCTTAGATTAAGGTATTTACGTCAAACAACCAAAGAAAGCCATTTAAGAAAATGACCTTCCCACATAACACACATACGTAGAGAGTTTTGTTACTGATACGGTATCAATGGAGATAATGGGTGAGGTCATGTGACTTTTTTCAAGGATAGCTTTTTCCGTCTCGTGGGAGTGTCAATCTTGATCTGTGCTCCTGTATTTAAAAAGCATTAGAGAACAACTTGTACAGATTTGAAAATGTGGCAAACAGACTTTGATGCAAACACTGCCAGGCTGGAAGGACAAAAGGAAGGGAACTGCACAAGCAACCCCCCCGTTAGCTAAATCCAGCATAGGTGGATAGCTGCCATCTAGCTTGGAGAGAGACAAAGAAAATAAGGAACAGGGTCTAGCGAATTCGCAGGGAAAAATAACCCTGAACACGTGTTAAGAGCTGCAAATGGGTCAGTCAGCACTTTTAGCCGGAAACTCTATGAAGGTTTGCAGGACTGACCCAAAATCCATTCATGTTTCTAACTGCTTATTCTGGTCGGGACCCAGATATTACCCTGATTTCTGTAGCATTTAAAGTGATATACTGTTCTGACTACAATGTTTGATTATATTGCGAGTGATGCCCATGTAGAGTATACCTAATACGCTTTCAAGCTGATTCGTTGCTCTATTCTTTGGAGTACATGCGAGTACTGAAGCACTGTGTTTCTCACGTTCAACTGCTGTCACATGACAGGTAGCAGATTCCCTTAGCCAGTGTGTGACTTTAAGCCCTACTTCTCTATATGATAAATAGAAGTGAACTTAATTCAGATTAGATGGAAAATGTTGACAATGAGCACTGCACCTTTGGTTTTACAGCAAGTTGCTTCCAAATCATACACCATCTCCCAGACAGAATTCTGACCAGAAATCAGAAAGACTTACAGACATTCCGGTTCCACTGATAAAATGTGGAGAACATGTCCCCTATCAACATAGGTTAATAAACATGAATTAACAATAAAGAAGACCCCAGCTGGAATCAAAGTGTCACTGTGAAGTTTCATGAGCTAAGCAAAGAGGCAGCTTCTCTCTGCCAATCTGAAGATCCACTGTATTCCTTGGAGGTATCTGAGGTGCCACCGTGTAGCAATTGGCCAACTTCATGCAAACTTCCTTGAAATCTCCCACACAGCTCCAAGAGCTTTGGTGGCCTTGATGCTGTCTCCATTGCTTCAACATTTGTTATGAGTATCTCAGCACCTGTTTGTAGGGGGTTTCATGCTCAAATAGCACTGTAAATGGCAGTCTAATATGGAAGCTTCACTTAAAAGTAATAAAAGACCGTAATAAAAGGTTTGCTTCCCTTTGATTTTTGACCAGGGCACTGTTGATCTGGCACTGATGCTTGGGTGGAGTAAGGTGCCCTCTTCAGATAAGGTCTGTCTGATTGGTTTGCCCTTTCACGGCCATGATCAGGGTGTGAAACCGGGAGTTCTCATTGGCCAAGAGAGTGGAGGGTGTGTCAAACTCGACAATCTGCCAAGAAACAAAAACGTGCAGAATTCTAAAAATGCCAAGGCTCTGGCTACCTGGAAGATTTCGATCTTGTGGCCGTGGAAAGCGGTCTCACCTCTCCTTGATCCAGCACCATGATCCTGTCACAACCCAGCACAGTGTTGAGGCGATGGGCGATCACCAGGGTGGTGCAGTCCTCGAAGGCCTTTTGAATGGTGTTCTGGAGCAGCAGTTCTGTTTCCGTGTCAATGGATGCTGTGGCTTCATCTAGAAGGAGGATCTTAAAAAAAAAAAAAAAAAAAAAATCGCACAGTTGAGCCACTTTCCACTCATCCTGCCGCTTCACACTGAGTTCGGCAAAAAATTATTGAATTTGCTGGGTTATCGTGAACAGATGAATACCTGAATAGAATTACAACATCACCTCATATCCTTGAAATTTTAATCCTTCCGGTTACTGATCACTATCTTAAACATTAAATATCAAACACTAAATTCAAACACTAGGTGGCACTGTTATGTAATTTTGCAGCAGTACTGTACAAATGGCAAACACTCCACAATAAATACTTTTATCGAGATGGCCGGCCAACCACCCACTAATAGTAAGGACTCGCCGGGAGGGGGGGTGCTTCAAGATGGTTTTGCCCAAGGAACCAAGTAAGCCAGAACTGCCACTGGGACTCTCAGTACAAAAACACAATTGGCGTTTGTCACATGGACATGGCTGCGAGTCACATGCAGAGCTTGAATGGAGTTTGTCAGATAAAGCAGAGGTTTGTGTTGACCTTACTATATCCCAGGAGAAACCAGAGGTTCACCTTTATATTACAACACCTCAGGAAGAACCAGAATTTCATGTTTATCTTACAACATCTGAGGAGAAACCAGAGGTTCACCTTTACCTTACTACATCTCAGGAGGGCTCTGGCCATACACAGCAACTGTCGTTCCCCTAAGGAGAAGTTTTCCCCATTCTCCGCCACCTCAGTGTCCAGTGTCTCTGGAAGCTGGCTGATCTAAACACACAAGAATGACAGGCCATGCCCCTGTTAAAAATCACAGAGTCACAGCCATCAGCTAATGAGCCTCATGCTAGCTTACCGTGTGCTTCATGTGTGTTCTCTCCAGCACCTCCCAGATCTCGGCGTCAGAATGCCGATCACAGGGGTCTAGGTTCGACCTGCGTGCGAGAGCCACATAAACGACCTGCTAGACTGAAGAGATGGCAGAAGAGGTCAGGCTGGTGAAGTGGGTGCTACCTGATGGTGCCAATGAAAAGCACAGGGTCCTGAGGGATGATCGACAGTCTGCTCCTTAAGTCCTCCAAGCCGATCCGGGCAACATCCACGTCATCTATTGTAATGGAGCCACCAGCCAGCTCCACAAGTCTGAAGAGAGCCACGCCCAGTGAGGATTTCCCTAGACAGAATATTAGACACCAACTGAAGCTCATAGGTACACTTGGATTTATAAAGAGAGAGAGAGACCCTTGAGCTCGCTACCTGATCCTGTACGGCCCACGATGCCGACAGTCTCCTTCGGCTGAATGGTGAAGGAGAGCTTTTTGAGCACCAAAGGCAGGTGGTCAGAGTAGCGCATCTTCACATCCTTGAAACAGATGCAGCCCTCCTGTGGCCAGCAGGGGTCAGGAAAGGATGTCGCACTGCTGTGTCGAGAACCTTCTGCGTCCAGGTGCTGTGGGGGGAGGGGAGTTAGATGTTTCCTATAAAATGTTTTCCATATTACAAAAATCAGGTTTCTGCTTGTTTCAGAAACTTGTTAGTGTTTGTTGTGCAAATTCTAAACCAATGACACACTGTTTGGCTGTTCTGTGAGACATGCCCAATTATGGTCATTGCATGCCATGTATGGTGCCTTGATTTATGGTGCCTTCAGCTGTTTACTACTCTGATATTCAGTCAGCTATGTCTGCAGTAATCACTGCAGGTTAATAATTTACTTTTACTGTGCAAGTTATCCTCTGCACGTTATTCTATCGGCTCTAAAACTGTATGCAGTGGTCATATTGTATCAATGGCCATATTCAGTGTATCTGCTGCTACATCTGATATGCTGTGTGATGGACCATTTTGTCTCCACCCCGGACCCCCACCTTTATATAATGATTGATCCGTTCCACAGATGTAAAGCGGGCTTCTGTCTCTGAGAGGAGGCGAACGGTGAACTGAAACAGACCAGTCAGCTGAAAGAGAGAGGGAGTAAGGGAGGGAGGATGGGGAATGTGGTGATGGAAAGGCAAGGAGGTGTGGGGTGTTAACAAGCTCCAATCAACAGCATCGCACTTAAAAATCACATCATATCATTATTTACATGAATAGAAGGTGCATTTATCATCAGCAATTTAAATTGCTCATTGTTTTACTTATCCCATCAGCAGGATATTTATTCAATCAGTTTTATTGCCACTTTTTTTTTTGCAATTTGCGTATCGGCAAATTTAATGAAGGATTTTTTTCTTTAAGGGCAATGTTCAAAGGTACAAGAGCAGGACTCTTGTGGAATTTAGAACTGCACACAGACAGTTCCAACGTGCTGCACATGTAGTGCCAGGACAAAAAAAAAAAAAACTTGTGGGTGGGTCTGGTGCGACTGCGGTGGAGTGCCTTACCTGGATAGCATAGGAAATAGCCAGACCTGCATATGCCGGCAGGATTTGCCCATGCATGAGCACTATAAGCAGAGCCACGGAGGTCACCAACAAGAGGCTGAGGAAATCCAGCCGCACAGCCAGCCAGCGCATGGAACAGCTGAACAAGTAGTGGGGGGCTTGGTTGGTATCCAGCAGAGCCTGGTACCTGAGATGGGGGCCGCACAGGATTGTGGGACATTCAAGGAGAAGGAGACAGACTTTCAATGTGCTAGTATGTGCCAGCATTTTTTATTTTTTTTATGAATAGTCCGCTAACATAGATACTTATAAATGCGTAAGATGGGCTCCTAGATTTTAACTCACTGCTGCACCCATTGCACCCACCTGTTCAGAAAGTCTGGCCCCCTGCCATAGGCGTGAATGGTGGGGAGTCCCTGGAGGCTGCTCGTTATGTGCGAGGTGAACGGTGATTGGCTGATGTTGTCCAGCCGCTTCAGTTCTCGAAGCAGGACTCTGCCGAGATGACACAGTTTATACAACGGATGTTCCCAGTTCTTGCGCATCAACAGGGTGTTTTTGATGATTATGGTGCCCCAATATGATGAACAGTTTCAAAACTACATACAAATGGTTTAAAATAAATGAAGTCGCAGGATCAGTTTGCTATGTGGTCGTTAAGGAACTGATATCTTTATGACCATATGGTTGCTCATTCCAGTGTCCCCATTATTAAAGTGAGAAGCTGAACCATCCTTCCGAGGGAAAATCCAAGTGTTAATTTTCCCAGCCCATAGACGTATGGCTACACCATGGAACCTCTAACCAAGCTCCTCACAGTGACGCACGGAATGCGTGTCACTAAGCGTTATCTTCTCACGTCCGCAGATTCAGTGGCTGCGCTCCAACATGACACGCGAGCATCTTATTTTAAAAGACACACTATAATCGCTAACCCTCTTTGACATCGGCGACTCCTGGCATTCGATTAGGCACTTCTGTTCCCAAAACTGATTTTTGGAATGATTTTCACGCATCTGTCATGAGGCGACAAGCAGAATGTAGGCAGCATGGTGTGAAGCAGCATTTTATTGACCCAAGTAGGGGAAGGGGAAGGTGGCGGACAGGAGCAGACGTTGTGAGTAACAGTAGAACTCCAGCTCCACTTGCTCCCCCAGGATAATTAGGAAACGCAAAACATGCTTACATGGGAACACTTTGACTGAAAGCCCCGCAGATTCGGTGGCCACAGGGACGCTGAAGGCGGAGAGCAGCGGTTAATTAGCAACTTGAGTAATCTAAGGCAGTCTCAAAATAACAGACCACGTTAGTGAGGCTGGCATCGAAGAAATATGCTTTTGGTGAGTCTTTGCCGTTTCAAACGTTGCCGTGACATATGGAGGAGAATACGACAGCACGTAAGAGCTCAAATAAACTCCTTGTTTCCCTGCCTGAACAAAATTAACCTTCTGTCTCGGCACCGAGGCAGTTAGTGTATTCAAATAAAGCTGGCAAGGCTGAATAAACACAAGACCACTAGAGAACATGGATTACACCGCTCCGCAAAACATCTCTTCTCATATGTGCACACAGAAGAGCAGAGTATCTGGGGTCTCAGATAAAGACATCGTTCTTGAAGTTGACAAGATGCTAGGTGCCGGCCAAACCTCACCTAGAGACACGTGTGACCAGGTAGAGGAAGGCTCCAAGGGGTACAATGGAGAGCAGGAACCAGGGGAAGACGACACTGACCATACCCAGACAGATCATCAACAGGGCCAAGTTCTGGAGCAGCACCTCTGTCTGCATGGCTAGACGAACGTCCACTGCATGGTGGAAATATCCATTAACCAGTGACTTTGTAAGACAGTATTAGTCAAAACAGTCTAACAAGCTTATAATTCTACTGTAATATATACACCGATCAGCCACAACATTAAAACTACTGGCACAAGCTAACCAGAAGCAGTTCTATTGATCACTCCAGGTCACTTGTCCATCTTAGAGAACCAGGTCCACCCCTTCATGATGAGTGTCTACCCCGATGGCACAGGTTGGTTCCAGCAGAGTAAATCCCTTGGGTAAGTTGCTAAAAGTGTGTGTGAATGGTTTGAAGATCATGGTAGTGACATCAGCTTACAACAGCTGACAAATACAGCCCCCTTAGTAGGTGGTATGACCATCTCATGTCGCCAGTACTCCAGATATGCGTCAAGGAACTGATTTCTCTGAATGCTTCTACAGGGATGCTGTACCATTCTGACACCAGAGCTTCCCACACAGCATCAAGAGTCATCGATGGTTAAAGATTTTGAACCTGTCCATCAAGTTAATCCTACAGATGTTCATTAGGATTGTCATTTGGCGAACACAGTGGCCAGAATGGTAGGCTGAAGTCACTGTCATGCTCCTCAAACGCCTTGGGTGACCCACTGCTTATGAGAAGACAAAGACCCATGTGCCATGGGTGGGAAAAGGGGTAACAGGACCTTACCCTCATCCACATCCCGGGAGAAGCGGGTAAGGATGCGGCCCAAGGGGGTGGTGTCGAAGAAGGACATAGGGCTGTAGAGCAGCTTGTGAAACAGCTTGTCGTGGAGTGCAGAGGCCGCCTTGAGGGTACACTGTCAGATGGACACAGAAACAGACGTCATACGCATAGCCGACCATCTCAGAGACAGCCTATCAACACACGTGTGGCTGCATCAGCACAGACTCCTGGAAAAACAAATCAGGCAGACATACTGACATACACATGGGTCAGCACTGACAAACAAGCATGACTTAGACTGTGAAAGCAATACTATTGTTTAAGAGACGATCACATGCTCTCACAAATGGACATTGGTGCTCGAAGCAGGGGAGGAAATTTCAAATCACACAGATTACAGCAGGAAAATCGGCTCTAAGATTGGCTCCCTGCCAAAAGTCAAAAGAAACCAAATATCTCCCAGGTCTGGTTCTCATACTGCAACCTCAGGATTGAATCATAAAAATCTTTGTCCAGCGTGGAGGTCAAACTCTTCTTTCAGCCATCATATATGAGGCTCATATTTCTTTCAATCCACTCAGAAAAACACATGTTCATTACACATGAAGCAGATTTTTGCAGGTATAAAGAAATCTAAATTGATTTGACGTTACAATTAATCATAGGGAAAAGTTAGTGTCTGCAATTTTACTCAGTGTCTTGCTAAACACAGAACCTAGCCCAAAATATGTCAACACACAATTTACAATAGCATGACTTTTCAACAATGGAGACATTTGTCAGACATTTGGGTATCGGGTGAATTAGTGAAAATGTCTCATCTTTCACATCTCGCTCTCCAGACAAACTAAATGAGTCATCATCAGTTTGCAGAAAAACATGGCGGATGTTAACCGAACAAAATTACCGATGAGATTTTTGTTTCGATCAGAGAAACAGATGCTCACAACCTTCACGGGAGGGCAACTCTAAAGACAGAACTATGTTTAGCCCACAGTCAATAAACAGGCACCCATCTTTCAGTGGTTAACCAAGAAAACAAGCCAGGACATTTTGTGAGTGCGCAAGCTATAGACAGTAGCTTGGGGGGTTAGAAATTACCAGCGCAAGGAACTCTGGGAGTCTCTCCTGCTTTCAGGTGGCAGGGACGTGCTATCGCCAGCGTACAGCGAGGACTGTGGTAATAATCTGGGAGGAATTACCTTAAGGCAGCCTTAAGCGTGGCCCGGAATTCAGTGATCCACGTCAGGCATTATGTGAATGACGGTGAGAGGAAGACGCTGAATAAAAGTACATCTCACTGTGTCACCGTGTCACCATTTCAGCTGCTGGTAACCAACCCCCTGGAAAGTATTCACACAAGCGGCTAATCTGGCTTCTCATATGTGGAGGTAACTGGATACCCATTTAGCAAAAGACTTCTGGCCTTTTTGCAAAAGATGCATCTGCAAAGGGGACCCATGCACAGGAATCCCAGACGGTTGGGACAGTGACCAGGTACGGACTGCACGTGGGAGGGGTCTGGACTACTGTACCTTGACGAAAATTGCTCCGCGCACAGTCTTCAGCAAGAGTGTCACTCCCATGGACAGAGCGTAGATTCCACAGTAGTACCGCATGTCGGGGTTGAGACTCATGCTGTTGCTGATCATCGTCTCGTTGCCAAGGACCACCGAGGTATTCTGGGGTACAGCAAGGCGCAGATGAGCAGGGAAACAACTTCACAAGCAGCTGAATGAGCTGTTTAGAAAAAGCCGGGCTAATCTAGGCTTGTTTCCACTCGCAGCGTATTATTCAATTACAGGCAACAGCTTTTCACTACATCTGCTGTTCTGTTCCTCTTTGTTTTAATTAAGTTTACAGGGACTCCATTGACACTAACAGCTAAATGTGTTTGGGTGAAGGAATACATCATCGCGTTTGGTGAGCAGCATCGTCAGCTCATCGCTGCCGCTACCCCAAAAGCGTAGCTCCGCCCGCCACAGACTCACACCACTGCCCTGCTGGATCCAGTGGCTGAGCCACCAGTTGCTGAAAGCGATGCTGCCGGTGGTGGTGAGGAAGAGGAAGAGGTTGAGGATGAAAGCCAGGGGTCCCCCGGCTGCTCGGATGTAGGTCCCATACACGGACCACGAAAGTGCACCAGAGCCTCTCTCTTCGGCAGTCATAAGCTGGCCTACAGTGTGACATGGATGATAGTCACCGAGGTCAACAATGTAGTGAGGTGTCATGGGTAGCTAGATCTGTCACAGCAAGTTGATTTTTTTTTTTCCCTCATTAAATTTCCAGTTGAGTTTCTTTTGAAAAGAATTTATCTGGTTTTGGAATATTTACAGAATAGAATGTACAGTAGGTGTTTCACAGGCTACCTGGAAACCCAGAGTCACAGGTCCAGCCTCCTTTCAGGATCACACCCTCTCACCTCTTGTCCTGCCCTCCACAGGCGTTGCTTTCCTGTTAGCTCCGGGCGACACCCTCTGCCTGACCTTTGTGTTGCTTGTCTTGTTCTTCAGGTTCTTGTGTGCCACGTCCTACGATCAGGAAGGGAGACGACGGCGGGTGAAAAGGCTAGCAGGAAAAAAGGTGACGCTCATAGTCTTTAATCATTGACAGACAGACTGCTCACCACTGCACCAGCCAATCGTTTTGCACATAAATAATTTAACCACCCAAATGCATTAACGTTCTCCACCTTCCTCGAAACTCTTGAATTACTCACAAATAAAATGTAAAGGTGCTTAGTGACAGGCCAGACTGGCTGGGAGACCTTAAACATACTTTTCATGCCAAGCTGAATACGTCATTGTGTGTCAGCAGTTCATAGCCCCACTTGCAGCTCACCTTGGGCTGCTCACAGGAGAAGAGTGCTGCATACTCCTTCTCCACATTCATGAGCTGGGCATGGCTGCCATGCTTGACCACCTGTCCGTCCCTCATCAGAACCACCTCGTCACACTCCACCAGGTACTAGAACAGGCACCAAGCAGAAATGGCATCGTTCGCGTCAAGCTACGCTTGTTAGTAATGTCCTACATCCTCCCACTCACGCTAGAGACCTTTGGTCAACTGATACCTGTACTTTCATCTTCTAAGTTCAGTAGCTGATGATATTTAAGGTTACCATTCCATGCTTTCCCTATATTGGTTATTTTCACTTGAGAAATTCATTTAATCAAGGGTAAAACCATTTGACTTCTCCTGGGACTTAAACTAGCAACCCTCAGGTTAGAAGTCCAAAGCCTTTAATGTTCCCTCACCCCCGTTGCCTCACCTGCAGCTGATGGGTCACAAATAACACTGTCCTGCCCCTGGCTGCCCCCCGGATGGCGCTATGAAAGAGGTGTGCCCCCACGTGAGGGTCCACGGCGCTGAGCGGGTCGTCCAGCAGCAGGACCGGCTGCTCACTGTACAGAGCCCGTGCCAGGCTCACCCGCTGGCGTTGGCCGCCACTGAGATTGGCACCTCTCTCGCCAATCTGGAAGGAGGGACCAAAAGTACATGGACACCCCTATTGGTAGAACTGGTTAATTAAGCCACGCCCATTGCTGACACAGGTGTATAATTAGGCATACGACCTTGCAGACTCCAGCAAGAAACACTGGTACTGGAATGGGCCATAACCAAGAAGTTAATGACTTTTATCCTGGCACCAGTAAAGGATACCAGCTTTCCAACAAGTCAGTATGGCATATTTCTGCCCTGGTGAACTGTGAGTGAAGTGATTGTGAAGTAATAATGTCTAGAAGCAACAACAGTTATGTTATGAGGTGGGAGGTCACTCAAAAGCTAATGGACCCGATCTCCCAACATCAATAATCGACATCACTAATCCTGTTATGGCTGAATGGCAACAAATTCCAGTAACCATCTTCCTCGGTCATGTGTTTATACAGCTCCAAATGAGGCGGTCACCTCAGTCATGTCTCCATAGGCCAGCTCAGCAATGTCAGGATTTAAGCAGCAGGCTTCCAGCACAGCTTTGTACCTAAAGACACAGAAGAGAGGAGTAACTCACACAGGCAGTGAGTCAAGGGAAATCCCCAGATGCAGAGACTCTTACCTCTCTTCCTCGTACTCCTTCCCAAACAGGATGTTCTCCCTCAAGGAGTCATTGAGGATCCAGGCCTGCTGAGCGACGTAAGCAAGCCCCCCTCCAACCGCGACCGAGCCTCCGAGCAGCTTCATCTGGATATGGGGAGAGCGGAGGCTTAGGCCGAGGACCGGTTGAACACAGTGAAGGGCTTTCATGTGGCATTCTTGGTGTCTTAGTTGACCCAGACCTGTCCTTTAATGATCACAATAGCAATATCACTAAAACAGCTATTTTCCATCTAAGGAATACAGCCAAGGTTCGGAAAATGTTGTCCTTCAATGATGCTGAGAAGCTAACTCATGCTTTTATCAGTTCCAGATTGGATTATTGTAAAGCTCTGTTTTCTGGATGTAACTCAGGGTTGCTACACAGACTCCAGCTAGTGCAAAATGCTGCAGCAAGAGTGCTAACTGGAACTCGGAAGTTCGAACATATTAGTCCTGTATTGTCATCTTTACATTGGCTTCCAGTTAAGGCTCGCACTGACTTTAAAATACTATTACTTACCTATAAGGCCTTGCATGGTTTGGCTCCAGAATACTTGTCTGATCTTTTGGTTCCTTACTCCCCACCCCTCTCATTCTCAGGGGGCAGGTTATTTATTAGTTCCAAGAGTGAAAAAAGCTACGCTGGGCTGCAGAGCGTTCTCCTACAGAGCTCCGCAGCTGTGGAATGGTCTTCCAGCAGCCGTGCGGGAATCTGGCTCACTCTCCATCTTTAAGTCTAGGCTTAAAACATACCTCTTCAGTCTAGCTTACAGAAATCTCAGGTAGCTACTCACTCCCCAACCATAGGCTGAGGTGCAGAGCTGGGTGGGGATCAGTGCCATTGACCTTGGATGAACTGTTCTGTCAGTGCTGTCACTCCTGCTTTGCATGTCCTGTGTGTTGTTGGAGTGCTGGCATTCAAGGATTCCTCATGCCTGTGTCCTCATTGGTCTCTCCGTCATAGTTATGCTGCCATATATAGTCATGCTGGGGCTCTTGCTATTTTGTTTGCCATTTTATTTCCCATTATTTTGCTGCCTTAAATGGCTGCTCTGCTCACACACATTCTCCTTCCCCGGTGCCCCCCTTTTTTGGGGTGCTTCCCTCGGAGGTTCGGATTCAAGAGATCCTCATATCATCTGCTGGCCTACCGCGCCCTCCCTCCACTTCAGCTGTCCTGTCTGACCAGCTTGCTCCCTTCTGAGCCACCGAACCTGCCGTGATCCCTGGACTGCAACCTCCAATACCCTGTTGTCCTCCTGACTGTTAAAGGATTTGCTCTTGTATCTATTCTGATTTGTATTAATTAATTTGTCCTGCCCGGTGCTGGCCTGAGGAGTCTGGTTCCTCCCAAGGTTTCTTCCTTCTGAGGGAGTTTTTCCTTGCCACTGTCGCCTTTGGCTTACTCTCTGGGGACTCTGGGCCCAGGACTATGTAAAGCGCTTTGTGACAGTGCTTCTTGTTAAAGGCGCTATATAAATAAAACTGAATTGAATTGAATTCTCTTACCTGGCCTAGCAGGGCAGACAGCAGTGAGCTCTTCCCGCTTCCCACACCACCACAAATGCCCACCAACGCCCCCTGGTGGCAGATGGCAGACAGTAACGTCACGCAGGCCGACGGCAGCAGATGACCGGCACAGGCCTCCCAGTGGGATACGTACCCTCTTGATGCGCAGGTCAATGTGATGCAGCGTTTTGTGCAGCGGTAAGCAGAAACCTGCAGCTGAGGAAACGGTGCTCTGAGGACTGTCCTGCTCCATGTGGGTGAGCAGGTGCTGACCGTTCTGCTCTTCACGGCCTCCCTTTCCCTCCTCTGAGATCATGTACAGACTCAGCACCTCCCTGCGTAGCACGCGCTCCATGCCCCCTGTCCTGGGTCGTGGGGACGGCCCCCCTGCGGCTGCACGCCTGTTCCCACGGGAGCTCTCCCACACCAGGGAGGCGTCCCGGAACTCCACCACGTTGCTTGGGTCCTCCAGCTTCATCGACACCACCTCCCGGTCCTCGAGCATCAACAGTCTCTGCATGGCAATGTGGGACTTAGGTAACACACAGGCAGGAGATTTGGGCAGAAACGTAGATATAGACACCGGCACAGACAAAGACAGAGACAAAGAAATAGACACTGGTACTGTGTCTACTAGTGTATACTAATGATATGTATAAAGGAATGTACAGCTAGTAGAAACCACAAAGACTACTCTGTGTGTGTGTTTGTGTGTGTGTGTGTGTGTGTGTGTGTCCCACCATTCCCTCACCTGAAATCGTTTAACTGCGACGGCACCTTCAGACAAAGAGCGAATAGCCAGGGGCATGACCTTGAGTGCAAAGGTCATGGAGTTGTAGACTGCGACTATGGTGAATGCCTGAGATGAGAAGGCCAGCGACAGAGGGAGGAGGAAGGTTAGGTTAGGATGGCATGCCAAAAGCATTCAGGGAGATAGAGGATCTCCAGGAACATGATGAGGGCGTGCCTTGGTATACCTGAGCAGCCGTGAGGTCATAGCCCAGGGCCATGTGGAGGGTGAAGGTACAGACGCTGGCGATCACTACAACAACAGGAGCCACACCCACTGTCAGGCTCTGTATGTACCCAGCCCATTCCAGTATCTTCCGTTCCTCTCCCCGTACCTCTGAGAGAGAGAGAGAGAGAGAGAGAGAGAGAGAGAGAGAGAGATAGCGATCACCACTTTTGCAGAACTTCAGCATCAGATTTGTGAAACGCCTGTGTGAAGGTTAGTGGTCTACCAGGTGATTTGTTCATTTGGCCATTACGCCTACCAAAGATTGACTAATTAATACTGTGAATGGATTCGACCTCACACTCCATTCTCGCCTAATCGGTACAGAATGCTATCGTACGTGCTACGGCAGAGATCAAACATGCATAGGAAGGTCCTTGAGCAAGATGAATGTAGGCTAATTCACTTAAAGCCGAGATAAATGCCAGCACACTAGCTAACAGGGGCCACAGGCCTTTAAGAGCTTTAACCGCTTTCTCAGTCAAAGGCATTATGGGAATTCATTCAAAACACTTCTGTAGCCCCAGAGGAATGGTGAAAGTTGGAGAAGAAGTGGAAATTAAATTAATGTGGCAACTGGAAATCGAGGTGTCTCGCAGGAGGAGATGCCAGTCAGCTCACGTTGGACATTGCGGGCGAAAGTGGACTCCCAGCAGTACATTTTGATGAACTTGATGGAGCTGAGAATCTCATTCATGAGCCTCACACGCTGGTCTGTCACAGACACGCACCTCTTCCGGAAATAGGCGGTCAGTCGGGATGCCAACATCTATGGTGAGCAAGCGAGAGAAAGAGAGGGAGAGAGAGAGGGGAGTATGTGGAGAAGAAGGAGAGTGGGGATAGCAAAGGACAAAGGAGACTATGAAGATGGACAACAGTGGGTGATGAAGTGAGGGAGAAGCAGTCGACACAACACTATTTAGCCCACCCTGACTGGCTAACCGTTTAGCAACATGAGTTTCTGCTATGTTCTCAGTGAAAGGGCGGCTGATATGATCTTAGGCTAGATGATTTTTCTGAAATGAGAGAGGAGGGAGTGGAGGTGTGGAAGACGCACCATGGTAGGACAGAACAAGACAAAGATGGCCGATCCCATTAGTGCTGTTGGCCCCAGGAAGGTGGTGGTGTAGGCCAAGCCCATGAACACCATAAGGGGCCCCCCGGCCAGCAGGCAGCCAGCTGTGACCGCCTCATAGAGTCGGTGCCCATCGCTGGAGCAGACATTCACCAGCTGAGGACCAGAGGCACCAGGGACATGAAGCTTCAGAGGGCAATTCACTGTTCACAGCTTCACATCTGGGCTCATGCTCTCACTTAAATGAATGCTTTCTCAACAAAAATGATCTTAACTCTTTACTGTATAGCTTGATTGTCATTTCTTTAATTTACCATCAACAATTCACATGACAACCCATCACCACTCCATGAATGATTAGTGACTTTTTAAAGCTGTTTCAGTCACAGGAGGCTCAATATCAAAGAATCATTTATCATGATTGGACTGTCTTTGCATGGAGTGTCTTCAAATAAAGTTTTACAAAATGTAAACAACAGGAAGTAAAAGACAAAACACAACAGAGGAAGATAAGCATGAGGTGGCCGGTGGCACCTTACCTCCCCAGCACTCATATCCCTGGTGCCCCGCATGCGTAGAGCCTTCCGGAAGGCGAGGGTGAGCGCTGCCCCCCGAATACGGGTGCCGGTCCGGTAGTTAACAGCCCACATCATAGCCAGGGACCAGGAACGGGTCACCTCCACCAGGAAGATGCCGGCCACCAGGGCCAGTCCGTACAACAGCTGCGATTCGGAGCCCTGGGAATACTCCAGCAGTGCTCGGACCAGGAGGGCCTGTTCCCAGGGTATGGGCGGGAGGTCAGGGAGCGGCCGGCAAATGGGCAAAGATAAGAAGGGAAAGAGAAAGTGAGAAGATGCTGATGGACAGGGGCAGCAGTGTGTTTGGGAAGACAGAGCTACATTTACAGCATTTGACAGGAGGTGGAAAGAGAGAGGTGAAGTAGTAAGAAATAAAAGAGAGATTACAATACACTGCCACCCACAAGGTGAGACGGGCAGCGACATCACAGAGAGACTGTGGTCCGACAGGGACAGTGAGGCAGATTGTACGTGAAAAAATAGCACTGAAACTTGAAATCTAACAGGAACATGGAACAAATGTCGTGCGGCACAGGAGGAAAAGTCAAGTGACGCCTCTGCATGAGCGGAACTCCTCCCCCACCTGGCTTGTGGGATCACAGCACCCCGTGGGGCCATGGGTGGCCCTAGCCCACCTCGGTTCTGCAAAGCTAGCCTTCTTACACACATAAGACCAGCTCCTTAAACAAACGGCGAATTAAGACTCTCTGTTGCCATGGCAGTTGTATGTTGCCGTTCTTCAGAGGTGCTGTTTATTTAATACCCCTCATTAAAGAAAGCAAAAAAAATGGGCAGAAATTGCTGAGGTCAGCAAGTCAGGAAAAAGTCACCTTGATTGTTTAATGCGGAAGGTCAGCACTTGCAGTGTTTTACAGGGCTCTGTAGGACCTTTCTGACTATGAGTCACGTCCTCATAAACAATTCCTGACACGCATGAAGATTATGATGCGACATTCTTTTAAAAATAACTCCATTAGCTCTTGATGAGCTATACTTCACACCGTCACAGACAATTCATGGCATATGTCCAGATGGCAAGGTGACACACTTCAAATAAGCTTTCATATCTGCTTCATAATAAGTATCTGCTTTAGGTAATACTTCTCAAAAGCTCCAATAAAAAAAATCTCTGTTACACCTTCATGAACAACACATCACACCTTCATGAAAAACTCATTAGGTAACACCCTACGAAAAACCCTGTACAAGAGCTTCACAACAGTTTCATAAACGAATCACAACACATGTGATGACTGCGAGATGACAAGTGTGTGAATAGCTCTTGGAGTTTCGTAACACCTTCTTTTAAAAAATTACAACATATCGACGTCGTGAGTTTTCTTTTCGCAAACTGCTTGTCATCTGAGCTTTAGAATGCCGTCATAAACAATTTGTGACACCTACCAATATTGTGACATTGCTAAAGACCCTTCACAATAACATTATAACACCTTCACAAGATGTTTATAGCAGCAATCTACATTGCAAGATGACTGAGAAGAGAAGGCTTGTCAGAAGACCATCAAAGGATCTCTGTACTAGTTATGGTGTTTCCATTACGAGCACAGCAGAGAAGTTTCATGATTTTGCGTAGCAGTTTTGATACTGACGCATTTCTGACAAAATACCTTACTCGAAGGTACAACACCTGGACCCTACTGGAATCCTCAACCTTAAGATCAGAAGCGCCATTCCTTAGCTAAATGCTAAGCTACACAATGCTGTCTTTTTGGGTTGTGCTAACGTCTTCTGGAGCCAGTGCAACCGTAGCGTCAATGTTCCCACCGCAGCAGTAATAGTACAAAAAAAAACTAAAACTTGGACTTAGTTTTTGTTGATTTGTGCCTATGTGTTTATTCTGCTCCCAAAGTGGAGACCAACTCACATTTATCATTAAAAAAAAAAATGCTGAACAAGAACTCACAGGTCCGACAAAGCCTGCCGCCATGCTGACCAGGAGGGCGAAGGTTCCCACCAGCACACGGGTCCGACAGAACCTCCAGAACACCCGACCCAGGGAGGCGGCATCTCGGCCGCGGGACTTCAGCTCCTCGTGCCACAGTGTCTCCAGCCTGGTGCCAGGGCGGGGAGGGGCACCGCAGCCAATTTTGAAGATGGGAGGAGAGGCCGTGTTTGCATGACCAAAGCGGGAGGAAAAGAATAAGCAAAACCAGTGAACAAGACAGATCAGCCTTTGGAAAAGGACAGAGCAGAACGGCCTTTGGCTGGGATTTTTAAAAGGCACCTCACATGCCAACATTTAGCCTTCTAAAAGTTAGTGAGGAAGTTCTATCAAAGATTGCTACGTTTTAAGTTACGTCACGTTGGCACAAAAGGCCAAACGCAACGCCAGACAAACTGATGTCTGCAGCAGTACCTTCAACAAGCTGTGAATAGAGGCATTATCACTCTGATAATAACCAGTTACTGCTTCAGCAACTGCTGCACAAATATGACTGATTGTATGCACACCGCTATGTCGTTTAATTCCTATGACCATAATGACATTAACTCTTCATCGTTCTGCGTCTGTAACTGCATTAACGACAAGTACAGGCAGCTGAAGGTTCACAAGCAGTGAAAAGCAAAGGAGAAAAAGAGAATTGATACAGAGAGACTACGTGGAGAGACTAGTAACACGTGTCTCCCATATAATTACTGCATTGAGAAATTGATTGCAGCCTGGCTGTGAGGTTTCATTTCAGTGAATTTGGAAATTGTGAGTTTTCGTTAAAAATACTGCTCAATATTGAAGCCGTTGGGCTAGAGGGATAATCGTAAGTGGCTCAACCTGCTCTGTATCCTTGGATGATGATAACTGTCGGCTTGTTCATTTTAGCTTCCTTGCCTTTTGAAGGAAGATTGCAGAACTGTTATAGACACACAGATATTAAATTAACCCCCCCCATGCATCTTCCACCCCCTTGGACATGCCCTCTTTGGTTCTATTGGCTACTGACATCGGCCTGGGCCCCGGACTCTGACACTTCAAAGCAAAATCAACACGTAACTGCAAAAAGTCAACTGTCACGTTCATCCAAGCAGTCAGCGGCGCCTAAGACGTACTGGGGGGGGCACTTTAGCATCAGCCCGAAAATAGCAGACAGTACCAAAAATAGCATACTGCAAGACATGACGTGTTACAGTGAATCTTGCAGTTTTTATTGTGTCTAAAACTCAGAGGTACCCACGTGAGAAGCGGGAACTTCTGTAATTCGACATTGATGCCAACGCTTTGCCAAGAAAGATGGGAAGACTGACCGTGGCCTAAGATTTCTCAAGGAGCTTTGGGTAATGCTCATGACAATCACTAATCCCTGCTATTAATATGTACTGCTCCACCCCACTACCAGGCCACACCAATGAGTTACCCATAAGCCCTTTGAAGGCCTCATTTATCCTGCCGTGATTAACCTAACACCACAGTTCATATCTGAGATGAACCCAGCCTGCTTGGTGACCCCATGGGGATGCAGCTTCACCTCTGGCTGTTGTTCTCAGCCGCCTCATGACAAGAGAGGCCCCACGTATCTTCCAGCTCCAGGCTGGACTTCTTGTGGGATCTCCAGGCCAACGGGGACAGCCACTGCAGAGTCATGAAGGAGAAGAGGCCTGCATTGTCCACCGGGTGCTGATTCCTGCAGGAAGAAGGGGAGCAGAAGGGTGAGAAGGGCAGACCTGGGTGCGAATGGGTGGCATGGGAGAGCGCTGCCATGACGACGTGTCGATGGAAGATGAATCCTGCGGAGCCAATTGAACAGTATTTTCTGCAGGTCCGTTATAGAAATGGAGGTCATGTGGAATGGTAAAGAACTACAGTGATAGTTTTCGATTGGTGGTGTGTTAAAACAGAGTTGCTGTCCTGGGATGAGAAATGTGTCTCTACCCATACACTCAAACTCTCACACACACACACACACACACACACAAATGCATACTCATACACTCTCGTACATACACCCTCTCACACATACACACCCTTACATGCATGCACACAAACACACGCATGCACGTGTGCACACACAGACACCCTTACATGCACCAACGCACACACCCGCCCAGAGCCTCTTGAGGTCTCACTTGTTTGTGGTCCTGAAGGGCTTCAGCAAATGTAGGCTCTGGTGGTAGCGGCCCTTCTTCTTTCCATCCCTCACCCCTGGAGCTTCTTCCTCCTCCTCCTCTTCCTCATCTGGATCGGGCAGGTTTTCGGGGAATGATGTGGACAGGCCCTCAACCCGGCCAGTGAGCTCCAATACATCAGGAAAGGACACAGACCTGTGTGGGGAGAAGACAGAACACTGTTCCTCATTGTTTCCTTATTTAGTTGCTGAGTAATTCAGTAATTTTCCAGGGCGTATTAGATGTGTGTCTGGGGTTGACTCTCCATAGCCCTAAGGTCTCCCTGCCCTCCCTCTACCCATGCCAATACGGAAGCTTATCTCACTTTGCTGACTCACGGGGGCAGTCTGTGACTGAAACCTGCCTTGCAGAGGAATTGTGCCTCCTGCTCAAATATAAACTGCTTATCTATTTAAAGAGGCTTGCCAGCATGCCGATCTGGGAGGGTGGTGGGGGCTGTACGTGTGAGTGAATGTCACCGATCCCGCAATGCTGACGTCCCTGATAAGGTCAGGGCAGCGCTGCGGGGACATCAGCCTGGGCTGGCGGCCAAGCGCCGAGGCAGGGCACGGAGTTTAGATAGACAGCCGGCACTGGAGACAGACGCTGCCTTTTCTATTATTGATACGCAGCAGGAGGAAGGATGACTAAACACGGAACGGGAGAGCACCATCGGAACAGCTGGCCCTCCAGAGAGACCCGTATGCAAGCAGGCAGCATTCCTGTCACCATGTTTAAATGACCTGCTGCCCCCAGCACCCGGAAACCTGTGCGGTGGATCACAGGAATCTGATCTGACAGCAGTAAGCATGACGGCGCACTATTCTCACACACAAATTACTGTACATCTTCAACTGGCAAATTTGTCCCCATTGTATTCCTGGCACTGCCGTTGCTTTACAAAATGACTTTAAAGTAAATTAAAAAAATTGTAAAAATAAAGGAAACTTTTTTTAAAGTGAAAGTGAAAGATGTACAGTAGTTTAGTTTCTGGTTGGCTTATGAGTTTAAGAAAATGGGTCTAGCCCCCTGACATCTGGGATGACGGCAATGACAGTGATCTCAGCTGCATCATAACGTCCAAGCACACGTGATCTATAGGAAACAAACAAGAAAGCGCACTTACATGATTAATCAGTGCTCTGACCTCCTCACTGTGTTCTGCTTTCAGCTTTGTGAATTATTAAATTGTGCTGCAGTAACTCCACTGAACTGCACGGCTCTAAAGGCATCGCAAAAGAAAAAAGCCGCTTCCTTATTCATATAAAAACTTCCCGCATGCTGATATTGTGACCTTTTACAAGCTTTAGATAAGGTCCCAGGACAAGCAGGCTGCCAGCTGTCAGCCGAGAACTTCTGTCGGACCGGCTGCGCTGCGCTCCGGGGCTGTTCCGCTGCTGACGGAATCGCCTTAATCACGATGACGTCATGCGCGGGCAACCAATAGCAGCCTTTCCCCGTGTGGTTGCCATGGAGCCGGCGACGCTCAGGATGAGGCAGGCACGTGCGAATCGCAACACCTGAAACGAAAACAAGTACAGAAACCAAAGACTAGAGAGGAGAACATAACATGAGAACGGCACTTTGCAATCATACTTTTAAACTCTACACTTTTTAATTCACTTAACAGACACTTTTGTCCAGCAGCATTTTAATGAGCTACCCTAAGGTATAAATGCAGCTATACTGAGCGTCCAGTGAGGGTCCAGCGAAGAGCTACACAACGTGTCCTACCAGGAGGTGATCGCAGACAAACGGGAAGACCTGCAGTGTACATAAGCACAGAAATATTAATTAAAGACAAGAGTGTGAGGAAGTAAGTCTTTAGGTGAGTAAGAGGTACAAGTCAAAAATGTTTACCTCTTAACATAGATATAAATTTAGGTCAGGAACTAATATCCTTATGGACTCTTACACATGTAGAACTGAATTACTTCTTTGCAATTGTTTTAGTTCCCACCCGAACTTCCAGTTCACCCTAAGGCCTCTGCCTCGTCGGTTATGTTGGCTAAAATAAACACGTAAACTTGTCTTACGTCATCCGATATATTCTATTGGTTGGCATACAGTACATTACTCTTTACGTTAAAACGGCAACGTTTTCGTAAGAATATGCACGGAGAGCTGCTAAACGTATGGGGAGCAGCAGTATGATGTGCTATTAATGGAACACATGTGTAAGTGAGGCTTTGAGACTGGGGACGTTGGCATCGCGAAAGACAGCATTCCTATCGGGACTGAATGTTTCAGGCCAGGACCAGTGTGACCAGAAGCAAAACGAGCCGTGCCATCGCCTTAGGGCTGTGGTTAATAACGTAATATTTCATGAAAGCTTGAGGAGGGAATGAGCACGCACGCACACACACGCATACACACACACACCCTGACATATGTGACGTGTGAATAAACACTCATGTATAATAGACACCTATTGTTGTATGAACAACATTCACACAGTTACCCGTAAATTACAAAAACTTAATGTGTGAATGTCAAGCTTAATATTTTATTTCTGAGAACTTAATATGCACATACTAAGACATCAGAGTCAAAAGATCGTTCGTTCCTCACGCTCAGCTCATTAAGAAATGTGCAGGGTCCTAATTAGTTATCGCTACTCTTGACCGTCTGTTCTTCTGGCATTTTGTTGAGGGTTGAGGTGGTTTGGCTATATGTGGCAAAAAGGGGGAAAAAAGACAATTTTCCTTTATCTTTTAAAAAAAAAATTCACTGTAAAGAATACCTCAGTGAAGAACTGGTTGATGGTCATGGACTGTAATCTAGACCAGCACTTGATGTTCCGGGTGCGGATGGCATTTAGTGCTTGAATTTAAATACATATTGATCTTTTGTTTATTACAGTAATTTAAAAGAGAAGTTGCTCAGCTGCCATTAGAAGACAATTATAATAGAAGCAAAGAAATACAAGAAGCATTCAATTTGTATATTTCAGCAATGTTCCATGGGAGGCTTTTACACTCTGTTCTCTGTGTTAACTCGGTAAAGGAGTTGACAGGCAAACACGACTTCAGCCGCAACCAGCTAGCTGGAAGAGGGCAGGATCTGGCCCCTGCCTGGATGAGGACAGACCTGTAACCAGCTTGCTGATGGGAAGGGGGTCAAAAGTGATTTCACATACCAGCAATGCTCTCCAGCTACTCACCAATCAAATGAGTGAGTGCAATGCAGATCACGCCCAATGTGTAAACTCTCCTGCATTGAAGCATGTCTCCAGGACAGGAACTTGATGTTGTCAAACTTAATGTTTATTCTCAAAGAAGTATTCAATAAGCACTGGAAATATAAATTTGCGCTTTGTTCACAGTGCAAGTCACTAAATAGTAAACAAATGACACACATTTGAACATGGAGGCTTCAACAAGGCATCTTCATCTACCTTTGTACCTGAGACTGCTGACGATGGCTGCAGAGGTTAGGGTGTGCGTGTCCCTTACAGTCATGCTATGGTGACCTCTGCTGGTCTCTGCCTTTGCCACTCTTCCTGACATCAACCCACGGTGTCTGCAGCTCTAAAACTGAAAGCAAAACGCAGTCGTGCTGCATCTGTCTGCAGACAGAAAAACTTAACACTCCAGATTAATTGCAGAGATTCTCAATGTAATTCTGATATTTAAATACAAACCTAAAGTACACCCATTGGGAGTCATCAAGCTAAGATTAGAGGCATCTTTTCATGGACGGTGTCAGGCACTTTCAGACAAGGAACGCCGAGAAGGTGACAATGCTCATTTGACCAGAGTGATGCTGTTTTTTTTATGTTAATAATTTATTACTTGTATTATTTTTTAATGGAGCTATTGCAGTGCTCGGTTTCCCACTGAATTCTGATAAGGGGATGCTTCTGCAAAAGGGAACCTTTCCTTGTACCTCCCACTGAGCAGCCTCACCCAGGATCTTCTCACCAAATGCCAGGATGGACCGTGGGCCAGCTGTGCCGACCTCGCTCCCTGGGGAAACAAGGCTATTTTCCCACAACAGAGGGGTGCGCACCAAGTTTCTGAAGTGGACTGCTGGATCCAGGGTGAAATAATAATTTTCACACCCCCACCATTCACGCTAAAGCTGGCATGTGACCTCACCAGCTGCCTTCACATGCCACTGAGAAGGTGAAGTGATGGGAACCCATTCAGTTGGTTTTGGCGCTTTCAGCCTGGCAAATATGGCAAACCTAGGTGTCGGGTGAGTTGCATCCTGAAGCCGTACCAACCTCATTTCTCAGCTTCTCCACGATCTCCTTTGACTTGGGCGAAACTGAAGCAGGCTGGGTACCTGACATCTCATCATCTACTGCCAAGATTCCCTTACTCTGGGAGAGCCATATTCGAGGGTCCAAGGGCCATCTCAGCTAGGGTGGACCCAGATGAAAACCAGTCAGAAGTCAGCGAGGACTAAAGAACCATTGTGACATGGTTTTTGTATAATTTTTTTTAGACACATCCTTCCTACAAGCATAAGTATATCCTCGTAGAGGCCCAAGACGTTTGCTGGGTTGGCAGACCCCATGTCTCAAGGCCACAGTCAGTCCATTTCTGTGAGTCACTATCAAGGCAAAGCAGACCGCGGCATTCGCTGCCAAGCTGCAACGGGGCACAAAGAAGCCACACAGAGCAGGAATGGTGCCATTTCCCAGTCTGGCGTTCAACTCCGTATCACCGTGAAGCATGTGTGTGTAACTGACAAACGTGCAAACGTCTGTGACGACAGCTTGCCACCCTGAAAGTTTCTTTCTCAACCAGAGAACGACGACTGGGAAATCTCAGATGCCTCTTTGGGGAGGGAGACTGACAAGCAGACTATCAATCAAGCCTAATAGGGAGGTGCTGCTTGTGTGTTGTGACCGGCCTTTCTGGTTGCTGCTGGCAAACTGCTCCCAGCTCCTTCTCTGGATCTTTTTCAGGCACGTTTGAAGCATGGGCAGCCAACGTGGCCTGGTCTTGTGAACAGCACTCTGAATCTTTGGGTCCACATGAGAAATGTCAGGAACCTGTCTGTCTCCAATCACACTCACCTTCGCACCTCAGATCTCCAGCCCACTTACACCCAGGTGCCTACACTCATCTTTTCTGGGAACAAATTGATTCACGGCACACGCAAATAAAAAATAAATAAATGGAGATTGACTCTGAAAAGTTAAGAAAAAATTACTTTATTTCTAAAAATACATTTTCCAACAATACAGATAATCAGTGGCTGTACAAAGTCTTTATTTCCCCCCTTCTTTTTCTCATCCAAAAAGGTCAGAGGGCCTCATAGAGACGTCGAGCGAGACACGGTGCGGTTTAAAGCGGCAGAGTGCAACGCCATCTCCAGAGTGTTGGGGGTGATGGCATTTAATACCAAAATGCATCGGTGGGGAAGATCACTCCAAACGATTACGGGGAAGTAACGGGCTACGCGGGGAGAAGCTTTTCAGCTGTCGGCTCAGAGCTCATCTTGGATTATCATCCGCGAGGTTAAAAAAAAAAAAAATGGACGGACTTTTCACATTTACCCCACGTTCTAAGCAAGGCAATTTTCTGCTCGTTTTAAGAGCAGCAAAGGCCATCTATGAGGAAACATCCAAGACACTTTCACTTAAAAAAAAAAGAAAAAAGAAAAAAAGAAAAAGATTTTATCTCCCCACAAAATGAGTTTTTTTTTTTTTTAAAACTGTCTCTCTGCTAGTTTACATTTTGCAGACCAAACTGGACTTAAGAGCTGTGGCAGATAACATGGTAGTTTTTCAGTGGTGGGTATGAGTGCCTCACCACTGTGACTCTGTGTACAGATGGTGCACCTTCCACGCCCAGGTCAGAGTACTTCTGATGGTGAATACTGGTACTCTTTCAGAGTACTTGTAACAGAGAATTCACTGCTACATGTATAGCTGGGGAATGCATAAGTAAAAGTTTGCTGAGGGCAGGTGTGAGTCCACCAAAGCAAAACTGTTATTTTGGCCAGCAGAGGGAGATATTGAATCAAATAAAATAGCTGCAAAGGACCTTCGAGGCTTTTAGTAAAACCTCACTATAAGAGACTTGCGTTTGAGTACCGGTGAGACACTGCCACCTCATCTCCATCCCTGCCCTTGGTGGCTCCTTGAGCAGATGGAGATTGTTAGTTACAGGCTTTGAATGGGCTAAGGTCAACTAGAGTCACCATCCAAGTTGTGCTCAGGGAACGATTGTCACATAAGATGAACATTCAACACAGCCAGAACCCATGTAATGCTATTTATAACATGGCAGCCCTCACCATGGCTGCAGATGCCAAGCAGTATATCACTTGACAAGTTGCTGGGATGATGCGCTTTCTCCATTTGCTTCTTCACCCACATTAGTTCACCCCAACAAACATGAGGGGTGACACCTGTCCTTGACTGTAACTCAACTGCATAGGTACTCATGACTGTGATGAGTAAACAAGAAACTATCTGTATGGTTCTTCAAGCAGCCTGGGTGTTTTCTGCAACACCCTCACGAGCCTCGGGGGCCACACCTGTCTCTGGACATGACTGGAGTTAAATGTGGGTGCTGGTTTCAGGTCGCTGTCACTCCAGGGCCTCCCCAAGCTTCCACCTCCACCCTGATGTTCCTGTGCATTGACGCAAACGAGACAGTAACATGGCGAGCTCTTCAAGGGCTCTCCCACGCCATGGGTGATCCTCAACAGCTTTCTGGAGAGCATTGGCGGGGCATGGAACCACACCTTACAGAGCCTCTCAGGCTGCCTGCTCTGTTCACTGATCTTGATTTACATAAACGAGTATTGGGTGTCCTGAGGGGGTCAAGAGCAGAGCCATAAATAGGGTACCTGGGATTGCAGCAAACACTTAATGACTCCACTCTGCAACTCTATGCAACGTTTGGTTCTTCATACAGGGCAAGCTACTTAGAAGATCTAAATTTAACTTTGTTTCCTTAGCTTGACCGTAACTCAACTGCACAGGTACTTGTGACTATGATGAGCAAACAAGAATCTGTATGGTTCTTCAAGCAGCCTGGGTGGAAAGTCAAGGCTACCGTGTTGTCACGGACTTCTGTTTCTGTCCACTCAGAATAGAAATGCATGAGAAAGTAGGACACTTCAGAGTCTCCGTCAAGTTCTGTCAGCCTACATGGTGCATTTTATTCATCTTGTATGGAGTTATCAAACTTTGAGCAGAAAAAGACCCAGAATGGGCTGCCAAGAACTAGTATTCTATACTCCATTAAGACGGAGAACAGGAAAGACAGTGAGTCTTGGCAGAAGACTTTTCATCCTAATATGTGCAAGTAGCTGAACCAGGGGGTGGAATTCCTATCCAGGTCTAACCCTTGGTAGGATTAGTCACCCACGATACCCACATACAAACACTTTAGACATCACATTTTCTTGCTTCTGGAGGAGAACCTGATGTTATCACAGACAATGACTAGTTGTATGTCGGAAGCCAGAGAAGTTGTTTTCATTTTGCTTAAGGTTTCAGGTTCCCCTTGTGTTTTAGGAAACAGGGAAAGGCATGTGATCCAGCTGTGGGGAACATGGTCTTAGCCACAAGCCACCTTGACCATGTGACGCCAGGCCTCTGAAAATGGTAATGCCATGTATCCCTATGGGCCACCCAGAACGATATCTTCAGTGTATCACAGGCTGTGCCATCTTCAGCTCGACGGCATTGGCCTCTTTTGCACATCCACCAGGCAGGCCCAAACAGAGATGACCTTTTGGTGATCGAGGACAGTAAAGATCTTCTGAGATGAGAAGAAGTTGTAACCTGAGCTGAGGAGCATGTAGCGGAGGGGTGGGGGGTTGTGGGTAACATTCGCCTTGGCCAAGTCTTTCTCTGCTGTCCCTTTGGGTGTCCGGCTCTATGAAAGTGTGACAGGCTGGGCTACCAGCCTCTGACCTCAGAGCAGAGCACAGCACAGCACGTGGCATCGACACAAAGAACAAACTCAATGACAAATACAGGACAGGGACCAAATGGGGCCGACTTGCTTTAGACCAGGGTGCGTCAGGTCACCATGGGTCACACCCATTTCCCCCATGTGAGATTCAACACCTGCTTCTCCTGGTGGTAATGGAATCGGTATCAGCGTGTAGCTTCTACGCTCAACAAGCATACTTACTGTGAAAACCAGCCGTGAAAGCTTGTTTTTTTTTTTTCCAAGATTTTTGTTTTTTAAACCAATTTTTTTACGTATGTACATTATATTTATAAACAAAAGCATTAAAGCAACAGTTAACATCCTGTAGCGCAATAAAAGAAACACCCCGCCTGTTCTTCATGTGTTCCTGGACCTTCAACATAAGCTGAAACAGCCAGCAGTGGACCCCCGATCTCCTGAGCTCTGGGTCGAGGGTCCTGAAGGGTGCTGGGCTGGCTGCTTTAAATGTTCCAGTCCACGTCCCTGCTTCTGTGGCCCCACACCCCATCCCCCCCACTCAAGTGACTCCCAGCCTGATGCCTACGCAGTCTTGATGCCCTCAAAACCGCAGAATTTCCACCTTTTCTCCAGGCTGGCACCCACACCGGTCAGCTCCTGCCTGAAGGTGCAGGGCAGCCGGCCCAGCAGGGCCTCCACCTCCAAGGGGCCAATCTGTGGGTTTGGGGAGCAGGACATCAGTCAGATGAAAAGAGGAGTTACAGAAATATAGAAATCCAGCTCTGTCTTCTCAAGCTACAATCAATAAAACTGTGTGCTACACAAGTAAGGAGTGCAAACGGGCATTAGAGCATGGAGGCCTGCTTGTGGGATCAGAAAAAGCCAAAGATGGAGCCTCCCCTGTAGGAAGGCATGTCGGGGTGGCTTTGGGGGCCTTACAGCGGTACGTGGGCATGTGTACCAGTTCTAAGGAGGCCATGAGAACAAACAAACCCTGGGGGATCTGATTAAAACACACACACACACACAACAAAGGGCTTGGTTTGTTTACTCTCCATCTGTGCGTGAAAATGAGTCACCACGGTGATGGCGTCAGAGCGCTTTTAATTAGCGGGTGTCTGAGCACCTTCCACTGGAGTAGCCTCACAGGCACAGTGAGGGGCGTATCCAAGAAGATGACGGCAGACAGCGCTCTGTCCAGGGTCACACACAGTGACTACTGTGTCCCTATGAAGCTCAGCAGTGGCTGGCAGATACCAGAACTTCCTCCCACTCACACCTCCCACTCTAGAAGTTGGTGATTTACTGGAATGACACTTTACACGTGGAACGGGTAATATAAGTGGAGTAAGGGTTTATTGTTGGGATTGGGGTGTCTCATTGGAGGAAGAACTTATTAAGGACTTATTGTTGGAATTGGGGTCTTTCAGTGGAGTAAGGGATTATCTTTGGGATTGGGGCTTATTACTGAGATCGAGGGCTTATCATTTGGATTGGGGTAACCATAGAGCAGTGGCTTATGAGAGAAACTGGAGATCATTAGTGGAATGAAGTTTGTCAATCAACTGCCAGCCATGGCTACCTTGGTGTCCAGGCGCTGTAGGTAGGAGCAGATGTACTCAATGCTCGCTCCAAATGGGTGCACGTGCAGAAACGTGGCGATGATCCCTGAGGGAGAAGATGCTGGGTGAGGTTACGAGCATGGCAACTGTGAAACGCGAGGTACTGTGAGTTACTCATCATCGTTCCTTCCCAGTCTCCATCTCAGCTCAGATCTACTTCCTTGCAAACATAAAAAGCCACAAAAAAGCATTAACTAAAAACTGAATGCCAGGCAGCCAGTCAGTTGGAGCAGCTAGCGCCTCTGGCTGCTGAGCAAAGCATTCTGGGTGCTCATTTTATTCCTGAAGCACTCAATCCTCTTCTGTCCAGATCCCCTCAGATGGAGAGGAAGTGTTTAATTCCTGCTTTGATGTTCATCTAAGCAATCAAGTCTTTTCATCAGCAAATCATAGGTTTTAATTATTAAACAACAACCCCCCACTTTCAGCTAATGGAAAAGCACATGTTGTGGCTTTGGGGAGTCCACTCCCAGGACCCAGAAACCCACGGCCTGTCTATCTTCTTGCCTCCTCCGAGGTATCAAGATAGGACAATGTAAACGAGTCCTGTGGAGGCGGAACCATTTTTTTTCTTTCAGTGAAGCAGATAACGGAATTCCCTGTGCAGAACCTTCTCAGGCTAAATAAAAAGCAAGGTGGTGGTGGGGGAGGGGCATACGCTTTCCAGCACATTTCTAAGGATATCTCTTCATGCTTCTGAACAGTATGTTCCTGCTGACGAAGGGGGGCGGTGCACATGTCCTACTATGTGATTGGCTAAAACCTTGGCAAATGGACCCGCTCTGTCTGCACGACTGGAAAAGCTGACGGACACTGACATGTGCTAGATTTCACAGGCAGAGGAGGCTGGACTGCATAATCATGGTTTAGCTGTGGTGAAGACCGCACCCCCCCACCTGTGATCATTAAGTAGCTGCTGTTTCTCTATGTTCACCGTCGACACAGAGAAAAATTATAGTAAATATCAGACAAGACAGATTTCATAGGACTGTGGTTCCTGCTGTGTCATAATTTGACAAAAATTTCTAATTATGTGCAGCGCATTGAAAAACAGGCATCAGACCACCCAAACACACTCAGCTAAGGGCAAAGCTAAGCTAAGGGCAAGCCTGTGCTAAAGGTAAGACTAAGCTAAGTGTGAGGCTTAGCTAAAGGTGGGCCTAAGCTAAGGGTGAGGCTTAGCTAAAGGTGGGCCTAAGCTAAGGGTGAGGCTTAGATAAAGGTGGGCCTAAGCTAAGGGTGAGGCTTAGCTAAAGGTGGGCCTAAGCTAAGGGTGAGGCTTAGCTAAAGGTGGGCCTAAGCTAAGGGTGAGGCTT
>JAACJT020000002.1:16956805-16986818 GCA_009936485.2 Gymnarchus niloticus | reverse complement strand
TTATTCCCCCGGACAGCCAAGTCAGGGAGAGCTTCCCCGCCCCTCCCCGCCCCGCCCCGCCCCACCCCAGCCCAGCCCAGCCCAGCCCAGCCCAGCACCCGCATCACAGCTCACCTTAATTCCCTGGTTAACTTGTCATTAACGTTCTGTCAAAAAGAGGAGGCATGGACCCCAGAGGGGGTGTTGGGAAGTGAGGGACGTGGGATGAGGATACAGTTGCATGGAGAGAAGCTCACAACAATCAAGAAATCCATTTTTACAGAGAAAGACAGAACATTTTAACATATCAAAAGGAAAGTGCTGGAGATAGAGACAGAGAGAGAGGGGCAAAGGAAGACAGAGAGAGCGAGAGAGAGAGAGAGAGAGAGAACCAGAGAAGAGCAATACCAACCTCTGCCTGTTTGCGCCACATGTCCAGGTTCTTGCGCTGGGCTTTGGAGAAATGGTCCCATGCTCTTTGTTTGGAAGCAGCGCGGAATACAGACACAATCTGCTCAACTGTGGCGGGGGTGGGGGGGCGGCGCCAGTTTGTACCGTCCAGAGAAGGGGGGGGCCAGCGGGAAGAGGCAGAAGGGGGTAAAAAAGTGGAATCAGGCAGGAAGGCAGTCTCAGGCTTGCGTCTGTCACTCTTGTCCCCTCCTAAAGCACAGTGCTGTGCTGTGATTGGCTGCTGGGTCAGCCTCAAGGGCGGAGCAGACCAATTTTTCGGAGTGGGAGGTTTGCCCCGCCCTTGAGGGTGGGGCCAGCACAGGACACCCAAAAAGGGCCAAATGGCACATACCGAGAGAGAACCAGACAGCAAACTGCAGGCCAGTTCTCCCCCCCACCCCACCATGGCTTCCTTGGCCACCCCCCATTAGTCCGTCATGACCAACTCCCGCCACCTCATCTCTGTAGCTCACCGGTCCAACAGAGCGGCTCTAGCCCATTTTTGGCTGGCGTACCCCTTCATCTTAATG
Organism: Gymnarchus niloticus; assembly: GCA_009936485.2. Classification (NCBI taxonomy): domain Eukaryota; kingdom Metazoa; phylum Chordata; class Actinopteri; order Osteoglossiformes; family Gymnarchidae; genus Gymnarchus; species Gymnarchus niloticus. The sequence goes on along the minus strand of JAACJT020000002.1, from coordinate 16,985,859 downwards.
TGAGGTGTCACTGTAACCCCCCATAACAACACAGTCACGGTCACTCGTCACATTTCCTCCCTCCATCAAGCCCAGCGGTGGAAGCCGAGGCGCCTCCCTTGGGAACACCACGGCTAAGTTTTGGCGACATAATTAACCCAAACCGCTCAGGTAAAATAACAGGCGCAAAGAGCGGGAAGACATGTTTACAAGGTTAAGCTTAATTGATTTGGTTAACTGTGTCTGCTAAGTAGCTGAATAAGAAAAAATATCCCTAATTAGGTAGTGCTGGAGACATTAAAATGAGAGATTTACACAGGACGTCAAGCAGATTTTAGGACCTTCAGGGCTGGTTATCCTTCTTACTCTTCACAGGGTGGATTAAAGAGACAGACACCTTTAATGACATCTCATTAATACACCCCCCCCAAGAATCTGATAAATCCCTCTGCTCATGGAAGCAGAAATCTAAATATTTTTTGCGCTTGTTTTTAATTCAAGATGAATGATGAATTATCCCCACAGAAGACAGGACAGATTGGGGCTGTTGTTTTGTTTCGAATCCTGACTGCATCTCTCATCCTAGGGGGTGGAGGGTACGTCTGGGCGGACTGCAGCGAGGCCATCTCCTCTCTGTGGCGCCCAGTCTGTCTACGATGCACCTCTGACACTCCACGCTGTGCGTTGTTTCCAAGACGCCCGAATCCAACCCAAACATGCGCAGATAGAAATGTGTGTACGTGTGCATGAAACTATGCTGTTTCCCCGATATCTTGAAGCAGTGCCACGTGAAATTTGGGTGCTGAAGGTTTGTGGGAGGTGACTGTGGGGGTATGACGGGGAGCAGGATGCAGAGTTGCTCAGTTCTTCACTATTTCACTCAGGTGCCACAGAAAAACAGGACTTCGTGAGTGACCTGCGTGGGGATTGTGGCCTCGTGAATAAAACATAAATGAGTCACGCTCTTGCACAAATCCCAGCCTTGCTGTTACCGCAGCTCCACCCTTTGAAGATGAACCCATAGTGCCTGCTGCTGGTGAACGGCAGTCCCAAGAGGTTAAACACGGCAGCTACACGCGCAGAAAAACAGATGAGTGCACATCCTCAGCATGCACACACACACACAAAACACCGGCAGACAGGCACACGCCTTCACAGACGTACAAATGCGTCCATACACACTGCTGCAAGCACGCAGGCAGTGACTCACATTAGCACACAGTCACACACTTTGACAGGACAGACCTGCAAAAAGATCCGGCCTATGAAACATTGGCTCATACCGCGGGGGCTGCTGATAAACCCGGACCCCATGCAAGACACGCCACTGAGCGCGACCCTCACAACAAGCGGCATGAGTCTATTTTGGAAAGTTAGTCTTAGGGGACATGTTCACTCTTGACAGATTTGTTCTGAGTTTGAGCAGAACGGGTCTGAAGATACAGGCTCTGAGAATCAGCTGATGTGCACTGAGTATATATTGAGTCTAAGCAAATCCATTCTGAGACTCAGTCTGGGCAAACAGGGTCCAAGTCTCAGCAGATACCTTCTGAGTCTAAGAACAAAGTGTCTCAGCAGACAAATGGTTAAACATTGTATGTAAATACCACATGGAAAGGGGCCTTAAAAAAAAATCAAAGTGGGGGTCTAGAAGGCTCTGTTTACAGATAGCACTGGGAGTTTGTGTGTATATGTGTCTGGGGGACAACCAGCTGAAGGTGCCTGCCAGGCCAGGGTGCCAAAAAGGTCAAGTGGGCTGTACACAGACCCTCAAGCGGCACCAAAATGTTTCAGGACGCTGGGGAAGTCACACCTGCGGCTCACCTGCCGGGACCTTTCTCCGCTTCACCGCTTCCTGACTGCGACACTCGCATCTGGTGCCGGTGGGCCTCCCTGCTCATCACTCCAGCACTGAGCAACAGCTCTTTACAAAAGAAATCATCACAGAAGCCCCATTTGAGCCTCCGCAGGAAAATAATAACCAAATAAATAAATAAAAATCCCAAAATATGGGTAAAGTGCCGGCTTGTTAAATTAGGTCATTTATTATCTGTCAAGGGGAATTATCTCACTGATGAAATCTCCAAACCAATATATTCTGAGTTTCAATAAAGATAATGTAATGAGATAAAATCCATCTGCAATAAAAGACGGACATATTCTTGGGGTTAAATTGATTGGGTTATTGGTGAATAATTCTTACACTGACAGTCCATTGAAAAATGTCCATCATGAAAAGAACAAATGCTGCACTCTGTTTTTTTATTTTTGCCCATGCAGCTCATCTTATTATTCCGGTAAATTCCTGCAGCGAAAAGCCGCCGACTGCAGACGCGTCTTTTGTTTCCTTGATGTCGGTGTCTGCGAGACGTCCCGAGGGAGCGTCTGAGAGGGAGAAATGCGACTGTTTGGGTGGATCGGGGTCATGGAGGTTAAGGATCAGGGCGATGGGACGCGTCCCGTGGAACAGTCCGGCTGTCGGCACGTGACACCTTAGGGATGCGCCGGCGTGTAGAAGGTGAGACATGGACCGTAGACAGAACACAAGCGTGACCCTCAAACTCTGATGCCTCTTCACTCAGATCCTTTGGAAGGTTACTTACTTTGGCTCTACAGTGGTCTTTATTTCCTTCGCGTCAGTCGCTGGCTGTTACCAGAACATGCTATGGAGACGCTCTGCTTACAGGCCGGCAGGCACTATGTTCAGCCTCGTATTGTTCATGCACAGGAGGTCAGGCCTGCCTAAGGGTGCCCAAATACCCTACCTGGATGCCCTCCGCAGCTTGCCAGTGAATCCCAGATGACTTACCTGCCACTCCCCCTGACAAACCATTCTTCCCTTAGCGTTAAGCAGGCAACCAAACCAATTATTTAATGTACAATGCTGTTATGGTGGAACTTGTGGAAGTTGGTCGATGTACACATCAGGGATGTAAGGTATGAATGAGCACAGTCGTTTTCTGTGGTTTATGCAACATGCTGGGTGTGAACATTAAAAAAAAAAAAATCCATTTTGGTGGGGGTGGGGGCACAACAGATTTAGCCATGAACTGTTTTGGATCTGAAGAACTAAGTTTAGGTCAAAGCTCAATGCACCTTGCTTATAAAAGGCGCCAAACATTAGTACAGACATACTGCAAATCAGAGCAAAGCGTTCCCATGAAGGCAGACTCACGGTTTATAGCATAGCCCCAACATTGCCACAGGGGGGCGCTGTGGAGCGATGTCCGCATTTGTGCATATCCGCCTTAGGGGGCGGCGGGATCCTCACATTAGTGAAGATGCTATAACCCTGTTATCTGCTCATCTCACAGGTATCGAGAACAAGCCTGCAATGACATGGACCTGCAATTCGGAGAGGTGGAGATAGCAGGTGCTGCCTTTCAAGGCGGGTACTCACATTGCACCAGGATGGCAGCCAGAGCATTCTTAAACTTTTCTTTGGCTTCCTCCATTTCTTTCTCGTGGGTCGCCTTCTCATTCATCAGCCGGCGGATGTGGCTGTTGGACGACTGGATCATGGAGTAGAAGTTGTTGGCGTTACGGCGGTTCACCTCGCCTCGTTCCACCCAGGTCAGCAGCACACGGATGGCCTCCGGGAACTTGGAGTCATCTGCGGGAGAGGAGATGGCCGGAGGGCAGCCCAAGCACGAGGATGGAGGAGAAGCCATTTCAGACTAGACCTTGATGTGTCTGCTCCTGTTAGACTATATCTGGGCAAATTTGAATGAGATTAGCAAACTAGGGAATGACTGGCAATGAAGGCAGCATGCAGAGGTGGAAGAGGGAGGACGACCTCCAGAAAAATCAGTTAAGGATACATTGGGATGCTAACATGCTAAACCCTGTTTGGAGAGCCAAAATTGGTCTTCTCCTGCTCTTAGTTAATAAAGCTCACTTTCAATGTGGGTTTTCTAACCACCCTGTAATATCCCTGGTTTGCATCCAATCAAATGTAATTATCTTGTGGTGAGGTCTGAGCTTTAATAGACTCTCAGAAACAAGAGGCACTAGCATTTGTACCCTGTGCTAACCCATGAGCACCCTTGTCTCTGAAAGGAAAATTCGATTATGATTTGAGTGCTCTGGGACGGAGGAGCGACTGCTCCCTGAGGAGAGGCTGTTCCCAGTGATACCACCCTGCTCATGTGCCTAAGAGAGAACTGTTTGGTGCCAGGGAGTCTGCCCATGTCAATGACGGGGTGCTTCCTGCACGTAACAGAAGGCCTTGGCAGGCTGGGAGCAGACCACCGCAAGACACATCATTTATCCACGGCCCAGCCCGTCCAAAAGCCCTCCGGGGCTGTCAAATGGCTCACGTTCACAATGCGCCCAACTCAGTGACGCCAATGTATTTATAGGATATGAGGTGCTGGGAACCTTCTCCGCCGCACAGGGACACCGGCTAACATTTACAGGTGGTGTCTGATCATATGATGCAGAAAGATGTCGGGACAAAATTCTGCTTACCTCTGCTGCCTAGAGGAGGTGTGTTTACTGCAAATACCACCTGACATGACTGAGAATTGATGCCTCACTTTACTCAAGGCAACCCCCACCCCTGACATGTAACCTGCAGCATCCTATGGAGTGATTTACGAAACCCTGGCATGAAGCCCTTCACCACTAGACCATGGCAATTCCCTGGTGACCAGGGCACCTCGCTGGATTCAGGATGCTCTGGTGATGTCCATTTCTAGAGAGCTTGATTGTTTAAGTCACCAGAGAAGTGATAATGACTCTAGAGTCCTCTCTCCCTCCCTCTCTCTCTGTCCCATACAAGCAGGCCCTCCTTCCAACCCGGACTCCAGCATGGTGCCACGGAGGGGACCTCTCCGGAAACGTGAGGTGGTCAACAGCCTTGGGCACTCGAGGAACTGGAGCGAATGATTCACGAAGCATGGTAATAGCTGCCGATCAGAAGGCATGCTTCTCACCTTTGATCTTCTCTCCCAGCTGGCTGCACTCGTGCTCAGAGTAGTGCACTATGGGAGGCGGTGAGGGAGGCCGGAGCCGGTCTTCCTCGATGCGCCGCCGGTGTCGCTCCTCCCGAGCCAGCATACGCTGCCGGCACTCCCACTCGTAAAGGTCGTCACGAGCCTGGGCGAAATCCACATGCAGACGGCCCGTGTCTTTTTTATCGGTGCTGGAGCCCAGCCGGATCCGGTACCCTGGGCGTCAGGACAGTGGAGGGAGGAGATGGGCCAGAACAGAGGGTGGGAGGGTGAGGGAGGGGGCGCACCTTCCATGTTCAGAGGGTGCAGTCCATAACGCGGATTTACAGAGAGCATCCAAGAGGTTGCTTACTGATCCGGGTCGTAAAACAACGCCGTGTTTCACGAGGCTCGACACTGGCTGATGGGTCCCCTTAAGCTCCATGTTGCACGGTTGCCCTATCTTGGAACGCCCCTAAATTGAGTAATGTCACTGACGTGCCCCTGTTCAGGTTTCAATCTTACGCCAGAGCTCGCCGTAGGCGCTATCAGACATGCAGAGCATGTTCACGCTTTTCCCCACGTTTAAGCATGCCTCTGAGAAACGGCCAAACATACGAATAGCGCCACGATCTGATGGAGGAGAGCGAGCAGCGGGAGCATGCCCCCGTTACATTACGCCGTGCCACCCCGTCGATTCTCATTCAGGACCCGAGTCTCCATTTTCAGGACCAATTCAAGTGGGAAAACGATCCTTGTCTCCACCGTACCTTTGAGGCTCCACTCTGGTCACCTCGTCGTGGTTTAACGCATTTTGCCCAGCTTATGAGATTTACCAGGGTGGGGCACTCTCAGCTGATAATCACTGAACCAGCACCCCTACAGAAACATATTAAGTGTTTTTTTTTTTTTACCCCCCCCTCCCCCCCCAGGTAATTTTATCCTCCATCTTCTGTGTTTATAGATCCTATTAACCATGTGAATATATTGCTGTATGTAACGAATGGAGGGTTTCAACATCCATCCACTGTTGGGGGGCTACTGCAGTGTGCAGTCCCCTGATTAGAGGACACCTTGTGTGTGTGCGTGTGTGTGTGTGTTCCAGGGGAGTGAGAGTGAGCTCCCCAGGCTTTAAGGCCTCCAGATGCAGTTAAATATTTTATCTGCTGCATCCCGCACGCAGAACAGACGCTTTATTTATGGAAGGGCTCACACTCGTGGCCCGTCAAGAGGATTCGTGATGTATGGGCTGTCGGTACAGAACCGCTTGGGGCCCACGTCCTGAGCGGGAGCCGGTAAATAACGAGACCGGCATCCCCGGAATCAGCGGGCGTCTTAATACGAAGTAAGGACGTGCCAGCCCACCCCCCAAAAGCTACCTTAAGAGCTGGTCAGGACACAGGCTGGGAGGCAGAAATAAGTGGAGCAGTGTGTCTTGTGTCACATGACCCATTCGGCGGCACACCCTCACTTTATGCAACGGTGTCACTCCCGATGTTACGGGGGGTAAATTTATGGCTCTGTTCATTTGTAATGGCCTCCACTAAAGCGCCGGTGTTGAACGTGAGTGCACTCCCACACGTTTCCCGAGTGGCGGTCCTCCGTGGGGCCCCCCCACACACACACACCGGACAGGAAGAGCGCCTTGTCCACCATGTATTCCTCGGCAAAGCGGATGTGGCAGAAGTTCTTCTTGCTCTTGCGGATGGCCACGATGTCGCCGCACTGCTCAAACACCTCCACGATCAACTGCTCTGTGGCGTTCTCCGGCAGGCCTCCCACGAACACCGTCTTGCAGCCAGGGGGGCGCTCCCTGGTGGCGGGCGGTGGCAAATCTATGCCGGGGAAGAGAAGTATGCAGAGATATCAAGATGATGGGGGGCATGTCCATTTAAACTCCGGTTTAAACCTTTTTGCACCGAGACGTAGCTGCAGTTACCACCATGCCCCCCCCACATTGCTGACCTCGTGCTTTACACGCCCCAGTGTCTTTTCAAGTTACTGATTGGAGAAATGCTGTGACCCCTGCCACTGGCAATCAGTGGCTTGCAAGCGCCTGGCAGACAAATTGCTGGCTTAGCGGTCAGCCAAGTTACCCTGGTAAAACCTTCCCACCCCCGAAAGTGATGACAGATGGCTCAGACTGAGGTCCTCATCCCAGCCTCAGTGAGCGCTCTGACTGACTGGCCTGGAGATGGCGGCCCCCGCACTGGCCAATCTCTGATGCCTGCTGACAGACTCGCCTTTCTCCTCCGGCCGGGCAGACGACGGAGCCCGTCAGCACGAGTCTGTGACGGCGAGTGCATGTCAGACGGGAGGAAGAAAACATGTCAGGCTAATTACCGGCTGCTCGTTCTCCTCCATTAGACAGGGCAAGTCTAATTTGAAATCACTGTCACCAGAGGCAATTTGTTGCAGTAAATAGTACTTTGACCGATTTTTAGAATAAAAAAAAAGGAATAAAAGTTTTTTTTTTTTTTAATAAAAGAGTCAAGCGGTCTGTAATGTATCAGATTTTTAGAGACTGTACTGTGTAATGCTATGATGTTGTATAAACCATTGCACATATTTATGTGCTCGGTGCAAAAATACTGTCACCAACCCCCCCCGAGTAAAAGCCCCTTAAGCCCAGAGCCAGGACAAGTGTCCGAGTCTCAGCCAGATGGGTTCCTGACTGCACATGGGCCAGGCCCCATCCCAGAACCAGGACACGTCTCCGAGCCTCAGCCAAATGGGTTCCTGTCTTTCCATGGGCATGGACCCACCTTGATGGCCCCTCCTGTGAACTCATCTCTAGCATGTCAGACATCCCCCTCCTTATTTCCTCCATTTGCGGTTGTCGGGCAGAGATCCACACCAGCAGCATCAGCTTGGTCTGGCCGAAGCAGAAGGTTAATCATGCGATGAAGCGAAAACTCAACTAGGCCCTACTTATTTGGCGATCTTCATGCCAAACTGCCCCGATTCATCTCTCACCGCCTCCCCCATCAGAACAGGCTGTAACTGGCAGGAGGAAGCAGGGGACTGGAAAGACATGGGCCAACATGGAATGGCACTGAGTTTCCAGGCTTGTGTGCTGTGGAGGAATGATCGAGCTCAAGCACATGCCTCTAGGACCAAAAAGCCAGCTATGGACATCTCCCAGCCAAACGGCAAACCTTATCACACCCGATATTACGTCCTTCCACAGCTCAGACTGTGACGCTCCTTCGGACCAACTTATTGATTCAGTGTTATCTGATTTGTCATCGCAGTTTATTTACCCACAAGAACATTAATTCTTCAGGGCTGCTATTTCCAGGACTGCGTGTGCTCCTTCTCCCTGCCTCGTCAGGCATTACTCCTTTACAGGTTCCACCTTCTTTCACAATGTCAGACACGGCGTATCTCTCATGAGCATAGGTGAGAGCAAACAGGAACAAGACTTGATCAAGGTGGGCAAAAAGGTCACTTTATAGAGATCGAAGGTCAGGGTGGCCTTCACCAGCTGGTGCTGTGTGACGGGCACCATCTGTGCTGGACCCCCCTGATGTCATGAGTCATTCGGCTGCCCGTGCAGCGGGGTGCCACTTGGAAGAAGGGGGGTATCTGTCAGGTGGCTTCCTCCGAAACGACAGCCAGGGAGAGTGGGTCAATACCCATTTACCAGCCATGGCAGGGTGAAAACAAGGAGGCAGTGGTAACAGCCTCCTGTTGCGGGGCTGACTGATAGGGCCGGCGGCTCAGCAGGTATCAAAATCTCCTCACCTAAGGTTACCAAAAGACCAGGACCAACCAGGTCACAGACTCAGAAAGGAAAATCTGATCACCCCCCCCCCCCCCCAGCAAATTGGAAAATGTGGACAAACTAAAGAAGATGAACATCTGCACAGAGGCCTGGGCATTCAGGGGGAGAAATAAACAGCAGGAATGAGTGAGTGGGGTCCTGCGACTCCCTGCAGTAGAGAACTGGCCCGAACTGGTTATTCTTGTGCCTCTTGTCCACTTGGATCCAAAGAGACTAACAGTCATACCCATTTCTCACTTGCTATTTGAGCAACTGAACCTAAGTACCCTCCTTGAGGGTACAACAGGCACTCCCTACTGAGAGGGAATCATCTGCTCTCGGGTTATAAGTCAGGCTTGTTAAGCATCTGTTAAGGGCCAATCAGATGTGGTTTGCCAATCACAGCATGCGATTCTGGCTGTGGGTTGATCCACACGGATAGCAAACACTAGACAGACCTGGACCAGCCATCCCGATGAGCCAGGGGCTCCTCCTTTCCCTGACACACCCCCCCATCCAAAATACTGTGTTGCCTTAGGACACAAATAAAACTTGAAGTTTGTCCAGGGTGGTAGCACAGCACCATTGTCCCCGGAGAGGTCTGTCCTGCTTGTGGTTTATTTTTTGAGAGGACATCCATGGTTTATACATATCTGGGGTAGCAATAAAATTCTACCATCCTGACTTTTCCATGATTTAAACACACACAACTTTGGTGCCAAACTCAGCTAAAAACTACACTACCATCCACTAGAAAATCCAGTCAGAGAAGGTGTCATGTGAACTAACCACCAATGAGGGTGTGCAGAGGACGGAAGAGGAATCCCATCCTTTGCAGCATCTATCTGGATCACAGTGTGGTGGCATTACTATTACTCTTGACTGAAGTTCCTGCTGCCTCCCTTTGTCCCACTAATGGGGCTGTTCACAGAGCTGATCAGAGGAGACTTTAAAGGGGCTGTGGACAGGAAACTCCTCAGGAGGGAGAGCGCATTAGTAAACACTGCCTGCAGGGGAAAAAAAAAAAATCACAGAACTACTTCAGTTAGGAGACTGGGGTGCTGGGAATGCTAAATGCTGCTACAAAATAGGAATTTGATAGTTCACTTGAGGACTGAATTATAGAAGACACAGCTGGCAGATATCAGCCCAGTGCAACATCACGGATAGGGCCTCTCATGGTCAGCAAACAGGCCGAAGATGTGTGGGGTGAAGGGAGTGAGATCCGAGATTAAGAATCACCGAGCATCTGAACCAAGACTGGGCCACAAGGCACAACGCCTTGGCGATGAATTTGGATCAGGGTGGTTTGCAGGGTAACAATGACAACAATGGCTGCCACATACGGTTTGAGTTAGGAACTCAGGCAACAGCAGGCGGGCGGGCACACATGATCCAGGTTGGAGTCAGCTATTAGAGCCCTTTCGTAGCTCAGTGAATGTGTGTGTGGGGTCGGTGGGGAGGGGGGGGTGGTTATTTCACACATCATAGGCCCGCGAATTCACAGAGGTCAGAGCTCCAATTACAGGACTCAGCTGACCACTCTTCTGCTACACGCCTGATGAGTCAAGAATGCAAATTGGCACAGGTTAGGGCTGGGGGGGGGGGCTCCAGAAGACCCCCCCCGACTCGGCCAATGAGAGGACATGTCCCCGAAGCCTCACCCCTTTCCGTGCCCTGGACTTTATAACCTGTCAGAATTTTAATGTCAAGTCAATATCCCTGCGGTGCCTCGCTGCCCAGGACTGTGCTTCTCTAAGAGACCTGGGTGGCTGTGTGCTGGTTTTAGGGCCGTGCTGCTGCTGTGGTCGATATGGGTATTGACGATACCTGGGGGGAAGTGAGGGGTGATCGATGCTTAAAGAAACCTCAGCATGAGCATTCCGGGCAAAGCAGAATGTGCGCACATGTACGTAGACACCTTTTACTTTAATCGTTAAAATAATATTAACACACCTTCACAACCATAGTACAGCTAAGGTATCATTATCTTTATTTGTTTCTGAGTTTTGGTGCGCTTGCGTGTTCCAGTTCCTGAGTGTGCACTGATGTTCATTTACACGAGGTTCTGTCCCTGAGTGTGCATTGATGTTAGCCTGCATGAGTTTCTGCTCCTGAGTGTGTATTTATGTTCATTTGTGTGAGTGTGTGTTTTCACCATGACAAGAGCACTTACTGGGGTTGGGTGGAAACAGCGTGCAGCTCTTGCAGTGGATGATCTCCTTGACAACGGGCATGTCCTGCGTGATGGGTGGAGGCACGATGCCAAGGCCGGGCATCATGGGATTCATGGGGGCAATGCCTGCCATCATGCTGAGGCTGGGGTCAAAATCTGCAGAGGACAGATGGGGGGGCCCAGGTGTGAGTGGGACTGGTCTCACTTTCTTAAAAAAGTTGATTAAGAACATTTTTTAATTTGATGCTGGGGTAACCCAGGTACGTCCGCCCGCCCGCCCGCCCGGGGGATGGAGATGTGAATGGACAGCGCGGGAACAGGGAGGTGCTTCAGCGGCTCAGTAGAGATGAATTATGAAAGTTCCCTCTCGGCCCGGCCCACGGCCCTGTTCCCTAACGGATCGCTCAGGGAGGGGGCACTTCCACATAAAAAAAGACATTTCCTCAATTTAATGGGTCTTCAAAGGCACCTCTGCATCCTGTGAAATGTTGGGCTGTTAAACAGAAGCTTTCTGTTCAGTGTGCATTCCTGGCACGCACTGAAGAGACCGATTGGATGAAACAGGTTTCTCAGAAAAAGTGACCGTACCCGGACCGTTTTCTCAGCTGGCGGGGCAAAGCTAGGAGGATTGGGGCTGCTGGGATAATTCAGCATCTGTCATTCCACTATAAATTCCAATGTATAAATGTAAGAAATGACGAGCAATGACAAGGGAATTGTATTTAACTCTCTACAGTTTGGTAAGAAAGAGGGATGTGCAGGAAATGAGTGCCTAACCTAAAGTGGCCTCCATTGGTTGAACCCCGCCTCACCAGAGCCCTCCCTTTAAAGAATTTTTGAGCGCAGCTTTGGTTCTGTTTAACAATCTGCATCCTAGAGGTTCTCTAAATGTAATTACATTACAAGTTGGCAATCACTCAGCTGCTTGGAAGTCAATATGAAGGGAGGTGGGGTGGGGCATCAAATAAATTAGAAAAATTGTACAGGTCCCTAGGTGACTGTTACAGTATTTTGGGTAGAGTGGCTCTAATGAACCTGGGGCATTAGTCCTCCTTGCCTGAAGGCTGACTGTTCTCTGAAACACACCCATCTCACCGAAAGCCCCAGGAGCCAGTCCAGAAACTCCCAACTTCCATGTCTTTATCCAGCTTGCCAAGAGACCTTGGAGGCAGGAGAGGTTACTGGGCTGAAAGGCTACTCCAGAAAGAGTAAACTGGGGCTCCAATTGATGTGCGGCTCCCCAATCCCATTGCAGGTGCAATACATCACAATGCCGAACCGCCCCAGGAAGAACAAATTAGGGATGAAGTCGATGCCAGTTACATTATATTGGAGAACATTCTCCCCATGACTAGGAAGCCTCTGGCCATGGAATGCAGCTGAATGAAAGGCCAAACTTTCTTGTGAATATTGTGCCCTGTCTCCAGCACCCACCTCCCCAGATGGCGCCAAAACAACACCGATCAATGACCCTGCCCCCAACTTCATTAATCCTGTCTTTAGGTGTCTTTTTGTATCGTTTGCTATTAATCCGGCTACAGATGCACACACAGGCTCCCTGTTCTCCCGACCCAGTGGCTCATGCAGGACAGCTCGGCTGTGGAAACTGGACGTCGCCTGCAGCCTGCACTGGCAAGCCCTTAGGAAAACAAGGACTCCTGGATGAGCTGGAGGCGGAGCCTTGAAAGCCGGACGAGACAAGGGTCTCATTACTGAACTGGCTACACAAGCCCAAGCAGGCTGCTATCCATAAGTCAGATACTCCGGATAGGGAAGGTTAGCACCCGTCACCAATTAAAATCATCAAAGCAGAGAATGGTGAGTTCCCTGAATGCATAGGTGCCTCTGGAACCCACCACTTGTGAGGATGACTGTTCCCCTGCGGGGAGGAGGGGCAGTCTGACGCTCAGTGGCACGGGGGATGCCCCAAACCATACCCACTCACAATATCATAAGCTCCATGTCCGTTGGGATGAAAGGATTGGATAAACACCAGGAATTTAAATGAATTACAGCATGACTTGCGTGAGGTGGATGGAGATGTTGGCGTGCAGAAAATCATCCCTGTCTGCGAGACAGCTGATGCCTCCATTGCATGGAAACGGCTTGCACTGGCCCGTCGTTCCGGCACCTTCCATTGCGCTTCTCTGTGGTGCCGTGTAAGTGGCAGAGCTCCATATGTGTGGGCATACAACAAAATGATGGTAAAAATAACAACTGAGCACAGTGAAAGCCACCCAAAACCAGCTTAGGAGACCAATGCCACAAATAACATTTTGCATGAATGCCGTTTTCCTTCCCATGTTCCCATGTTTTTCATTTGCTCCTGATGATGCTTTCCACATCACTGTATTAATAAATTCATTGACATCCGAGAACACTCATACAAAAATAGGCATTACCTGCCATTTTCTGCAACAGTGCCAGAAATACGAGACTTGGGTTAGGAGAAGAGAGTGGCTCCTTTGTGGAGCCTTTCATGGCAAAACCATTTGAAGGTAAACTATTTTTTCAGGAAGGAGAAACATAAACTACTTTATTAAAGACGTGGTACCGTGTGAAGCGAACAGAGGAGAAACTGTGAGCGGTGTATGAATTATGTAACACCCAGCGTCAGGAATAGTTTGATGAGAAAGAATGGGGTGTACCAGGTGAACGAGACAGAGGCAGGAAAGGGCCAAGCTGTTAAGGCAGGGCTGAAACAGTGTGAAAAGACCCTAGTCTTTGCAGTTACCCTCCTACATTAAAGCCACCTGAATTATTTAAAGCACTGGCCTGGCACAGCATGACAGCTGTCGGAGGCTTCCGTACGAGATAAACACGCTTTACTTTATGTGCTACAAGAGATTTGCTCTGAAGTCAAACGGGCCGAGATTAATGCCAAAGGGTCTGCAAATGACCTGGAGCTCCACAGGGAAACTTGGGCTGGAAACCCCATTTGCACAGCCTTCAGGTTAAGGAGCCGGCTTATAGGTACAACAGCGAGTTTGACCACTGCCCTCTGGGACATTCCGGCGATATCCTGTGGGGTTTATGCATGATACCAGTCCAAGCCATACTCCCACTGATCAGGATGGCTGTCTGGGAACATCCAGCTCAGGTCGGAAAGATTTCTGGCCCGGCTATGGTTTCAAAGGCCCATGGGAAAATGCGCAGGATGCCACCAAAGAGCGCACAGAGAATACGGAACGTCCCCTGTTTCACAATCACATAGCCACAGTTGTGTGTTTCATCCATCTTGCTTAAAGGACAGTAAATATCTTCAGTTTTGCCTGCAAACTGCTGAAAAAATCCTACTAGCAAGAAAAGATAGGCTGCTCATTCTGTTCAAAATGTTCTGTGCTGTTGTTCACCTGTTGTTCTGGCCCTGTTCTGTGGTGGGTTTGTGTCAAAGCAGCTATTCCACGCGAGGAGGGACTGCGCTGACCTGGAGCTGTTCCCAGGTGAGCTGGGAGCCTCCGATAAGCTTTGTGAAAAGAGACATTTTGCAAAGGGTGTTGCTGGTGATATATGGCACAGTAAATCTTTTTTACAGTATGGAAACGCGCGGAAAAAAAAACGGGCAGCTGGTGATGATGTCAAATTGTGCAGCTTGAGAGGGGAGAGAAGGCTAGGACTCAGAAAGGAACACAGCAGAGCAGAGATGGTATACAGCAAGGAGGGTCCAGGGCAGGGGAGCCACACAGCAGATCAGGGCAGGTATACAGCAAGGAGGGTCCAGGGCAGGGGAGCCACACAGCAGATCAGGGCAGGTATACAGCAAGGAGGGTCCAGGGCAGGGGAGCCACACAGCAGATCAGGGCAGGTATACAGCAAGGAGGGTACAGGGCAAGGGAGCCACACAGAAGAACAGGGCAAATATACAGCAAGGAGGGTCCAGGGCAGGGGAGCCACACAGCATGACAGGGACGCTGCAAAGATCTTCGATACCCAAAAATGAAGGGCAACCCTCGCCCGTCCCAACTACAACGTAAACACTACAATTACAACTGTTACTCCGAAAGGGAGCGGGCTTTTTCTGTGAGATTAAACAAGTGAATGAGAGGAGTCAGTGGAGGCCGGTGGGCGGGGTCAATATTGTAATATATGGTAGCCTGACACTACACACCAATCCTGTTGGCAGCACATCAGCCATGGAGGTGGGTCTGGAACAGAGAGTCCACAAGGCAGACTTCCCTGCATGTTTCCAGAGGAGGAATTAGCTCAGAGGGAGACTGAGTTCTGGGGGAGTAGCCGCAGCTGAGCGTATATCGGCCACCTTGCCCGCCCCCCCCACCCACGAGAATTCTGAGTTTCAGCACAAACCAGGTAATTTACAGACAGCTGAGGAAAATGTTGAGCAGAACAGATAAGTCCACCTGAATCACGGTAGGCACGATATCAACACGGAGTGTAAATCTGATGTAAAAATGAGAAATGCACACAGGCTCTTAATGAAACTAAACACTAAAAGAAATTTATTTTATTTTGGCCTCCACGACCCAATTCCAAATCTTCGCCGGATTGTGGTACTCCATCTACTGCATGAGAGCCAGGCCCTTGTCCCCCCACCTCCTGTCAGCCACTGCAAGATCAACCCTAACATTCGTAGCTAAAATAAGGTGGTAGAACAGTGTTTTTGGCCTGGTGCCCCCCGTTCCCCACCAGACGGTTACAGGTGAGCGTTCTAGTGTGGAGTGCCAGGTTAATCTCGCAAGCTCAGCTGCATCCGAGCGCCTTAAGTCAAGAAGGGCAGCCAAGGCAAAGGTGAAGAACAGCAGGTCTGTAGGAGCCCCTGGCACTGCTCCCCCAGCCTGGAGCGCTGTCCATGCACAATGCGAAGTTACCACGGATCCAGCCGCCTCGTTTTTGTGGGATGTAACCACAGCAGCTAAAGGGTACTTGATATCCCACATTAGCAGGTGACCATCGGCTGCTTTCTCTCTCTACACAGTTGGCCCATATTTGTTCTATGATTAGCTTTAATCAACATGCATTTCACACCTGAGGCAGGGGCATGGTCATGTGACAGTTCAACAACTGGATCCTTGGTACCTGACTCCAGAGCTAGGAATCACATTAAGGTGTGACTGGTCCCCAAGAACGGGAGCATTGGCCAATACTTGACATTAATGGTAGGAACCCTGGTAGTCAGTACCTGACATTAATGGCATGAACCCCATTAGTCAGTACCTGACATGAGTGGCTGGGCAGTCATGTTCATGGGTGCCATCCCTAGGTTGTTCATGGCGGTGGCCCAGGCACTGGGGTCAGACATCGGCATGGCCATCTGGCTGGACTCCATGGTCATGCTGCGAATTCCCTCTGTAGAGAACAATGAGAGGGCACGGGTTAGAGATCATCCCAAACTGAAGCGTCACCACCTCGGTGAGGCATGCCAATTTTTACATTTTATTAGCTCAATGTTCTTCTTGGTAGCTTCCCTGCCATGAGCAAATGAGAAGATTCTACTACCTACTTTCAGATGTCAACTTTTCTTCTGTTGTGTTGCACGATAAACACTGACTGACTGGTGAAAAGCCCTTAATGTTTCGTAACAGAAGAGTGCTACTTCATTTGGTCATTTACATACTCCATCTTGCTCTCCATCAGAGACAGACACACATGTATATGCTGCTGAGAGCAAGTTTTGGAGTTAGAGAACAGACTCATCCAGTGCCCCAGGGTTAGGTCATATGGTTACTGTGCTGACTACAATCTTCAAATGCGCAGACCCCTGGACATAGGGGCAGATCCTTAACCAAGTGACTTCACACTGCCCCAGACCACCCATCTAGTTGAAAGTCTAGTTATAAAAGCCTTTTTATCAGGAAGACATATTGTGGAATCTTGTATTTTAATCAACTATCTGAAGACTACTCAATTACAATTTGAGGATTTATTAATGATCCGACTTTGTGATTAACATCATTCATTACAATTAGGTCATAGGTTAGGGAGTACTTCACAGATCTGCGTGAAGGGTCTGAGTAACATTTTCTGCTGCTACATTGTGCTCTTTTGTCTTAGTTCACAGCTCCACAACCAAGAATCTGACTGCAGATTGGAGTGGAGTCTCTAGGTTTGAGAAGGAGGTCTGAGAGCCTTCTTCATAGCAGTCAACATGACCTACATCTGTAAACGACTTTCCTGTACTTACAGGCCTTGAACAGGACATCAAGCCATCACTCCTGCTTCCACTTTTCAGAGAAGTTGAAGCATCACATGGGTTAACCTGGTCGGTTTAGAACTTCGTATCACACAAAAGACATGATGTACCAAGGAAAGAAAAGTGTGGGGCAAACCTATGGGAGGGGCACTAGAATTTACCCCGGGGGGATCTCTCTCATCCCATTTGTTTTTACTTTATTACTTTGCCTTTTAAGCCTCTCAGTGAACAATCCTAAGACTACTGACTATTTGTGAACAAATTCTTTGAGAGTATCTTCATCATGAGTACCGAATGGGCTCCACTGCACCCCACAGTCTTGGACACAAACACTGACTCAGCTTCTTGGAATAGTTCACAGGCATGGATATAATCAGATTATTCAAGATAATTCCACACTGTCCTTTTCTACTTCTACCTCTGAATTTGTCCATATGTGTAGGATGGAAAGACAGATCAAAGGCATCAATATTGAATAAATGGCCAGAGACCCAAATCTCCATCCAATGGCAGTCTCTTACTCAATTAAAGCAAGCTACCTTCAGGCTGCTCTGGTTAGGTCTAAAGCTGACATAATCAATAAAGCCATTTCATACATAAGAACCCCCCCAACTCCAGATCCCATGACTCCCCATCATAACCTCTAAGCACTGAAGCCCCCATCACCCACATACTGGTCCAATGATCAGTCAACTGTCAGAACTCTCCCGTCTGAGGCCTGGAAGGTTTCAATGCATTTGCGTGGAGAAAAAAAAAAAAAAAAAAACAGCTCCCATTTGATATGCTACACTGCTCCATGTGCAGGAACCAATTTCAGGAAGCTATTGACCAGCAAAGGTACAATGGTTCTAGAGTTGGACTTCAGCCTAAAAACTAATCGGTTCTAGACCCATTCCTCAATGCTGTTTATTCAATTCAATTTATACAGCGCCATTAGCAAAGAGCATTGCCACAAAATGCTTTACAAAATCTCTGGCCCAAGATCCACAGAAAGAAAGCCAAAGATGATGGTAGTAACTCCCTCAGGAGGAAGAACCAGACCTGACTGAAAGTGGAGGCCAATCCTCCTCTAGCCGACACGGGGAAGAACGAGTTCATTAACTCCTCCTTCGTGAGGAGTTTTAGGTTAAATCACACCCGAAAAAATAAACTAAGGCACAATTAGTGAGATGATATGCTGTTCGGCATACTGGTTTGAGTCATAGAGACTACAACCAACCAGATGTGTGAGATTTAGTTTTGAGTAAACCAGAGAGATCAGGCATACAGACCTGAAGACTTGGTACAGAATGATTTAAAACTGTACCCCTTGCCATCGCTGCACTAGCAGGCTGCATTCTGTTCTGTTGCCTTTAGAACAAACAGCTCTTAAATTAGTAAGGGAAAAACAGATGGAAATGACAAGTGATAATGATTCCGAATAAGTTATAAGCTTTACAAGGTTTCCAGGAGTGAGACTACAGATACGCATGCTGAAATGAGAGTAGCTGTGTAGTTGCAAGAGGGCGTTCAGGCCAAAATGACCAGCCGTGAAATGTTGCGCATGGAGAAGACTGGCCGCTTTTGCCAGCGCTCCTGCTCTTTCGCCCAGGCTTTGGAGAGCTCATTATGACAAATGACAGACGGCATGGAGAAGCTGGAGATCAGCACATTAGGAGCAAATCGCAACTCTCTGTGAGTACCCCCAAGCATTACTTCAAGACATTACTCACACCTCCAGGTACCCCACCACACCTGAGTGTGCTTGCCTGGGGATCGAGAAGATGTAGGGGAAACCAGGAGCCCATTTTCTGGCTAATACTAACCATCATAACCAGAAACACGGCCACCACAGCAAAGAGGACCACTTTAGGCACAGATACTTAATGCTGCAGTAGAGTAAGGATTAAATAGACTGAAAGTGGAGAGTCCCACACCATAAGGCAGGCAGCTGGATGTGTTTAAACACATTATTCTTTAATACGTATGTCACAGTCCTGCCTGGATCGTGACGAGATTGCTTGTTAAACATGTCATCTGCAGTATAAAAAGCAACTTGGTTACACCTGGTCACCTCCTGGAAGCTCTGGTCATGCATGCAAGGAGGCTCACCAAAATGCAGCTCTGGTCAGAGCTTGAATTCTAAATTCTGAAGCCCTCCCCCCGCACTCACACCCCTGTGGATTCTACTGCCATCTGATCAGCAGGCCCAGACTGTGCTCCCCAGCGACCGATCACCAGAAATCCGGCAGAGTTGTTGTGCTGCTCCAGCTCGACTCTGGTCATTAAGGCTTAATGCTGTTACCTCTTCACCCCACATCTCCGTGTCGAGCAATTAGGGTCTCATTTTCACGTCACCACCACCACGCATGGTGTTGTTTCACCGTGGCGACGATCCAGATGAAAGGCCTCCCAGCTTGTTAATACATTCCCAGCAATTTGTAGGGCAATATTTTACTGGAGTTTAGGTACCAGGTACAGACGTTAACCCTGTCTTTCTGTCACTTAAGGTGACCAAAGAAGAATCTCGTCGTCGCATTAGCTCCTCACGCCATACTGACACAGACAACAGCCACATATTAGCACTTGCCGCTGGCAATGCCTTCCCGTGGACTCCACACACAGAGAGGCAGAGGTCGGACGAGAGGGAAAGCAACCCAGAGTGACTGGAGGGCCTTCAGGAAAGCTCATGCAGGAATTCCGTAACATGATGCACCTTGCAAATGACCTTGAAGGACTCGGTCTCACATGGCATCTCACGCTGCCCTCGCACTCAATCACATGAGCAGCCTGGGGAGAGCCTTCTCCTGAATTGCAAACAGCCGCCAGAAGGGGCAGAGAGAGGCAGAATAAATCGAGGCCGCTCTGCCGCGCTGCGATGGGCATCGCATGAGCGGTGCCTCCGAGGGCCAGAGGTGAAAGACTAACTGACGTCTGCCAAGTCGGAAGCCTTAAACAAGCAGTGCGGCGTGGTTAAGGAACATCTGAAGTTGCCTCCAGCAGAAACCCGAGGATCAGCCGGGCTGTTGTGCTGTCGGGCGACGTGAGTGATACCAGCTGCTGCAGTAAAAGCTGCATAATCAGGTGACATGTTAAGCATCTGTATCACGTATCAGGGAAGGCTGCCAGGGATAGGCAGGATTCCACACTATAAATATGTCTCCGCCTCTTGGCACCACCTTCAGAGTCAGCCGGGGAAGCGAGAGGCTGTGGACGAAGATGTCCCACACCGGTGACCCTGCCAGCTCTTAATGCTGCGCAGTTGCCCAAATCGATTGGTCAGACCACACTGATTAGAACACAGCTGGCTTTCCGAGGTATCTCACGCTCCCCTCGAGTCGACACCGGACGGTTTCGACCACTTCCGAATGGCGATGCTTGAGGAGAAAATGAAGTTGTTAAATGAAACGTAGCTGCGGGCTGCATCAGAATACCAAGGACCGCTCAAAGAATTTATCCTGCGAGGTGCAAGGTCTTAACAGCTGATAGTCCAGTTACAGGATCTCGGGGAAGTGCTATGCAGACTCGTCTGAGATTTGAAAAGCATTGCAGATTTAAAAAAGTAAAATTAAAAAAAGACAACAGAAAATGAGGAGAGGAGAGAAGTGGAAGAGAGGGAAAGGAGGCTGGGAAAAAGAAAATCAGCCGTGGCATACTCTTCCTTGAGAGTTACCGAGAGCATGCAAATGTTTTTTGTTTGGTTTACTTCATTTAGCTGATAAGTAATGATCTTCACAAACAATCTGAAAGTTTAATTGCTGAGAGTTTGACGACCCGAAAGGCACGTCTTATCTGTGCTGGTCCAAAATCCCCCCTAGCGTAGCTGTAAGCCAAGGATGGATGACTGTTTATGAATGAACTCACAGGGTCTCCTCCCCCAGCAGGGTGTGGTGGAATGTACGCCAGGCTAACAGATGTCAAACCGAGGGATCCAGCACCCCTGCAGGGATAAGTCAGCATGCAGAAGTGGGGGTGGAAATCTACGGTGGGGGCGAGGGGTGTCTGCACTCGCCAAGCTTACCTGAGGGTTTGAAGAATGCTGCCACTTCAAAAACGGCCAAGCCCCCAAGCCCTGCAAAACTTGGCATGCCACACGCACGGACGGACACACGGTTTATGCCCCTCATTTTGCTCTGCTTCTCTCAAATTCTTGTTACTGTGATCTGCGGGCTTATTTGGCAAACAGCAGGCCAAAAAGCCCCGAGGCATGGCAGATAACAGATCAGCTCATTTAGGATTATGGGTAATGAAAGCGGGATGCCTGAGGAGATCTCTGCATGGGCCCAGGAGCCGATCCTCCAGTCTCGGAGTCCCACCGCTCGGCCGGCCCTAGCGGGCGCCCCTCTGCTGTATTTCTTCAACAAAGAAAACCGTCCACTGTGTACCGTCATGGGCGACCCGTGAAAAATTTGAGGCCTCACTGGACCACAGGCTCTCGGCTCTTGCCCAGTTTAAGGGGTCTCTCTTTTAGTATTATGGGGCGAAGGAAGGTGTCCTGGCTCTGCAGCTTACAAGACACTATCCACTGCCCACCTCTCGGCTTCACGAGAAACCTCTCGATTTGGACTCCCCAACATGAAGACACAAAGCTTCCCGGCCCTGCTTGTCCTCCACATCGGTGACAGGGGAACACTGAGTACATCTTCACACAAAGGCAGTCTGCCCCCAAATGTGATACATCTCTGTCTGATCCGAGAGGAGGTCAACAGCATTTTCATTGATGCAACACTGCAGCCTAAATTAGATAAGCGGTTTGTCTGAAATTAGCAGGAACCTATTTGAAGTCCTCTGTAATTAGATTCCCTTCTAACACAAGACCGAAATCCAGACTCAATTGCTTCAAGAAAGAGGAAGAATCGTTTACACAGCAGAGCTGGCCTGAGAATTACAATCACTAAAGGGGGCTTATTGTGCAGGGCGTCCATCATTCAAAGCTGATAGCTAAGAACACCCGCACCTCCAAGCAGGGAGCATTTGTTGCTTTATTTTTTCCTGAGCAGATTCCTGTCTGTCCGGAAACTCGGACAGCACTGAAACATGGCCGTGGGCTTGTCTCTACATTGATTCCCTGGAATACTGGGATTTTCAAAAGACAGCAGTCCCTAGTCAGTGGAACTTGATGAGGACAAAGATGACATTATGGCAAAAGTCTTGTTTGAGGATTTTTTAAAGCATTTCCTTTCAAGCTATACTTCGTTTCTGATACTACCTTAAGTACACGACCTACTCTTGACACCGGGTTATCGTAAAATCATTCTGCATTTCCGCCTGCCACTCGGTAGACGAGGCCTGGATATCAGAATTTGCTGTTTTGACAGCCAAACAGATAAGAGACCTCCAGAGTATGAATCTGACACTG
This sequence comes from Gymnarchus niloticus, assembly GCA_009936485.2. NCBI lineage: Eukaryota > Metazoa > Chordata > Actinopteri > Osteoglossiformes > Gymnarchidae > Gymnarchus > Gymnarchus niloticus. The sequence goes on along the minus strand of JAACJT020000002.1, from coordinate 16,963,518 downwards.
TCTCCTGCAGGTACTGCCTGGGGTACATCCACATGAGCTAAGGCGTGCAGTTGGGAGACACGCCTGAGTCTACTCGTTAGGGTTTGAGGCAGAGTGGGACTTAGGGATCTAACCTGTGAAAGTTGTGGTCGTTAAAGGCTACTTCCAAGGAGCTTGGCAGATCGATACACCCCAAACATCATCAATAATGATGTGGATTACCTGAAGAGCAAGGACCAGAAGAGACAATGTGATTATCTGGTGATTAACCAATCCTTCATGGTCTTCCACTGGACCGTTAATTTGGCCCAAGGCCCCAGCACTTTTTTGTCAATATGACTGACTGTGGCTCAGAGGCTCAGTCAAGGGGTTGAGGAAAAGAAAAAAAAAAAGAGTACCCACCGCAGACACCACGAACCAGAAATCCAGCAAACGTGGACAAAGTGAAGGAGATGTGTAAAGGGAACTTCACTGCTAAACAGATGCAGGGTAGGCTCAGCTTAGGAAAAAAAAAGTTTAGGCATGCTGAGTGGGCAGTAATGTGGCCTCGATTCCTGTCCCTGACTGTGTGTGGAGTTTGCAAGTTCTGCCTGTGTTTAAACCGCCTTCCTCAGCATGCTTTGCCCATTTCCAAATGAGCTGTTTTACACTGTACCGGTGACTCGAGCAGAGGTGTGTTAGAGTGCGCACATCCTCTCATGGACTGGCATCTCATCCCGAGTGCTTCCTAGGACAGGTTCTCACAGGCTGCACAGGCCAACCCCATCTGGGAATACATGGAAAACAGATCACTTCATCACAGTTATAAACACAGAACAAAGGCAGTGGGGAGACGCTTTTAAAGAAATGTCTGTACCTGACTGCAGAATTTTTTATAGTAAAATGCACCCATATGCATACAAGCACACGGAAAGCCTCAGATAACAACGCCTGCTAAGCCAACGGAAACCATGATGCTGATAAAATTTTGTGCACTAACTGTGCGTTTAACTTATCAGCAGGGAGCTGGAAGCCGGTGTTGTCAAGGTGACAATGGGCACAAGTTAAAAGATCTCAGTCCAACCTGCAGTCAGGACACAGGGAAACAAGCGGCTGCCACCTCGAACAGACGGCATCTCCCAGAGACAGAGGAGGCTGCAATCCAGCACTGGCTTGTTCACAAACCCCTGGTCCCATTCCAAGGCTATTAGTTTTCCATTCCAGTTCAGCTGTGTGGAACGTCATGAAATCGCTTCCGAATAGCATGGACTTGCGGTGCTGGGGCTCGAACCCCAAGCCGTATGTGCAGCCCCCAGACAAACTTGTGGCTTGCAGAGGTCCTCCCCTGCCATCTTGCAAATGAAAAACTTTGACACAGAGACGTCAGAAGAGGCTCATTCTGGAATCCGCACAGTGCCATTTCCTTTCTGAACACCTACAAAGGAGAAGCGCATTCTGGTGTGTTTGCCTGGCCGGCGCACCACGTGGGGATGCCAAGGCGCCTCTTTCACACACCTGGCAATTCTGAAATCACACTGAGAGGAGATTCGGACGAGCAGAACGCAAACCAGTAATTAGCAGTGAGGGGATGAGACCCACAAGGGGGGTTAAAACACAGAGGTAGATGGTCGTGTTTCGTTTTCACTATCAAAGTGAATTAACTGTGCAGAGCCCAGGGATCAACGCCCCCTGCTTGTCACCAAAACCTTTTTTTTTGGGAGGGGGCCTGCTTTCATCTCAGCTAATTTACTGAGATCTCCGTTCTGGAAGCACGAAGGCATAAATTACATCACTGAGAATATAAGGCAGAAAATGGGCTTATACAATTCAACCTAATCAGGCCAAATTGATTAAAAATTGGCCACATGTAATGCAGCATGCTGCAGCAAGACTACTCTGAGCCTGCAGAAGGGACGACGACCTGGCCTGTGAAAGGCAAGCCGGGCCAGAGGTTTGCTTGCTCTTCAGTTGACGCTGGCTGTGGACGCCTTGACGGGTGTGAAGCAGGCTCAGAAAGATGGCCACCCCTCCAGACCAAAACGTCATCGGAGGTGCTAGGTGGGACTGCGCCATCGACGGCAGAAGAGGGAGGGACCAAATGAACTATGGCTGTGACATGGCTGCGTGAAAGGAGAAGCTACAATAAATAAGAATAAAAAGTCAGCCTCTGCGACTGCATGAGAGCACCTGGACCGTTGATGTCTTGCTGTTGCCCCCTTAGCGAGCGGCACCCGTGTCGCTGTTCCGCCCCTAAGGAACCAGCACCCCCTGGGCTGCGGGGAAAACTCTCTGCCATGGTTAAGATCAGCTCACCACCCTGAAATGCTAATTGGCTGGCACCGTGGTGCTAAAGATCTGTCTTCAAAGACAGCGCCCCGCAGACTGATAGACTTTTACGCCGTTAAATCCTCCTCAAATGCACTCAGGTTTTGCTCGCTCTCCAAATGTCTATCCTAATAAGGTAAGCGACGAGAACGAAGCAAGCGGTGAAAACCGCCAGGGAGACGGGGATTCGGTCGCTGCCTGTTTAACCCGATGTGAACCAATAAAAAAGCCAATAAGAAGTGGCTTCAACCTGTCAGGGACTTACAGCACACAGTCGTCCAACCCACCTATGCTCTCAGCGTTACCTTCTCTTTCCCTTGCTTGATCATACGCTCTTAAAAACTATGTGGAAACCACGGCAGCAGATTACTCTGCTATCTTACCTTACGTGGACAGTGAGGTGAACTTTACGTGAACTTCTTAGAGCCAGCATCCACACGAAAGAGAGGGGATTTTTAACTGCACTACACTTTTCCCATGACATTCTCACGCCGCTCCCTGTACCCTCTTTTCACATTGGGCTGTACGCTTCCGTCCCTCGCCGTAGCCTCATCTCCTGGGCACGGCTCCTCAGCCGCACACCACATTTTCGAAAGGCTCTCCATATGGAGAATGCAGGATGTCACTTCAGGCTTGTGACGCCGTGCCGCTGCCACGCTCAGATCTGATGGTGGTGCGAGGTGACATGACTCTGGAACCGGGTCGGAGTGAAGCTGACACATCTGGCATTTGGAATGAACCATCCGGACCCTGCGGGCCAAGCCTGGATCCGTCTGGCAGAGACCGTCAAATGGGAGAAGGGCAGACTGTTCCTGCCATGTTCAAATGGGCCTGATCGGACCAGAACCTCACATGCTCCTGTTGGCCTGACGAACCTCTCTGGTATTGCTTTAATTTAATCATTTTCAGCAATCTGTGGCAAACAGTGCGTTTCATCAGGTTGCTACAAATCCTGCAGATGGAAGGCAATGGTTTCATTTTTATCTGTAAGAGTACCTTCTTGGTCATTGGAGAATTATAATTAAAAAGAAAACTCGTGAATCAGTCATTAAGAAGGTCAAAATGTACAAGGAGCCACGAGGAATATCTTGAGTGTGTTTATCGAGTTTAAAAAGGGACTCCTTGAGAAACGATACTGTTTGTATACTGCCAACGGTGTTTCTCTTAGGACAATAAATCAAATAAAGCATTTTTAAAAATGTACTGCAGGAAAAGAAAAAGATTAAAATGCCGCTTCAGAAACAGCCATAGAAGAAGCTAAATAAAAGGATATCTACTGTAATAACACCAGCAACCTGCTGTCCGTGATGTATCACTTCAACAAGCGACGAGGAGGGGAAAACAACAACTTCAGCCATTTTTTTTCTCAGAAGAGTTAAAGGGGCGTACGCAGCCAGCCTTAAAGCCTCCATTCCACCACCCACATCCTCACAGGAGGGGGAAATTTAACGAGGGGCTCTAAGGCTCCACGGTGCCATTCAAGGCCCCTGCACAGGTTCCATGCAGGACCCCCAAGTCATGTTCTGTGCAAAATGAGGAAAAAAAGGAAAATGAAAAACCGAGGGACTCTCGTGGGGGTCTCGACTTTGACCCCTAAAAAATAGCTCTTCCACATTAAATTCATACTCTTCTGATTATGAGCTCGTCAGTCTACGGCTGGGGAAAGTGGAAACTGAAGTGCCCCCACTCTTTGTTCTGGAAACACAATCTGCACTATCAGTGAGTGAAGCACCTAATTAACTGTAGCCTGCTGCCAAATCAGTGATAGGACCAACACAGCTCTGAAAGTGCGACTCAGTGCAAATCCTACACTAAAGCTGCTGCACAAAAGCCACCAAGATCATCTAAGGTTAAGCAACGCTGCCACGAAAATTCTCTGACGTTCCTCCGGGGCTGGGTTTCCTTCAATTTTGACACTTGACGGCGTGTCACAGGAATATCTCACATTAAACGACTGAGACCCTCACTCGAGCTTGTTGTCAGTAGTGTCGAAACTCTTTACAAGCTGTTTGCCATTAAAGATGAAATGTTAGGAAGCAAGATGCTTAAAGGGAGCCTATGAAAAATGCAGTCTTGTTGCCCACGTGTACTGAGACTCACCAAGACATGCCGGTGAACTCTGACTGGCTTGGTGATGCACTGCTCTTTCATAATGCAGAACCTAGCAGAGCCACTGAGTCCATGTGATCACGTCACCCTTTACATATATGGACCAGCCCATCATATCGCTGCTGCACGGCTGCATGTCCGAGTGTGTGAATATATCCTCCTGGTATAAACCACGCAATCCTGCTGTCTACCTCCCATCCAAGCAGGACCCAAAAAGAACACCTTATGATGTTCTAGTCCACTGCTGAGCAGTGCACCGACAGCCGAGGGCGACGCCCTCTTCTGTCTCAGCGGGCACCGGTCCAAGTTCACCCACCTCAACTATGCAAATATATCTCAGCCAGTTGAGCAGAAATCTCTACCCATAATTCAGTTGGACAGACACATCTACCCATAATTCAGTGGGACAGCTGTCTACCCATAATTCAGTTGGACAGACACATCTACCCATAATGTCTCATGCAAGCGACACAAGTGGAGAGTGCGCTGAGGGCACGGCAGAAAAATGACACAGAGGATGAGAAACCAGGCATGAACAGTGCTCAGACTAAGGTGTTGTAACTTGGACAGAAGAACAGCAAAGGCCCCTGAGGTTCACCCGCTGGCACAGTCTCAGCCAAGGGTCTTATCTACAGCAGGCAATTATTAGACGGTGGAGAGATGCTTCTCACAAGGAATTTCACCAGCTCAGTAACCTTGGAGTGCTCTTACAGACCACAACTAATAACAGTGTTTATCTGGAATGCAGAATGCGGGTGGAGTCTAGCTGCAAGGAAGCCCACTCTGAAAAGGTAATCGGCGATCCACCTTTACGAACGGGAATGCTCTGTACTCATCCCAATTAGCAGCTGCATCCTCAGGCTGTTATTCCTTATTTATCGGGGAGATGAAACAGTCGCAGCTGTTCTATCAGTCTGTTTGACCCTCAGAGCTGCTGCAGTATTAAAAATAAATTAATGGAGAAGAGGGCGTGCGGCTCACGCTCGTGCTCACTTCCTGGATGTCAGGAGATAGGCAGGATGACTATGGGATCCCACTGCTCCTGTGCTGGGGAGGTGGGTCATGGTTGTGGTTAAAATAAGAAGTGAGCCCAGCAGAAAGGTCACAGGCATGGCTCGTTAGTCCAGCCCCAGGTGAACTAACAGGTCAGCGTCACCGTGCCAGTAGGGCACATGTGTGAATGACAGGCACCGCCCCCGACAACTGGCTCTCAAGTGGCTGACGACGGTCACTCCCGTGATGGCTGGCCAGGCAGTGGCCCTGACTACTAGCGTGAGTAAACAGGATCACACTCTTTAATGGGAGTAAACCAAGTCTCTCATGACTGTTCTCTCTACTGTCAACGACCACGTTCTCATCACGATGCTTTCTCTGTTGTCGGTGCTCTTTAGAACGTGAGTGACCATGTGTTTCATTTACCTTAATACTAATGCATCCCATTTAAAGACAGACTACAGCAGGGCAAACTGTTTTTCTCATTAGGCTCCACTCAACACAAAGCTGTCTCAGGACGTCACATCCTTCCTCCACAGTAAGCTAGGGGGCTCCCTTTCTCTGCTAGAGGTGACTTTGGGGTTTACACAGCTTTCATTTTCATGTTTGAGTCCTGTGAAGATGAACGCGAAGACGGTCTCTCTAATGAACCCAGAGTGGCGGAACAAGAAATATTTATATGGGGTGGCAAAGGGGTGGCCGCCCCAGGAAATTGGCTGGGATATGTATGGATACGTGTATAAGGATACACGCGCGCGCGCGCACACGCACACGCACACACTTATATATAAAATAGATAACGTTGCATCAAATTTCCCATTCGCTGCGCCAAGCCCTGTAACATGTAAATTATAGTATATGGTTTAATATTGCGTTTAGGTTGTTAGCTAACTCTGGTACTCTAGCAGACTTCAGTGTAATACTGAAACTGAAAAGATAGACCAACAAGCAATGTGCCACAGACAAGCCTGGGTGTGAGAGTTATGAAACCCGAATCCTCACAGACCTGCTGGCGATGACCCGATGACCTGCAACCATACCTCAATACTGGCTACTTGCTAGCATGTGTGTCGACTTTGACCTGTGAGTTCGCAAGCTCTCTCAGCTCAGAAGAGCACAGGTATGGTGAATATACACATTAAGCAAACCAATCAGAAAATGACCTTAACAGACATACACCACTCTAACTTCTCTCCTCCTCTTGCAGACCCGCACTGCCCTCGTACAATCAGTGCTCTCCCATGACCCCCCCCCCCCCCCCCCCCCCCCCGGCCCCCCCCGGCGCCGGTGTGCCAAGAGAAAAGACAGACATTCACTTGTGCATCACC
>JAACJT020000002.1:16894372-16956795 GCA_009936485.2 Gymnarchus niloticus | reverse complement strand
CGACCTCACCCCCGCGCAGTTCACCCCCCCTCTTCCTGCCCCCCCCACCCCTCCCCCAATCCTTGCTCCCCCATCTTCCCCCCCCCCCCCCAGTGCTAAATGCGCTTTGGCAGTAATGTCAAAATAAAAGCCTTCACTAGTTTTTATGCTACAACAGAAAGCAAAACTAGGGTTGAAGGCCTCATCAATGAGGTGGCAGCTTCTACCGTGCCGTGGGTACAATGTTGATGTAAGTGTCCAACAGCAAAGGAGACCAGCTGAAATGTGATGAATCCCTACTGGACGATTGCGCATATTGTCCTCCAGAGTAGGTTAATAATGATCGACAATATCTCAGACAATTAAAATATGACAGATAATGTCTGCAACCCTGACCAGGATAAATGGTTAGTGGATGGATGGATGCATGATAGATAATACTTTATTGAGAATGATGTTATTATCATAGTTGACAAACTGCCTAGCTTGGTGACGCTCATTCGCCCGTGCCTTGGTACCACTCCCAAGAAAAGTCTTCAAAATCCCCAGTGCCCAAACCTGTACCCCATCTTGGTTTCCTGTGATTCCCCCGAGCTGATGCTGAGATACTGGTCTTCTACCCCCCCCCCCCAATAAAACCATGACCCAGATGGAATTACACTCTCCTTCCCTCCCAGAATGAGTCTTAATGTAAGTCGCTGTCTGATCTTCTAAGCTATAGGTGTTGTCTCATTGACCACAAAGGGAAAGCCAAGGGCAGTGGGGAGGTCAGATCGTGGGCACGTCTACACTGAGAAGCTAAAAGCAGTGCCATGAACCCAGTGATGGAGAGTCCAGTCAGCTTTCCTTGAAGACTCCCCGACTGTGGCTCGAGAACAGGCAGCATGACAGACACACTGGACCATCCAGCTCTTACTGATACTTCAGGTACAGCACCGATTCACAGGATGCTAAAATCACTCAGTTTAGTTTATGCTGCAATTTTATTTTAAATTAATTAGCATGCATTCTACTGAAGACTCTTAATTAAAATGTTTAAACAAATAAAGCCTGTTTTTGCTTTAAGGAAATTGCTTTCTCAAATCCTTTAGCAGCAGACAGCCCCAGAAGGCCGAAGAGAATACAACTTTCCCAACTAATATTAATTATCTTGTAAGTGAAGTTTCCTTAGAATTCCCTGAGACAGAAGTCAGCTAGCATATGACACTACCATTTTGGCTTAGATCCCACTGACAATGTCTCATCATAAACCATTGCAGTGGTTTTTTTCCACCAGGAAGCCAATCTGTACACACGGAAATTTCAGATGAAATTTCCCAAAAGAAAACACAAATTTCCAAAGAAAACAAAAAAAGAACTATGTGCTAGCCTTAAAAAAAAAAAAAAAACGATTTTGATGAGAGTGACCAGAACGTCTCGACCGGCTGCAGGAATAAGGACAAAAGGAAGAGGCGACTTATGTGGAGAGAAGCTGGTCCTGTTTGCTCAAGGAAAACGTGAAAAACCACCTCGTGTTAGATTTCAGCCCATGGGGGATCTGTGACACACTTAGAGAGAGAGCGACAGAAAGAGAAAATAAGACATTCAAACCGTCCCTCTCATCAGCCGCTATTTTCAGTCATTTTTTTCAGTCAGTTCCCATTTTCATTCCCGTTCCCCTCCATTTTCTAACAGCTAATCTCTCCATTATCTTACCATACTTTGACATCTGATGATTACTTGACATGCCAATAAAGCGACCATTAAATTTTGAATTTAAGGGAAAGAAGAGAGTCGAGGAGGCAGGATGAAGGGCCACATTGTCGACAGCAAATTGCCGGGTTGTATTCAGCGGTCACTGCCAGTGAACATACGAGGAGCCAGGGTCCCCGAGGACTCTTTGGTGCAGACCGTTTCCTCCATGTTACACCCCTCCACCGAGCCAGAAACCCAACCTCCCTCCACACCACGCAAAAACATGACACTGTCCATGGTTACTAGATCCTGCTTATTTAGTCTCCCTTTCCGGCCGACTAGCTCAAGAGACAGAAGCGTTTGTTCGTGTAAACGACCTGCCCAAGAAAATCTGTTAGGAAATGGCACTTACTTGCAGGTATTTTCTGCTTGCTTGCATGGATCCGGACCAGGATCCTAAGACTGATGCTATTTGGGGCCCGGCTCGGGGAGTGTAGGGCACATTCACAGTGCTTACTGGAATTAGAGTCGCTATCAAAATCACCTTCAAGTGCATCCCCCCCCCCCCCCACATTTACTCTTCCCTAGCAGCAGCGAAGGTCAACAAGGCTCCCGCCACATCCATAGCTCACAACCCCATTAGCATGTGCCCATTATTCATCAGCCTGATGAAGATTAACTGGCTTAAAACTGCATGCCAGTTGATGCCGGGACACGGTGGCATTTTGGTGAAAGAGAAGGATAGAGGGACAGGAAGGTGAGGGATGAGGCTGTTAAATCTGCATTCAGTTCACTCCAAAATGCCCACAATATTTCAATGGTACAACCTCCCAGATCAGACAAGATAAGGCAAGCATACCGCCCTCTTCTGGTAAGGCTAGTGTACTGTGTATAAAATAACAAAAACATGAAGCGGGAAGTATGTCGTGTGGACCATCACGTACAATTGGGCTTGTATGTCTGAGGTTCGTGAGACTTTGTGGGACACTTTAAATCGTCCTCCTCGTTTCCTAACATCAAAAAGAGTAAAAATGGAGTAGAGTACTGAGCAGCAGAGACCCCCCATCCTTGTGACCCCACCCCAGTCCTGGAGTGCCCAGGATTGTCATGGAGCGTTCTGCCAGCAGCGGCGGCATCTTGGCCCCGGTTTGAGCATGCAGAGCCAGAGACGCGGGTGGAGACAATGACATTTCGGAAAATAGCATGACACGCAGCGCATTCATTCCGCGCACGTCCGTTTCCGAGTGCCGGTCGACCTCTGCTGTGTGGGAAGAGCAGTAAGGCCTTTCAGGTCTCGGATGTCACAGCAATTTGGTTCTGGAAGAAAGGCAACGAGAGCATTCAGAGACCTTTAGAGAGTCTTCTCTTTTTGTGAGAAAATATTAGGGAAGGAGAAGAAGAGTGAGCAGACAGAGGAAGATGGAGGCTGTTGGGAGGACAAACTGCCGATGGGGGATGAGAGCCCCTTCCTCCTCCTCAGAGTGTGATGTCACGCAAAACGTGACTTAAAAAGAAAAGCACTTTTGAAAAATAAAATGTGGGGGACACAGTGACACTCGAGAGGTTCTGTTTCTCTGCTCTAGAGCGGATCGATTCCCCTCTTGCACTCCCATTAATTAACACGCGGCACGCTGTCACGGGACCCCGCCTGTGTCACCAAAGGCAGTAATCCCAACCTCCCACTAGGCGAGCTGTCAAACTATCAGCGTGCACGTGTGGGGCACTGGGTGGGGGGGCAGGGTAACGAACGCACTGCAAGGCGCCTACAGTTCCTCGTAAGGCTGGCTTTCTGAGACCCGCCACGCATTCAGCAGTGTGGAGGAGGTGCACAGCAAAAGAAAAACAACAGCTCCTGCTTAAGAAGAAGGGTGCCCCGGGGCCTCACCTTTGGGAGAATCCTGAGAGGGAGCTGAAGGACCTCTCATTAGAATGGACGGGCAGCATAACCAATCCAATCATACCCCAGGGTCTCCCCATTGGGAGTAATCATAAGGGGAAGGGCATGGAGCTCTCAACCCATTGGATATATAGCCCTTGCATTCTACTTGAATGACGCCCTGGGGTACTCCCATTGGCAGAATCCTGGGGTAAAGAGGATGGACCTCTTGACCCACTGGACCAACAGCCCCTGCATTCTAAAAGGATAATGCCATGGGGCATACCCATTGGGAGAATCCCTTGGGAAACTGGGCCCATTAGCCTGCACAGACACATGGATCCTTCAAGATCCTGTCATGTGACACAGGAGGATCAGAGAGCATCACCCTCCACAGGCGGGGAACGTTTATGCGGCGTACACACAGCTGGGCTTTGACGGCTGCGTGGCATTCACAGTTACACAGAGCTGCACAGTCAGAGTTGACTGTTGGGGCAGGCAGAGCATCACACTATGAGGTGAGCGAAGATGACAGGACAGGTCCCGCTCGGTTCTGATTGGTCCGGGTAGTGTGCAAGGGTCTCTGTCTTATGATTGGAGCTCCTCTATCAATACTATAATACCGGCTGGGCGTGGGCTGCATTTGAAAACCAGTCCAAAAGCCAAGTCACTGTCTGCCCCCTGCACGCTCACCTCACTGACTCCAGCTGGGCGGCATGGCTGTCGCCGTAAAGCAGCAGCCCATTCTGAAAGGTCGGGCGTGACGCCCCGCGCGGCTCCAAACGTGGCTCGCGGTTTTTTAAATGTCATTTGCAATTACAACTAGCTGCGTGAGAAAGGCCGCGATGGCGGTTACAGGTCCGTGCGATCAGGGGAAGGTCGTGGGTCGACCGGCGAGTGTGGCGACACCGTCACACCATAAGCCGAGAGAAGCTCCTGCAGTTTACTAGAGCTTGCACTGACACAGCTGCTGCTATGGGACCCATGCTTCAGAAACAGTTTACCCACCCACCCACCCACGCACACGCAATCCCACCGCGGTTCACGGCTGAAGCGGAAGTTAATCTTGGCTCACACCATATTCTCCGCCTTTGTCTCTGCGCGCTAACAAATTCTGCCCCAGGCTGGAGAATAACGAAGCAGAACCTGAACAACAGTGGGAGTGGAAAGCGGGCAAAAAGCACAGGCAATTTGACTGTAATAAATGGTAATGACTGGAGCTGTGCTTAACAGAGGACCGTTCAACGTGCCTTCCAAGAACCCTGGAACACCCTTCACGCTTCCAGCATTTTCATTTCCTGTTTCATCTCTCTTCTTTCTCTCTCCCCACTTGCAGTGCAATCATGGATATTTCCAGAAACAAAGGATAATAGCTAAAATGCAAACAAGGATTACGCTGACCCTGGCGGCCACGAGTGCGTTGGTCAGAGATGCTGAATATCAGTGAAGGGGCCAGAGGACAGGCGGGCCGACTGATCCGCAGAAGGCTAATTGTTTATCCACCCGGAGGAACGCCTGTCTTCGGGCATTGTGCTGGGAAACAAAAAGCCAAAAGAAAACAGCAGACTATCTTTCTCCCCTAAGACACGATTCAGCATCAGCAGCCCAGGCTGGGGCAAGGGGGGCTCGCCGAATATAAAGCCCACGTGGCCTCCAGTGGGCTCAGATCAGACACTCAGATATTCAGGTCAGAGCTGGCCAGCATGCTACAGCACGGAGGGAGTCAAGCTCCAAGCATCAATAGGGGGGACCGGGAGGGGCACGGTGTACCCCGCTGGTTTTAATGAACGCGTGGTGGGTTGAGATGAGAGGGGGCACTGCAGCGTGAGCTGGAGATGATCCCAGCCTGGCCAGGATGAAACGGCATCCTTGACGGGGTCTAAATGCTGTATCTTTGTCACCCTCAGAATGAGGAGCAGCGCAGTGGGGGTGCAGGGCTCCTGTCTCAGCCGGCTTCTAGTGGGATACAACACCAAAGTGTCACAGGGCAGTTCTCTAACAGGGACTAAAATGACACACGGACACACATGCATCCACACATGTGCGCACACACGCAGCTGTCTTGTGCAGACTTCCTAATGACTATTTTAATGTACCTAAGTATGCCTGACCTTAAGGATCTCAGAAGTGGATGAAAGCTTAATACTGCCTTTAATCAGTGTTTTAAAGCAGGTTTTATTTTAAATTTTCTCATGTGAACACACATCTCTGCTACACACACACACACACACACACACACACACACACACACACACAGAATGATGAGCACACTACAGCCCACACACACAAAAACACACACGCCCTATGATCTCAAATTGCCCCCACCCCTCTGAGAAAGCCCCTCATACACCACCCCACCTTCTCCATCTGCAGCCAGCCCCATTTCATCATCGGTTGCTGTGGTGATCTCCCGTCTGCCAGAGCAGACCAGCCAGTGAAAACACACAACAGTACAACAGTGATGACGTGCCAGATGATCGCCACCTTTTATCTAAGAGCTGATTATTAACCGACTGCTAACGAGGCCCGTTTTTAGGCCTTTAACTTCCACTTGGCTTCCTGTCCCGTGCCCAGCCTCAGACCTGGGTCCCCGTCAACTTCTCTGAGTCTGAGTGACAGAGAAGCCAATGCCATTGTGTTTTCCTCGGTTTTGCTTTGAGAGGCTCAGTGACTTAATGCACCCAGTGTTTTCCAACAAAGGCTTTGCCGGTAGACTTTTTGCATACTCTGCACGCACCCCGCACAAGCAGAATCGAATTGTCCTCACTGTGGCCTTTCACTTGGGAAATCATTTTAGCCGAGCCGTAGCGTAGCTATATGCGTGTCTGCTACCAGGGAGCACGTGGGAAATGCTGTGCGATTGGCCAATGGAGGCGGCACCCCTGGGTGGCCACACACTCTTATATCCAACATCCCTGCCATCCAGATGAGGCCTCCTCATCTTATTAGGCCGCTTCTGCTGTCACTGGGCTCACCTGAAGAGGACAAGTCGAGCCTTTAACTTCTTTCAGATGGAAAACTACTTATTCGGTGAAAATGGAGGAAACCCAGGAGTGGAAGAGGCATGCAGAACTGCTGCCTCTTCTGTCAAACCGTACCGAACCATCAGCCCGTGTCACCCCCTCTGTCGAACCGTACCGGACCATCAGCCCGTGTCACCCCCTCTGTCGAACCGTACCGAACCATCAGCCCGTGTCACCCCTTCATTTGGACCGCACTGAACTGTGAGCCTTTGTCATTAGTGCCACTGTTCCTCTGTATACAGGGCTGAAATGAGGGCAGAGGGGTTCAGTTTTGCCACCGTTATCAGGGGGATAATGTAGATATGCAGGCGTTCGCGTTAATCAAAAAACGACTGCATTCTGAAATATTCCACCAAGCCCCAGGCTGTGGGATAACAGTGAATTAATTCTGCGTTTACAATTTTATTAGGATTTTGTTTGGCCCATGTAAATGGATGAGAAGGAGCCTCTGGTTCGAGGCCTGCCGTTCCTACAGCATAGGGAGGACAGAAATCTAATCATGTGAGCCATTCCCAGCTGTTCCCAGGGCAGTTTAAATTATTTACCCCAGGAAACATTTTCAGGTGCCATCAAGGTAATAGGTGCCTGTCAGTGTTAGAGCCTGGGGGGTTGTCTGCACTTCTCACATAGGCTGTGAGGGCTATCGCCTGGCATTGAAAGAGACCAATACCGGCATGGCATGGAGGACCTGAGCCAATCACAAGGCCAGCTTGTTCACTACAAACGCCCTGGTTTCTACGTCATAGGCTCAGCCAAAGGCAGGAGGCGGGATTTGCAGTTGGGGGGGTAGGGGAGGACGGTAGCTAACTGAGCGACAAACATAATGAGATGAGTCCATTCATTAAGATCCCTTAACGAGGGTAAATCGGCAGCTCTGTTAATTAGTCGATGCCCCTGTGCCCGCCCAGTCCGCCCACCCCCTTCCCGGAGCTGCACAATGTCTGGTGATGCCGTACATTAAGAAGTACATTAAGGAGGAGTAATGCGTTGTTTACCAGATGCTAAAAAGTGTCTCCTTTCCATTAAGGGAGATGGATCTTACAGGGCAGTAATGGGATATTTCCCAGCACCTTAACAAAGACACCGCTCAGCTCTAAGCTTCGACAAGGAGCATTTTCTCAAAACATCACCGCTCCCACCACTTTCAGCAGAAAATAAATCCTTAATGAAGATGTAATTTTCATACGTGGCTCCTCTTCTCCCTAGTAGCTGTGCTGGCAGGATCCTCAGAAGTTCTGGAGAGCTGATGGATTCTCCCATCATGCTCTCCGGCAGTCTTCCTATTTCTTCCTTCCGCGGGGGCTAGGGAGCAGCCACGACACCGTGCCCTGCCCTCGCCGAGGCCTCCTGGTGTGCAGGAGTCCAGTTTTCTTCTTGGAACGACCATCTCTGCCAGGCCTTCAGCTTTGATCCACATGCGAATGCGCCCCACTGGCTCCGCCCCAGACACCAACGCCTCCCTTTCATGTGCACTCGTCTGCTTTTCACTGTGGCCACCGTGGTGCCCATGACCCATTTTCACCGGCATCTGTGGCACGGCTGCCCGCCGAGGTGCCAGCTGGGCTCGGCATCTTTAAGACACCTGTACCGAGGCAAGTCCGCTATCCTCCCTGACTTCCATCCAGGCCAATCACAGCTGACCAAATTACAGCCTGGCTTCCATCTTCCTGACAACCGGAGAGATCACTCACGGCCTGTGACAGTTTCCTCAGACCGACAGTCTTATTATTACGATGACTGCTGTAGTTTTGTCATTCGCACTTGTGTTAAACGGCTCATCGCAACACACTTTGACAGGGAACTCGCCAAAGCTGCTTCAGCAATCACACTGCCCTGTTAGAGGGTGGAATGAGGAGCAAGATGTAAAATGACTCAGGATTAAACCATTTGCTAAGCAAAGGAACATCAATAAAGGATTAATGCTGTAATGAAGGACAGATCTTGGTCAGTCTCTCCCAGACCATAACAGTTCCCACAAAGCAGCCTGTTCTACGGCTGAGAGTCTCACCTCGGAGGCCCCAAGCAGCGTCGGCACACGGAGGAAGAAAACGAAAAAGGGCGTGACCTGAAGTAGAGCACCAGCAATTAATGGTGCATCATAACGGCAAGGAGAGTGAGGACACGGCTCTCGCTATCTGCACACAGACTCTCACTCTTCATGTACTGTTAATTAAAGTATATCTCTCAATCATTATCAACACCAAGTCCATTTACAGACCGGTGACAATGAGGGAGATTTATCAACTTAGAGAATGTCAGGTTTCCATTCACAGGTCATCTACTGTAAATGAGTCAAGAAAACTTTTTCCGGTGGGAAAACTGGAGCAATATTAATGCTACATAAGACAGCATTAATGTGGAGCATTTACCTGGGACCAGGCTGGGCCTCTTCCTTTTCTTGCTGGTCTCGGTACCGTTCTCCAGTGGGCAGTCGGTCACCATTGGCCCGCTGGACCCGCCGAACTGCAGGGGCTCATTGTTGGTGGCCGGGTCGAAGGACAGTGGGTTCAATCCTGTGAAACACACATGCCTGTTAATGCACACGTCACACTGGGCTAGGGTTCGACAGCACGTACATGAAAATAAATAACAGCAGCAAACAGAGGGGCGTGTTTTCATGACAAAGAGAAGGATTTACAGAAAGGGGAGAGACTCTCAGTAGAAAACCAGCTGAGTGCACAAAGGACGGAAGTCTAAAGCACTTTTGTGTGGGCCAGTTGGTAGAAGGTGGATCGAGATGTCATTTGATGGCGGGGTGAAGGAGTGGGATGGGGAATGACAGGCCGTCTATTTGCGATCTGGTTAAAATTCAGGCGTCTCACTTTCATGGCAATGTTGAGTGAGTCTGAAAACAGCACGAAAGAGCGAGATTAGCAACAGAGAGAGTCTCCTTTCTTCATTAACCCCCTACGCAGAGTTAATAAAATTTCATCATCTCAGTCGTCTGCGGGCTTTGACGCCGAAACAGGCGAGTCTGTCAAAATGCTCCTAGCCAACAATCAATTTCTGAAAACGTGCTTATTTCTTCACTAGGAATATACACTCCTCCACGACGTCAGGCAATAAAGACGCAACATTATGAATTATGAATATAATAACACTGTGGATATCGCCCAAAAGTCCCCCGAAATAATGAACAAATTAAAGTGCGTGTTAACCCTCACATATCACTCATTTTCAGCTCCTGAAGAGAAGCGTTATTTATAATTCGGGGGGGGCGGCCGGCTGGCGGGAATAAAATATTCATTACTTCACTACATTTATGCTTGTTTTGCTCCTGTGTATCTTTCTACAGGAAGGACAGCGACAGAGTCACAAAACGACGCTGAAACCTGCTGGCTGAGGAGTGTGGGGGGCCGGGTGGGCTCAGACTGTTCCAATGCTGCAGCTCCAGTTAAGGGGATTTCCCCCTCGAAAGTGGTCATGCGGCACAGGTGATCCTACCCAGAATGGTCCGCCTCTTGGACCCCAGGGATTTGACTACTTCACGGAGACGGAGACATTACCTGACCAACCCCGAGTTCTCACTGTCACCAGACTGACGTGCGGTGACCCCACTAGACTGGGGAGACGGGGCCACTTTAGATGGAGGGTTTCAGCTATCCATAGAGATCTCATCATTAACACCTTGGCAGGAATGACATGCTTATCAATGGAGTAGGCAGAAATAAGCACGGCATAATTATCAGCATTTTCACTGTTTCCATAACAGAAAACGCATGGAACACTGAGTGCCTAACAACAGCAGCTCTGAACTCAATCTGGTTCCTGCATTAAAACTGAAATTTATAAGGACACAGCAGTCACTCACATACAGCAACTATATTACTTTCCAGAATCAAAATCAAAAGCAGGTTAATGGGGAAACATAAAGGACCGGCCTTTTGGATATTCTCAGGATCTCCAAGCTGGAGCACCTCCAAGATACCCTCCTGAGGATTATCCTAGCTGCTGCCTGGAAGCTTCTGATCAGGCCTAAAAGAGCCCTTTGAGGGAAGAGAGGTGGGGCCGACGACATGGCGGTATGCGGATGGTGCTGTATGAGGGGAGCCGCAGATATACGAACATGTCGAGTGACACTCTGGCAGCTGCATCTCTGAGCCCGCAGCCCTGCATGTGAAGCTGTCATTGGGAATCGCCCGCGCTCGCACCTCTCAGCTTCACCATCTTCAGTTACCTTCACCGACACCTGAGAGTTCGAAAAGGATAGCCCGTGGGGTTTTAAGCTCCATCAGTGCCTGGGGCTGCATTTCTCCCTTGTGTGACCGCTGGTCAAAACCTGGAGCTTTCAAAGGGGGGGGTCTGTTTTACCTCCCAGTCCCCCGGCTTAGACAGAAGGGAGAGTGCTGAATCTGTTTGTAGAAAAAAAGCACATTGCATGATCCTTCACACCCAGGGTGCAGAAGCAGGAATATGCATCAGGATCTGGCCGCTTCTGCTTGTACATTATTGCCCTATTTTTTGCATCACCTGTACATCTCAAGGGACCTACAGAAGGACCTGGATGCCATCCCGCATTCCCTCAGGTTTCCCCCCAGTCAGCACGTATGGAAAGTTAAACTTCGCCCATCAGCAGCTCTGCCCTCACATGTGGTGCCCATGGCTGTCAAGTACTCTGCAGGGAGTTACACCCTTCCCCAAACACTCTGCTGCCCTGCGTCTCCTCATGGAGCAAGTGGGAGGAAGCAGATGTGGCAGGATGAAGTCGCCAGATGCCTGGGCGCAAGGTCATACCAGCCACATGACGACAGCCGCGACATCTGGTCGAGCTGGGGCCAGGAAACCACGGCGCATTTGCCCCAAGCAGAGTCTCTCCAGACGGCAAGGCAGTAAAAGCAACATCAGAAAGTAAACAGGAATGCAAGACGGCAGCAATTAGGGCGGGGACAGACGGGGCACCCGGGGCTGCAGAAAGGGGGGCAAGTGGAGGCTAGAAAATCACGGCGGGATGGGTTTGGGGGCAGGCACATCGATATGCCTTGTGTGTGCTCCTGACACACTTTCCCATGGCTGGTGGTGTAATTAGTATGGCAATTGTATCGAGCCCTGGATACCAGCTGCTCACGCTGACACCGTCTCGGATTACACTAGCCAAGCCCCACCCACCGCCGCCGAGAGATCTCACACGCTGGTTGTGCCATGGGACAGACGTGTGAGGTCCACGGCTTCTAATGGACTGTTCCATGAACTGAAGAGCATCAGAAACCCAGAACTTTGAGAGACTGTACTAAATCCAGTAAGGCAGAGTCCGAGCTTCATCCTTGGGCCATAGAGACACACTCGACATCCAGGGAGAAGGTGCTGCATGGCAGCGTTTCCTGAAGCAATGAACAAAGGCCCCCTGTTCAGGGCAGGTAGAACCAAGGCTACCTTTGAATCGAGTGGAACTGAGGAGTCTGTGTGGGTCGGGGGAACCCCCGTGAAGGGGCGGTGAGTTCAACGTGGCTGTAAGCCCAGGAAACCCCAACCCTGGCAAGGAGGGTGGCTCATCGTAACACAAGGAAGAGTATTAATCCTGCATGCAGCCATGCCACAAGGTCTAGCCAGCAGAGATGGACACCTGCCCACCTCTGACTGGCAAAGATGCATACCAGCTGGCTTACGATTGGCACATTTATCTTGCTCCTCCATCCTCCAACTTGCCATGAAATGTCATGTGTATTCTATGACTCACCAAGTCTGTGTTCTGCAAGAGAACGGAAAGAGGAGTTTCTGTGTCAGAGGTGGAGAGGGCCCAATCAGTCTTCGGTGGGCTAAAAAACACTTCCTGTGAGGAGATTAACTGACATCCATCAGCTGACAAGACAGTAATCATCCTGTTAACCAGGTGATCCTGCTTCACACATCTGTCTAGTCACAGGAGAGTGACACCCAGTGGACCAGAAACCTACAGAAACATCCAGAAAGCCATAAATACACAGACAACACATTTTATACATAAACATCTATAAAGCCCAAAACCTATCCAGCGGACAGGACAACATGCCTGTGTTGTATCCTGTTTATGATACTAAGACAGCAGGACACCAGCATACACACAGGCACGCAGGCAGAGGCAAATGTGCATGCGCACACATGCAGACGTGCCATTTTTCCCTGTCTAAGTGGCGTCAAACGGGCCCCGCCCAGAAGCCATCTCACCCCGACTTTCATTAAAAAAAAAAGGCTGTGAAAAGCAAAGACTTAGTCAAGGTTAATCATCAAAGCAGTGCAGCAAGCAGCAAGGGAGACGTCAAATCGCCATTCTGAGTTCCCCCTAGTAAACCTGAGCATTGAGCTGTCCCTGCCCCCCCACTGTGTGTGAACGCTGAGCCCACCCCCACCTCACACCTTTCTGCAGATGCCGTCAAAGTGACCCCTCAAAGCCTGTCGTGGTCAGCAGGCCCTCGACCACCAGAGGCCATGTCACTTCAAGCTTCTCAGATAGCAGCGATGAGAATGTGTTGACAGCCCCCTCCTCCATCTGCCCCTCTTCTCAGAGAAGGAACATTTGCCATTGTTTATTGCCTGGAGGTCTCTCGGGAAGGGGGGGGCGTGTGGACTTGTCCGAGTCTGGCTGCATCAGCCAGGTAACGCGTTTCTGCTGCCAGCGGAGAGAAGTTGCTGCCGACACCTGAGCAGAGATGATGAGAAAATACTGTGGGTGGATTTGGGTGCTCTGCAGATGTATTACTTTTCAGATTTTACTCAGTTCAGATGCAGGAATTTCCTCCCATTAAATATGACTGCGATGTCTTCTGAGCTAAACCCTGGATAGAAGAGCAGGCTGCTTGGAGACTTTATTTTAAAGCCAGATGTGGCCCAGGGGGACAACCATGCCAACGGACCAACAGAGAAGGTAACAAGCCAAACAACGGAAAAAAGCAGAATGCCAACTGACAGAGAATGTAGCAAACCACCCGACAGAGCAAAAGGAGAAAGCAACAAACCCAAAACCTCAAGTCCAGTCGGTCTCTTCTCTGATGGCTCCCTCACACAAACCTCACCCCTGAAGGCACAGTGATCACCAGCCCCTGCCCAATCACTTGACACGTCCCCAAGATCAGACCCCCCTCCACTCCAGCTAAAATAGCCAAGGCAGGCCAGTGGTGAGAGCAACAAAAATATCCAAGGTGACAATTCATAAACGCCTGTGAAGGTGGCAACGAAGGCCGCACACAAGGGTAGCTTGGGCAGAGGGGAGGGAGGAGGGTTTAGGCCACAGGAAAGTAGGAGAGACACGCGACTCCCTCCCTCCACACGCTCCAGACAGGTGACAGCTTATCACGTAGGCAAACATATGCCAACCACCCAGAGACTCTGAGTGACCCCCGTTAGCCTGGCTTGTCGCTTTGTGTGGTCATATTTATAGCATGGCTGCGAGCAGGATAAATTTAAAGGGTTTGCAGTGCATTGACTTGAAATCCTGTTCGGGAACTTGATGAATCTTAACGAACAAACATAAGGTATATATATTCCATAAACAAAGAGCTGGCATCATGTCTTCAGGCCGCCGACGGTGCCCCACAGGACATGCAGGCCTCCCAGACGGCCCCCGCCTTGCAAAATGTGGCTGCCATCAAAATACCGCGAGTTAATTGCCGGCAGTATCAGACCCAGGTGTGCGAAGCAGACTGGCTTCAAAGAGACAAACGCACATGCCCTCGGCTGGTCCCAGTAGAGATGGGACTCTGAGTATACACCCTAAGGCGGTGCTATGGGGTGTGGAGGGGGGCCTCTTACAACACCTGTCCTGGGACACGTGGATACAAACCACAGGAGCCCTGAAAGCTACCCCACGGCCAACTGACCTCCAGACTGTCCAGAGCTGCGGACAAAGGCTCCACCTGTCATCCACCACCCCAATAAAGAGATCAAACTGAGGGGTTAGCACCCAATTCTGTTGGATTTACTGAAATTATAAGGGCATATTTGCCATAGGTGAATGAGCACAGCCTGACAAAATCCAGGAGTCAACCCTGACCGACAAGGAACCCCCATTAAAGGTGATTTAAAGGGGGGATGGGTCTTTGTCTGTCACCACACCGAGGGAAAGGATGAGTTTCTGATCAATAACTTCTAGTGGTATGCAGGAGGGTGTTTGTCTGGAGTGGGGCGAACTCAAAAATTCTTGCCTACAGCCCATGGTGGATGGTCGACCTGCACCTCCAGGGCATCACACCTGATAAATCTGACAAGCGTCTGATGTATACCAGGCAGGAATGCATGGGGAAAGTGGAGGAAGTGAAGTGGTCCTTCAGGGGGAGCCCCCCTGTGCCGGCTGTCTCGTCACTGACCGTGCTGACAGGTATCTGTGGACTGACCCTCTCCCCCGCCATTCAGGCCAGGCTGAGAACAGTCCTGGGTCCTGCTGCTGTCATACCATCGCTCACAGTGGCTCGTAAACAGACCCCGACACTCACGAAGATGCTTACAGACACGCGGAAAAAAAACGCACGGCAGACCCATCCGGCTTATGAAAGCTCGTCCCATCTCAGAAAGAAAACGCTTTAACGCTACACGCTGAGGACCATGAATGGGCAGCCAGGTGCTGAGACAGGAGGCAGAGCCAACCCCCATCAAGGATTAAGACAAAAAAAGTGATTACATCTCATTTGACCTCACACAAACGACCCCTGGAGGAAAAACGTCACGGGACGGATGTGTACAAAAATACGACACAGCACTCAGACTCAGGTACAAGGAAATTATGTTTGCATTCCTTCAATTTAGCCAAAAATCAGTTAAGGCAATTCCTTCAGGCTCCACCTAACTCAAATAAAGTTTCTCATATTTCCTGCTGCATGGTACAGACCATAATGCTGCAGGAAACGCGGGCGACGGGGGCGAGCTCAGCCATGAGCTGGCAGCACCGTGCTCCAGCAGGACTCTGGGGTTAAACGACGCCGCCGCGCGTGTGAGAATAACGTAATCGGTATTCATTATATCAGTGACAAGGAGAAAATTCCACCTGGCCCTGTCTGTCACCCCCTGCGGCCCTCTGGGGATTCGGTGAAGGTTAATTTATTTAAATCCCCCGACCACTCATTTCAATTCCATTAAACAAAACTAATGAATCTTTCGTTTGCAGCCTAATCAGCTTACCCTGTCGAAGTCCCCAGATCTTTTCAGGAACACAACAGCCAGCAAGTGAGAAGAAGCTTCCGGTCCCGATGATAAAGACTGAAACCCCGGAGAAGTCACATCAGCTCCGCCAGCGCAATCTCAGCTGTGTCTGTCAGCAGTAACCTCTTCCGTACACCATTACTGCTGCCACACGTGTGTATCTGTGTGCGCGTGTTTTTGCCTCTCCAATTCACGGGGCAGCTGCAAGGAGTCCCGAGCTCATGTCTCTACGCAGACCTCTACCATCGGGGCCTTAGACAAACGTGCTCGAATGTGGCGCCAGGATTTGTGTCTCCTGCACACTCCAGGCCGATTGCCTCATTCCTGCTTATCTTCTGACACAGCTCGTGTTTTTACGCAGTAATCCCCGAGCTCATGTCAGCCACACTGTCCATCTTTAAGCCCGCTGATGAGTGGAGACCGGATACCGTCTCCCCCATGCTCGGGGGTGCATCGTCCACCTGCCGCCTTCTTACTATGCTGCCTTGGTTCACCCTACTGCCATGTAGCCTTCATACCCTCTCAGGCTCTGTGGTCTGCTTGCCCATCTATCTCCCACTCGCACCCTCTGGTCCTGAGCCGACAAAGCATCAGCTGGAGACACACAGCCTACCTTCAATGTTGTGGAAATGGACCCAGCTGTCCACACCAGCCCCCTCTTTTAAAACAATGTATTCATATTCACTTTCCCCTTTGATATTTTTACATATTCACTTCTTTCCAGACACCATCCTCAGACTGCTACTTGTCCAAGGTCAGACAAATCAATTTATTGGCATTTTGACCTTTATTCCCCCCGTTTGATTCCCCATGAAAGGCTTTCTGCAAATCGCAGTAACATGCTTTACAACAAATGTGCTTGTAAAAACGCACTAAATGTGACTGATTGAATATGAGCCCCCTGCACACACCACAAGGCTGCTATGAAATCAGTTTTCCTTGAGTGCGATTCCCAAGGTGCGCCGCTGAGCAGGGCGCGTCGCACGTGAAGACCTGCACTCGGCTCTCTCCCCAGTAAGGTGAGAATGCCTCGGGTATAAACACAGGCACCATTTATTTATTACACACACAAAAAAAAAAAATCACATCAGCTCAATTACGGAACATGGACGAGTGCTGGTTTTATTGTTAATGTAATCATTTTGAATCTGGTTAGAGTGAAAAGGTAACAAAGAGAAAGTGACAAGGAATTAATATGGGGACATTAGCAACATTAGCAAGGACGTGGAGAGGAAATAAGAAGGTACTGGCCGCTTGGCTGGTCCATTCTGACGGGTTTTGAAGGTGCCCGTGTGAAGACCATGATGACCTGTTCTCAAGGACAACCTTGAAAGACCGGAGCACCGCTGGAAGAGGAAATGCACTGGAGGCACTCTGCTGGTTCCTGCGGGTGACGTGTTTGACAGACGGGGGAGACCTGGAGCTTACTGCGCTTTACTGGCTTTGTTTTTCTCTTTCTATGGCTGACGGTATTCTGGATTGCTGACAAACGAAAATTAATATCCATCACATCTACGCTGCTTGGAATTCCCATTCATATTTTCTGATCCATTTATTCATTTTGCACAGGCTTGATGGCACCACATGTCTTCCTCACATTTTCCCTTGTGTTTGTATCAGTGCACTTTATATCGCAAATGAATTTCTCCTGGGGATCAGTAAAGTCTGTGTCTGTTTATCCATCTAACCGTCACAGCTCCCAGTGTCTCCGTCATTGTCGGAGTACCATACACAACATCATTTAATAGTAAAAGCTTACTCCACGTTCCACGCTGATGCTACGGTTTATTTATTTTTTGCAAGTTCATGTCCTTAACTGCCAAGCTAGCAGAGCTTTATTAAAAGGAGCCTAAGGTAACCCCTAGCCTAGCTGTTCACCCTGGCGAACTGCGCTGTGTAAATTAAACATGACCTAAATGCTGCCTTCATTTAGCCCAGAAAATCGGGAAGAGACAAGCTGCACACAGAAGCACTTGGATAGGATTTCCCCTTAAGAGAAGACATCCCACTTATCTACCACAGACCACGGGGTTCAGGGTTCACATTGACACGAGGACTCGCTCTGCTGGAGCTGCGGGCTGCCTCTATCTAAAGCTACCTTGGATCCGGAAACCATTTCCAAGGCACCATTTCCTTCAATCGCCCTTCCCCTTTGCCACCGGCAGCCCAAGGCCCATTCAGCCTTCTCCGTAAGCTTGAAACCCTTAAAGAGATGAGTGCTGGTGTTCCTTCTTACCAAAATTTCACGGTCTATTTACCCCATTGATCTGCTTTCTTAAAATGCATTTTCCCTCCCGACAGACACATTTAAAAAAATAAAAAAAAAAAAATACGGATCTGGGTGGAGGCTATGATACCAAAAGCCCCTAGATTTCTGCCACCATTGTTGGTGTCACAAATGGCGCGGAAACATGATTAGCGTTTACTCTAATTAATCTCTACTAATCCCACACGTGACTCAGAAGATGGAAGAATGAATGGGCGACAAATGAGGATCTTTAGTCAGGCGAAAGCTTGCAGAGATTCTGGCCGCCCTTGCATCAGCGTGGGCTACTGATCTGCTTGTGCTATGTGAGTGTCTGCACCAGATTGGGAAATGCGGGAGTGCAATTCCCCTCTGTAGCCTGGTGTCAAATCCTGGTTTGACAAATCTGGGTGACAAGTGAGGAAGTCTAATTTTCAGGACAACAAGGCTCTAATAAGGACACCATAAATGTACCGTGTCTTCTGTGACAAATGTCAGATCAGAAATGGTGAGGGGGCACCTTACGGGAAAACAAAACCATTTCACGGAGTCGGGCGCCTGCTCTCCTTACTCAGAAGAGATGTTGGCGTGCATTTGGCTCTCGGAAGCATGTACCCTGCATCGACCGCAGAGTCTGACCGCCAGTGTCGCTCTTGGTCACTCATCATCACGTAATTCTCCCACATCAGGAAGAAACGAGAACAACAACTGTAAACGTCTTGAGCTGACGATGACCACAGGAGCAACTGCATAGTGTAGAGATTTCCGCAGGCACTCGAAATTCTTAGGAAAAGAAGGTGTTCGATTCTGAAGCTATTTCAAGACACAGCTAAAAGCCTGGAAGGAGAAGTCGGTCCTGGCAGATGCGTAATTTCTGTCTATATTTACTCAGGCTCTCTGTTCCCGGTGGCCCAATACAGATTCTTACAGTGCAGACAGACAGCAATCGATGGCTTCTGTCACATGCCTTCATCATGGGATGCGTCCAGCTAACAGTAGGGGACATCTTTTTCTGCAGGTTTCCAGAGATGGCTTGGTGGCACCTATCAGGTGAGCTGGAGACTCTGGCCACAAGACCAGGAAAACAGGTAGCAAGGCATGAGCAGGGGGACGTAGGGACATGTGACACTGAACACTACCTCGACTCATTCCATCAAGAATGCTCTCTCAAGGCACCTCTCAGCTCTCATCTCACGTCGCCAAGTACTAATGTGGAGCTTCGCTGTATGAGTGGTACAAGCGTATCAAGATATGAATGGAGTGAGTATCCCTTTGGCTGTTCGACATGGTGAGGGGGCAAATGGGATGTGAGAGACACTGGACAAGGGTGAATGACTGGTCTGAGCGATGTGGCATCAGAATTAAAGCACCAGATAAGTCTTGGAGCAGTTCCTGACTCATACTGAGGAAATGAATGAAACAGGAAATCCCAGTCCACAGAGGGGAGGCGGGGACTGGATTTATGGGAGCTGTGGACATCAGGAGAAGCCACAAGCAGCTGAGTCTGGCATGCTATAGAGACAAACAGAGTCCAGGTTTGAACAAACGTGACGTTCTCCCAGCACCGCACAAGAGGATCAAGACGCTGCATCACACGGACAGTGGCTAATCCACAGTACAGAGCAGAAGACAGAGCTTTAAATCACCCCCTAGCTTATGTTCACCAATGAGGTGTCATAAAAACATTGTCTGTTAGATGGACACACAGGTCAGGCTTAATGATAGGTCGGTGATGAAGGAAATTATGGAGATTTGCAGACACAATATAATAAAGGTTCAGAAGATCCAGCATTCAAACAAGTTAATCCAACCATTTGACTGTCAATGGAAAAAAAATATAGCAGCTTCTTCTCGGTACCTGGAGGTCCAACCTGCCACCCCATACACATCTCTCTGACCCAGAGGAACAGACGTGGGGCAAGAGCGCAGAATGCTGACATCCCAAGGTCAGGTGACCATCTGTTAGTTCAGATAAGCCAGTTATGCATTCCCAGCTGTTGGCACTTTGTCTTGTTACCGCATGGACGGCCTTGTTAGAGAGGGGAAAAATATTAAAACAAACAAAGGCAGGTTTGGCTGTGACCTCCCGCCTTGATCATGGTCAAGTTACACCTTGAGAGGGAGGCCAAAACGCAAGCCACACTTCTGACAGAGCAGAGCAAAGCTGCATTGTTTGTAAAACGTGAAATTGCGAGAGGGCAAAGACCGGGGCAAACATTAAAAAAAAATGTACATTTTAACCTTGTCAAAAGGATTACACACAAACTGTGACAGCTTGGCATGACAAAGCAGTAAAACAAATCGACATATGGGAGGAAAAGCCAAAGAAGATACAGACAAAATGATAATGGTACTTTACTGGCCATTTGTACAAGCATGAGTTCAGGTACATAAATATCCCGTATTATTGTCCCATGAGGCAGAGGACAGGGTCAGCCTTTAATCCGGTGCCCTCAAAGCAGTTTTTGGGGCTAAAGTCATTGCTCATACGATTACCCTGCTGGCCATAAGATGCAAACCAGCCATCTTCCAGACACGAACCCATACAGGCTCCTAACACACAAAGCCACACAGTCATAAATGTGTTATGATGGCAACGAGTGCTCCAGCCTTAATTCCTGCACCATTATGGCCATTATGCTGTACAAGGTTTACCGTATGTCTAATCAGAGTGGAGGTGGCGGCCAGGATCCTGGACGTTAAGCTAAAATAAACGTAACTTTCAGGTATGGTTTAGCTACTTCTGATGTGGATTTCAAGGCAAGCAGATCCTGAAAATGGAATGCTAAGGGCAGCTACGTTGCACAAACGTGGATGTCTTTAGCATTACTGCAAGCCGTTGTTGTGAAACAATTTAGGAGTTTTATGAGTCGGGGACATTCCATTACATCTAGGAATCGATGACCAGTTACTGATCCCGTTTCATAAGATCTGCCACTATCCCCACCCCCTTGCAGCTGTGGCACCATTTTAATCTGGCTGGAAGAAAAGCACTAAGTCCTTTTCACATCACAGCAAAGCCACTCTCACTGCAGGTAAACCCTTAATGCATGAGGACCCTGAAGTTTCGCCTCCTCTCTCGCCCCCTCTCTCGCCCGTCTCCCAGCGTAGAACGTTTAGCGATTCATGATCCAAGTGTAACAAGTCCCGCTAACATGGATGCTTGAAAAACACCGGTGCAGAAATATGGGAGAAAAATCAGGAATTCTCAAATGGCAGCAATTCTTAAGGCAGAGGATCTCGTCCTGCAGATCAGCACAGTGACAATGGCAGGGAATGGAAAGCACAAGATTGCCTTTTCAGCTCTGATTGATGTATATCTGTTCTCATTCAGCAAAAGGCCCAACTAAATTACAAAGTGCATTGATATTCTTTTAAAGCCTCCTTAATTCCCTTTCTGACAGCTGCTTCAGTACAAATGAATCCTGTTCTAAAACTCTGCACTGAGCGGCAGTCCGAAGGGAATGACAGGTGATTCCGAGTGTCTGAACAGTCTCCGGGCAGAACTGAAAAGTCCATTTCCTCCTGTTCCTCTGAGTGGCGAGTATATGAGTCTGCCTGGATCAATGCAACCCGCTATGCAAATGTGCATCTGCCTGAAAGCACTGCTCTCCCAGAGCTTTACGGGGCAATAAAATGGAGGTCCTGTCCACCCCAACGGCAGATGTCCAGTGAAACAGCCGCGGTCATGCAAAGATTAACGGCCAATGGCCAGATCTCCCAACTTGTCTCTTTATAAGGATTGGAGGTGGAGGGGTGGGTCTCCGGGAATTGGTTTTGCCAGCCCCTCAGAAGAGTGGGCTGTAGGCATGCACTCTGCCAAACGCACCCTAAGTGGCATTTAATACCTTTTTAAGCCATGGCGAGATGGGTGTTCTACAGCTCCTCCGTGTCATGGATTAATATTCAGGCTTAACCATGACCCATATACATTTCAAAACTATTTAGTTACAGATAATGACTAAAGCAGCAGTGGGCTCTGGGAAGAAAAACCATGTCGTGTCACGGGTGCACACTTACTAAGGTGGGCAAAGTCCCAGGCATTTCTGAGACTCAGCACGACTTGCCATAAATAGGCTGGTGCAAAGGCCGCCTTTGGCTGCCCGTAACTTAGAACGCCAACATCTTAACGCATGAATGAGACACTTGCACACGTCGTGTTTGAAAACGTACTGGTAGCCATGTCGGGTGTGTAGCTGCGTGGAAGTGACAGGCAGATGGAGGGAGAGAGAGAGGGAGGGACAAAGATTAGGCCGTTACATCCTGAGGTCAAAAGGGCAGAGCTCGATTTGGAAAGAGGCATGGTGAGCACCAGGCAACCTGAAAATGGTCAGCTGCATGAGGCCGTTACTGTATGACACGTTCATAAAACGGAGCAGCACCACACAGGGTGTTGAGTTTTTAGCACAGGGGTCATCTTTTACTTTGAGGGGAAAAAACAAAAAAAAAAAACACAGAGGAGGTCCGTCTGGAGTGGAGCCGTTAGCTGCTTTCACAATACTGTATACTGGCTGCACACAAGTCATGAATCATCTTAAATATCCTTACCATAGGTAACTTCCTGGGTAACTTTGACAGCTGAACAATTCTATTGACAACAAATGTGAGCCTCCCTTCAGCCAACCGAACCGTAGCGACGTGAAAAGTAACCTGTTCACCGCTTTTACTCTCATGGCGACGACAGGGAGTGACTTCAACTGTGGGCTGCCCTTCAGCTCCCCATTTTTAACACTGGAGACAGCCGAAGATAATTAACGATTAAAGAAATGCAGACGGCACAGAAGGCTGAGGAGTTGGTGCTGGCCACCGGGCAAAATCTTCACGTCCTAGCGAGTGCGAGAGGCGATGCTGCCTGGGCCTACGGCACTAAGGGGGCGGCTGGAAGGCCTTCCTGTCTCTCTGCCAGCTGCTGAGGGCCCGTCGGGAGCCCATTATCGAGATGTCTCTCAGAAACCACACTAAACAATCCCAAACATCCCGTGGTGGTGGATGGTGAGCATGGCTGCAGCTCACCAAGTCGAGTCAAACGCCGTACTTCCAAAGCCAGGGCTCCTGGCCACAGCGGGAGTGTGGCTGTGCCTCACTGCTCTTCCAGGTCCTTCTTGCTGCTGTGCCAAGAGGCTTCAAGTGAGCGCAACTCCTGCCTCGGTGTATCTGGTGGGAACCAGACGGTGAGCCCATCGCGCACGGAGAAGGCTGACTCATGGCCTTAAACGAGCTCGCCTTGTGCGCTGGCTTCACATGCACACACGAGAAAATTAGCCAGAAGGAGAGGAGGAGGAAAGAAAAGGGATTATATTAATGAAAGAACCTTCAGGAAAAAAGATAGACATCATCATCATCATCTTCTCTGTTCTCATTCCCCCCCACCGCGTGGGGAGATTCTGGAAAAACAGTGCCACGTTTAGCTGTGATGCAAACAAGGACTTTCATTGGCTTCAAAGCAAGGCTGATCATTATGTAAATTACCTGGCTTTTCAGCAGCAAGTCTACTCGTGTTTTAACGTGGCTCTTTTAAATCACCCGGAACTGATATTGTAGTAATTCACTTATAACGTGGCATAAACAAACACATAAGTCAGATATAGTTAGGCAATTATGCGATCCCAGAAACAGCTGCTTTACTCCGTTTTAAATGTCTTCCATGACAATTTACCGCTTTAGTTCGTAGCATATAGCCAGTGTGGCATCACACAGTCTTTTCTAATGTCAAAGGTGGCATTGTCATAACTTTTCACGCACAGAGAATCAGCCCACTTTAGGTTACATATGGTAACCTAAAGGACCCTGCTCTGCAACCCAGGGACGTGCAATCCGGAGAGAACGCCAGGGTTGGGTTCAGATCAGGGGTGCAGTCCATTAATGGGACTGCCCGCAGCTTCTCTGCTGGCCAGCCATTAAAGTGTCTTAGAGGAAGACTAGAAAGTCAGGAAAACTGTGAACAATGTAGGAAGTCACAGAAAGAGAAAGAACACTGGAAGGCCTTCACAGTCTGACAGCTGTACCCCCCCCCATCCCACCACAAGAGCTGGGAGTGCCCAGCACTGCCGCTGTGGCAGATCTGTCATCGGCAGGAAATCTGCTGAGATATCGCGTGGCGTGAGGGTACCGCATTAACAGCCTGTTTGCGAACACCCCACCCCCAATACGTTGCACCGTGTTTCTGAGTTGACAGTGCAAACGGAGGGGGTGCAGAGGTGGGACCATGCCCCCTGCTTTCCCACATTAAAATTTAATTCCTCAAAGTGGAACAAGGAAAACATTTCGGTTGGAGGAAAGAGATGGATGGGGGGCTGTCAACGCTTGGGCAGTCTGTGCCGGCGGACTTGTGGATAAACAGAGCGGCACCAAAGCAGAAGGCCAACGTCAGTACCTGGGGTCATCTATGCGGGGGTGGCATGAGGAGCACTTCAGATGCGAGCGCGATTGTAAGAGCTCCGAGAAGCTTAATGCCTTTCAAAGTGATTTTTTTTACCCGCATCTCTTCCTCTTCTCCAGAGCAGAAACAGAACTCTGCCTGCAAGTGCTCAGCCTTGACAGATGCTTCACCCTGGCTCCATTAAGCCACCCTCGATATTTGCTCAGCAGACGTCCTTAGATGGCACGGTACGCGTATCCTTTTGTGCTTTCGGAAACTTGCTAGTGCACACCAGATTTAAAAACCTTGCTCAAGGGTATGATGGCTTATTAACCCAGCTAAGACACGAATGCAGCCCCTCAAGTACAAGCCTGCTTTGTTTGCGAGCTCGTCACACTTTCGAACAGCGGTTGTATGGCAGAAACGGCGGCAAGGCGGTCCTCGTAAAAGGGTTCCAGAGAGTCGAGAGAGGGCAAAGGGTCATCGGTGCAGAAATCAGAAACCGTGAGAGGTGCCGTCCAGGGTACCATCACTGTCATTACCCATCCATCAGTTAACTGTAATGCAGGGGCTCCTGACCTCGTCGTTTCATTAAGCCCCAATTAGAGCTTTATCTAGCTAAAGGAAACAGGAGACGAGCAAGAATAAAGCCCAGAGCGTGTGTTCTGAGACGCTACAGAAAGACTCTGCTAGAGTTTCACGGTACGGCCAGATGTTCCCAACTTTAAAAATGATACAGCTTGTGGAACCTCGTTAGCAGAAACGGCCACCAGGTAGAGTCCCACCACTAATCAAAAATAAAGTGAGAGCTGCTCTGCCGTGCGTCACACGTCGCTGGCCTGTCGAACCAAGAGCCTGAAGGACCTTCAGGGCTCGGGTGCAAGTCGCACTTTTGAACAGGCTCTTTGATCTACTGTGGGTGGCAGCAGAGAAAATAAAAATAAAATGTTAAGCATGCCTCTGTGCATTAAGGGTACGTCGAGGCATGTGAATCTTTATTTGCACATCGTTCTGAACCCTGCTGACTCTGAGCTTAGAGTGGAATGTGGGTGTTAGGATGTTCACTAACGGAAGGATTGAGTTATTGACCGTAGCTTAGACTTTCTTTAAAGGGCAGGCCATGCCCCCCCCAGATAAAAGCAATATGAAGCATCCCAGTGGGATAGCAAGAGTGAACCCCACTCCATGGACTGGAACCGTCCGTTAGCGAACGCCCCATTCGGCTCCATAGCCAGCAAACTGAAGCAGAAGAAACAGTGACCCCTGGGGTTTACCTATATAATGTTTCTCTTAGACAAATAAGGCACTGGCTAAATTATGCATAAGGATTAACGACACAAAACATGAATTAGCAGGATGTTGGAGGATTTCCCAACATAAAATCCCACTCCATTTCATTGACATTAATCCATATATTACTGCCTCCCTCAGGCATGACAGACAGGATTCCCGCTCCTTTGAAGAGGAAAAAGGAAAAGGCGGCAGAATGAGCGTGAAGACCGTAAATAGAGAGAGATGAAAACCCAGCCTTTCCTCTTCTGCAGCTCCTTCACCGTCAGCACCACAGAGGAGACACCAGCCCGGTATTCCTCACAGTACTGGGCCAGAGGCCGAACTCCAGCCAGTGACCGACCGGGCACCGCAGTCCCCTGGCTTGGGATGCCATAACCATACCATGCCGCTTGGTCAAAGCCAACCCACTCTAACAAAATGTCAGTGCACCTTAAATGAGGGCTCTTATTTACCCATTAATGGTGGAGATAACTGGATCCTGGCCAGGCTGACTCACAGTTCGAAATGCCCCATGGGGAGCCTGTACACTGCTGGATGCTGGTCATATAGCAGCTCCGTGGGCAGTGAGTAAGTGGGGCGGCTAGACATGCCCTCCTTACCTGTGGTGATGTGTCTGCTTTCAGCTTCCCGATGACGACAAAACAGAGAATGGCCTCATGGGAAACAACCCTCCCAGCCATTAGGGGATATGACCACATTCTTCGTTAAATCGAGGCTGAACACAGGCGGGGGGGGGGCACAGGGCACTCTCCTACACGCATAGCACTCCAGCATCCGGCACCCAAGGAGACTTCCCCTAAATTTTCATTCAGGTCGACTTACAGGTGGGCTCCCCTTCGGGCCATCTCCACTGTTCTTTCATTTTCAGTATATTTTCAATTCAGTAAGGCCCAGTGGGGTCTAAGTCTGCCAACCAGACCTGGATATCGAAATGGCGTGGGTTAAATTTCATAGAAAGGCCATTCTCCGGTAAAACACATGGGAGCCTTCTAAAACCAACAAAGGAGATGTCCACCAAATGATGGAAGAGAAGCACATCTAGTCTATAGGTGCAGGCACTCGGCCTCGCACACGTGGAGGCTTAGCATGTGCATGCTTATTGACTGTGCTCCGGAATGCACGACCGCACTTCGCTGGGACGGGCCACATAATCGCGATTTATTTTACTGCCAGCTCTTCACATGGGAAGGCCGGCCCCTCGCTGGTCCATGCCTGCAGTGAGAGCATCAAAAGCCACCCTGACAGCTTCCCCAGCGGACCATGAAATACTGCGTCATAAAGCGGCGGGAGACCATAAACCTGTATCCAATAGCTGATTTGTGGATCCAATTATTTCCCCTCTGTAATGGCTGTGTTCGGTGCGATGATGTGAAGTCAGCTGTTGCCGATTCCACTGACTTAGACCCCACCCCTGCCCCGCCCACAAGCGGCAACATAGCAAGCCATGGAGCAATGATGATGGCGAGCTGATAAAATTACAGAACAACAACAAGGAAAGGAAATGTGTATCCTGAGTGAAAGGTCTTTAAACAGAAAGCGCTGGTCTGAGAGCAAAAACAGAGGGCTCGCATCTGCAATAAATACGGTGTATAAAATGATTTTATTATAAAAAGTGAATTGATAATACAATTTCAGTAAATGGTAAGAATAAAATATTGCAGTTAAAATAATACTGTGATTTAATGCAATAGAGATTACCTTTTAAGTACATTAAATTCCACAGAATCCTCTTTTTGAGCTCCTGTGATATAATCTGGTGAAGCGTACAGGAACTCTATAGGAGTTCTCATGTGTTAAAACACCATCTAGCATGAGGAGAGGCTGGACAGCCGAAGCAGCATCTGGAATGGGGCTCTCCGGTGGACGCTCGATCCTGGGGACGGGTGGTGAGTTGGGTTCAAGCCAGCCAGGCATGAAATGGTAGAGGAGATAACCATTGGCGTTGGTTTTCAGAGCCTACCCCTAAGTAGGGGTAACCAAGCGTTTACTGTCACGGGAACAGGAAAGCCTCCAGTGGCTACATGGAAAGGCCGTCATAGCACCGGAACGCGCCTGCTAGTTGCTGCCACATCCGCGCTAATCTTCAGCATAAGATGTTAAATGGAGCATGAAGATGTCGTGTTAAACAAGAAGCAAGTCCGAGGTGGGTTCACCAGAAGCCACGACAACCTGCCGACACACAGGGTTACTGCATGACTCCCCAGGCCCCCTGGGTGAGGGGAACCGCCCGGCCGTGCGCTTGTGTCTCCCAGCACCGAGTTTACAGACCTAAAAAAGGCCCCCGTCTACAAAGTGGCGCATTATGCGAGTGGTGCAGATGGTGCCCAGGGCACGGATCTGCCGCACAAGGGCGTGTTGTCGCTCCACTGCTAATTGGTGTGAAATGAAAACTGTGAGGAAGATTCCCATGAAACGGCTTCCGGCCTGGCAGGGGGAGGCAGCAAAGCACTGACCCTCAAGGGAGTCCCTCAGGAAACGGGCTTCTGGGATTGCAAACCATCACTTGTGGGGGGGTGCTCCCATTTAACCACTCTCCGTCTTCGGATCATCAAAGCGAAACAGAAAGGCTTCGCTTCATGTCGGCTCAGCCCGCAGAGACCCAGGCTCGCGAGATCAACTGGCAGCAGAGGCCAGCCTAGGAGGTCCGGTGTGGAGGAACCTTCCGGAGCACTGACAGCTGGATGCCATGGAATCTCATGAGCGCTACCCCGGACCTTCTGAATGTGCAACAGCAATCTCACGTCTCTCGCACCTCCCAAACCAGCGTATCCAGCCTACGTTCCTCAACAAAGGCATCAACAAGCTCTTGATATTGTGGCAGGAGCTCTCATATAAAGGAAATTATCAAACAGCCCCCCCCCACCACTGCTCAGGCCGATAAGCTGACTGCAGGGTAACCCCTAAGGGGGTGTTGCTACACGGGAAAACACAGCCCACCAGGCCCTAGTATTGATCCAAATACACCAGGGGGAAAAAGCTCTCAGTGGAGACAATCCAATTAAATGACATTATATTTCTAATAAATTGCATTTCAGGAGACAATCGAGAACCAAAACCAAATGATTTTCCCTCCAACCCTCTGCACTTCAGTTGATGGGCCTCCTTAGTAATGCTAACCTTTTGAAACTACATAAGAAATGGCACCTGCGCTGAACAGCAGAGTTCTGAGAGCAGGCCAGCTAACAGCCTATGGCAGCCAGTCGGTGCAGTGGCCGGACGTGTGCACGGCCCGAGTCTGGGTCCGGCTCCGGCTTCGTACCTCTGTAAACCTACAATCCTGCCTTTGATGCAGGTGTGGTTCCAATCACATACTGGACTGCTTATGCCGACCCCGGTTGTTTACGAAAGCCAGAGCGTACTGAGAGAACTATGAGAACGTGTGTTTATGTGCCAAACAGGTGGGAAAACTGACTCAAAGCCCCAAGCAAGCAGCCTCACAACACAGATGGAAAATTACTGTCTCCGCCCCGTGGTCAGACCAGAGGTGGATGCTAGTCGAAATTAAGCACTCAAAAGACTTAAGGAGCAAAATGGTAGCCCAGGTTTATAAATTCTGAAGAAAAAAAAAACAAAACAGTACATTAGAAAAGGAGTACAGATTCCCGCATGAGTCTAGGAGAGGGTGGAGAAGCTCTGACATTTCAGGCCCCTAGGGAACCAGAGCTGGCCATTACTCAATGCTGGCCCAGTACCCCATACTCCTGGGCCACACCGTTCTCAGCCACACCAGATCTTTCCACAGTCTGAGATTCAACATTCCGTTCAGGGACTCGTCCTCCCGCCACGTATAGAGGCGTGTGGGTGTGCCCGTGCACGTTCCTGAGCTTTTTTATCCTTTTTGGGGAGGGGTTTAAATAAGGCTGTGAGGAGGCTGCACAGTCCGAGGCGGCTCTGTAATTAGGCAGCAGAATTGTGACTCATCCCAAGCTGGGATCCGAAGAGGATATCCCAGACACAGGCCTGTGGCGCTCCTGCTCCACGACTCCCGGTGAAAACATGTTTGCCAAATTTACCTCCTCAAAGGCACAACAGCAACGTTCCGGCCCACCCGCCATGGCTACGCTCGGCACCCCCGTGGTGATCCATCACACCCTGCGTGCTGCGGTTTCCATGCATGTTTTTTTTTTTTCTTTTTTACCTGGGAGCAGACAAAGTTGTCTGTATGCGCATGCATGTCTATGCAACAATAAAACCTGCTGTTTGACTTCATCTCCTTGGAGGCCCATATGTTTGGGAAGCAGCACACTAAACGAGTGCCCAATTCCACTCAGGGCTCCTCCTCAGAACACCCAAAGGAGCCAAGGCTGTGGTTACTGTGCTCTCAGCCGCCAGCAAGAGCACCAGAACTTTCCATGGATGTGGTGAGCAGGCCTGTGACAAATACACACGTCTGCATGATTCAGTCTGGTCGGAGGGGAAATCTGGTGCAACTTAGCAACTGTGTATTTGGCTCACGCCAACCGATGGGAGGGGACAGAGCCAACGGAGGGTTGGACTCTGCCAGTCAGAGCCCAGAGGAGATGTTGCTGTTCCAGCCGAGACTCCGCCTCTTGGGGCAACTCAGGTCCACCCATGTGTCCCCCACATCCCACAGCAACCTCTGCTAGCCAAAGTTATTTACACAGCTGAAACACCCAATCAGGCAGCTGGATATATTTACTGAGAAATGTAGGTTAAACACAGCGTTAAAAAGCTGAACAGCAGAACTGTTAGGAACTTGTCCAGTTCCATTAGTGTGCCTGTGCCCCACTGCACCCTGAGCACCACACAGCTTTGCCGTTTACTTCTTCCCCTCCTGTCATCGGTCACGGCCACTTGACTCCATCATAACCTGACGCTACCGCAATGAGCTCCCGGCCGCCAAACCCCACTGGCTGCTGGGGGCTTTCACTTGTTCTTTGCTGGGAGACTTCGGGAAATGGAAATAAGAGCGGAGACAAACCGCCCAATCTCTGGCCAAAGTCACAGAACAAACTTGGGTAACTGGATATAAACATGAAATCACCAGAGGGTTTGGAATAAAGTGACGACGACTGATCCTAGCAAGTGGAACGTGAGAGAGTCACTGTCATTGACTCCCACGACTCCCCTGCCTTCCTTACCCATAGTAGCCTTTATTTTGTTCTGGCTAAACCCAGGAAATAAAGAGGCTTGGCAAAGTCCAAACAGCCCTCTTCTCACGGGGGAAGAAGCGTCACTTTTTCCTCTGCCACAGGCTTGGACGGCTCGGCTCTCACTACGAGGGGCTCCACGTGAAGGCAGTCAGCCCCCCGAGGCCCCAGCCCAGACCAAATTGTTCTACCGGGTGACATCAGATGCACTTGGCTCCCGAGGCAGCTGGTAAGTCTCCAGCGAGCTGGAGGCAAAGTGCGAAGCCAAGCTCGTCACCTTGCCACGAGGGACAAAACAAATAAGCTAATTGATAATATGGCGCTATGAAAACAACGAACATGGAGTGACAATCGAATAAAGGCGTTCAGAGAGCAACAGACGTCAGGTCCAATGCTTGCGGAGAGCCAGCATGCCACAGCCTGGTGTCGAAACACCCATAACTGAGTGATAATCCCATAAAGAAAAGCACATTTTCTGGTAGTTAAACATTAGCATGACAGGCGCTGCCTGGCCCAAAGGGGCACTGGATGTTTAATGAGCGCCCCAATCCCACTGTTCTGTTTGCACTGCCTCCAACATGGCCTCATCGATGAGCCGACGTTGGTCGGCTGATGCACTTACCACCCATCAAGATGCCGGTACTGCCCATTTAGTCAGACACCAGCAAAAGAGTTGTGTTGATGTGGGGGTGTTACACTAATGACAAAACCAACTGGAAAACAGCAACTCCTTCTGAATTGGTATCAGCGAAGCTATCAAATCTTGGGTTATCTGCTGCAATTAGTCTCCAGAAGGACAGAGGCAGTATTGATGACGTGTCACTTTTTTTCCCCCCCCTTTCTCCCCTCCCCTGAGCTCCCAGCAAAAAGGAGAGC
This sequence comes from Gymnarchus niloticus, assembly GCA_009936485.2. Lineage (NCBI taxonomy): Eukaryota > Metazoa > Chordata > Actinopteri > Osteoglossiformes > Gymnarchidae > Gymnarchus > Gymnarchus niloticus. The sequence continues at coordinate 16,925,255 of JAACJT020000002.1, read as the reverse complement.
ATATTATTAATCCTCACCTTCCTTTTGCCACCCCCAGCAGGAAAGCCAGCTAATGACCGCAGATTCAGAACAGAAACATGACAAGGAGTGAGAGCCCCGTAACCATGGAAACTTAAGGTTTACCCTTGAATGAATAAAAATGCCAGGTGACAGGCTTGCCCTCGTGGGCCTCCTAGCACCATATGAGTGATCCGTAACACGCTTAGCACTGAAAAGGCCCCCTCCCACCCAAGCCACACCACATGCCTGAGTTAAGACTCTACAGAATCTCTAAATACTCCTTAGAGCCAGCTGTATTTCATATGTCACACTGGTGCTGATAACTACCTCTCTAACTCAGTTAGCAGCGCCAAGTTCCAAAACTAGCAAATCAGGATACACACATTCCAATTCAGTCGCAATCCAGCACAAAATGAAATGAATACCCAAGCACCTGTTCTCCAGGGGTGCCTTGACCCCCTGTGTATATCACTCCAACAGTCACCCCTCCTTGAGGCTCATGTCCTCTCTGTACTTCCCCCAGTGAAATTTGCAAGCCATACTGGTAGCATGCTGGAACCGAAAGTAGTGCAGCTGACATCAACAACTGTATTCTTGAACATCACTGCACTCTTTGAGGTGGAGCCCCCCACCCCACCGAGGTTGCAGGGAAAGACACCAGACCAGGCTTTTACTAATGCTACCCCTGGCCAGAGGAAAAGAAGGGCTGAGAGATATGGAAGAAGCACTCTGACAATAAGGCTGCTTAAATTCTTAAAGGAGACAGAAAATGATGCACCAAAGCAGTCATTAATAAAAGAAAAATGAAAACAAAGATAAATAAACATGCAGCTGAACGCGCACACCCTTGCAATTATAACACACAAAACTCTCCTAAGGGAAGTTTGACAACTAGAGAATTCCAGGGTCATGAATGGGTAACTATAGTTCAAGGTGGATCCATTCGCAATGAATATTTTCCTCTACTGGATTTAAATGTTTTGACACCCTCCTGCTGGGTAATCAGTGGACAGTTTAATAGAACAATTATCACTCCACATTCAGACCATTACTACGGTTAATTTTAGTACATCACAACAGTATCCAAACCTTGTTATTAGCTGTTAAATTCCCTTAACCATGCTTTGCTTAAGAATAAGCTGATCAGTTAGTGACAGTAGTAGATATTTACACATTTGAATAACACATTTTAATATATAACTTAAAACAAATTGGGGGGAAAACTCAACATTAATGAACCAACAGACAAAAAAAAAAAAATCACATCAGTGGGAAATTCGGCAATCTATTAAAGGTGAGCGACACCATAACTCGCACAGCAGTTTAAATCAAATATGAAATTAAATTTCCGATGCCGACATATCAAATCGGATCATATCCGTTTATCTGAACACACACACACACACACACACACACACACACACACACACACACACTTTACAGGAAGGGCCAGCGTACTACGGGACACCTGTGAAACTTGGTGGAGATGTTGGCGCGTCAAAGAGCAGCATTCGAGCCGCGGGGAGCCGGACGGACGGACTGACGGACGGACACACGCAGAGGGGCTTCCAGCCCGGAGGGAGTCTGGCGGCGACGGGGGACAATCACGTTCAGGCAGCGCGGTGTGAACAGCGCCCGGGGGCTGCCTCGTCCTTCCGCGGATTTGCACGGTTTATTTCGGCTGAGCGGCTGCATGGCGATACCACGGCGACGTGGGGAAACGAAGTGCGTTCCTGCATGACTGAGCCTTCGTCAGGACGCGGAGCGAACACCGAAACGGCAGGTGATGGCTGAAGAGGAGGCAGCGGAGGGTGGGGAACGGAGACAAAGAGGAGAGCGAAGCGGCTGGCGGTAAAGTTACAGCCATACCTGTGTACTGCACCACAAACATGGTCCTGCGGGGACGAACTCCTGACGCCTGTAATCCCGACAACGTGAACGCGATGCCAGTCGTGGGATAAGGAAGAAGGAGGGAGGCAGAGAGAGAGGAGTCCCGAGGAGGAGAAGGCTGAAAGAGTTATGCTGCCGTCCGTCCTCCAGAGCTCTAAGCTACAGCAGGCAGGACGGATGGAGGAGGGACCTTATTCAGTTATAACACACACACACACACACACACTGGCCAGTTGCCACCTCAAGCACTCCAACAATTTGCTCGGACGTTTGCCAGCAGCCGTCACGGCGGTCACACTCCGAGGGGACCGGGATTGACGGTAGTTTAAGTAATTAGCAGGGACTTGATCTGTGACCACTTGGGAGCCGGTGGGGGCAGGAGTTTCCAGGAAGTCTTAATTGTCGCCTTGTGCGTATCTTACAGAGCAGTAATTACATAGAGATGCGACAGAAGGAGTGCAGTGAACACCTAAAAGTACTAAATAAGAAAACTATGAATTATCCAGAAACACTGAATAAAATTATACAGGACCCGGATCCCTAATGATTTATTAGAAATCTCCATATCACATGTAAATGCTTCTGCTTTGCTGGCAGGTTGCTTTGGCAAAGGGAAGCACTAAAGAAACCCAGAAAAATAAAAGGAATGACCAGAGAGGTCATAAATGAGGTTAGAATAAAAGGAAAATGTCCTCTTCCTCTTCAGCCTCTGTTTGAGAGGTTGGTGATTTGACTTGAGGAGGGGAGGAAAAAAAATAATAAAAAAAAGTCACTGAATCGTCTCAAATTTATTCCTACATTTAAGGCAACTGAGAAACCTGCAGCCACTGATGCGGAACAAAACAAGAAGACAGCTGTTGAACTCCAAGATCACTGCTGATCCAACTGAAAATGAACCGCCGGGGCAACTGGGACGTCCACATCTCTGATTTCTACCACTTAAAAGGAAATCGAGACGGTGAATAATGGGCACTAAGGAAAGAGCAGAGGGGTGAGACTAGCCGCTGCTCACGGTGGCAGATTCAGACCGGGGCCGTGGCAAAAATTTTCCATCAAGAAGAGAGGAGAAACGATCCGCCCCCCACAACGCTTCATACATAACGCCGGTCAGAGTTCTGCGAGCTGCCAGCAGAGGGCGATGTTGGCAATGCTAGTGATGGATTTGTCTCAATCACACTTCAATGTTTTTCCTACTTTCACTATCCTGTGCAGATTACAGGACTTTTTAAATAATGCACAAAATGTAAAGACAGATGTTCAGACCATCTTAATAACAACTTTCATGTGGAAAAAAATGTGTTCATGTGTTTTCAATGTGGAAAAAAAAATCTCTAAATTAGGCCATTTTGTGAGATTACTGAGTTCTGTCAGTCCCAGCCTGGTTTTACCCAATGGGGACCCAATAGGAATGAGCCCCAATCATTCTATGATTGACATCACAAGGTAGTGAAATCCACGTATGTGGGGCTAACAGCAAGCACCCTCATTTGTAAGCTCAAAAAACCATGAAAAATTCCAGTCAGGTCTGAGACCCAGTCACAGAAGAGTCAACACTCATTAGCATGGCTACTTATCCTCTGGTAGTAATGATCTTTCTGTTCTCAGTGTCTTTGAATCAGCTGCAGCCTCTGGTCACTGAAATTTGCACTGTCATGCTTCAAATTTAATTCATCCAATGGTTGCCACTTTGCTCAATTAAAACAAATAAGGGGTGTATTACATTGAGGATTTTCACATAGTGGCTTTTTTGCAGGGTTAGGGAATCATTTGAGATTCCTCCATACCATTAGGTTCTCTGTGTTTTTGCAACTAAACAATTCTTTGTTATGAGCTCCTTAGGACCCAGTCAATGCTTGGCTGCTAAAGGTCTGCCATCTGGCTGCTCAAGCAACCTCATTAAGTATTTTTAAACTCAGTGACCACAAACTTTGACAAACACTGAAAAACCCTAACTGTATTAAATGGTCATTGGCCAGACTGTCTGCAGATCTTACAGACCTTGGACCGATTACTATACCAGGCCAATATATAGCCCCCAAAGGACTCTCTCCCATCTATCTAACATACTGTCTCCTTTACAATTTTTCAGCCTCTTCATGGCAGAACATAACCAAAGAGGGGGCAAGGATATTTTTGCGAAGCCCTTAGGTATAGAAAAAGATGACTGATTAAGGCTGGATACAATCCCAATCAGAGGGTAGGATTAAGGTGTAAGGACTGGGGAAATGTACAGTGCTGGGAGTGGCACAGAAAAAAATATATTTTACTCGTAATTATTGTCACCAAGTTACTGTGGATCCACAAACTATTACTGTAAACTCAATTTACAAGCGATCCCTGTAACAATACGAGAGTATTGTTAACCAGAGAGGTAGTATGCTGACACTTAAATTTGTTTGATTCATATGCCATCCATCCATAATACAATAGAAAATTATATTCATACAATCCAAATATAATATCTTCTGAAGATGATGTTTGCTCTTTGATATTTTATAAAGAATATAAAACAATGCAGGGAAAAGAGGAAAAAAAAATAAAGTGACAGCATATTAAATGTCCATCAATCTGCAAACATTGAGACAATAAAACAATCTAATTGATCTTCCGCTTTGAAAGCCAAACCCCAGTCCCAGGCAGGAAAGACATACGATATATCACATCAGCATCATCCAACACCAAGCACCACCTCTGCTCTGAGGATGACGAGGTGTCAGAGAAGCTGTCTGCTGCCGTTAAGCCTTCTGACTCGTCGTGTCGTTTGGCTGTTTGCTACATGCAGAGGGAGGAAAAAAAAAAAAGGGTTCCTCCTGAGCTGAAGATGATCTTCGGCAGCAAGGGCAGGAGAAATGAGCTCCATACTTGTGTGCTTGCTGGTCTGCTAATCAAAGGATGCCAAACAGGAAACTAAAGGCGACGGGGTTCTGAATCGCGTCGGGTGTACCAGTCTGGCTCCCTGAGAAACGTGCAAATTACGAGGGGCCCGGTAGTGCTCGTGAAACTCGAGTTACAGCAGGCAGCGGAGCTATTAATTCTTAACCTCGTTAACACATAAAACCCACACCAGTCCTGGAGTAATCGATCGTGAGGATCTGGAATACAGCTTACATATCCTCATACACTTCCATCTTTTTTATGTTAGTGTGGTTTTTATGATTTAATGTAACAAAACTGGCTTTGAACAGAATTGGAAACTATGAGTGGTGAGCAGATTCTCTCTGCCACTGCCGTTAAAACATTCCCTGCACTGCTTTCTAGACAACCCTAGTGTAGCAAAAACGGCAAAATGGTGCCTATGCTGCTAGCCCCGCACGCTCAACACAAACCGTGTCCCTGAACATTAATTCGGCGTATTTACTGTCAGCCACAGCATCGTGGGAGATTTCATGCTCCCATAGCATTGACTGCACACGAGAACTGGGAGCTGCGTTCTCTGGCTGCGGTCGGGAAACGTCATATGCGTGCTAGGGAAGGGTTTAACTAAAAGCATAGCATGCATGTAGCAGCAGGAGCCAAAGGACATGTGTAAAACAATATCTTACGTTCTCACAGAACAGCCTCACTGACATCAGCACGTCAGACCAGACTGAAACCGCAAAGAGGCAAGGCAAAACCGGCAACTGAGCCGTGCGCTGCTGTGAGAGCCGGTTCTAAGGATGCTCTTCTTAAACGTACCTGCCATGTGAAAACGGCACGTCGTCCGATCAGCGGTCAGAGAGCACTCTGGAGGTCTCCTGCATGGGATCAATTCAGCCAAGGATGCCACTCCACGTCCACAGAGGGCCAAGCCCATTGGCTTGCCTGACTCGGAGATCGCTCATGAATACCTTTCATGCTTTTCAGACAGATTCATTGTCTGTTTTGGTGAAGCAGAATGAATTAGATACAAAGTCACCCTGTGCTCCCATTCAATTCATGCCTGGCTGAAAGATGATGTTTACCTTTTCTCTCCCTACATGCCACAACGGCTTCACCTGAAAGACCTGTGTGCTTAAAAAGAACTTTAAACACTAATCTGACATTATTCACTAGCAGGTTATGGAAAACTGTGAATTACATTACAAACAAAATGCACAGGGGACTTCAAAGTAAGCGTGCCATAAATCTGAGCTTTGATCAGGTAAAGCAATTATTAATATAACCCCCCAGACTGTAACCTCCTTGTCCCACAGCCATAGATGTTGGCCTGAGTCCTGTAGGAAGGCAGGCCTTCAATCACAGGCCAGCAAAAGCAATCAGCATCACACAAGTGACAGAAATTCATCAGCTACTACCAGCATGGTGCCTCTGAGCTCAAGAGGCCGCAGTCCATCGTCTAGGGAACCCAGACAGAACGGACAGCGAGACATTTCCTCGTTAAACAGGCAGGTAAATCTGAGGAAATGAGCATTCCCAGCTTTGCCTGGATGTCCACTATGTTTGGGAACAACTTTCAGAGGCTCCCCTGAGAAAATTTTAACTGCTCTTCCTCAGGAAAGCTCACTAATTTGGGATGGCTCTGGTGGAAACAGGGGTAAAATGGGTACCTTGAGCATTAACTGAACTCCGTGTCCTATTTCACATCCCTGATTTGCTCCCTCTGGAAACATTTCGCGATGGTGCATTCAAAGCAGGGGCTAAGAAGCCTGCAAAGGTGGACCTGGAAATCAGCCCCGTGTCGGGACTGAGCACTATGAACTGCAGCGGTGCTGGTTCACATGGCATACCGGAGCAAAGAGAGAGCAAGATCCTGTAATTACCTGGGGTAAAATCTGGCAATTGTCAAAGAAAATCAGACTCACATAGCAGGCTGTTAAGGACTGGGAGGAGGTGGTATTTAAAGGTTCGACTGGCCAGAAAACTGGAAAGGGTTTCGACAAACTGTTACGGTATTTGTAAAGTTCCGCTGTAAAATCGATATAAACTTACTATTTGAGCGCAGACAGAGTATAAATGCCAGGGCTAAAGGGTCCAGCCGGTTAATGAACTCCCTCTGCTTTCAGTTTGCAGAATGTCATCTATCGAGGGCATCGATCCCCATATTGTCTGTACAGCCTTGTCCTTCTTGGTCCTGACTGATGGCTGAAGGGCTTCCTAAAGAGCTGCGTGGAACTATCACCCCTTCAGCTGGTCAACTTCTGGATGCCTCCATTCGAATAGTGGAATCCCACGCAGATTCACATTTGCTCTTCGACATGTTGTGCAAAGCATCAACCTCTCCGTCGGGACAGAGATCGCAGGCCTACTCTCTGTTTAATATCTACCCAAAGCAGGTCTCTCCATGTCTCCCAGCATAACAGCATGCCGATGGTACCTTCTACAGGCAAGCCAGAAGTCTTCCTTTGACACGCATGCTGTTTCTGCAAAGTTCAACCTCCCACCCTGTGCCCTGCGCCGTAACATCCTGGAATGCAACTGGGAAGCCCTTAGTGTGTCTCTGGTGGATGGGAGAACAGGTTGAGGGTTTTGGTTACCAGTGAATTGCAGTCATGCGCCTCCACCATTAAAAGGATCACTTCTCGAGGCACCGAACATGTGATTTACACGTCTGAGCTCTGGAGCCTAAGGCGGAACAACTTCGCAGAAACTCTTCAAACCCTTCACTGGCAGCTCCGACAAAGCAGGAGCGGCGAAGTGACACTGACATTTAACACGGAGAAGCGGCAGAGTGGATTTCCACACCGCCAATCAACTCCAAGGCACCTCCGCAGTAAACTATTTTTGAAAATGATTCGGAAAGAAACCTCACAGGACAGTTACTTGTTATTGTGTAAGGATTAGTGTTTAAATGCAATTAGACAACAACTTTAATAATTTAGCATAGCTGGGAGGATGAAAAAAAAGTTTGAAAATCCTTATGTTAATTCCACAAAAGGCACTGGACCTCTATCTCAAGTGTGCTTTTCATTTTGATATGCGTTTATCTTTTAGTATGCTGAGCGCTGCGTCCCACGCCTCTCTCAAGATGCTCACGATTTCAGAAAAGGAGATCGGAGACAGATGGGAGACGTGAAGAAGCTTGTGTTTTTCTCACTGCTTAATGGGCGTCTCCTCTGGACGTTGATGCTTTTAAAGCAGGTCGTTTCCCCCTTTGAAGTCCTGTCTACTGAGGTAAGCCGGGCCCCCTCCCACCAAACTCCATATGACTATGATAAGGCCATTAATAAACAAACCGAGATATCACGCCTGGTGGATGGCGAATTCATTAATGGGTGCTGTTCCGAAAACAGAGCCACTGTGACCCAGAGATGACGTTCGACAGATTTATTATTCACTACGTGGAATTTATGAAACTTCCCGGGATAAAATCAGGTTTACAAATGAGAAAAACAAGTGAACGGGCACAACGGCAGCTCTGCTGAGGGTAATGTGCACAAAGGCTCTGTGAGATTCACTCAAACTGGCACAATGATTTACACTCAAAACCAACTACAAGACATTATGTACACTTGTCCTGCCCATTCAGTACGTTTTACATTCACTTCTGTGCTTGACAGGCTCTTAATGTTGTGGAAAAAGATGAAAATGTAGATGTTTCCTTAAGTCGAATACAAATGACAATCTAACATTGAATATCAGGAGGTTTCTTCAATTGAAAGAAGACCCAGAAGTCATCAGCTCATATAATTATTATATATGCTGGTGGTCAAGAAAAATACCAACGCGCGCGCGCACACACACACACACACACACACACACACACACACAGTTTCAAATGCGTTTTAGACTCCACTTCAGCACGTTGGCCTAGATGTTGAGCTGGAACGTTGTTCCACATAAACACACTACTGGGAGCACATCTGCCTTCCTGGCATTTGCCACCACCAACGACGAGCAGCCCCCAGTGATGACACAGCGATGAGTCGTCGAAAGCCCAGCGAGTCGCAGATGCATTTCACTCATTTTCACTTCAGGCTGATACAGACTGCGCCAATTATGAGAAAGGCGATAATCACGTCGCATTACGAACAACAGACGTTGCTATTGTTGAAAACGGGGGGGACTCGTATACCGTGAAGCGGCCCAAACACCACTTCTGCAGTAAAACAAGCAAACAGCAAAACGAATCGTTTACACAGGCGTGAGTGTTATTTGGGATTAAGATGGAGGCGTCAAATCGAAGAGGTGCCTTTGATTAATAACGACTGGAATAAGAAACTACGGTCCACCGTTTCAGATCTGGTCAAATTTAATCAGAAAAATTCAGAAGGGAGGCGAAGAAACCAAAAACCGGGGAGCAGAGCGTGTGTGCTGAGAAAGGAGGCTTTAAGATAATCCGCTCCAGTCACCTTCCCTGGATGGACCTGGAAACGCAGATACCCCTGGCCAGCTGGCCAACTATGAATATTCACAGAGGTGCTCTGGACCTGGAAACGCAGGCACCCCTGGCCAGCTGGCCAACTATAAATATTCACAGAGGTGCTCAGCCTACCATGTGCAGTCAACAAGGGTCAAAGACTGGAAGCAGTGTAACAGGTGTTGTCCACGTCACGCGTGGCGAAGCCAGCCAGTAGCTCCCACCCAGCTACACCTGCGTGACCTGAAATATGGGCACTGTCGAGACTGACTTGAGGGGCATCCTCATCTGCCCACTCACTGAGTGTGCCACAGAAATACAAATACTGCTGTTTGTGCAGAAATTTGGACCGAATGACCAAAAGCAAATGGAGCAAGGATGTCTGGGAGTCCGTACTCACCATCAGCTGTATCGGATAACTGGAAAACTTTCATTTGCAGGCTCTGAGGTGCAAAAGAAAGAAAAAAAAACCTGTTTCCAGATGAGTCTTCACACACTGGTCTTTAAGTCAAACACACAAGATTCATTAAGTCACAGCTGCTCTGTTCTCCACCCGGGCACAAAAATCATTGGTGCAGTTGACCAGAAGCTTCCAGTGCCTTTGCTATTTGAAGAATGTGATTATTATACCGTGGTTATTCACCGGCAAGCTAGAGGTCATGAAGATAACACGCTTCTGGAAGCCCTTGTCAACAACAAGCGTCCTCAGTCAACGACCGCAATTACGCCATACTGGGGAAGGCACCCTGTCACCACTGAAGTGTTTGTTTGTAGTTTGTTGCCACTTCAGACAAGGCACACAATTACCAGATGTGGAGATATCACGCTCCGTCGATGGGGGTGGGTTGCCTCAGCCTGTGGCGGTCGATGCGGCCGTGGGGAAATGACCTTGGGTGCACGCCAGATTGGACAGAGGACACCTAACTGCAAATTCATTTTACCTATCCCAGCCTGGGCAAAACCACCTTCACGTTATTCCACTGACCTCGGAATGAAGCGAGTTTGTTCACTTAAGCACCGTGATACCGGATCCCCAGGCCCTCTTCTTCTCCCCCGGCATCGCCATTCCACACTGCCCCATCGCCAAACGTGTGCCCGTGCAAGCAGACGACACGTTTAGAAGCTGTTTGGGAAGAGAGGCCTCTGTAGGAGGCACTTGGAGACCAGAAGTACCCTGTGCAGCTCCTGACGTGTAACAATTCCTTCTCTCCGAATACAAGTGTCCCGATGGCTGAAGCACAGCCAACACCGTGTCGGCCAAAGCCTCCTAACCAGCCTCGGCATACCTTACATGGTATCTTTGCCCTAGCAACCATAACAAGAGATATTCACCAACCAAGAGTCCGCCACCCTTTCAGTGGCTGAGCCCCGTGTACTCTGCAGGTGTGTAAGGATGCACGGCAAAGCTCGGCACCGCAGGCAGGTGGAGCTCTGCTTGGAAAAGAACTGCAGTTAGCTGAAGAACAAGGAAAACGGGGGGATGGGGCGGCACACTCAGCAGTAACCACAGAAGCCTCTTAGGAAACGCACTTTACAAACACAGATGATGCAGAGGAGCAGTAAACAAAACACAGGAAAGCAGTCCTCCGAGGTGGAGCTCTGCCAAGGCCTGACAGCCATCAAGCGTCGCTAGCTGACATTTTGGGTGAGGGACAGCTTTATCGAGAGCAGCGTATGCATCGAGCAGACAACACGTTCCCATTCAGGATGCCAAGGACCACACCAGGGAGCCACTGGGCTCCAAGCAAGTACGCCCCCCCCCACCACCTCCCCAGAACCAGAATGAGCAGGAGAGCACACCCACCTCCACCGCGGCCTGATCTGTAGTCCTTGTACATCGGTGGCGTGGCGCCTGCTTCTGGCTCCTCTGGGCTTCTAAGTTCTGTCAGGAGGAAACATACAGAACCAACTCGTTAATGTATGGAGGTAAACAACGCCACAGAGATCAGGGTCCCGCACCTCGGCATTGCAGCCCCACACAGAGGGACATCTCAACCAGCTTCCCTAGCTCTGGGGTCTGCCAGAAGATGGCGTGCATGTGATGTAGCGGGGGTTTTGGGATACTTCTGCAGGTTTCGTTAGCTGCCTATTTAACAGCCCTATTTGAGGGGACGTCATGTGGGATAAAAACAAAAGTGTGGACCGAGGCCGATCTAATTGGCCCTTCTAAGCTGTCTCGGTGCACCTGGGCAGCCTTCAGCTCACTGGAGGATCCAGCAGATTCTGAGCTCTCTTCTTCATGCTCAGCCAGTGCTGGGTGAGGCACGAAATGTCAGCCTGCTAATCAGCACCAAGGAGCAGACGTGCGCTTTAGCCCCTCAATCAAACGGGGGGGGGGGGGGCTTTCCAGAACAGAAGTGTTGGATTCTTCCAAAACTGACGACGACTGCTGTGCCCCCCAGCTGTCACCTGAACAGCCATGAGATTGACTGAGTCACTCCATACAGGCTTCTCATTAACGCAGACTCTTGATGACGGGCTGACCGTTTCATGGAAAACCTTGATTTTTAACGAGGTGACATTCCTGTTTGGGTGAAATCCCTGCCCAGGTCCTCCTCCCACCATAAGCAGGAGACCCATGTGTTGTCGGCCACCCTTGGTCTGACCCATGCTGCTATAAGAGCCTACCCATTCTACAGAAGAGGCAAAAGAAGGTCAGCAGTCCTTGACTTCTGTGACCCTGAGTTGGAGAGTGTCAGCAGAGCAGGTGTGGACTCAGGTCCCTTGACCTGTTCCTAGTTGTCCTCTGCCTTAAAATAGCCATGTTAGGAAAGACGCCTCAGTTAGCTGGTTGGGACATTCAGTCACATAGTCTCACCATAGTCAAAGTGATCTGGGAACAACAGGTGATCTAGAAAATTCCTCAGCCTTTCCCTTAAGAGCTTAGCGTTGCAGACAAGACGCATTCAAGCTGAGCTCAACAAAAACAGCACCCTGTGAATATTTACCCCTACAAGTAGTGTTTGTTGTGCTAATTGGTCTGAGTCGATCTGTCATGCCATTGCTACATTCTATCAGCACCGACACTGAGAAGAAAACTATACAAAAACAAATGGGAGTTGAGAAATTGACTCACTAATGTAGCCTGAAAGTGCAGAAAATGACACTATGAATGTATTTACATTTGGCGGCATTTAAATGGCACGGCTGGTCACTCGGCGAAACAGATGAAGATGCAGCTAATATGAAAATGAAAATCTGGAACAAGGTGGAAGATCTGGCATCCAACCATCCCTGATCACCCAAAACCATCTACGAGATAACTCAATAGAGAGAGCCGACATACATGTTAGAGACATAGAACCGAACAGTTTCAATAAAAGACACTTTCAAAATTAGACGGTTAATTGATAATTCTAATCAATGATTGGTCTAAAACAAAAACAATCACCACCACAGCCTGGCTGACTAGCAACCCAGCCAGTCAGTCACACATAACAGATTTACCCTGTGATCCACTTAATATAAAACTAGAAAACGGGATTGGAAATGGCTCCCGCTGCAACGCGACCTGGCACTCAACCCTTGGAAGGCGCCTGCTTCACAAATAAAATAGCAGCGCTATGTAGGATATTGCCAGCAGGAGTCAGCCCAAACATCGACTGGCTGGCCCTCAAATTCCCCAAGCTGTTAAAATTATAGTGGAATAAAGGTGGTTGACCGGACGAGGATGAAGACGTTCAGCTCTGGATGAAAGATTAAAGGGGACCCACGGTAGCGGCACAGTCAAACACCTCGGAGCCATCTTTATTTCGGCGTGAACGAGAGCCTATTGGACTGACCCAATGGCAGAAGCAAGTATGGAATACTTCTAGAGGCGTGTCAGCGCGACTGGCTTCTGTGGGTGGCCGAATCTTTAAGACATAAGCTGTAAAAACATTTGTAGTGGTTTACAGAGGCAGACTTCATCATTAGCATTTCAACAGAGCGATCACTGCAAATGCCAGATCAGTCAGTTGCACATTTTTCAGTACATACGATTATCATCATGAGAAAGGAATACATTTTCACACCGTCTGACTCATTTTCACAACGTGATACACAACACCTCCCATTTGATTTTATGCAACAGCAAGCTCTAAGTAAAAATACAGGCTGCCTGACAGGAATCCAACAGCGTCTTCAGCCGCGATGCTTTATGGCTGCCGTGTTGTAATATCAGATGAAATGCCATGTGGGACGATTCTCCAATGAGCTTCTCACACATGTTCTACAAGTCAGATAGCTCTGACCCCAGCGCCAGGCGAAACGTGACCCTCGCTCACCACGGACGCGGTGCACTATGCACACGTAACACCGGATGCGTGTAGTGAAATGTGCAAGATGTCGCAACCGGGTCAAAAGGCGAGGAGCACCTGGCAGTGCGGCTCGGGTTAGACTGGGCCAGGCTCCAACAGGAATCAAGCCTGTGTTCTTCTGGTTGGAAAATGCACTCTGCTTATCTGTCATGGGACGAGATCTGCCACGAACTGGCCTTTCAATCAATGGCGTCCTGGCAAATTAAAAAAAAATAAAAAATCCACATTCCACGCTTTCGTTTGCTTAGCCTCTGCCACAAAAAAAAGGTCAAACGGGTGACAGCACCACGTATCCCGACCTTATGGAAATAACAGTGTGCTTTGGCCCCAGATCATCCTCCAGATGTAGAGCTCATCCCAGCCGATTCCTGAGTGCAGCGACTGTACAAACCTACTGCTGTGAAAAGCCACTGCCTCTGCGGTGAAACCCAGCTTTACTTTGTCAATACCAACTCATTTCCATTCCAGCCGAGTATCCAAGACTCGCATGCACGGTTTTATTAAATTTGATATCGTAGTCACTGTAACATTACTTTTTAGTAACACGTTTGACCTTTGAAAGTGAAAACGGCTGGTAGGTTCCTGAAATTTACCTTAAGCCTATCCTGTAAAAAAAACCCCCAGTGGAATTCGCTGGGCATTAATTGGCTGAAGAACACCTTTCGGAGAGTGTCATGGTAACTGAATGCATTTTTTCCCTGCTTTGCTTCGTCAAAAGGTTTGCTTGATAATTACGTGCATTTATCTGTATGGCTGAGATAACAGGAAAGTACTGTTTGAGCACAATTATGCACCTCGCTCACTGAATCGGCCTCATCCACCAAATTAGTTCTGACGCGTATTAAGAATATGGCTGTTAACGAGACAATATAGGTGACCGGATGAAAAGTAAAATGATCGAGCGTCTAATTGGACGTGCTGCATCAACCAAAACACCCAAAAACGGAGACCTTGTTGTTTTTCGAAAAAAGCAAAGCCTTTTAACGTGGCAAAGCATCCAAAGGCAAAAAGCCTGCATGTAATTAGTGATGAAAGACTCACTTTGATGGGGATGGTGGACAGGTCCATGTGACACGGGCGCAGCAGGACAGAAGTGGGACGCGGGCTGACAAAGTGGATTGGGCTCCAACACAAGGGAAGCATAGATGGCATCACAGCTCATGGGAAGGCCAGTGGAGTTAGTGACTGTGGGTCTAGAGTACGTTTGCTGGCCTGAGAATAGAAACAGAAGCCAGGTCTGCCAAAGCAAATGATCGTCCTTGACATCGGACGACACCCTTCTCCTAGACAGCTGCAATGTGCCCCTGGTTAGCGAGATACCCCCACCTGCCCTGGAGGTTTGGTGCTGGGGTCGCTGTTTCAAGCCTGTCTCTTATTAGCACATACTGAGCGACGTCTTCAGCCAGTGACACCAGGCGGCTGTTTCTCGCCAAACCGAAATCAAATTAACGCGGCGTTTTGTCAGCCCTCCAATACACCGACATGCCCCTTGATTTAGTAAGATGAATTAGCATTCATCTCCGCTTGTTGGTTCAATTAACAAATTACTTTAGGGCCACAGCATGATTAAAGGCATGCCTAATTAACTTTGTATCACTAATTTGCTTAAGAAGGACACTACAACAAAAAATCGGAGGGAACGGTGTCAGATGTAACAGTGAAAGGGAGGAGGACCCCCAGACTGTGGATGAGCGGCTGAGGAACACTTCAGAGACGCACTCTGGAACGCCTAAGGCTCAGGAGAATTGCACTGGAGGCTCCTGTCAGAATGCATCGCCATCACTCCACCTGCGGTCCGCATGGCCAATGCGCCATTCTCGGTCACGACCCCCGATCATCAGCAGGGTGCTGTTGAGGCGTCACTAAACCAGCGTGCCTTAAAGACCAATAGCTGCAAGTCAGAAACTCGGCAAGAGGACCGTGACCCTGTCACAGGGACGCTTATATAATACGTGTATTATACAGTACATATTTAAACACACACAAAAATGTGTAGTGTATGTGCGGGTATGTTATACCAACAGACACACACAAGATCAAATCAGTTACATTTTCATTGGAGACGCTAAGGCAGATATCTTGCGAGTCTTGGCAAGGAATATGCATGCACACGCACAGATCGGCGCACACGCACAGATCGGCGCACACGCCCCGAAGTCAACCGTGCAGAAGGCAGCGCAGCGCCCCCCCCCCCCCAGTCCTGCTAGGCCTGCCTTTAGAGGAAATTAAAGGGTACGTGAAGCAAGCCCAAGGCCGCGGCTGCTACTGCAGGACCTCATACTGGAAGGCGGCTGCCGGCTGGGCCAAAATAGCTTCCTCGTGAGCAACAGGCAGCCGGCTTCACCACTGGCTCACGGTGCCGTCTTCGATTTGCTTTACTTCCACAGCCGTTATGGGAAGGGGAGGAAAAAAAAACAAAAACAAAAAAAAAAAAAACACACCAATAAAACAGACCAATAAGAGTGACGATGCCGCTCTCCATCTAACACACACACACACACACACACAGCCTGGCGGCAGCCTGACAGCCACTAAGCTTCACTACAGAGATTCTCGTGCCCAGCTGTATCTCAGTCTTTGCTGGCACTTAGGCCTAAGTGCTCGATCGAGCTAATTATTATCATGTTAGCGCAGCCGATTCAGCGCGAGCCACGGCCCACCAGGACCTGAGATGATTACCAAGGCTTTAAGACGATTTTCGTCGACAGACGCAGCATGTGATTGGTGCGTGACACGGCGTAACCACCGCGGGCGGTGCGGATGGCAGCGGCAGCTGGGGCTTAAAGACCTTCCGCTTTTATTTACATATTTTTGCTGTGGGCCTATAGTACCCCCACCCCCGAAGTATCTCACAGAATTCAAATTACCCAGCATTCATGCAGGAAAACTGACAAACGTGCAAATGGTTATTAATGACAGGACTGGAGGTAGGTGAACATTTCGGTAAGGCTGCATAAGACTCCAGGGCCCAGTTCAGAGTACGGGAGTCCTGTTATACATGAAGCCCTGAAATCAAACTTCAGGTGTTTACCAGCAAGAAACAAAATAACAGAATAAAAATTCCTCTCTGGCTGAAATGAACTTCAGGTCACTTGGACACTAAATAAGGTTTTACCCAAGGTAAGTGCATCCTCACGAGCCTAAACTGCACAAAGCATTACTCACAAAAAAATTCAACATGGCAGCAATAAACATGGCGGCTGAACTTCTGTTATTCCTTCACAGTTTTTAAAGCTTTTTTTTTTAAATTACCTTTTTCATTACATAATTCTTCAGGTAAGATTCTGGGTTCACGTTGATAAGAGCGAACTGGGTGGGGTGCTTCATCCCTTGAAAGATCTCATGAGCTTGTGCCCAATCCCAGGATGCCACACTACTCCTCTCTCTTTGCGAAAAAGAGCCACTTCTGTTAAGCGGAGCGTCAGATTGGAAACGGAGTCGAGGGTCGAATCTGATTTTTCCGAGCAGGGAAAAAAAAAAGCATGAATACAGAAAGGTAGAGACAAGTCTGGTAATGGAAACCGCACTAAAGAGAGCCACCCTTAGAATCTAAAACAGTGTGATAAACGGCAGAGACGCCACTGGGTTAGTCTGGCGATGCGGTGCGGGGTATAGGGAGGAACGGGGAAAAAAAAAAAAACAAGACTTACGGTGTCGCCTCCACCAGTGTTTAGCTGCAAAGGGAGCCTCTTTCGGAAAGACACAAGGGGAAACCCCAGCATCATGGGCGGGGCACGAGCAGGAGGGTGGCCCATCTCTTCCTTTGGTTTGGAACATCACCAGGGTTAATGAGCAGGCAAAATAAAACGGTGTCCTTGCAGGGGGCAGGGACATGGAGATTTGGCCAGGATGCACAGCGCCGAATGTAACAAGTGCTCCCAGTAAATGGCTCTGGATAATAACCCCTGGGCAAAAAAAAAAAAAAAAAACAGGAGAAAGAGAAGGCCATCTGGTAGATCACTCCATCGGCCAGGGCTTTGGAGGGTCTGGCGTCCCAGCCACTTGGAGACTGCTTGTTTCCATAGCCACCGATGTCACGCATCCCCATCATCCCCGAGAGCTCGTTCCACACACTCGCCATCCACCTTTGTTCACGGTACTCATGCCGCAATTGTCAACATTAGCGGGGACTACGAAAAATTAAATGGGGAGGGATCAATACAATTACGAACATTTAATCGGAAGTCTCCTCGACCTTGTTCCAACTAATCGTTTCCAACTGCGCTCAGCCGAAAGCAGCCCATTGTAGAAAAAAAATGTGATCAGATTAAGCACCGGCTATACAGGCACCTGACAGAGAGAGCACCCTGTACAGAAAATCAATAGCATGAGGTCCACTTGGTTCAAGCAGATCAAGACCAGACGGGTCTGCAAACAAAAAGAGTAGACAGATCCAGAAAAGCGCCTCAGTGCAGCCACTTTCCGTACAGGCATTTCTGAAGTGCCACCGCAGTGACCTTCCCCCAGGCAGGACATGGGTGGTGTGGCTCTGTGGGCTAGGAGTCTGTGCCCAGGTCTGGAAGGTCACCGGCTTAAATCCTGTGGTTGGCAGAGGAATCATATCACTGTTGGGCCCTTGAGCGAGGCCCTTAACCACAAAGCTGCTGCAGGGGTGCCTGAAAAATGGCTACCTCTGCACTCTCACCTATGTGTGGGGTATTGCTTTATTGTTTATTTTTCCCCCTATACATAAGCAGGCAGCTGACCACACACTGCATGAATACGGGTTTTAAAAAAAAAAAAAGACCAAGGAAAATATCAGCTGAAAAAGAATACCCTGTATCTAACGTACAGGCAATAACTGCCAGCCTCAAAAAGTCAACTGCTCCCACTCCGCTGGCCACAAAAAGTCACCCTCAGCTGCCCTGCTGTAACACTAGGCAGGCCACCATGCCCACTGCCTGGGTGGGGGGTGCGGAAGACTACACCTCCAGATCTTAACTTATGGTCCTGCCCACAAGCGCAGATCTCAGCGATACAGCAAGGACCAGTTGCGAATCCAAGTCATTTCCAATGCATTTTCAACTGCAAATCTCCCTCTCTGAGTAAGTTCGAGGCTGGCACGCACGCACGCACGCACGCACGCACGCACGCACGCACGCACGCACGCACTCACAGCAACTTCCTCCGCAACAAGGCAGCCCACTCTGACAAGCCTCTTAGGGTGACTTTGTTATCCCCATACGTCACCATCACAGTGACCATATTGTGCTACTGGATGAGGGCATGGGCAACATTAAGGTAACCGTTAAGCACTTGTGGTTCATGCAGGCTCTGCCCTTTTCCAGGCCATCGCCAGCTAGCTATTACACCATTAGGCTGCCTTCCCATGGCTAAATCAGTGTGTAGCGGGTTAACAGCCTTGTCTAACATGTTCAATAAGCGACATTATCCCCCAAACTAGCTTTGACTACCTAAGTGACAATTGGTTTGTAGAATTTAAGTGTGTTTTTTTGACAGCTATCTAATCTGCAGGTTTCCAATAAGGTTTGCCAGGTAAGTCACACACATTGTGTTTCCGGCATAATAAACTCAGCACCAATAAATAAGATGAAAGACGAGATGAACCAAAGGTGCAGGGCACTCGAGAAGCTGCAGCGGAACAGGTGGGTGCTGAAAGGGGTCGGCAGAAGACCTCCTGCTCCTCGGCTACCAGAAGATCACAAGGCTTCGTGATGACCAGTAATACTAGCTCAGGAGAAGGCTTTCAGGCAAGAGCTTCATTAACTTCTCTCCGGGATAAAAGTAAACACAAACAGAAGGTAGAGATGGGATGACTGACCCTCAAACGCTTTTCGAGATGGAAACAGAAGTATGGGAATGAACCATGTTCAGGCTACAATGCCATACTCACCCATGTCTTCGGCTCTGTCTGTCGATTTATAAATGAAAAATTAGTTAAAAATCATTATAACCAAAGACCCATTACTTGTCAGGTAGAGGCAATAATTATACCAAGGGCAAAAACCAGTGGCAGGGGAGGGGCTAAATGCAGGAAGGTTAATTACAGGGCTCTCTCCAGTTTTGATGCACCGTCCATCTCTCCTCAGACGTGTGAGCGAGGCTCATTACCTGGGCTCTGCTACCACAAGACGAGGCGGAACTGTGCAGAAATACAGCAGATGATTTTATCCAGCCTGACCATGTCGCACGCCTTGAATGAATGACAGAAATTCTCTGAAAATGGACAGAAAGATTTGTAAGGTAGCCACGCTGAAGATGGGTGTGGCGTGGAGTCACGACCCAAGCACAGGATCCAGAGAATGAAATCCCTCCCAAACATCATTAAAACCTCAGAAACACTCTGACATACGGAATCCGGAGCTCGGCCAACATTGAGCCGAAGTGCGGGGACTGTTTAAACCGGAAAATCGAAGGGCCGCTTGCAAAGGTTAAGGTTTTTTGAGTGAAAAAAAGATGCTGATGTATTTGCGTCCAAGGCTGCTGGCAATCGATAGTTGGCAGGCATAATGTCATGTGACATGCATTGTTTTTTTCAGAACTGTCTCCGGCTGGGTGGGTTTCACGCTGAAAAAATTCCTAGGTGACAAACATGGTCACTGGCAAATGGACACCCAAGTTTACTTACACAGCCCCAAGCGCCGTTCACCTATCCATAAAGGCCAGCACTTCCACTGGCACTGTTCAATTTAAGTACTGTACTCATGGGTATGGCAGAAAGAGCACTTGCTAATCGCTACGCGACCTGCCGCCGTAGACGTCGCAGGAGGAGAATAATAAAAGCAGAAAGTGGCCCATAAATTGCTATAAATCTTCTTGACAGGAATAACAGAGAGACATAATATCCTGGAAAAGCCTGAGCTGGGGATGCATGAGGGCCAATTCGGACTCCATTAGAGGATGCAGCCTTGTGCTTAACTGCCGCGTTCTGTGGCTGCCGGCCCACACCGTGAAAACGGCATCGCCGGTACGTGTGCGAACGGCTTGGATTATATTTCGGATCGATACAAATAAAAACTCGCGGCGTGGCAAAGTCACACCACAGGCCTCTTTGAAACACAGCTTGCTCTCCAAGGACAGCGAGGCAAACACTCCCGTGGCTTATCAAAGGAAACCACGCGACACAGGCAAATTGATCTGGTTTCTGCTTCTCATTTTCCATGACAAAAATAAAAGGATGGGGAGGGAAAGAAACCATTTTTATTTCTCTAGAATCTGAATGTAACCCTCTTCCCCCTCCGTAACAAATGGGAGACATCACTTTCAGAACTTCCCATATGAAGTGGCCAGGATAAATAGTTCTGAGCCAAGCTAATTAGTCCATGGGGATTAACCAATTAACGCATGAAGACGTTTCTTGCGCATCGTGACTTCAAGGACAGAATTAGGATTCAGAGTGATTTCATAGGATGGTTACAAAACCGGGATTGTTACTAAAAAAAGAAGCATCACTCAGTGAGCGGGCTGTGCGGTAAATTAGTCCACGGTGAAAATCAAAAACATGCCATCAAAACATCCCGCAGGCCAAAAGCGGGTTAGTGAGGACGGCCCCGAGGACAGGTGGAGGATCCAGCCTCCCTGACACGGAGAGGAAAATGAGGGAGCAGCAGAAAAAAACGGTAAGAACTCTGAGAACTATAAGTACTAAGTGAATACTATAGATGGTAAACCACCCAAGCAGAGCACATGTCCCTTACAAAACCACCAGTTAAGTCCACAGCAGGACTCCATGGCAAAGTGCATGAGGTAAACCGGAGTTACTCCCACAACTCTGTGATGTTCAGCTTTAAGGCTGCAAGTTGTCAGCGTCCTTGAGAGTTAAGTCTGCAAAAATTAGGGATGTGCCAGTCCAATATTCAGGATCGGTATCGGTCTGGAATTGGCCAATAGTTATAATCCCATACGATACATGGCCACTCTTCCATTCATTTTCCATAACTATTTCTTTAGGGAATTAGAGTACTTCTTTCACAGTTTGAACATTTTTAGATGGTCATATAATAAACTGCATATGAATGACTTAAAGGTTGTTTAAGCAGAAACAAAAAGACTATCGGATTGGCATCGGCTGATCTTTAAGGTTGTGTTATCTGTCATGAAAAAGTGGTATGGAGCCATCCCTAGTGTCCGTGACTGCAGCTGTCCGACTGAGATCCACATCCTACCTATGGCTACCTGCAGAAGGCAAACAGTTCAGGGCACCATAAACAAATGAGAGTGCAACTTGAAGAGGAAACTGCTGTGTCACACCTTTGAACAAGGTGCTTTGCTGTTAATTTTCAGATGCACGTAAAAAGTGGGTTAAGGGGAGCCTCTGGAGAAATTACTGAAGACAAAGCAGGCAGCTGTAAGAAGTGGACGTGTCCCAGGCTAAGTGCTGCAGTGTATTCGCCCCGAGTCGCGTCTTACTAAAACATTCAGTCATCAGAGCCGTTATATAGCTAGGGCGAGGCAGCTCAGGGACCTGGCAGAGAAGTTTTCCCCAGAATTAACACAAAATGCTGACACTCAAACACAAGCAACACAGTCACCGCACAACAACACCACTTTGCTGAGTCCACTGAGGGTCAGTTGCAAGGAACATATAGGGCCTATACATATATTTTTTTTAAAGTTAAGTCCCAGCAATTTGACAGAGTGATTATTTATTCAGAGGAAGTTGTACTGCATGATTATTTCATGAAAACTCCTGCAGGGCAGAGAGGCAGTGAGGTCTCAATGACCTCGGTCTCTTTACTGGTACAGGAGTCGCATCAACCTTTCTGTATCATGCCTCCCCTGCGAGGGGTCACCGCAGCTCCATGTCGCACCATCACTGTGGCCTTGTGCATGACTGACCTTGCCCCAACATGCCAACCCGACACAGCGGGAAGGTGGGAAGTTCCGGTGAGAGGACAGCAACCGCAGCCAAACTAACAGCATTCACCGCGATTTAATGATACACCCACTACCATCGCGCTGCTGTGAAGCACATTGCCTGAAATGTCCGTGCCAATAAACCCATTACACGGTGAAATGCCAGTCACTTTACTGGCCAGCAGAGGCTCGATCTATTGGCTCGACGGGCACAGAGGACCTGGACGCGCTGTGACAAAGGCTGTGTGCACCACTCGAATATCGTTGGGTGGCGACTTGACTGAGACAAGTAATGTGGAATGCAAAGTCAGCATCTCTGCCAGACAGCGGATCAGCGAGGCTATGGAGATCACGTATATGAGCAGAGTCATACTAATATGTTACACAACCTGCTGATGAAAGGCTGGTGTAACTACTACTAGGATCTAGTCAGCCTGGTTTATGAGCAGCATTTACTAGCAGTCACGCTGTGCTCTGACAAGTTCACTAAACCCATGCTGGCCAACAGTCAAGAGTTCCGACAGGCTGGACCTCAGGAAGGAGACTCCCTTCCTTTCCACGTGCCTACGTCAACGATTCAGCTTTTAGGGACTGGCCCCATCTGTCAGGGGGTGTCCCCTAGTCTTGTGTACAAAAGCGTGATTTTGCCTAGGGTCAGGCTAACTGCCATGTGGCTGCCTAGTGCATGCCGTTAGTTGGGGTGATCTATCATACGCCATACAAACCTCTATTTAGAGATGGCAAAAGCTTACTGAATTGATTTCGGTGGAGCACTTCACTCAAGGGTACAACCGCTGTAGTGCTTTCAGAGAAAACCAAGGATTCACGAATTTTGAAACAGGGCTCTCAAAATTTTTTGGTATTGATCAAAAGATTGTCTGTAGTTTGTGACATAAAAGTGTGCATGTACTCTGCAGTATATCGAATAGCAGTTTCATTTCACCCAAATTCCTTACATGGACAACTGAAAAATGTCTTAAGCTTAAATGTGTTCATAATGTAATTAAGCAAAGAGGTGGGTCTAATCTACACCAATAACAGCATTTCAAATAACATCTCTTTCTTCCTCACGCCTCAGTCCTACACAGCATTTTCAGGCTTTTCAAAGTGGAGCCTTCACTTTAAGTAAACTATAAATTATTCATTGTTTAGAGCTGACACGGGGAATACAAATTTGCTCACATTATAAAGTGCAATCACCAAGGCTGATTGCACTACCTGCGGCCATTAACTGCATCAGCGGTGATGTGGCTGTGGTTTCTAAGCGGGCAGCACAACTGCTAACACCAAGGTTGCACAATAACCTGTTAGCGAATCCGTCTGCCTGTCCGGTAGACACTGGACCAGAATGCAGAGCAGGGCAAAATGGCATCCTGGGCTTCGAAATGTTTTCGCATTAGGCTGTTTCCCCTGCTCCATGCTAGAGATGTAGTGAGCATTAGAGCTGAAACCAACACGTAGGGAGACCACGCCGACGCGATCTGCTACAGCGCCAGGCAAACCTTTTCCAAATCGAGCTCCGCTCTACCCTCTGAGGTGCATGAGCAGAAGTATGCGTCTTCTACCAACTGCTCTCTCTGTTTCCCGAAGGTCCTATTAGCCTCCTAAGGGACAACATTAGGAGCAAAGAGCATGAGCAGGCTCTCAAAGACGGTGTGTTCTACAGAGGCCAGTCTTTTCAGCTCAGTAATAAATCTCCCTTTCCTTTCGAAAACCATGAAACCTGCAACACCTCTCAAGGCAGAGGTCAGAGGTGAAGATGAACCGCTCCCTTGATCCGACCTTAAAAAAGCACAGAGTGTAGGACGAGTTAATATGGACCATCCCGTTAAACATAATACTCTGTGGACTCCGTCTCAGGAAGGAAGGCTGTGACCCAGATCGCTCTCTCATTTTGCCCTTGTACAACTTTCTTGAGGGTCAACTAAGGAGAACGTGGTTAAGAGAAACTATTAAGAGCGTGGCACAGTCACACCGCTTTCTAGCAAATCCAATGATGTTCACGATGGCCTAAACTCTAACAGCCTAGATGTGGCCTTCTTTGAGGAGTCTGACGGTCAGATGAGGTAAAATTATGCAGGTCTCTGAGGAAATTCGGAACACAGATGATGTAAAAAGCTGCTGCTGGCATCATGCATGTGAACAGATTTATCACCAGCGAGAAACAGAACAAAAACATATGTGGAACACCTCAGTGATCCAGCCCTTCTTTCCTTGGGCCCAACATGGCGTCAAGCCCACTCCAGATTGTGGCCTGGGCCTGTCGGCTGGAAGACCTCCACAGCCCTGTCGTCTGTGGCCATTAAGCAGCATGTGGACTGAAACGCCCCAAGCGCTCCAACTGAACCCACAGTTCCCGCTTGCTGCCTCCTCACCATACGGTGATTAGATTAATTTGATGGGCACAAAAGCAAGCAGTAAATAAATACTTAAACGATGAGGCTATATCACAGAGCAAGCAAGTTTTCCCCTCTCTTTATAATTACTCTGAAAGGCCGGTGTTAGCCCCTCCTGCTTCCATGCATTTCCTCTGAGATGGGGCTTCCAGCAAAGTGCATTCTCTCTTACTACATACTCTGGTTACAATAACATCGCAGCAAGCCTCTCTGTCTCCAGATGTACAGACTACGGGGTCAGTTTGCAATCCAGATCAGCAAAACACGACAGTCATTACGGAACGTGAGCCAGTGCACGTGCACTAGACCAGCCCCCAAAATACTGCCCTGAGGCCCGTGTTGACAAATTCAATTCCCATTTGCCCTGCTGCTTGTTAGTTTTTGGCTTCACCTTTATACTCTGAAGTCTGAAAGAGCACCAATGGCTGTAAGAACCTTGGTGGGAAATGCTTGCTTATTGCCTCTATATAATGTTGAACCATGTATATCAGCCTGTTCCCCATTTTTAGATGCCCCTTTTCTTCTCCAACCCTCAGGTGGAAAACGGTGTGGTAAACCACCATACATTTCACTAGTCCATTATAACTATAGCATCATGCTGAGGAAGTAATCCCAAGGTGGAGATGGCTGGAGATGGGGAGAAATTGAGAGAAAATGGAGTGAAAATGGAGAGAAAGTCAGTTCTGTCATAGGCCTAAGCATGGAATCTTTGGAAGCAGTAGTAGAGGGAAGGATGGCATCCAAATTCTACTCCTTTCTGAGTGACTCAGACAGCTAGGAAAGGAGCACCCATGGAGATACATGGCTCCTTGGTACCCACTGCAATTTGCCTGTTCAGCCCATCTGATCCCCATGTCTGTAACCCCAGGCAGCTGAGGTCATTCACCCAACTCTCTTGGACTGTACAGTTCCACAAGCACTAAATGATATAACATGTGCAAGGCTTGTTTTTACTGCAGTTCACACACATTGTTTGATCGGCAAACGTGTTGTGTTGGGATTTATGTTTGTAATGCTGCTGGAAAAATGTCCCCTGGGGGACAAATATAGTCCAATTATATATATATAGTAATATGACATCTTTATTGCATGTTTGTCCAGTAATGCAGAACTTAATTGCACAGCATTACAATGGCACTGGTCTTAAAACGTAGATCTGGACGACGACGCTACAGGCATATTTCTTAGCCATATGTATCCCTTGGATTCTGTGTACTCAAGGAGGCGCATTTCGTTCTATCCCCTAAATCCTGACTCTGATCCTAAAGTGTTTAAGCACAAACTGCAATGTGGTGTCAAGCTGGTCGATAATTCAGATGTTCAGAGCAGGAAACGCCATCTATCCTTAAAAAATGTGATTAAAACCCATGCCATTATACTCCTGTTAACATGCAGACCTCGGATGAGTGATCAAATGAAGCACTACAAGGTTAGCGGTGTGCAAAAAGAGAATTTGGCCTCGATGTGACATCTTCAGATGGGAATTTTCTGCAAGGAACAGTGAACTACATCCCTGGAAGATATACCTGCACCTACAGCTATTTGAGTCGCAGCAGATTTTAAAAATACTCATTTAAATGCTGTACCCCAGCCAGTTTAAATGGCTTTTGATTTCTTGATTGAAGCAAAATATCATTTGGTCAGATTGCTTTATGAGTATCTGCTCCAGTGGTCACAAGCCATCAGAATCCATGGTCTGCCGCTGTTGCCAGGGTGATGGTGTGGGCCTTCGAATGCTTAGGGGAATGGGGGGGATGAGAATGTTCTGCTACTGCCCTGCAGAGGAGATGAGGGGCAGCCTGCTCCAAAGCCCTTCCCACCCTGTTCTCTATCAAATGCGCAGGGCTTCCTTCCATCAACCTCAGGATGAGACGCCCTACTTACACACTTCCAGCAGAATCTCCACAACTCCCAGAGACCAACTTGATCACTCTACCCTGTTTGTCCTGGTTTCCCATGGCAACAGTGTCCAGCCCAGGCATGTTCCTGACAAAAGGTCTGAACTCTGAAGGCTGAAAATCAGGCAAGGGAACCAGTGAGGAAACCCTGAGTCGGGTGCTTAGCCTACATCTCTGAGCGAGACGTACCCAACTGTAAATTAATCAAACTTTACATTAACCCATACAGATTATGGAGCTTGCAATAACAGCTTTAAAAAAAAAATAAAAAATTTTACAAAAATAACAGCCAATAGGTTTCATAGCAAAAATGGCTACCACAGTGCAGACACCGGTGGTCACATCAGGTAGTATTAAATGAACAAACAAAATGGCACGGACAGCAAATCAATATACCAAAACAGCTGGCTCGGGTTACTTATGATGACCTCTAGCATGGCACCCAGCCGTCTTCTAATTTAAACCTGAAGGGAAAAGATTCCAGGAAGAAGGGGGCAAAAAACCTGTAATATTATGGGTCGCTCATTTTCTGACTCACTCTCGAATCACACATGCCTCTGAACCCCGCCCCCCGCTTGGAGCTAAACATTTACCCAACCACCCCAGAGCCTTAAGGAACATTGACCTCCATCCTGGGCTCGTGGGGGGGTGGGACTGTACTCCTGTCTCCCTATTTATACCCATGGCATTCAATATTCAATCACAGATGGCGAACTTGCTGCTGGGTGTGAAAAGCCATGTTGTGCCACACCTGGAGGGACCATAACCCCAAACCAGAATATTAACTGGATTATGATATTCTTCCACAGATCCAGTAAAAAAAACAAACCCAGACCTCAGCATCTGGCATGCTTTGCCGTAACTGGGCAGATCACGTCCAAGTGTTAGTTACAACACCCCCACCTGTTCACTGGTGCTTCAGATTCCACGTGCCCACCTGACTCATCATAAAAGACAGCCTTGCACACTCCATCCCAACTTTTCACGCCCTGCCACTTTGAACCCCTGCCTGGTGCCTGTTTCAGCGCAAGAACTTTAGCTGCGTGTCAGGAGTGCACGCCGTGAGCAGCCAGTTGCATCACATGTTTGGCACCGATACTTCTCCGCTACCGGAGTTTGCCAAGCCTCACCAGGCAAGAGTTCTAATGGGCTGAACAATGCATCCCAGATTGTGCGAGAGCTGTGGGAGGGATTATGTCACCCCTTCTTAATTGTTTCTCTCGCATGGGCAGGAAAACTTTCAAGCTAGTTTATTATTCACTTTCGAAAAAGGTTGTGAAATCAACTCTGAGTTGAAAGAACAGCAGACCCCTGCCACAGAAGAAAAATGTAAGGATCTTCGACAAAATGGGTTTCGTTGCATTTCTTATCATATTTTAAATTTAATTAATTTATTTTTTTAATCTCAGTTTTAGCATCACAAAAATTGCAGCGTGAAGCCACTGGCACACCTCAGGCAGCACTGGAAGAGAAATTCAATTTTTCTCCTCTCTCTTGAGGGTACCGCACGGAGCAACCGATTCCAGAGGGCAGCCCAATCAGAGAGGACAACGAGACCACGGGCTCAGATGTTTAACGGCTGATGCCTCACGGGTGAAGAGGAGCCTGTGAAAGGGGCACCGTCTATCACCAACCCAAGCTGCTGCATTTTAAGTCCACTTAGGAAAACAGGAAAAAATGAAAACACGAAGGACAGACAGACTGAGAGCAGAGTCCATCTGACAACAGCCAATCTGGAGAGCCGCTCTGCATCTTCCAAAGTGCTGAACATACCTTCCTGTCTTCGCACCTTTTAGGTGCATTACTCTGAAAATTTTTTCAACACAGAATTTAAAAGGAAAAAAAAAGTACCCCTTCAAAACCAAGCAGACACAGGACACAAAACTAAAAGCAAGGGGGGCAACCACAGCTCTGCACTGACTGACTGCTGACTTGCATCTGAAATAAAATGCTGGTGTAATTGACATGTGATTGGACACAAGCACAGCAACAGCAATAGTGTGTGAGTGACTAATCCCTTCTGGGCCAAGAGGTCACTGGGCAGTCTTGCTGGCAACAGGCTAAGGAACCAAGCTTGGTGATAAGAGCATGGGACAGGCTGCATAGTAGAGAGAGCGACACAGCCCTGGGAGCAGGTGGGAGGTCCAGCAGTGCCCCCCGGTGCCTGGATATTAGACAACACACTGATTTGTCATTTGCCTGGAGTGGAGGACCCAGATGAGTCCTCCAGGCAAACCACAGAACTTTAATTGAAAAGAATCCAAACTTCCAGTTGAGAAGCTATTTTCTAATCCCAGGGCAGGAACATTTGATTTCAAGCAGTTGGAATAAAAATCCTAGCGCGAGAAAAGGCCTCGTTCCTCCAACAAGGGCATTTTAAGTGAGGAATGGAAAATGTAAACTTCATTCATTGTCTTTCTGAATGCAAAGCCAGCACTGTTCTGCTTCTCAAATTTGAAAACATACGCATTCTCCGAAGCACTAGGGGCATACACACCCTCCAGCTGCCCTGTCCTGCAGTCGCAGTCACACCAGGAGCTTATGTTTGGAAATGCCTTGGCCACATTCAATCTTACAGACAACCACAGTAAAAAAAAAAAAAAAAAAAGGACCATGTTCCCTCAAACGCCTTGCGAAAAGTAGTTAAATTCAGGCTCAAGGTGCTAGAATCCAATTAGCAAAACAAGGCTTTTACAGAAGAAGAGGGAGGGAAAATGAATGCGACATAGTGTGGTGTGAATGTTTTTCCACGCAAATGCATGTATTTCTGTAAATGTATTTTCATGAGAGCAGGACTATCTGGGTGCCAGGCTAAACATAGAAAAGGAGACAATTAGGATATCACCTCAGACCTGATTGCGAGCAATTTCACACCCCAAAAGTCCAAGAAAAATTTAACCAAAAGGTAAGGTTAAAGCTTACGGTCCCAGAACCCAATTATAAAAACAAGGCTTTTAGGCAGAATAGGAACCGAAACATGTAGGCTACTACTGGGCAGCCAGGAATGCAAATTGAATGACTAAAACAAGGGGGGGAGGGGGAATAAAACCATGCATCGTCCTGCAGCATGAACACACTCACTCGGGCAAGAACATCAGTAGAACAAAGGGATCCAATAATTACCCAGAATTCCCCAGACAAGATTTGGCGATGTCGCTAGAAGCAGGCTTGTGGCTGAGTCAGAGAGTTGCCAGGTGGGTGAGAGATGAGGACAATGACAAGTCGAGGCATCAACACCTGTCTGCAGCATCTCGATGACAGATTCAGCTATGCCAAAATAACACCTGGCAAAGTGCAGCAGGGAGGGTCGAGGCGTGTGTCACCCAGGCTGGTGTGAAAAAGGCTGGGGGGTGGGGGGGTGGACCCACACACCTGTAAATGGAGCACTAAAAAAGGACATTTCTGCTCTGACATTTTATAAAACCCCTACATCACAGGGCTCTCTTCGACTTCCTACGAGACCTGTATCCAAATTACCAGGCCTACCTCAACCAAATATACCAGCCTCACCATGTACCCAACATCCAAAAGGATCCCCCCAGTAGCTAATCCACTCAACTCCAAAAAGCCCCACCTGTACTCCTACCCGCTGATCCCCAATATGCTTACACCTCATGAGCCCTGCCGGCCGTGTCTGGAGAGTAAAGTACAGTGGACACATCCAACTGGTCTGACAACACAGAACTGAAAATGGGGGACTTTAAGAAAAAGGAAAAAAAAAAAATTTTTATATTTATACATAATTTTACCAGGGGATGAATGTGAGATTATATATAATATCCATCCTGTGGTAACGCTGTCCTGATGACAAATGGCCACCACACAACTAGCCACATGGGGCTGTTTGGGGGTCTAAATGGAATGGTTATTCAAGTCAAATTATCTCACATTCACCCCCTGGCACCACTGGAAAGGGAAAGATAAGGTAAATTTCACTGTATGCTTTGCACGGGTAAGAAACTTCAGTTGCATTTGCTTTAAACACATCTTTGGGTATAAAAATCAATTCTGTACTCAAAGTATTTTACCGCACGCCTGAGGCTCCATCACAGCTGGAAATCTGTTATTGCTGAAGAAATTAAAACCTGTTATGAGAAATATACATTGTTAAAAAAAATGTGAGCATTTAAAGTTACGATCTACATATAGGCTGCTGTAATTTGCACAAGTGTACCAGGCCCCGTAAGGGGGGGGGGGGGGGGGGGGGGGGTGCCCCACCAGTTTTGTTGGGGGAAAAGTTAAGTTTTCCGCACCCTTTTTCAGGGGAAACCCCAAAACACCCGTTTCTTTTTTCCAAAAGGTTTTTGG
>JAACJT020000002.1:16854956-16890829 GCA_009936485.2 Gymnarchus niloticus | reverse complement strand
GGGGCGGGGGGGCGGGGGGGGGGGTGTGGGGGGGGGGGGGGGGGGGGGGGGGGGGGGGGGGGGGGGGGGGGGGGCGGGCAGTTAAACTCCAGTGCTTGGAAGAGAAGCAACACCTGCACTGATGGGGCAAATGTAATGCAAATGGCGAGAGAAAGACGGGGCCAACAAGGGCCTTTCAACGAGAGCCTTGGTGTGTTCAGGTCAACCAAAGCAAGCCTTTTCAATTACCTTCTTCCAAAAAGAAACAAAACAAATATCTGTAATTTCATCTATCTACAGATGTCTCACTTGAAGACAATACAGGCCCGCGCTCTGGGTTCTAAGATTGCTGAGGTGTCTGCGTGAAACTGGAAGGAATGTGACCGTTGGATTCAAAGTGCTGGAAACAGGGCCCCTGTACCATATTTCTTTCAGATTGTGGAAGCAAACCATGGTTTCGTGTTTCTCATTCATAGTCTTGAGGCGTGTGCTTAATAACGTGTGGGGCTGATTAGCGCCCCGGAGAACAATACAGTACGTGGAACAAACAGCTCCCCCGAACAGCTCACAAAGGGCCTGGTGGGGGGTGTGGTCAATACTGCTTTATACACAGTGGAAGAAGGGAACAGGAAAAATGTTGGTTTTAGAGAATTAAATGGACAGCATTAATTAAGCGGTTAGCAAATACACTTGGAAATGTCACAGCACAGACATCCCAGGAATGAGCTGACAAACAAGGAGATGCGTACAACTTCTGATTGGCCAGGGCAAATCCATCAGCACAGCTGGGGACCATGCATGTCGACATCCTCACCTCCTGGGCCCAGTGGTATGCTGGAGCTGGACCTCGCTCTCGAAATCCCAAGCCTGCTGAGCATCGCTGGCACCTGGATCACGAAATTCCATCACAGATTCATCAGATTAATAACGGGTGCTGAACTCCATATGCTAAACACAGCAGACACATCAATGTCGTGTGAGAAGTTCCAGTCAGAGCACATCGACTGGAAAATAAATGGTGCCTGCCTAGTACTGCTCTATATGTAGTCATTAATAACAACATAATATACAACTGTAACACAGCGTACTCTTCAATCCCTAGCCGACAAAGGTCAACATCTCATCCATCATACAGATAAAAGCCTTGCTTGCTTTTAAAGCACCTCTGAGCCCATATCACTTGGGAACTGTGCCTCTGGGAGCGTTCACTACCACAAACCCACCCTCCTTGCCTTCTTGAGCTCCAGAGTGCTGGTCTGCTAGCTGCCGTGAACATCAGAGACCTTGAATAGCCCTGAGTACCACAGCCTGTCCTCTACTGTGGTGGGGGGATGAGCAGGAAAAGGACGAAGAGGAGGTAGAGGATGGCCTCTGACCTGCTGCCTATTTCTGCTCGTTTTACTAAGCAACAGGGAATGACGGCCCTATGGCCAACAAGCCTCAAGTGTAGAGAACAAGCTCCAAGAATAAAATCACAGTCTACAGCTACAGTACACCACACCACCCAAGCTGGCATTAAAAATGAAATATGTGTCCATGCCACAGAACAATACGCACCACCTTCTTGTTCCATGAGGGTAGGCTGGGTTTGCAAGACTGTGTTCATTTATAAGGAAAAAAGGATGCATTAACTCAGAAAGTGTCATATGCAAATGAGAAGGGGTAGGAAACTAAACTTTAATAAACATGCTCTCTGTAGGGATCCAATGTCCTACGACCCACTGTTAAATGGAAAGAGAGCAGTTTGACTAGCAGGGCTGAGATATCCTTGATTAAAGAGGTATTTCACCATTCCCGTGTTCGAGCACAGACACGGCGGCCTGCAGTGACCGTAATGGCGTGCTGCTCGTTTATCACAAGGGGAGGAAGAGCGCCATCGGACGCGGCCGGCTGAACGGCATCGGGAAGGCCAGACGGCAGGGCAAACCGCAGGACAATACAGGGCTTGTTGATGCTTGGGGTGGGGAAGACGTGAGCTTTTAAACATGACAGGGCCACAGGCATAACGACACCCCAGGCTCACATTGCAGAAGACTAAATGTCACTGGGCCATGTCTGGAACACATCCAGAAAGGCTCTGGACAACACACCAGGATCGTCATAAGGGACAGCACCAATCTCTCACTTTTAGCTGTTGGCTGGAGAAGACCTTCCGGTTGGTCATTTCTACTCCCACTAGCAGCTTCAGAGGTGAAACCTGCCACCACACTTGCGCTGAAGCTAAACGATGCCTTAAGCACGTTCACATCAACTGAACCCGTCCTGGCCTCAAGGGTAGCGTGGGGGATCACATCTCATTGCATGCTAACTGAGAACGTTTAAACATGCCGTGGCGGGGGAATATCAGACGGTTTGGCATCAGCACCACCCCCACCCACAAGGAGGCCTGCCGGCTGGAATTCAAAAGGAAAACCTGCCAGCTAATGCACCACAGCTTCAACCTGTTATCACTGGGGAGTCTGCATTACCTTCGAGAAAGGAAGCCTGAATTTCTTTTTTTACTTTAAAAAAAAATAACATCCCTCTTTAAGCTCAGCAGATTCTTGCTGGTGAACAGAAATGACTAGAAAGACTCACACCAGAGCTGTTCTATTCAAGGTGCTCATTACATGTCCAATAAACCCCCTCATCACCTGTCTCATGTGTAAAAGCATGGCAGAGAGTACACAAATGTCTACAAGCAGAGGGTGCTGTGCCAGTGTCCTGCACCAGCAATGTGGAACCACATCTCCAGCTTGTAGTTCAGAGATGGAGAGCCTCAAAAAATGCTGCTCTGATCTGGAGACTTGACAGCTATTTTGGAAAGGCTGAATGAACAGCAGGTCACCCGTAATCCCAAGGTGCTTCATCTGAATTAAAGCACGCATCCTTAAAAAGCACGCATCTATAAGCCCTGGATTTAAGTGGACATGCTATGGCATTTAGGTCTAATAGTTATTCTCGATAACAGCATCAGCAAAGCCCACAAAAAAGCTAAGTGGTATATACGCTGAGCAGAAATGTGTGGCAGAGACACGTCCAGAAGAAAGCGGTTGTCCTTCGAATGGCATCAGACGCGGTGCTCAGGAGCAGAACGAGGCATCAGATGAAGCCAGCAGCTTCTCTATGCCAGCGTCATTAAAACCCCAAAGGGTTGACCAGCTGGAGGAGACAGGAGAGATTATTTTCTCCTGCTTTCCACAAATCAAACCTTCAACAGATCATACACCAATGCACACATCAGGTTGTCTTGAACTGTTGTTTCAACTGTGCCGATGTCCCACTACAGTGGCAGTAAACAAGTCATCTTCATCCAGATGGACATATGTTCAAACATACTCACCGGGGACACGTGTAAAGCGACTCACAAGAGAGAAAGGTATGATTTCAGAGAGCAGTCTGGTCAGCCAGCATCCTCGGAGCAGTTAGGGATAAGGACCTTGCTCAAGAGCTCAACAGTCACATGACAACTCCACTGACTAAGGTATTTGAACCCATGGCCTTCAGAGTGCGAGCCCAGGTCACTAACCCACTGAGTTACACACCACTCCATGTCATTTCTTTGAAAGATTTTCTTTTAAACACGTTTAAATTCATGCTATGGAGACTGGAAAGAAATTTGTATCGTCATAATACACATATTTCATTAATCGCCTCCATAAGAGTGACAATTAAATTGTGAGAGAACTAGCTAGAAAATGAAACACACACACAAAATGCTGACAGTGTGTGTCTGCAGCACATATTTCCCCGCCCCACCTTCATCCTTTAAGCATCCTGTCCAATCGATAACAGTCAATACGCGACCAAGGACAGCCTCCATGTGACAGTATCTAAATAAGGATCATACAACCCTACAGCAGATAAAGTCACCGCATCGAGCACCTATTAACTCGGCATTAGGCACTTCCGTCAGCAGACCCTCGGCACTCTCCACGAGCGTCCCGATTCAGCAACGCACACCTAGCAGATGACTCACTTACCACAAAAACAACAAACTGGAGAGAAGGGCTGCTGAAACACTGGTTAATTGTAATGGCGACATGGCATGGGGGGGGCTCTCTTTTGCCTCCCCTTCAGCGACCAGGTTGGTCTGGAGTCAGCTCGGTAAAACCAAACACACCATGCCGTGAAATGATCGCACAGTGTCACCTGCTTTCGGAGCTAGTGGCACAACCACAACCTGAGGGAAGAAAATAAATTTGCATCGCCGGTCAGCTGAGGATGCTGGCTCCTGGGCCACACCCCTAGTGAAACTGCAACAGACATGTGGCTTGCTTTGCGGCTGGGAATCATCAAAGCGCCTCACACACACACACACACACACACACACACACACACACACACACACACACACACACACGCACTCGACGATTGCAAAGCCTGTGGGTGACTTTTACAGCACCACTCAGCGCTTGGCCCAGTAAAACAGCTGCGATTCTGCTAGCTAACGCGTGGTCAGGGGTGCGTGTGGTCTTGCCACCCACAGGAAACACATGCCATCAATACCACACTCCATCAGGAAGACTCGTATCCACACGTGTACTCCCACCACCTGCTTGTAACATCCCGAGGGACGTGACATGTACATCTCATTTTCACAAGGAGGAGCTTTGTTTTAAGGTGATGATGGGGGGCTGGGGGCCGGTGCCATTTAACCCGGGGGCAGGACGAGGGGGGCCATAGATGATCCACCCACCCATGTGGGTCCTGTGATTTCAAGGTTGCCGGGGCATGAAATTCATTTACTTCACCGGCTTTCAGGCTTCATCTTAAATCAGAAAGCAGTCACCTTCCATAGGATAGTTTATTACATCGGTCCAGTGGGGACCGCCTGTGTAGGGGAGGAGGGTCTGCAAGAGCAATGCTGCTCATAACGTTGGGGCCCCGTTTAGATCCATCGCACGAAGACCTGAGGCTCCGTGTGAAATTACCGGAGTCACATGTCCGGACGTGCCACTGTCTCGCACTCAGACGGCCTGGCGACAGCTGGAGAAGTGTTTGAGAAACCTGAGATTTAATGGGAAGAGCGAAGACAACCATATGAGCACAGACACGCACGTTTTCGTGAGCCATATCTCCATGTCATTTATAATGCAAAGCTCCCTCATGTAAGCAGCTCAATGACTTTTAGGATACAGAAAGAAAGACAGTGTGAGAGAGAGCGAGAGAGAGAGAGAGAGAGAAAGAGAGAGCACAGTATTCTCACAAATCAGCAGACTTCCAGGGACCGGGGTAATCTGGTTTCACCTTCTGCCGTGTGTCACTTTACAGAGGCAGTAATATTCCGAATGGAGCCTACACTTGTCTTGTCTCCCGCACCCCACAGTACAATCAAGGGACAGGTTGCCTTTTTTTCTAAGGCAACAGCACTGGAGTTTGCCGGCCCTGCCATAAATCAAGGCTGTCCTCCCATAATCTCCCCATCAATAAAGCAGGTGCGAGCCCTGCCTTAATCTGACGCTTAAGCATCCAGTGGCACTAACCGTTTTGCACTGCTACCAGACACCGGTTTGTTTGGTTAACCCTCTCACACAGGGAGACGGTGGTTTTATGGCCGGGTTTACCAGAGCAGCCGCAAATCAGTGCCCTGCTCAAGGTCACCGCTGGGACACCGACCTGCAACCCCCGAGTCAGGGGTCTAGTCCTAACCAAAATGCCACCACGTTTGACGATGAGGCTGGACGCTGTGCATGAACATCAGGATAAAACGAAACCTAAAGGGACAGGTGTGTTTACGCTGCCCTTTCATTCTTTTATACACCAGATTATTCACAAATGAATTTTAATCTTTTATGAAAGATTAAAGGAGCACAGGGAATAAAGTAAACTCCAAGTTCTGAATGTGCACTTCCATTAGCGAGACCCTCCAGAGGATAGTAACCAAAAGAAGCACAAACAGCTGGCAACAGTGACACAGAAAGAGCAGCGATGCATCACAATGGGGAGCATTTTAAAGACAACTCCCATCCCAGCAAGTCAGAGAGCAGTAACACAGTCAAGTCCGTGCTGAAAATTGTCGTTATTTATATCTCCTGTTATCAGCTTAATAACACCTGTTTTCAAAGGAACGAAAAAGATTTTAGGAATGTCAAATCTATGGCGGTGCGAGAGACATTCAGAACTTGTGAGATTAAGGACTGCGCCTCTCACCAAGCCTGGTAAACATCGACATGACACAGCAGCAGGTGCTGGAGAAAGGGGGGGGGATACGGGTGATCTCACGCAGACTTACAGAGGCAGGCTTCCGTCCCCACCTCCACATGAGGGACTCCCAAAGGGAAACCTCTCTCTAACGAGCTCCAGAAGACCCTGGCAGCTGAGAAAAGCCGGGTTCGGGCACGTCTGACAGGGTACACATACAAACCCATACAACCCACAGATTAAAAGGCAGCTGGACTGGCACCACAAATGGAAGGAATAAACTACAGGAGTACATAAATAAGAAGCGCAATGTGACGAAAGGGATTATTAAAAAATTATGCAGCCCGGAGCCACAACTGGTTTTTACACATCAATAATCCAAACCTAAGCACTCATTTAAGACCAAGAGAATACTATGGGTGCAAATGAACTAAACCATGAACTCTTGTATGGAACAACGCAACATTTCCAAAGTAACACTGAGGGAAATTCATCTTGACAAAATGAGCTGAAAGTGTGCCGGGTCTCGTGACGCAGCGGGGAGAATGAGGGCAGGCTCCCACCTCACCAGCGTGTCAAATTGCGCATTTCTCCGACCATGCTGTCCCACGGCACGCTGCCTCCGACAGGCCCGCAGAAGAGGCCCAGATAGCCGGGGCACAGATTTCGAGAAGAACATTCCAAAATGCTTGTTTCGCCTCGCTTCTCATTTGTCATCAGAGAAGCACACGCTCATGAGGACAGATGCCGAAACTCCGGTAAAGTGCCTCCTTCCCGCGACTTTCCTCACGCATCCTCAAGGCTGCAGTCGCTGCCTGCATTTCCAAACACTGCTGCATGCCTGATGCCGGAGCATCCCCCGAACCATCTGATCAGTTTGGTATGCAACGCTGAAGGAGCACACGGTTAAAGGAGTGACATCTTTATAATAACCTGAATTATCTAATCAGGTGGAGATGTGACACACCCAAGGGTGAAACCATCATTGATAATCTATAACCTGCTCCTTCAGTTCAATCATTGGTGACAATCAGGGATTCCTTTACTTAGACAGAAACAAGACTGATTCAATGTCCTCCTTCTTGGAAGGTAAACGCCCACATGACACAAACACTCTCACACCTCAGGTGCTGATCCCCCCACAGATAATCCCCACCGCAGTGCAGAGAGCGTGCCAAATTCAGCTTCCTCTAAAGGGATGGTCACAATGTTAAGATGATGGGGGTATGGTGGTGGGTTAATCTGGAGTTTAAACCGGTGTTGTGGTAAACAGAATATAAGTATGTTTACAGGAGAGGGTATAGTAAAATTCATAATTTGCAGTAAAATAAACTATAAAATTTTCCATTTCCCATATTAACCGCTTGTGTAAAATGAAACAACAGAATAAAAATCAGGCTTGTCCGTCTTCATGCCTCCCGTTGCCACAGAATTCCGGCGATCGCATAAAACCCGGGCTGCAGGCTCCCTCTGGAAAGTGCTATGGAATAAATTTGGGAAGCTGTTCTGCCATATTACGCATACACACACAAGAGGCTATAATGGAACACAATTAGCCCATTGTCACCATAATGTCATGCCTACTGACGGTAACAATAGACGAAAAGCGGGACGTTCAGCTGGTAGAGCAGAAAACCAACAACTCGTTTGGGGTTATTGCTCTTACAGCCATGGTCTGCGAGTGTTACAGTGCAGCATGATGTACCACACCAACCCCCAAATGACTGCTCAGTGGGCTACAGGAGGGACGCGTCTGGAGAGCGTGTACTCCTGGGAGGACTTCTCAGGCGTGACTGTTTGCCTGGTCTGGCTCCTGGCCCGTGGGCTTGGACCACATTCCCCACTATATGTGACAAAAGAAAAGTTAAGACTACACGTAACTGTTTCATAATACCCCCCACAGACCCTGTGATAATGATGATAATTATCCGATTAAACTGTCATCTGTCATCCGTAAATGCCAGCCAAGCGGTCTTATGGACACATTTCTTTCAATCTTTCCAGAGGCCCATGTGATCAAAGTGATCAGTTCCTACAAATGAGTGAAAATCCCACAGTGACAGACAGACCCTGCTGCCTGTATCAGAGCGGCGAGGTCGTTAACTTGCTCCACTGTGCAAATCAATCGGACATATTAATGCAGAGAAACCCACAGACGTAGACGCGCGCGCACACAGCACGCCGAGCCCCATCTTAGCTCCGTCCTTCTCCGGGTGAAGCTGCCGATGCATTCCGAGCCGCTTGCTCGCCAGCAGGCGACACCTTAAAGACAGCCATAATTCATTCTCGGCTGCGAAAGAGCACACTGGGCACAGATTTCGCTCAGTGTGAATAACCAAACAAGGCACAGCGTGCGGACAGGAAACTTAACACTCCGACAGGCCATCGAGGTGTGCTCGCTGTCCCACCACACCACAAAGAAAAAACCATAACACCGGCGTTTCCAGGGAGACAGAAGATGCTATGTAAAAGCACATTCCAGGAACAGCTTGCATCTATACCTAAATTAAGAAGTTCCCATTGTCCAAAAATCTAATTCTAGCATCACTTACAGGTCCTGCAGTCATTACCTGCCAAGAATTTCATCACGCTGGCTTCCACCTTTTGCAAAGCAGCATTTCATTTTATCGTTCTTTGCTAATACAAACAGTAAAGCAGCTTTCTGTGCACGGCTGGGCTCATCTATAAATTAAATGACTCTGAATCAAGGCCCGGTAATGAGACCATCAGAGCCACTCAGTTCTACAGGACTGTCCCAAGTGAGGGACAGCTTGGCCCAGTTTTGATCTCTGCTGGTCCTTGGTAGCACCAGGAAAACAAATAAAAACCACAGGAGCCTCCGTGTGCTGAAGACAGAGGGAACGACCACGGCATGCACGAGGAATCGTTCCGTGTTACCGGAGAATCCCTTCAGCTCGCTCTGATGGCCTCTGCCAGTGTCCGTATTCCTGCTTACACAGCAAAGTGCAGCTATAACCTTCACAGGCTCCCAGGTATTGTCCTGTGGCGATGCCTGTCTGAGATGGCCTGAGCACCAATGCAGTGGACCAACAGTGGGAGTAAAAAGCACGCATTTACCAGGAGTTGTGCCTCTCTCCACAAAGGGTGTCTCACTCATGACTGGCATCAAATGCCCAGTAGAGACTGGCAGGAAAAGCAGGTGATTTCTAGGGAAATTACTCAATGTACACAGCTGTGGCTCAATCTTATTAAAGGGACAGGCAACAGCCTGGCTAACGAGTTGCCAGATTTCAGCTTGCAGGCATAACTTGTGCTTTGGAGTCCACATCAAAATTTGAAGCACCTCTTGGGGGGGGTTGGGGCAGTTAAACGCTGGTACCTTCTCTGGAAAGTTCTCCCCTGAGTCGGAACGACCTTTAGATTCCATTACAGTGGCAACGGAGGCATGTGGCCATAGCAAACACTGCAGAATTAAAGGCACATGCATCCTAACAAAAAAAGGCAGACTTGAGGTCATGTGGGTAACCTGGTGTGCTTGGGGGGACTAAACAATAGAAGAGGCAGCAGGAGGCCAGTGTTTCATTAGCTGACATGATGATGATACTACTTTAATTGCCATTTGTACAAGTATGCAGAAATTCTGCATACTCCTTTGTGTATCCCTGTATCCCCCCCCCCACACACACACAGACACACAGACACACACACACAGACACACACACACAGGTGAGCTTGAGGTTAGAGCACAGGGGCAGCCATGTATCAGGTGCCCCTGGAGCATTTTGGCATTTAAGGGCCACGCTCAATTGCCCAGCGGTGATCCAATTACTTTGCTGGCCAGGGGATACAAATTGATGACCTTCCGGACAGGGGCACAGAGCCCTGACCTACAGAGCCACACACTGCTCGTGGGAGGTAATTCAGGCCATACCCCCAAATACAGAAGGCACTCCAACTGTCATGAGACTGGGCAAGCTCATACACACTCTGGGCCTTGTGATACTCACACGATTAAGCACATTAGTAATAACAGACTTTGAGTCTACATGCCATTCAAGCATCTACACAATGGCTTTGCATCACAGTGAAAGGATAAGGATGTATTTCATGCACTGCCATCAAGAACAATGAGCTTCGGAAGAAAAAAATTCAAGCAAATTGCCATCCGTGGCAACAAAGAAATCAGCCGAACGTCTCCACAGGAGCACCTTGCCGTGAATCCAGATAAATCTGTCCAACTTTACCTCCAGCCTGAAGACTCCTTAATTCATCAAGAAGAATCAGCGGCTCATGCTGGGTGTGTGTGGGTGTGTCAGTGTGTGTGTGTGTGGGGGGTCTGCTGAAAACGGCAGGGCCCTCTTACCATGTACAGCTGCACCCTTTCCTCTCACGTCGCCGATTACCTTATCTTTTTTGCACAGACAGAAAATATTACATTTATTTTCTCACAGCCAAGAAAAAGAGGTAAAACAGAGAGAAGCCATACATTTGTTTAACCGTCTGACACGACAACGGACTGTGATCAAAATTCATTAGTTTCCAACGTGCCAAAAAAGCACGAGAGCCGCAACAAGCCATGTTGGTAATCCATAGAATGAAATCACGAGCGCCAACAAAGGATTACGGCTGCTCCAGGCCTCCCTGGAGACAAACAAGCCCCAATCAGCAGATTAAGAGTCCAGAAGGGGACGTGGCCCGGCTTGGGCTCTGAGTATCTTCAGCAATACTGTGAGAAAACTGCAGTTCATACACTATAGACTCGAGTAGTTTTAATGCCCTCAATTAAACAATTAGCCAGATTATGAGAATGCAAGTGGTCCTGCTTGATTATGAAAGGGACTCCCACTGCAGCCCTGCAGCCAAACAGCTGAGATACTCTACATACCGTAGCAAGGATTTTTCTGACCACGGCTCATCAAAACCCCACTCCACAGAGTTCAAGATTCCGAATCAAATGACTGACAAATGCCCTCAAAACACAAAGGAGTTTCCATAGACACACCTAGTAACCAGCCTGGCGTGTGTTCCTCTGTGGGGTGATTTCAGCTCACTCCATCTGGTTGAGAAAATGGCGTTGGTGGTCCAACCCTCATCATTTTGGCTAAGACACTGGGAGAGGGGGATGAATGAAGCCATGTGAGGACGCAAGACTGTGGACAGGGCCAGCAGAGCAAGGCCATCCAGCCATGGCCATCGTTAGAATACAGACTGAGAAGATCCGGCTGCTAACTCTATCTAGTCCACCTTACCCGCGCTTGGCTTCTCTGCAGACCCATTAACGACAGATCAGGGAGCACACAGCTTGGTTCGGTCCAGAGCAAAACACAGAGAACAGGGACACCTGGCAAAAACACCCATTGCTATGAGCAGACCGAGGGAATCATAATCAACTCCGTGGATAGATCCAAGTGTCTCTTACGGTCTCCATGGCATCCGCAGTCCAGCCTGATTCATGAGTAGAACTGGAGTTCCCCTCCTCTTACAAGCTATTGTGGACCAAGGTTGGCTCTTACAGTGAATTTACAGGCTTCTCCGTCATTAAGGATCCTGCTCAGGCTGCTTTGCGGAGGTCAAAGCCGCCAGGAACGGATTTCCTTTTGAGTCAGAAAATGAGACGTACAAAATCCCACAAACTGAAAGTGACTCTCCCAAGGAACATGGATAAAAGACAAGGATACAGACTCAGTTGGAAGCTAAATGAGAACACAGCGAAGTCCAAACGGTACTCATGCAACCACCTCATATGGCTGCACCTTCCTTTGATTTCCTGACATAGGAAATTTGAAAAAAAAGAAAGAGCAGACAGGTGGAGCAACAACAACAAGAACAACAACCCACAAAAGACTGATCAGATTGAATTCACAGTGGGAGTTTGAGTTGTTTACCATTTGATTACATGTAAACATGCGCTCATCCGTTCATGGACTGAGACCTCCAGACTGCCTTGCGCCTGCATCGCTGGCGGGCGATATCATTCTCTTCCCGTTGCTAGGAGACAAAACTTTCCACTTGATTCACTGAAGATATGCCATAGATTCTTGTACCCCCACCCCCCCCAAAGCCTCCAACTCCCGTAATTTACACTGCCTCTCACATAGCTTTGCACTCTGAAAATACTTGAGGAGCAGAAGAGTATAAAGCTAATGAGGAAAGGGGAGTGGCGTGGAGAGGCGAAGAAAGATTAATAGGATACCTGATGGGGAGCAGACACCCACATTCAAACCCCAATCAGCAGCATCGATACCTGCATTGTCTTGCATGCATGCCTTGTCGATAGCCGCTTGGAGGAATTCCACACAACACATAATCACTCCTCTTAGATTCAATAACCCCTTCGGAGCTATAGTCATCATCGGAGAGCAAAGCCCGGGCACAGAACAAAAAGGTCAAGATAATTATCAGAAATTGACGAGAAGGGAAAGGGATTGCTGAGGACGGGCCTTTCTGACGTTGAAAGCACAAAATAAAAAAGGAAGGAAAAAAAAATGTAAATCAACGCTGCTCACCCGACCAATGGTCTGCTAGGCTTCATATCAAGGTTACATCGGGCCGTGTAACTCAACTTTAAAATCGACGCGAGTCTCGTTCAGGCATCACTTACTCCATTAGCACATTATATTTTTAACTGGCACTCACTTACGGCAGATAGCAGGCCGCGGCGCACGCTCCAGCACACTCTCTGGGTGCATATTTCTGGGTTTTGTTTGTTAATGAGCCCTTTTCCCAGGGTTTCAGAGTAAACGTTC
Source organism: Gymnarchus niloticus (assembly GCA_009936485.2). NCBI lineage: Eukaryota > Metazoa > Chordata > Actinopteri > Osteoglossiformes > Gymnarchidae > Gymnarchus > Gymnarchus niloticus. The sequence goes on along the minus strand of JAACJT020000002.1, from coordinate 16,878,020 downwards.
TGGGAGAAGACACCCTCCCTCGGCCTTGCTGTTTCGCATGTCATGAAAAGTGCCGGACTGCTTACTCACAGGTCCAACACTCAGATGATTCTGCAGCCCCCCTTTTGACCACGGCAACTGGTATTTAACCAAAACTGTCTCAGTGAAAACCCCACTTCCATAAATGGATAAAACTCTACATCATTCAATAGTAGGTCCCTACTCTTAGAAGCCATTTATCTTGCACATATACCAATAAATAATATTAAGAACTGAAATAGATGTTTGTTTCTTCCTCCCCCACAAGACAGTGGAAATCCAATGCGACCAACAGACCCACGTCTCCAAATTCACAATATTTAGCCTCCAATTTACCTATAAAATCTCTCGTTCCTCAGCCATCGCTCACGGTAATTAAGAGGGTTTTCACTGCCTGCGTCTCAAATCGATGTGCAGATGAGCAGATGTGTGGCGAATTGGCAGTCTTTAATCTCAGACCGAACACACTTTTAATCAAAAAGCAATATGCCTACAGTAGCTGGGAAAATCTACTGCAATTGCAATGGAAAAGGGGGGGAAATAAATTATCTGAGACATTTTTCACGGAGACCGGTTATGTCATTAAAAAGGAAAACACTTGAGATAAATATAAACTTGAGATGACTTGAGATAACCATAAGGAGCTGAAGAAGATTGTGCTCAGTTGCAGGGTTCAGCGTTGACAAAAAGTTAACTGCTGTGCTACTTTGCAGACGAAGAAGACGACCAGACTTAAAGGGTACAGTTAAAAACGATAGCAGGGGATTCCAGCTGGAAAGAAAGGTACCTACCAGAGTCCTGCTTAAAACAGACAAACTGGAAAATCAGCACGGCCCCTGTTTCACAGATATCGCCATCCTAATTAGTAATTGTAATTGGATAAAAAAAAAAAAAAAAAAATCTTATCAAATTCCTTCTGTGGTGATTTCGTGATCAGGATTTGATGAAGCGGCATGCATTTAGAACAGCGACACTGCCAGATGTTTAGACCGCTCGCTTCAACAAAATCTATCTGAAACGTTCCAGGATGAAAACGCCAACGAAACAGCATCGATTGTTGTCAGATACTGTCAGCTAGCCGAAACCTCCAATCAGAGGGCCCAGCGGCCTAAATGATGAAAAGCCTTCCAAATTGTAAATGGCGGCCCATAATCCCTTGTAATGAAGAACATGCCGAGTTTCTGGGGAAGCGTCGTCCAGGTCCCCAGCAGAACACAAATGCCCCAACCGGCAGCCAAGAGAGCATGACAAGCGGAGCAGTAAATTTGGCACGGGTCACACTTGGTGGTGTGATTGCAGTGTGTGTTGCTGCTACATAGTTTTGTCTGAAAACAGGAGATTATGACGGTGCTGCTAGGAGCGAAGCCCAGAACTAAATGACAGTTCAAGGTTCCAGTCTTTGTAATCTCACCTGACTGCAGACCACACGTTTCCTTTCACACAAGTTCATTCTAGAAGGCAGCGCACAGCTTGTCATTATGAAGCTGAACAACAGCTAAACTACAGCTTTCTGGGAATAATCCGTATTTATGCATTTTAGGAACGTTCAATAGGGTTGGGACTACTTATTGAAAATGATCAATAGCAGATGAGAAATCAGTAAATAACCTTTACCGTTTCCACAGCCATTTGTGTACTGTGCAGTGATCTGTTAGCCTATCCAAAAAGTCCGATCCTGGTTTTACTTAACAGACAGGCCTGCATTGTGAGCTCTGGCGCAGTCAATGTTTATGTTACACTGGCGTATGCTACTGGCTAGCCGCTACACTCAGGCCAAAAATGCCATCTGAAGTGTGGCAGAATTTTCATGAGTCTCGAGACTAGAACAACGCAGTTCGACGACAAAAAGACTTCCATCTTCAGGTAACACTACCAAACTTTCGTGATCATTTGAAAAGAGAGCACCCTTCTGTTGTCTCAAGCAAAGAGATATTGCAGACGTTTGTCATAAAATATCGATGAAGGATACCGTGTCATCTACCATCTAAAAGCAAAGACCCAACCGCTTTCTCTGGCCAGGAGTCGTGGGATGGCTCAGCGCTCAGACATATCCATCTAAAGCTCATCTATTGGCCGTTTGTATTTTTATCAAGCTGAACCTAAAGAGCGGCCATTCTTTCGATATTCTTTGACCACTGCACCATTACACAGTTAATTCACCACTTACAAAAAGAGATGGAGAGAAAAAAAGCTCTTCCACCTTTTCCTCACAAAGCCGAGTGCAGATGAACACTACCATATTCAACCATTTACAATTAAACCCTTCCAAGAAGCCACTGCACACTAACAGGACTAATGACTGCGGAAACAAGAGGACTTTACAAGGAGGAGCTGTCTGGCAGCAGGACAGACGAGGAGGCAGCCAGCTGCGGGCACTTGAGTGATCATCTTCCTGTGTTGCTGAGGTAGACGAGCAGCCGGTTTCTTCGTTCTGTCAGAAACGCACAGGTGCACCCAAACGGCTTCATGGCGAATCACGCAGCATGGTAATACACCCCATCAGCGTCCTCCGTCCCTCAAAATGCTCCTCAAGGTGAGATGAGAAATCAATACAAAGTATTTGCATTGATGGAAAAGGAAGAGCGGGTCTAATCCATTCTGCTTAAGTAGAAGCCGTATCTGCCAAATGCAGAGATGGGCAAAATCAGTCATGTAACCACGAACAACCTGGATTTGCTTCATAACACAGACAGGATGTGTGGCCAAGAACATATGTGCACGAGACCTGTGGTGGACTGGCATCCCATCCAGGGTGTACCCCAGCCTTGTGCCCTGTGCTGCCTGGAATAGGTTCCAGGTCCACTCCATCCTGACCAGGATGAGCATTTATTTAGTCACATCATTTTGTGTGATCTGACTGTAAAGATATCAAAAATCTGATATTTCACAATAGCGAAAAGTATTAGCACAATAACAAATAAGTAGAGCAAGGACCAAAAACAAAAATGTATTTTAAAATTACATCGACAGCAATAAAAACATTTACTTTAAACACTAGTTTTAACACACCACTGTTGATCTCCGATAGTCTAATAAAAGATGGTATTATAGAATACACAGCACTGTGCAAAAGACTTAGGCAGGCAAAGAAAATGTTTAAGACCAATTGTTCTGGAAAAAGCATGAATATACTCAAATTCAGTAATACGATAAAAAAATTCCTCGTGTTCTCCAAAATGTTACTGATATCTGGCTGGATGGCCTTGGTTGAGATTTTGCCTCAAAAGCACCACAGCCATTCTGCGTTCTTGTTAAACCTCATCACGGGCTCACTTAATTTAATTAGGTAATTATTTTTATAAGGTATTGATTAGCCAAGCATGATATACTCGTAGTTCAGGAAATACATATTGGTTATTAATTCTGGGAGACTCAAGATGTTTTGAAATACGTTAATTGACAAACTTGAAGTAACTGACATAAAACCATAGTTTTACACCAACACAAACAATTTAAATACAACCCCAAATCAGAAATGCAGGAATGGCTGTATATTAACAAATGAAATGAAGTTGACCAGACAAAACATGAAATATCTTGGGTTTTTACTGTCTGCAATGAAATAAAAGTCAAAGTAAATTTAAGAATCACTGCGCTTTTTTTTTTGCGTTCTCCATACTGTCTCAACTGACTTGGGATTGTATGATTTTCTTTGCCTGCCCTTCAGCATGGTACATAGCGGTTACAATGAAGCTTGTCTTTGGTTTAAAAACATTCAGCAGCTCATCTAAAACTGTGTAAGGAGCCACAATTTGCTGAGTGTAACGCAGAAGCAATTAGCCTACGTGTTATTCATGAAGAACAGATCACTGCAGTACTCATTCAATGACACGAAGCGAAATTACAGCGGGACTTCAGCACTTCAGGAACGTCGTCAAAATTTGGCTGAAGGGAGAAACTGACTTAGAGAAGCATTCACAAACTGGCTCTGTATCGAGATGGGGTCAAACTAAGAAATAAATACACGAATAAACACAGATACTGAATGAGTGAGCCGCTTTAGGTCTTCAGGTCCAACAAGTCCATGATGGGTAAATTCGATTCTCTGTCAGGGGTGGTGTGAGAGACAGTTTAATAAAATGCATATTGATCGGACTGACATGCACACTGCAGTGAGCCTCAGTCAGTGAACACGAACGGCACCCGGACCGGCGGAAGGCCACTCTGACCGGCCTGACAGATTCGGGACGCGTAGGTCGGACGCGCGTGCATCACGAAGACTTGGGGCAGTTCGTCGTGTCACCTGAGAAAGTGAAAGCGCGCAGTTTGAGATACACATTTGAGAAGTATATTTGGCAACAGTTATACAAAAGAGTCTGCTCTGGCCTCAGCTTCGGTGCGCAACGCGCGGCTAAGAGGCAGGGCGACCATCGAAGGCTGACACACCCATGACGATTCAGCCTGGCTTCCCACTTATTTTATGGTCATTTTCTCAGGCAGCCTTTAATAGTGCTTATCATTGCTTGGACTGGGGCTGGATGAAAATGTCCATAAGGATAATGAGAAGAGAGTCGGGCTGCTGGACGCAGCGCATGTAAATTCTAAAGTCAGACACCACTAGTAATTCTAGCAGGCACCCAACAGGGTCACACACTCTGAAACAAGATCAAAGCTTAATGTCACAAAAACCAGCTACAACCTTTGCAGGACTTCTATTGTCTATCAGTTTTATGTGCTCAATGCCAGTCATGCTGGAGTATTCTGGCTAGCCTGAACACAAAGGTCCTCGTGTCGCTTTTTTGTTGGATTTGTTTAGTGATTTTTGATTTTCCCCACTGTATTGTTTGTGCCACTGGCACGGCCATAACTCTGATTTGGTTTCGGATTTCATCGCAGCCTCCTAAATTAAATCCGATGGCTCCTCGACTACTGCATCCCATTTTCCCAGACGTCACTTAGTGAAAGTTACTGACCGGCCTTAGTAAGCTGAAAAATTAGTTCATGGCCATTTAAAAATAGTGAATGGTATGAATGTGATGAATCATGTAATCGTTTATTTGCTTGGAACAACTTAGTTTTTTTTTTTTTTTTTGGCTCCCTTACACCTATGCCTAAACTGCAACCCACGATAATGGCAGCTTGACCACTCCAGTACATTGTACCGCACGCATGGCAAACCACTCCGCGGCACAACACCCTACACAAACACCCATGTGACTACAACATGTTTTTACTGGGACGAGCCTCATGCCAAAACTCCAATGCAACTCAGACCAAGGCTACTAAATATTTCAGAAAGGAAGTCGGCTTATTTCGTTTTCAGCACTCCGCACCCCATCTAAAACATGTGGTTGTCCTTACGTTACATTTAACCGTTAGAGATAAAGGACAGCATTACATTTTAAACTGGGGAATAATTGCGTTCCAGCACAGTTTTATTAGTGCACTGGGATCACTGTAGCAACTGGTGCCGACAGAAAAAAAATAATAAAATCTGGATTTTATGAAAACTATAAATTTCTGCATAAGTATATGCTTATGATTCTTGAATTCTGAAGTACAATACTGTCCTTAATTATTAAAGTGTCGGCCTTCAATGTCAAGGACTTGTTTCTTAAATCATTTTTACTGCAGTTTAATCATAAGCATCGTCGACAGCCAGTTTGGGCTGTCTATAGATCTATAAATCAGTGGAAAACATGAAAAGGAGTGGTTTGGACAAAGAAAAAAAAAATAAAACATATTAGTGATTTGGTGCCACACAGCAGAAAAAACATTGTAGAAATAAGTCAATTTAAAAAGGTGTATTGGAAACTGTCTAGTGGTTTCAGTAGCAAGACAGGGCTATTATATAAGCGTCAGAAGTCCTTCAGATTTTGTATGATGCTTTAAGTACTCTTTACTGTCACAAGCACTGGGGCACGTCTGCCACTTCAAGAAGTGACTTCACTGGCACTGCAGCCATCAACCCGTGGTCGATCACAAGACGGCACACTGCCCGTTATCTGAGGATGATGACATTGATGACGGTGATCAGCGGTGGGATGAAGCGTACCGCCAAAGAATTTAAACACCAAGGTGGGCTGTACTACCACAGGCACGAAAAGCGAGTAGGTCTGCGTGGAGCATCACTTTAAATGCAAAAATCTCCTTTTGACTACACTGGGCACCTGTTCAGGTGCTTAATCAGATACAATACACAATATCAGCAGCATACGCCCCCTCTCGAAAAGAATCACCTCCAACCTTCCGTCTGAAGTAAATACATTGAAAGAGCTGTAGAAAACGGTGAATTCTGTACATTAAACAGAGGACGAAACCGGTGAATTAAACAACACAGTGATGTTTGATGGAAAAGCACTGTGATATGAAAAAAGCCCAAGATGCTGAGACGCTACCCTACATTAGAGCAGCTCAGCAGTGACATACACACCTCTCGGACCCGGGACCGGCCAGGCCACCCTGTCGCCCAGGAGCGGCCCTATGACATACACACCTCTCCCGAGGTTCGGACCCGGGACCGGCCAGGCCACCCTGTCGTCCAGGAGTGAGCCTAGAGCGCCCTCTTCTGCAGCCAGCTCATCAAGCGCAAGTTAAAAACAGAAGTTGGATCCTGAAACGGCGTCTTGGGCAAACAGGAACGGCGACGGCTATTTTTGCACACCGTTGCTCGCATGTAATGTAATATGATGCATTTATTAATGCATCATATTAACATGAAAGAAAGCAGCATCACCAAGAGTCCGACCCCTCACGTAAATCACTCAGCGACGCGTGTAGCCCATAAGGAGGCTAGGCTTCTGGATAAAACTTTACACACGGCGACGAGCCCCCCAGGCGAAGGTCTACTCACCACGACCACTCCTCCGAGACCGGATCCGTTTCCCACCCCCCGTGTCCGCCTCCCTAACGGTTACTAAGCAATCGGTCGACGAAGCGGCAGCGGCACTGGCGGCGGCGTGACCGTGCGCGTGACCGTGCGCGCTCCTTCCGGAATCATGGGAAACTGGAAGACGTCACGAGCGCTCGCCTGCCTCGGGCATGCACGGCGAGCTCTGGCGCCACCCGCCGACCGGTTCAATCAGTCACACGGTAGTATTTCTGGGAGGTCGGATGGCACGACGCTTCGTGCTCGTTTCTGAATTTAGTGCTACGTATATGACATGGAATCAGTGATGTCCATATATATTTTAGTTAAAATATACATACTAGATTTAAAAAATAAAACACTCCTCTTAATATAAACTCAAGTCCTTTGTCTGCAATCACTAACACCGTAGAATTGCCCCCAAATCAAATGAATTAGTAAAGACATTCCAGAAAACCCAAGGCAGGTTTAGTGTGGATACAAAACGGGAGGGAGGAGCAGAAAAGAAAATCCACCGCAATCTACTTTCGTCACTTCTTCGTTTTTCGGCTGCTCCCGCTAGGGGTCGCCGCAGCGGATCACCTGTTTCCATTTCTTCCTGTCCTCTGCATCTTGCTCTTGTCACACCTGCATGTTCTCTCTCACCACATCCATAAACCTCCTCTTTGGCCTTCCTCTTTTCCTCTTGCCTGGCAGCTCCATCCTTAGCATCCTTCTCCCAATATACCCAGTATCTCTGCATATGTCCAAATCAATCTAATCTCGCCTCTCTATCTTTGTCTCCAAACAGTCCAACCTCAGCTGACCCTCTAATATACTCATTCCTAATCCTGTCAATCGTCGTTACACCCAATGCAAATTTTAATATCTTTAACTATGCCACTTTTTGTCAGTACCACTTTCTCCAGCCCATATAACATAGCTGGTCTCACTACCGTCTTGTAGACCTTCCTCTGCACTCTTACCTGTCTGTCACAATCACTCCTGACACTTTTTCTCTACCCACGCCACCCTGCCTGCACTCTCTTCACCTCTTTCCGCACTCCCCATTACTCTGAACTCATCCACCTTTGCCAGCTCTACTCCCTGCATCGCTACCCTGCTATCCTCCCTCTCATTCACACACATGTATTCTTAGTCTTACTAATCTTCATTCCTCTCCTCTCTAGAGCATACCTCCACCTCTCCAGGGTCTCCTCTACCTGCTCCCTACTCTCACTACAGATCACATCCACAAACATCATAGTCCACAGGATCTCCTGATCTCATCTGTCAACCTGTCCATCACCATAGCAAATAAGGGCTCAGAGTTGATCCTTGATGTAATCCCACCTCTACCCTGAACGCATCAGTCACTCCTACTGCAGACCACACCACTGTCACACTGCCCTTGTACATATCCTGTACCACTCATATAAATTTCTGCCACTCCTAGCTTCCTCACACAACTCCTCTCTAGGCACCCTGTCATATGCTTTCTCTACAGCCACAAAAACCCAATGAAACTCCTTCTGACCTTCTCTATACTTTTCCAACACCCACAGAGCAAATATCACATCTGCAGTGCTCTTTCCTAGCATGAAACCATACTGCTGCTCACAAATCACCTCCCTTCTTAACCTAGCTTCCACTACTCTTTCCCCATAACGTCATCCTGTAGCTGATCAATTTTATCCCGCTAGTTACTACAGTTCAGCACATTACCCTTATTCTTAATCAGTACAGTACACTTCTCCACTCCTCAGGCATCCTCTTGCATTCCAAGATTGCATTAAACAATCTGGTTAAAAACCCCACTGCCATATCTCTCTTGAACACTTCCATCCTTCCGCAGCCTTTCCATGCCTCATGGCTGTCCTTCCTCAGTGACATTTTCTGCATCAAATTTATATCAATACTGAGTTATGCTTATCTTTTATAGCATAATCTCACCTCTACACCGATATGTACTGTGAATAAACGTAGCCAACAATTTGAGCACAACTCCAGCAGCTCTGTGTTTGAGGTCAGCACATTACCATCTAATATCCTTCATAAAGGTTGGGGTGTTTTCACCAACTCAGTCATTCTGACTGATATCAACACAAACAGCACAAGAAAACTTAAAATAAATACAAACACTTACAGTTAGGCACCATTTCCTTTATTTGTACATCCACAAGTTTAACAAAAACCAAGAATGGTAAGACTTCCATTTTACAATCCTTAAATTTAATCCATTACCTAGTGCCAGACTCCAGAGGTGTGCTGGAGTACTCTGCCTGGGGAGAGTAGCCTGTTTAAAGACAAAACACAAGGAGGAAAGGACAACAATAATAGAAGTCAAGTTCTGTGGCTCTGTGGACGGTGCTCACAATACACAAGGGGGAGGACACAAAGCCACGTCACCAGGAAGACCAGCAGCGCCCACCAAGTGTGAGTATGTGAGGAGGCGCTTTGCATTACCTACAGAGGGGTTATGAGGGGGCCAGGGGCAGCTGCTTCCAGGCCCTTTGGTTTGTCTTAATTGTGATGAACGACCACTCCAAATATGTAGTCCCACGGAGGACAATGAGTCCAACAGGATTGTTGGAAGAGTCTTCTGGATTATATTAAGAAACAAAAGGCACCTAGCGCCACAGAAAAAAAAAAAAAAAGCCAACCCACAAAAATTAAAAACCACATTGTTGCATTTGTAAACCCCAAAGCTACGCTCAATACAGAGTGAAGTCTTCACCACACCACAATCACAGGAGCAGGCACAGAAGTTGGCTGATCATTTTGAGATGTCTACATAGCATAAGACAGCATGACAAAAAAAGCATTAATTCAACAGTGCCTTGTCAGATATTCTGGATTTTAACATCAAAGTGGTTTTATTCCAGGAGGTTTACTTTTTTTTTTTTTAATAAAAGAGTCAGTCCAGAGGCTTCAAGTTGTACTGAAGGTTTCCCCAAGACAGCAGCAGTGTCCACAGTGGCACAGACATCCAGCCTGCACTTACAGCATGCTGTTTGCAGTGAAGGCCTTCATTATGCCACAGGACAGACCTACGGACAGGGAAAACCACTCCAGGAACCTGGAGATGGGAACAGGGCCATAAGGCAGACATCAGAACAAAAACAAGAACCGTCTACCTCCCAATCTGAAGCCTCAGAGCAGGTGCTAAGCTTCCATGTGAAATAGTGTCGATCATCTTTTCCACACTTGCCAATACAGCAGAAATAAGCAAACAGGCTGAAGGCACACCACTCCATCCCACAAATTCAGGAATGGCTCTCTGATAAAGATTTAACCTTAAAATCGACATCTCAGCACCTTTCAAGTCCTGTATGTCAGTGTTCTTGAGGTCCAGATGGCCACAGTCTTATTTCCTCTTTGGATAAAATTAACACAAGGGCCACCGGGGAGTTATAAAAAAAAATAAAATAAATAAAAATAAAAAGCCAGTTGCTTAGCTGTAAATGACATCTGCTTAAATACTTACTAAGCTTGGAAACCGGCTCTATGGGAAGACACCATTGACTTGATTCATCTTCAGGTGATTGTCGAGGATTTGGAAAAGCTCCTGCATGTTAGGGACACGTCCTGAATTCAGCTTTGACCAAACGGGTACATCTTTTGGAAGCAAAGTGGAGAGATCAGAGTCAGTGATTTAATCAACATCTTTCCTTTAGAAATGGTTTTTCCTTGTTTTATCACCTCTTGTTAGTACTGTAAAATATTTCAGTTTGTGGAGAACACCTAAATCTGGAGACAGTCCAATTTCAGTTTAACAGTTAAGGCAAGACACACAACCCCAGAAGAGCAATTTAAAGTTCCCAAGGGATTGTTTTTTTTTTCCCCCCTCCAGTAAAATCCAAAGTTTCGATTTAGTGACAAAATTTCCAAGCAACAGAAGTCATTCCAAGCAGCCATACTGTGCCCACTGTGTTTAGGGGGTGCTACTGTTACAGAACAATGGGTGGGAAGAAGGTCAAGCAAAAGCACTCAGAAGGTCAGGAGGGTCATGAAGAGGAAACAGAAGCAAACAAAGGCAGCCAGTAGAGATGCTGAACACAAGGGAAAGATAAAGGCGTGAACATCAAAAGTGGACACTCACCATTCAGAGAGATCTCAAAAGCCCCTGTGGATAAGAAGTGGGTCTCCAGCATATTGCTGATGAAAAACACCATCAGGCAGGAAAATATCTGGAAGGTGGGAGACACAGCAGCAGACATGTTTATAGCTCCGGTATGACAAGTCAACAGCTTTTCACCCTTCCCACCGTGCCAGCTAGAGCACCCTTGTGAACCGAGGGCCGTCACAAACAATTGGGTAAGGTTTCTGTGTGAGAGTAGGCCTGAAACCAAATGGCAGGTAGGCTGAGAGCTGAGGGTCTATCTGCTCATGATCGTAAAAGCCAGAGCCAAGGAAAACAATTCCTCACAGCAGAAAGGCAAGTGGTTGAAATATCAGGCCAAGCTCCACACAACACAGATGTACTTGCAATGGTTCCACAATTGCGGGAAAACCACAAGACGCAGGAGGCCTACAAGACTGCAAAATGCAAAACACGGTTCACTGACAAGACCAGTCACACAAATGCAGTGGCAATCAGTGGAACTACAACAGGATTCCATCATCCAGTAATACTACTTGCTTAACAATATAGGGCAGTGTCAGCCAGTTGAAAACAAAATACAAAGCACACTGTGTCTTCATTAGGTATTCAGTTCAGTCCAGGCACTTATGGATGTGAGAAATACTGCTTCAAAGTAGAACAGGTCACTGAGTGACCACCTTGCTGCACAGATACATGACCATCAAACATGTTAATGGTGAAAGCATCTATGCTGGGAAACCTGTACTGAACTAAGTAGGGAGTACTCAGCTGCAACCATGCAGGGGGGAAAAAAAGACTGGAACTGAAAGTTCCTAGAACGGCAGCACATGCCGGGCTGGTGCACATTTTGACTTTTCCATGTAGTACTGGAAAGTACCCTGAGGCAACATCTGGAATCAGAGAGAGCACACAGAAGGTTTAACATGAAGAAACATGAACCTAGCCACTTCTTACCTTATTGTCTTGGCCCCATGACCAAATAGCAGGAGTGTCAGTTCCAAGGAGGGGGAAAGGATTCTGTCCACTCACAATCAGGGCGATGATGAGGAGTTTGAAATACGAAATGAAATTGGCCATATACCTGCAATGTAGAGAGCAGAAGCAAGATCAGCCAAACTCACAACAGAACAAAGGCACATTTAACAGTCCACTTACTTGTTGAGAGGTTTAGGAGGGTAGTTCTCTCCCTCAATTCGGATGTCCGGGTACAGCTGGCTGATAGACCTGGAGTACTCCTGGTACACCTTGCTGTACCCTCAGGAAATGCTGTTTAGTAAGGTGAGAACAACATCAAAGTTCAGACATGACTGAACAGTGGCCTTAGACTCTAAGACTCCTATAAAAACACAATTGGCACAACACTGGCAGGATGGCAGGTTAAGCTGAATGCAGAACAGCAGTTCACCGTGAGTATCTCACAACACCCAGCCAATTTCATTACACTGGCAGGGCAGCAAGCAGAAAGCTTAAGAGGATTATTGCCGAAACGGAGTTTATCGAATGCCGCCATCTCATTCCCATTCATTACCTCCACCAGATGACAGAAGGAAATCTGCGAAACCACTGCAGCTGTAAATGAATCATGAATACAAACCCAAACTTTAACTATGGCAATTGAGAATGCACGAGATCCACTCGGATGCATCGTAGGTAGGCAACCTTAATGCCACTGTGGGATTACAGCGCAAACTTTAAAATTTATCGAGGCAAAACAAAATCCTGCAACGGAACCGAGGGGAAGGTTACCAATCCTGGAGCTGGAAAAAAAAAAAAAGGGACTACTTGAAATGCTTACAAATGCTCTTCAAAATAAATTCTTCTTAAGCAGAAAAGGTTTTATGAAAATGGAGATAGACAGAAGACAATTTCACGCCAAGGGCCCTACTTGAAGTATCCAGCTGGTCAGGGATGAGACCCAGAGTTAGATCTTAAAAACAGCTTTAACACTAGTCAGACTAAACCACACAGACGTCAACACAATGTCTGAATGGCATCTTTTAAGATACGATGGTTCAGAAGATCGAGGTGAAGATCCAGACCCTGAACGCAGGCTTGGCACACTGTTCAATGGGCAAGAATGTTCCTTTAAAGCCTTGTGACATTTACTGAAAAGCCACAGCCAGGGCAAGTCACTGTGCACAACAGCCCCATAAAAACGAAGGTGACACTGCAGGCACCACAAAGCGGGAGCCTTTTCAGGTTTCACTTGATTTTAAGATCTGTGAAGTTATTTTAGCACCTAACACCACTTCATTCTCCTCCATCAATCTGAAAGGATGGAAATCCACATTATTAAGCATTTGAAAGTTGTACAAGTTACCTGACGTTGGGTTTAACGGACGTAACTCGACATTTTTGCACGTCGAACTTACCCCAAAAAGGCAGCCTTTCACATTACAAACGATAAAACTGCAGAAACTTTACAATTCTGACGTTTACGGTAAAGAGTGCAATATTCCGTCGGCCTCCTGCCACTCATTCAGCCTTGTTTTAAAAAAAATGCCCGGCAGTCATAATGGAATACAGTACCAGAACTGGAACCTGAGAACCGGGCCGACGTACATCTTCGGCTTGCCGGCCTTCAGCGCGTCCAGGTCCCGCTGGCTTTTGGGCTCGGCATCCTGGACGACCGTGGCCCTCCGCTCCCGCTGCTGCTCTTCGCTCAAGTTCCTCCCGAGGTAAAAGTCCCGCAGAGTGACGACTGTGAAGAGCAGCAGCGCCGTCAGAATACCCGCCCGGCTGTACTCGGCCATCGCGCCCCCAACCGGGGCCTTCGCAACCTCGCTGCGCCGAGCCGCCTTCTCTGCTACCGGTTATGAGGCCCACGAGCCCCCGGAAGGCACACTCTCGCACGAATTAACGCGAGAAGACGCCTTGCCGTCACTGCCGTCTTCCGCGACCGCCCGCACGTAAAACAGACGCCCCCCCCCCCCCCAGCCCCCCTGGTGGTGGGATGTCACAATTACAGCATCTGCAAATAAGCCAACACGGTTTCATCGCAGTTTCATTGCGGTCGGGTTAATGAGCCTTGATTAAGGCTGTTGACTCAATGAACAGCAGGACGTCAGTGGGATTAAACATGCTTTTTGAGGATGTTGTTTAATTTTGGCCTCAAGCAATTTCATTACTAATCAATTTATTTTTAAATATCTGTTAAAAATAATAGATAGAGGAACACGCTGACACACGATACCTACCACGCATTTACGATTAAGCTTGAGATGATTCGGTTAAAATGGTTTAACAGCTTTAAATACCTTTACAGTTAACTATGATGATGACAAGAATTTGACAGAAACTGTAAAATTTTAGGGAAATAAATGGGAGATGTTTTTCTTTGGGTTGCTTAATAAATAATATTTCTACATTCAACAAATATCCATATATTTAATACAAATTGTCAGTATTAAACTAGATGAAATTTTAAACTTTCAAAATAATATCTATTAAAGAATGTCTTGCCAGCAATTAATATTCAGCCTATGTTTAAATGTTCATCTACATCTAATGGTCGCATGGGGTGTTATGGGCATAGTCCATTATACTGATTATTTTAACTAGGCAGAATGGAAATAAGACATCCCAAGAAAAAAAAAAAATGCGTGTAAAACATTCTTGTTGGTAGTCCTGGACCTCCACAGTATGAGTTTGTTTTATTAACTTGTAATTTTATTGTTGATGACACAATATTCTTTTTTTTATGCACTATATGGACAAAAGTATTGTGACTCCTGCTTGTGCAATATCTCATTCTAAAACCAAGGGTATAAATAAGAAGTTGGTCCTCCTTTGCCTCCACTTTTTGAGAAAGGCTTTATGACAGATGTTTGAATATTGTTGGTGGGATTTACTGCAATTCGGCCACAAATAACAGTGTCAGTGATGTTGGGTATTGATGTTGGGTCATCTGGTCCCTTTCTGTTTGTCTAACCTATGACATCACAACTGAACTGTTGTTTATAGAAGTGTCCACATCACAATCTCTTCACTTGCAGTTAACCAAGGCAGAAATGTGATACTGACTTGTTGGGAAGGTGGCATCTTATGATGATGCCACGTTGAAAATGACTAATTTCTTCAGTATGATCCATCCTGCCACCAGTGTTTGTTGCTGGAGATTGCACGGCTGTGAGTTTAATTATACACCTGTCTCAGCAATGAGTATGGCTTAATTACCCAAGTCCAAAAGTATGTAAACACCGTCTATTAACCGGTGTCCCAATACTTTTGTCCATATGGTGTATGTGCCCCTTCAACAAAACACCTGCCCCCAGCTTGTCTCACGACTTTAAATGGTCTAGAACCTCCACTGATAATATGCTACAAAATTATGTTAAGTTCTCCCAAAATTTCAATTTTATGAACCCATGGTGCTGAATTCAGATGCAATTAAATGTTACAAATAGAACCTGTGTTGTGAGCACAGTAGCTCAGTGATTGGTGCTTTCATCTTATACCTCCACAGATAGGGGTTTGAATGCTGCCTCTGCTCTGTGTGTGTGGAGTTTGCATGGTCTCCCTGTGTGTTGTGGATTTACTCCCACAGTTCAAAGACAATTGGTTTAATCTGACTGGCGTTTCTAAAATTGTCCATTTTGGGTGTCTTGGTGACTGTGCCCTATGATGAGTTGGCCCCCCTCTAGGGTGTGCCCTAAGCTGCCTGGGATAGGCTCCAGGCCCCCTCATGACCCTGCATAGAGTAGGCAGTATGAAAAATGAATGGACATTCTGTGTTTTCCTTGGACACAGTCATTCCAGCCAGAGTTTCCATTCTCCCATCTAAAGCTCGGACGAGTCTCCCTTTTAAACATTGTTTCAGCTGTCAAATGACACAACACATAACCTAATTTTTTATTGTATTTTAAATTTAGACAGTCTCACTGAAGACAGGACACACTTTAACATGAAACAGGAAGTCTGAAATATGAGTGAGGAGATATGCTTCACTTTACAGAAATTATGTATAAGATCTGTAGTCACAGTACCATCCACTGGGGCAAGATCACATCAACCCTGAGTGCTGCATCAAGTTCCTTATTAATGATGCACAGACAAGGCCGTGTTTTAAACATTTCTCAGAAGACAGAAGTCATTCACCCAAATTTCTCTGGGTCTTCTATAACATTCTCATTGGGGCCATTATCAGTTTAGCTACCTTTGATGATTTTAATGGAAACTTCAGTTACACATTTTATCTGTTACAAATAAGATTTTCAATAGCTGAATTAGTCTGGTCTACTCCACAGGAGCTGTTTGTGGTAAGTGGTTCAGACCATGTTGTACTAGTTGAGACAAGTTGATGAGGTTCAGGGTTCACACCTGGAAATTCCACTTGGGGAACAATAAAAAATGTGTCAATCAGGCTTGGCAGTGTTTCACCCTTCCTCACCTCTGTCTGAAGAGCTTCCAGGGCTAAGAAAGACCTCCAGCTGCAGTTCTAGTTTGGATGAAGAGCAGAGGGAACTCCCAGTTCCAGCTCCAAGCTGCCTTCAGCAATCCCCGCACTCGCCTCAGAGCAGCTATGGTACTGATCAAAGGTATTGCTCAGGTTCCAAATGTTTTTAACTAGCCATGTGTTCAAAGTCACTCATTCATTTCAATCATCAAACCTCTCCTTACAGGGCATCATCATACCCTCCATGACAAAGACACACAGCACTCGAATACACCATAACTTGCTGCTCAAAAACCTTCAGCACCACAACTGTGGCATCAAAGCACCTGTGCCCAGTTGGTCAGGCCATCATATTGGTAAGGTGAGAGGAGTCGGTTGGCAGCTGAAGGTGAGTTACGTATGTAGCTGAAGTTCCCTGATATCAATGGAGCCACAATGCTGAGGCTGAGAGTCCCAAGAGGAGGGTGATATGATACCTAACTGGTCCCCGGGCAGACCAGAGGAAGGAGGCCAATGAAAACAAGATGGGCCTGTAAAAGGCTTCATTAAATCGGTGGTCCATGCATGCGGTGAGCCTGCTGAAGAAGGTAGTGGAGGATCCCACTACAAGGCATACTGTCACTGGGCTCTCTGGCTGCAGGAGGCAGCCATGATCAAGAGGGGTGATTCATGAGTGATTTTGCTATCTGGTCACAATCCATCAATCCATCCACAATCCATCCCAATGATGGCCCTGAACATCCAGTTTCTCCAGGTTACATCAATGAAGATGTGACTTGGTGCATCTGAACTTCAGTGAGACACAGATCCCAGGTGGCAATTATACCTTTAAAATACAACATATCAAATGTTCAAATGCATGAGGATCCCCATAGATATGGGAAACTCTCCTACAGCAGCTTATCAAAGAATGGGTTCCTTTGATCCTTAAACCAGCAACTTTAACCATTAAGTATGTATTGCTAAATACCAAATACTCACTCCATTTTTTGAATATCCGTGTTTTATCCATCCATCTTCTAACCACTTACCCTGGTCAGAATCACAGAGGTGCTTGGAGCTTATTCCAGTTAGCACTGAGCGCAAGGCTGGGATGTATTTTGAATTATCAGAAATGTATTTCAAATGAAGTAGGCTGCATCTGCCGGAAGTAATCCTTGTCTTCATGAAACCTACTGTAGTTAGTAAAAAAACAGGTCTTCTCAGATAAATAATGGCTTTAAAATGGGACAAATTCAGACAGTAAGTCTCTGCATGAATCCAGAACATTCTAAGCATAAAACAAAAATAAGCTTTGGGAAGCTGGGCTGTGTTGCTGGGAAAAGAAAGATCTGAGTGATCCTTCTCACCTTACTGTCTCCAGGACCCTCGATAAGACCAGTGCTATGATGGCTGATGGACTATTTAATAACAAACAGAGGTCTTACCTTCCTCAAACATAAAATATATTGTATAACTTGCATCGCATTAAATAAAATCAGCCATCTGGTAAATTTAACTCCTATTTGACAGACTTATTCATCTTTGAATTTCTAAAATCCATCATCCATCAGATTATGTCACAATTGGGTCATGTTGAATGTAGTTTGAGATGTCATGTCTCTCTTTCCTTGTCACAAAAACAATGCCAATTTTAAGGCAGAGCCATCAAGTCATCTAAGAAAAGCTCAGCAATTCAAGTAGTTCTTCATTGTAAGTGAAGTGAGGAGGTTTTGGGACTTGAACAAGCAAGACAACATTTTTAATTAACTTTATGCATGTACTGTAGTTCATTTATCTCATTGTTCTCTTATCATCAGAGCAGTAAGAAAGCTGAGCTAGACTAAAATGTTATAAATGACCTAAAAACCAGCATAAATTTTAAAGCTACACAATCATGATTAAGTTCTATCCCATTCTGCAATTCTAGGCTGTATTTCCACATATAATGGCAAAACAGAACTCTGAGAGAGACTGTGTAATGGTCTATTCTATTCTGTCTAACGGTCTTCTAACCACTTTACGTGGTCAGGGTCAGAGCAGAACTGGGCCCTATCCCTGACCACACAGGGCACACAGCTGGGGTGCAGCCTGGAGACACAGCTGTATTTTTTGGGCATTTTAGAGACACAAATTAGCCCAACTGCAGGACTCTGGACGGTAGTAGGAAATCCAGGTGTCACCGGCAGAACATACAGACTCCACACACACAAGAGAGACATGTTTTGAACCCCCAACCCATTAAGTGTGAAGCGCCAGGGTCACCAACCATACTGTCACCATCTATTATCAAATGATATCACTGCTGATGAATTCTGCACACAAAATTTTACACGGACTTTAATACCTTGTACTTTAATTTAACAGGAGACGATTCTTTCCACAGTACAGTGGCACAATTTCTTTGCTTTATTTTTAAAGCGTACAATTTCTGTTACTCATAAATGTTTTACAATCATCCTGGTAAAGCAAGAGATTAGTCTGGGTGTAAATGCCCGAATTTTTGATGAAAGTCCTGTGTCAATTGCAACATCTGTATGGATTTCGAAACAGGACGAGAACACTGGACAGGAATCATTTTGATCTGATTTTGATATACATTTTTTTTTACAAGATTTCTGATCTACTGGGTTAATACCGTTGACATGCCTTAAAAATATAAAGTCTTGAATTTGGAGAATTGAAACCAAGTCTTCTTTTTACACTAATGAGCTGCACTTAATGAAAGGCTAATGTTAAGATGTGTTTATAAATGTCACCACAATTTAAATAGCCATTTATACTGACTGTGCATCATTTAAAGGAAATCCTTCTTAAAATAATGCAATGACCTTTATCATCAACCAAGTCACTGGGTGTCAGGGGAACAGCATACACTTCTCACAGTTCATGCAGGGATCATGTCTTTTTGCATTATGCAGGGATTTTATCCAACTCGTTGCATAACATGTTTCCATCCATCTCAGGCAGAACAGGGCACAGGGCTGGGGTACACCTTGGATGGGATGCCAGTTCATCACAGGGCACAGGGCTGGGGTACACCCTGGATGGGGTGCCAGTCCATCACAGGGCACAGGGCTGGGGTACACCCTGGATGGGGTGCCAGTTCATCATAGGGCACACATCCTCACACAATCATACACTAAAGGAAATTTAGTGATGCCAGTTAACATAACGATGTCTTTGTACTGTGGGAGGATGAGACCCAGGCGACTTAGGACAACATCCATCCTCACACACAGAGCAGGTCAGGGATTCAAACTCCCAACCCAGGAAGCGTGAGTTGATGGTGCTACCCACTGAGACACCACTACATATTTATCTTCAGTTTTATAAAAAGCTAGCAACAGATTTGGAGCAGCGCTGCTCTGAAAGGTAAGTCACAATAAACACAACGGTGTGGTCAATGTCAGATTTTCCAAAGTCGATACAGATTTACCAAAGACCAGACCATCCATTTGCTAACAGATTGTTTCACAAGGTCATACATCACATCTGTGCCAAACCATACAGTAAATAATGTCAGTAATAGCTTTCTTTAACATTAGTCATTGCAGACTAGCAGGATGTTGGGTTTAATTCAAATCCTTTGAAGGGCATTACAGGAGAATCAGCCAAACTAGATGACCCTGAAACAACTAAATAAGACAAATGCAGTCATGTTGTTCCTGTGCTGCAGGAGAGAGAGATTGATTACTGGGGCCACATTATTGAAGAGGAACATTTCTAAAGGAGTGTGGCTTTCTTTGGGAAATTAAAGATGAGCAAAACACCTAAGGTTCCTGTCACAGTCATGCCATATACAGTATACAGATTTTCATTGACTCTATGTGCTTATGCACCTGACCTCACAAATTAGTTACTCAGCTGGTTAGTTTTCTCTCAAAACTAATGTAATTTATGGCTGAACCCAAAAAAACCCCAAATGCTTTTGCCAGAACCAGGATGGGGATCATCAGTTTAAGGCACCAGACGTGTTGCCAGATTAGAGCAATTTGGAATTTCACTACCGTACCTTCTGGCTAGGGTAGGAAATGCCAGTCCTGCAAGCCCATGGCGTGTACCAGTTTTCATACCAACAACACCTGGCAGTTCGGGTGAAGTCACCACTTGGATGGAAAGTAGCCTCCTCTTGAGTTTCTGGCATAAGCAGGTGACTAATGAAAAAGGTAATCTTAAATCCAGGTGCAGCTTGGTCCTTGGGGACTGAAAAGCCACCCACCATTAAGAAGATATAAGATGTTTATTCTTTCTATGACCCTGTCCAGGATAAGTAGTTAGAAGATGAATGGATGGATGGATGGATGGATGGATGGATGGATGGATGGAAGTTTATTCTCTTATTGCTTACTTGATACTTTGAAGGTCACCTGATTCACCTGACAGATCATTCAGATTTCTAGTCATATACAGTTTCAGTATAAACAAGACTTCCTGTGCTGGAACCTAACAAGTTTTCACACTTCCTTATTTCCTCCCACTGAGGCGACAAAGCCAGTCCTGAAAACTGAAAATGACCTGAGTAACAACATGATCCGCCATCTGAAGAACAAGCAGGCAGTGCACGGACTGCATTAATGTAGAAGCCAATACTCACACTGCCGCCAGCCTCGTGATCACTAAATTTGGAGCTGAGATTCTTGGAAAAAAAGGTGACATTTTGAAATATCTGATGAGACATCCTCTTCCATTTTCAGACATCAGTCTCAGCTCTGGAAATACTGAATAGCTTCAATATATTTTGTGAGTCAGTTATTAAAATGATACATGGGATGAACGGATGATGTGGTGCTTGGTGTTAATGAAGAATGTCTCCCAAGCAACAGTATTGTGAATACTTCACGACTGGCCCATGTCACTGAATGCAAACTCATATAATCACGTGTAGAAAGATCTGTTAGCCAAGTTATTATATTTTTTTCTGTTGCTGTATACTAAAAGCTTGCTGTGTTTGTTTAGCACTGATTAACCTAATTGAAAGAGGATGCCTTCATGAATGTTAATTAAAAATCAAACATAAACATCCAGAGAAGCAGGAAATAGAAATGAACCTTATGTTGAATTTGCCCCTTCAGCAACACACTCGTTTCTGCGCCTTCAGGTCCAAAGTGAACTTCCGTGTGAGTGCAGGGCTGTGGCCTATAAAAGCGTGGCATGAGGTTTGCTATTGACCTTGACCCACTTGAGTCACATGCTCAGCTGTATAGTGGCTAAAGTGTGAAACTGGAAGCTACGTTGCTAAAACGTATTATAACTAAACCCTTAGAAATTAGATCTCTTCAAGAGGCATAAATTTGGCAGCCCATAATTCTGCATGGCTGACACCCCCAACTTGAACCTGCCACCATTCCCTTATGAATGCCCTTCTGGAAAGCTGGGCATGTGATGGTGAGTTTTTGTATGGACACGATGTTCCCGTACTGCCGAAATATTGTATTACATGCCTGCAGCACAGATTCACTCCTGGGAGTCCGGCGTGTTATTTTGTTGTGACTGCAATAATTTTTCATTTAGCTTTATAAATTAAAAAACAATCACAGGCGATACGTTTGGCCGTCTGGCAGAGAGCTGGCAATACTGAATTCAACACAGCTGTCCTATCAATAATGCACTCAATTTCTCAGTCCTTGAAGACGGATGTTAGTCAGTCTTTTTTTTTTTGTTTGTCTGAAGGCCATAAAGAGAGGAGAAGGCAGTATGATACACTGGTGGCTCGAGGAGGAATATATTAAGAGTAGAGTTAAATAGCAGAAGGAAAAGGAACAGAATGAGATCAGGACAGAAAGAGACAAGGAGATAAAGGCAGGGTTAGAAATCTTCACAACGATAAACAGGGACAATCGCAGGCACGTTATTGATAGATGTTTATGTTAGTATTTCTTCATGTCTTTAGTAGTACACGTGATTCTTCCTTTCTCAACCAAGAGAATAATGATGGGAGAATCTGGATTATGGGGTTGCTCTCAGCAAGGGCAGGTGTTCTTATGGTTGGGCTCCTGGGAAACCTTTAATCTACCATCCTCTCTTTCCACATCCCTGTAAAGGAGGGACTTCTGGGCCTTCAGTCGACAAGCCAGGCACATGAAGATGGAGTCCACGTTCTGGCTCTCCTTGGGGTCCTTTGCGGACGTCTCAAACAGCAGCATGTTCTGGGAATCGGCAAACTTGAGTGCCATGTTGGAGGGCACCTGGATCTGGTCCACCAGGTCACACTTGTTGCCCACCAGGACCCGGGGCACAGAGGGCGAGACGCGGTGCCCATTGCACTCCTGGATCCAGGTCTTCAGGTTCTGGAAGGAGGACATCTTGGTGACGTCGTAAACGAAGACCACGGCGTGCACGTTGCGGTAGTAGTGCTCCACCATGCTCTTCCTGAAGCGCTCCTGGCCAGCTGTGTCCCATACCTGGACCTGTCCAGGGAAAAAGCAGGACTAGCGGTCACACGCCGCCAAGAGTGGACAAAACTAAAATCTGTCCGGTGACAATTGAGACAGGAGTTTCAATTCATTGTCGTTGCGCCTTTAAACATTAAACCTGAATTACTCCAGGAACTGCGTGTTTGCATTAAGATAGCCAATATTAAGGTGTTTGTTGAGCAAATGCAGTGACATATATTGTGACAAGGCTACCCCCCCCCCCCCCCCCCCGAGCCGCCCCGCCGCCGACGGGGGCGGCGGCGGGAGGGGGGGGGGGGGGGGGGGGATTCATGACGTACTGATCGAGCTGCTAGTTGTATGGAGAGGATTCCAACAGTTTGATGCAGGTTCACTATGGCCGATT
>JAACJT020000002.1:16841361-16854856 GCA_009936485.2 Gymnarchus niloticus | reverse complement strand
AACTGAAAGAACCCAAGAAACGGCGGTTTTGCATAAAGATAGCCATTATAAAGGTATTTGTTAGGAAAAGAAGGTGAAAAAATTGGTAAAAGGGGGACCCCCCCCCCCCCCCCAAAGACCCTAACCACAATGTGTGGTTAGACGATGGATGGATGGATGGATGGAGGGATATATATTTTATGACAATACATAATGAGGATAGTAATAAAACACAAGGCACTGTAAACAGTGCTGCATGCTGAAATAATGCATTTTAAAGCATGGTGTGACAGCAGATCGTCTGTTTTTATTACAGCTTAATTAGATATTTAAATGACTGGCACATTGGTGTTCACAACAGAAGATCAGCGTGTTCCTTCATCCAGAGAATTGCTTCTGCTCCCAAGCTTCCATCAGTCCTATGATAAACAGCACAATGCCATACACTTCCTGCATCCAAAAATGATTTCAAAGGTTATTCCTTTTCTGAATTTAATTTTACAGACTAAAGTATTCCTATTACCGTTAGGACTGGTGGAAAAGAAATAAGGCACCATCAATAACAAGGGCAGCATCCGCGGCCTGCACATGGTCTTTACATGCAATCAGAAATAAGTTGGCCTATTAAACTAAAGTGTACTTCACAGTTGTATTGTATATAGACCAGAATTCGGGGTATATTCCAGGGTTTTTCTTAAGAATCCGGTTACATGCTCATTCCGTGGCCGTGATACAACGGCAAAGGGCAGAAACACTTCGATTTCTAATTGACTCTAAATGATGCGCTTTCATATCACAGCACAAGATTGAATTAATTTTTCGTACATGAAATAAGCAGTCGGGCGGTGCCACCCAGACACGACACTGGGCACATCTTACCCGGATAGCGGGCATCTGCGTTCAGGGAAGCGCAGATGGGATTTAGAACAGCACTGTGTCGGACAAACCCGAGGATAACAAAGGGAGAGATGATGTTTTATTCTTTCCATTATCTGTCACTCACCTTGATTCTTTCGCCCTCTATCTCCACCGCTTTTTCCCTGAAATCCACGCCGATCGTCGCCTCCGTCTTCTCCGGGAAGCTGCCCCCGGTGAAGCGAAAGCTTAGGCAGGTTTTGCCCACGTTGGAGTCCCCGATCACAATGATTTTAAAAATTCGGGTTTGAACACTCTGGTCCAAGGACGTGCCAAGCTCCACCGAAGAGCCCAGGTTCGCGTCTCTGGAGCGACTCGTTCCGCCCCCGTTTCCATGCGACTCATCTGCCATCGCGACCGAAGGGGATGCGGACGACTGTGTACCGGTCCGTCTCCGGGATGGGAGGGCCGGGGCGGCGGGGAGGGGGGGGAGGTGGGTCAGGACGGGGCAGGGAGAGAGACACAAGAGGTGCTCGATCTTAGCGCAGCATCCACATCGAAGAAGGGGGATACCGCCTTATGATCAGCAGAGGATGATGATGATGATGATGAGGATACATGTAAACTACCTCTTTAAAGTGCAAAATAAATAAAGGATTGATCAGTCATTTTGTTTCTTCCTTTGGCAAAATATAAATGAATCCTCTTGTTCTGTATTCAGTACATCTCCATCCAAACTGAACGCAAATCGGCCCAGCAAACAGAGAACGTTCCCACAACTGTCAATAACGTTCTCATTAGGTTCTTAAAACGTTACATAACTAACCTAACTGTAACGCTCTTAAAACGTGGATCGCCGAAAAAGAGCGTTGTAGGAACGTTTTAAAAACGTTAGGAACCCAAAAAACGTTCCTGGAACGTCCATTTAAACTGGACAAAAACGTTCCAGCAACCTAAAAACAACGTTTTGAAAACGTTCTGCAAACCTAAAATTGTAAGCTGGGGGTTGGGTGCCCCATTCTAGCACCTCATCCATACACCCGACTGCATGGCTAGAGAGTCATTTAAAATGGCTCTTAATAATGGAAAGCGAGGGACCGTCCTTCAATCTGACATTAATTTTGATGAAAACAGCACGTGCCCTGGTGTTTTACGTGACCATCATTATTCTAAAAGGTGTATTTTGATGAAATTCACCCTCAACCGGCAGCTGAAAGTTTCCTTGAAGAGAAACACTGAATTAAGCATTTCTTATTTATACATTCTCTCGGGAACAATTCTTACTTATTTAAAGCATACAAAGCTCTCCGTTATACTTCGGCCATGAAAGGACCCTTTGTTTCAACGCATGAAATCTCAAAGCACGTCACGAACTGAGGCTGGCAATTGTAGCAAAACGTATATTCTGAATGCGGAGTGTATCGTGAATGTTAACTTAGAGTGGGCATGCAATGAAACAGAGTCCTGTTGTGCCGGGACACACATAACAAACAGAATTATACACTTTATATTTTTGGAAAAATAGTTTACCTTGCACAAAAGAAATTGTAATGAGTTTTATACAGAAAATAGGATATTAATTAAATATTTACAAACTGGCAGTCTCATAAATAAAAGACAGCAAAAAACACTTTCAGTTTGGTCCTTACTGGACTTTCAATTAGCTGGTTTTCTCTTAATATTAATAATGAAATGGCATGGACAACTGAAGCAATACACTTGATTTTTCCTTGTGAAATTTGTTAAATATGTATACAAAAGCAATTGTGGTTAGATACCTGATGCACTGTACAATTGACCTTTAAAAGTTTCTGTTCCAGTGGATTAGATTCAGTTCTTTATTCTGACTGAAAGGTAAATTTAGACCCACTGCTTATGTCACTTGAAGATATGTTGCTTTGAAGTCCGTTCCCAAAGCGTTCTTCGCATTGCATTTATAAATCCCTGAGTTCATGAGCACTGGCTTTTGTATCACCAGGCTGCCTTCCACCGTCATATGGATACTGCCATGTGCTGCGAAACGATTGCTGGGAACAAGAGTTGTCCGGCCAGGGAGTGTCCAAGAGATGTCAGGCTTGGGTGTGCCAACAGCGATGCAGTTGAGTATGATGGGCGATCCCCTGGTCACTCGCATTATAGATGGAGGTGCACTCGTGATGCGTGGGGGGTACACCGTCACTGTCACTGGGAAGGAAATGGTTGATGAGCCAAACATATTACTGGCTCTGCAAGTATAGGACCCTCTATCAAAGGTGGTGATCTCTCTGAGTAGAAGTGTGCCGTTTGATAAGAAGGTCATTCTACCGATGACCTGAGGCTTGTCTAAGATCAGGCCATTGGGCAGATGCCAAGATATGGTGGCCTGAGGCCAGGCATCAACAGGACAAGGGAGGTTGAGATTCTGGCCAAAGGAAGTCTTCATGGGTCCAGATGCCCCACGCATCTGGGGCTTCTTTCCTAGTTCTAGAGAGTAGCGCTTCTCTGCCTGTCCTGCTACATTTTTGGCTAAGCAGCGATAAACTCCTTTGTCACTTGTCGTTGGCTGTATTATGCGCAAAGTCCCATTGCCTTGATAGTGGTGAAATCGTTGAAGTCTGGTGCCTGGGTTCAATACCGTGCTATTGGGTAACACCCACACAAATTCTGGGAGTGGCTTTCCTCGAGCAAGACACTCCAGAAAAACGTCCTTTCCATCTGCCTTCAGTGGTAGAACCTCAATATTTGGTATCGCAAAGCTCGGCTTTTCTGCAAGAGATGCCACTTCAAGGTCGATCTGCAACGACGCTTCTCCCAAATTATTTTTAGCTAAGCATGTAAAGCGACCTTCATCTGTCTTCCTTAAGCCCCGTAGCTCTAGGCTCTTATTTTGATGTACCTGGAACCTACCACCTTGGTAAGGAGCTGGCAGTGAGATTCCATGTGGTGTAGTCCAGACTATAGAGGGTTCTGGCATCCCCTCTGCTTTGCAGTCGAGCAGTTGTGTCTGATAAGACACTGCCAAAACTTTCATCCTAGTTTGTCCCCCTTTGCCATTTATTTGTGGCTTTTTTGCCTCCACCTCAAGATTCACGTTTTTTATATCATCTCCTGCTGAGTTCCTGGCCAGGCAAGCGTACTTTCCCCGATCATCTAAAGCAACCTTCTTTATAATCAGAGTACCATCATCTAAGACTTGGTACTTGGGGGAAGAAGAAGCAATGATGTCATTGCTTGGGGAAATCCATATAATTGTGGGTGGGGGGTCACCACTGGCCTCACACTTCAGATAGGTTGGCTTGCCAAGCTGACCCCAGTGGGACACCTGGTCCTTGGATAAGATCCTGGGATAGTCTTGGACCACCTTAATACTAACCTTCATTTCATCCTCCCCAAGCTCATTCTTAGCATAGCATGTGTAGTCACCCTCATCTGTCTTGCCAATCTGTTGCAGCAGGAGTGTACCATTCCCAAAAATTATGTAGCGACGAGATCGGGTTCCACTGTCATCCGACTGGAGGGCATTGCTTATCATTGTGCCATCCGGCAGGCTCCAGAACACCTCTGGATCCGGGAGGCCCGAGGCCACGCAGTCAACTTGGAAATTAGCCCCATACACAACTTTCTTGGGTGCTGTGGCCAAGTGTTCAATCTTTGGAGGTTTCATGAGGACTTCGACCTGAAAGAGTTCCATGTCTTCTCCATTGGGTCTTTGGAATATACAGAAATAGGTACCTGCATCCTTATCGGTCAGCTGTTGGATTCTGAGCGTTCCATTGGGAAAAGCAGTCACTGGTCTCTCAGGGCTAAAACCAAACGAAAATAAAATTAAGCAAGAATTTTATTTATGGCATTCAAGAATATCACATCTTCAAAGTGTCATTAGATTGAAGCCAGATGTAAAAAGAAGACCGTTCCAGGAATAATTGTTGAAAATTGGAATGGTTTAACAGAACAAAAAAAAAAGAACATTTCAAATAAATTCTAGCACAAGTGATTTTTCTTTCAAATCTAAGAATAGTTTTATTTAAATCTAGTTACTGAAAATAGAGAGGATAATAAATG
Organism: Gymnarchus niloticus; assembly: GCA_009936485.2. Lineage (NCBI taxonomy): Eukaryota > Metazoa > Chordata > Actinopteri > Osteoglossiformes > Gymnarchidae > Gymnarchus > Gymnarchus niloticus. The sequence continues at coordinate 16,849,981 of JAACJT020000002.1, read as the reverse complement.
TTTGAAAACCACTAAATCTTAGATTAGGCTCACTCCCTAAGAGTTTGCTATTGGTAAAGTAGTGCAGGACAATAACATATACTAGGCAATCACTCATCCGGGATTTGTATTCTATCACTTTATTATGTGTTTAACAGCAGAGATGATCATGATTTCAGACTGGAGATCTCTTTGATACCAAGTCATGATTGTTGAGACAGTTACTAGAACTAATTATGTTTATTGACTTGATTCTTGATTGACTCTCACATTTATAGTTCAAGTCAGAAGAAATCGGGCCGTGTCAAATTATTTCTTTAACGATCCCCTGTGTTCCATTACATCCATCTATGCTTGTGCACGCTGAAGCAAAATTTGTTAATTATAATTCTGAGTCTCCCAAAGCAAATGATTTAAGCACATATTTGGTATGTAGTTACACCATCGGTCAGCATTCACTGTGTTATAGATTCAGTTTTTGGCCACCTGCTGCTGCCAGACAGGAGGAGACATTAGCCACATTTCTTTTCTGGACTGTTGTGCTCCAAAGCACGTCTGGGTTGCTGTGACATTTCTTGCTTTGGGGAGTACACTGTTTGAAGGTAAATGTGTTTATAACAACATAAGAACTGCATTACTGTACTCATACCTGTAACGATAATCTAGCAGGTTCTTGGAGGGCAGCTTCCACAAGGCCCCATTCTGATTGTGCATCGACTCAGGACAGTGTAAGTAGACCGTGGAGCCATACATGGCTGTTACTCGGTGCTGCTGGGATGGACTGCGTCGGGCACTGGAGGACTCCTGTCTGATGTCCAGCTGGACCACTCTTTTGGTGGAACCCACCGCATTAACAGCTAAGCACGTGTACTTCCCCGAATCAGAAGGCAAGGTGCTCCTCACATATAGGGTCCCATTAGGGAAGACGAAGAGGCGACCACCAAGGAACTGGGACAGCTTGATGTGTGTCCCACTTGGCAGGCTCCACTTGAGGACTGGTGGAGGTTCCGCCTTAGCTGTGCAGTGCATATAAACACTCCGGTCGGCCTGCATCTCAATGTGTTCCATGGCCTCCTCTTTGATGACTGGAGGCAAGGCAGCCACATGGAGGTGGTATGTCACTGTGTCTGCCCCTGCTGCGTTACTCGCAATACACTTGTAGTCCCCTTTGCTGGAGAAGTTTGCAGCCTGGATCTTCAGTGTTCCATTGCCTAAGAGTACTGTGGCTGCTGCATCAGAGGGAGATGCTTCGCGTACAAACGTTCGGTCTGGAAGGATCCAGGAGATCTGGGCCTTTGGCTTTCCTTCTGCTACACAGTCCAGGTTGACCGGCTTCCCCAGGTACACAGATGCTTCTTTGGAAACAGGGGCCATGATTTTAGGAGACTGGGTCAACACGGTAAGGGTAATGACCATTCTGTCTGACCCAAACTTGTTCTGAGCTGTGCAGAGGTACTGCCCTCTGTCCTGCAGCTGAACATTCTGGATCACAAAAGTGCCGTTCCTCAGAACTTCGAACCTTTGTCCGTGCTTTGCGTTTGCTTGAATGGTAGCACCTGTTAATGAGGAACAGGGGACAAGCATGACCACTTTGATTGGAATCTCATTAGTCGGTCTTAAATCAATGAGGTCAGGGTGAATAATGATTAATGGGTTACATAAAGGTCAGACATGGTCCTTTTTTGGTAATTTCCTGTTGAACAGCACAGCAGGCAGCCAAAGTTGTAGAGAATTATTTGATACCCGGGCTTAGAAGCCCTTAGTACTGCCAGGGTATTAATCTGCCTCTAGCATCAGGAAATTATCTAAAATACTAAAGCAAAGGCCGCTTGATGATAAATATAATTTATGAATGAAATAATTACTGCACATACAACATTGGCAGTCTTTACATTTTAAAATGTAACAACACTGTGACCCTGATCTGGATAAGTGGTTAGAGTATGGGCATACCATTGGATCTTATCAATTAATAAATGATTTGTCGGAAAATACGTTAGTCAATGACATTCTTACCTCCGTGAGTTTTGACGAATCTCTTAACGGGTTATTTTTTTCATGCATTTTCTCAAAGAAACGCTGGCTGTCTTACCTGTGGAGACTTTGGTCCAGGAGACCATCGGTTCTGGCTCCCCTGCGGAGTCACAGGGCAGTGCCATGTCTGACTCGGCTAGAGCCGAGACACTAACTACGCTAGCGGACGTGATCCTAGGCTTTGCTCTGCCGCCCATCAGCTGAGGAAAGGGTAGGGCAGTGCTGGCTTTTCGGTTTCCCACATGGTGGTAGTGCCATCTGCTGCCGTGCAAAACACTGGCAGTGTAGTGTGGCCTGTTTGTGTGCAAAAGAAATGGGGTGGGAGTCACCAGATTGTGACTTCTGGGAGCATTTGTAGTGTGATGAGATTCTGGAGCAAAAGAACTGATCCTGGGTTTAGGTGTAATGATCTTTCCTAACTGTGAAAGGTGATAGGCATCGAGCAGCGATTGCTTATGTCTGTTTCTAAACCTCGAGAGCCATATGTAATCTCTGCTTCTGCTCCCCAAAGTGCTTAAAAGGGGCTGTGTTGTCTGAGCCGGGGCCCTTTCGAACAGGAAGGCCGTTGGTTTGACCGTCAGCGCAGTGATTTCTGGCCGGTTAGTGACCCCAGCGTCCCTGCTGCCGGGGTGAAGGGAATGCCAGTGTCTGTTTACGGAAGGCGGATACAACTGTGGATTATAAACTGACCCCCACGAGGGGAACCGATTCAAATGGGCCCATGAGAAGGTGGAAGTGGAGGGCGCCTGTGTATTGGACATGGAAAGCTTTTTGTTTATGTGCTGCTGCCTGAACCAGGGGTGGTCTACAGGAACTGCTGGGGAATGGTGGTTCTTGGATTTAGATATTGCGGAATCCTTATTCCATTGGTTCTCTGAGCGAGGGGAGTCTTTCCGCTTATTTACCTCAGCTGGATTGCTTTTGTTGGATGAGAACATGCGCTCAGTGTCTTTCCCCCTATTAATTAAAGGCTTCTGGGGCGTATGTTGCCTGTGAATGACTGGAGAGACCGTTACAGTCTTAATTGCTTCCCCCTTCAAAAGGAAGGAGTCAGTCAATAATACTGTGTTCATCATGGTTGAAGATGATGAGGTTTTGCTTTGCATCACTGGAGGTTTGGTGTTTGTGGTAGAATTAAACTGAACTTGACTATCTTCCGTAGTTGTCATCCACGACAGTTCCTTTTTACCTTTTTCAAATGAAACCACAGTACCTTCTGTTTCCTTCTTCTGAGTTGCTACTGAGGTTGCGTATGGTATATATACTGATAAGGGTGTACCAATCAGGTTATCTGTAAAAGGCTGGTGAATCTGTTGTAAAGATTTTATTGTTGGTGTTAGGGTCGATGGTTGGACTTGAGCAGATTCCTCTGTTACTAATCGAATTTGAGCAGATTCCTCTGTTACTTGAGGAAGGTTTATTTTAACCTGTCCATTTGAACTGTCAACAGTTGTGGATCCCCTTGGCAGTGTTTCATTAGTTAAGTCCTCTCTATTTTTGCCTAAACTGTCAATGTTTCCCGACGTGATGGATGTTTGCCCCTTTCTATTTGAAGGAGTTTGTTGAATGTCTTCTACTTTACCCACAGAGGGGATTGAATTTATTGGCTGAATCCTTCGCTGCGAGGGTCTCCTGCGTCGGAATGGAGGTCTCCGCCGGTTCCCACTGAAGGAGTTAGAGGCAGCTTTGACCTTGCTCTCTGCTGGATGTCGATCCATTGATTGTTCAGGTTGTGTTACCTCTTGCTGCCTGGAAAGAGGTGGTTTAGCATCGTTTGAATCTCTGGTATAATTAATAGGCATTGCGGATGTGAACCCATCTGATGTGCTGTGCTGGCTTGGAATGGTGATAAGAGAAGCCGTAAGGGAAGCTAAGGTAGTAGAAGTGAAAAGATCTGGGCTCGGTGTGGCTGAAGTAGTACTTGTCAGAACAGGAGCAGTGGGAGTACTCATTTTGATGGTAGTTGTTTTCACTGCTGTGGATTCCTCAGATGGAAACTGTGTTGTTGTTGTACTCTTAGCATGAGCCTTGGCTATAATCTGAGCCCAGCGGCTGGGGTCAAGCTCCTTCACAGACTTGTTTAATTTCCTTTTCTCCTCCTTGAATTTCATCCCTCTGTTTACTTGACTGAAGCTCCAGCCTGAGCCGCGAAGCTTTCCACTCGTTCTGTGGGGTGCCTGTGTCGGAATCAGACGTTTTGTTGCCCAGGAACCCGAGCCTTCATCTTCAGAGTCCTCCTCAGAAGATTTTACATTCTTGAAACGTGAGCTTCCCCTCAGCTCTTCTGCGCTCTGAGATTCCCCTCCCGTGACCGTGATTTGGTGAGACAGCATGTCAGCCCCATAGAGATTAGATGCCAAACAGCTGTATTCCCCAGCATCTTCATGTGCTGCTTTCTTGATGACCAGTGTGCCATTCGTGTCTACATAAATTCTGTCGTTTGGTGGTGAAGGGTGCAGAATTCGATTTCCGGGCAGGAACCAGCTGATCTTGCTGGGCTGCACTGAAGAAACAGAGCAGGGAAGAGTGAGAGGTTCTCCGTTCTTTGGAAACATCGCTTGACCGTTCATCGATTCAGGACTGAGCAGGAGCTCCCGCACTGTTAGCCTGAAAGACACAACATCTACATCAGTCATTGTCTGCACAAGGCAGTGATACAGCCCAGAGTCAGACATACTTGCTCGCTTTATGACTAGTACTCCATCGTCTAAGGTTTCCAGTCTCGGATGGGAATTGTTGAGCATAGACAAATCAGGGAGCATCCACTGCACAGTCTTTTGTCCAGAACCAATCACTTTACATTCCATATTGACATCAGAACCTTCCAGAACAACTTGTAGTCTCCCAGGGGTTCCCCTTTGTACCATGGCCCAGCTGTACATATCACTCCCTCTCTCTTCCTGGCTGCTGATGTGCTTTGAGATGGATGTGGAAAAGTTAAGGACCAGTTTTTTTGTTGTGGTCTTACGTCTGTTAAGCTGAAGAGTGATTCTTGGCTGCAATAGCCACTCTGGCTCTGCCGTTAAATGGCCCTTGAGCTCAGTGAAGTATGGAGAGTCCTCGTTTTCTGTCTGGGAGTACTGAAAGGTGGTATTGGTGGTGTTTTCCTGTCTTATACCCCGTTCTAGAATCGCTGGGCTCTCGTAGTAGTAGGCAACCAACTTCCAGAGTCTCTGGAGCTCCTCCCTGTCAATCTCACACTCCAGCTGGCTTGCCAGGGTCACATTGACTGCAACCCATCCTGGTGTCTTCAGGTTCTCCCAAACCATGGAGGAGCTCTCACTTGGGCGTTTCACCTCACAGCTGACATGTGCCCGGTTACCATGGCTGTCAGACAGCACAAAAGTAAGGTGGCCCAGTGGGGGTTCCAGGTCCTTAGTGTAGGGGAGGTCAGGCTCGGAGTCCTCCCAAATGGTGGCATCCCTCAGCCTCAGGGGGGACTGCACTGTGGGCTTCTGACAGCCTAGCTGGTTTGGAGCCATCTGGAAGATGTGGCTGCCGTTGAGGTGTTGTGGTGTGTAGCAAGCAGCACAGCTCTCATTCTGGCTCGAACTGCGCTCTTTTTTACACTTAATCACACCTGCAAAGAAAGACACAGATAGACAAGTGCTTTTACTTCCTTACTTGAATTTCCTGGTACTCACAAATTTGCACAGCTTGAACAGAAAATTGAGATTTACTGGTGCTGAAGATGTAGAAGGTGCTTCAAATGAGCAAAGAGCTTGAAATAAACAATAAAAGTGTTTTCTTTTTATTTGGTGGGGGGATGAAAAACAAGCCAAAGGCCTAGAAAGCTTAATGAGCTGAACATACCCTCCTTCCTGCTGGACCACTCTAAAAGCCAGTGAAGATGACAATCACAGGCCCAGTGATTGCCATGCAGCGAGAGGACCTCCAGCTTGTCCAGGTGCCGCAGAGAGTCTGGAAGCAAGAACTCCAGCTGGTTCTCAGCCAGGTGCAGGTGGCGCAGGCTGGAGCCCCAGAAGTTCCCCAGGAATGACAGGGTGACAAAGGTATGGGGATGCAGCTCTCGTAACCGGTTTCCATCCAGCTGCAGCAGCTTGAGGGAGGTCAGCCCATCGAAGGAGAGCGGCTCGATGAATTCAATGGTGTTGTGGTCCAAGTGGAGGCGCACCAGGCCTGCCAGCCCCTCGAACATGTCGGGATCAAGGCGGTTCAGCTTGTTGTAACTCAACTTCAAAACCTAGAATGGAGTTTGAAAAAACAGCAAACGTTTCGGCAGGATCACATGTTAATGAGATCCAGTTTATATATATTTGGGTTTGTGTAAATAAATTCCATATCCTCAGCTAAAAAAATTAATATTGTTGGAGTACTAACATAATATCATGTGCAGGTGAGTAACTACGATGTGCATGAGTAACAAAACAGAGTGCAACACTTTATGTGTCTGATCACCTCTATGGAATTGAATAAAGTATCGGCTGTTCAGTTTCCCATGCTGCGGGGAAACTGAATAGTTAAAGGCCTTGAAACTGATTACTCTGCTAGCTACAGGATTCAAACACACCCTCGCTCCCTCATTTCCTGGCTCCTCCCCCTGCTGCATGGTTTCCTCATACTGCACCTGGTTGCTGTGGTGATGCTGATTGGCTCGTTATGGACCTGGTGTTGGTTGCCTCACTAAGCACGTGGTTGCCTGGTTTCCCTAGCCTATTTCCCCGTGTCAGCCTAGTTGGTTTGGCAGTCTTGAGCCGAAGGCTGCCTGGTGGGTCCTGCTTGATCATAGTGCTTCACTGCCTCGTTTGGTGCTTTGAGCCAGTTCCCTGCTCCCTCAGATGGCTGCTTGTCTGAGTGGCTGGTATTACTATGTGCCAGTGGGTAGCCAAGAGTGATCCAGCCTATGAAGCCCAGAGTCACCCCGATCAATGGGTACTCGATGCCTATGAATGGACACGCCTTTCCCTGTTCGGTGGTCCCTTGTTCCTGTGTCCCCTTGGAACCCTGTTTCTGCGCCTGCGCTCCTGGTTTCCTTCCAAGTCTGGTCCTGGTTCCTCGTAGTCTCTCCAGAGTCCTGGTCTGTCTCTCCAGCCTGAAGTGTGTGTTTATTCTGTTCTGTTGTTCCCTGTTCATGTCTTTCCATGTGGTGCTGCACTCCAGGTGCTGTCCTCGTAGAGTTGCATCTTCCCGGATGCTTCTCTCGAGTTGTGTCGTTCCCAACGCTCCCCTTGCTGGGCCCCGCTGTTTAGCGTGTTCCCTGAGCTGTTCCTGGTTTGTCCCTCTCCACGTCCTTCCTTGTTATGCCTTCTCTAGGCATTTTCTCTGTCCCACCTCCCCCTGTGCTGTGATACCCATGACCTTCTGGACATAGGCTGAGACCCCTAACCCCCCGCACTACACACTCCCCCAATACTGTATCGTGTAAAAAATGAAGCTTGATTGACACTTCTCTGTATTGCATTGGCCTTTCGATAGAATATACAAATGGAAAGCTAAGCCAGTTCATATAAGAAGGGTGACATGTGGTGACCAGGAGTGTCCCTGACACCAGTGACTGGCCCCCTTTCCCCCCTAATGGAGCACACGGCCCTACCTGCAGCGAGCGCAGATTGTAGAAGGCTCCCGGAGATACGGACACAATGTCGTTTCCATGGAGCATGAGCATCTCGAGGTGCAGGAGCTTGGTGAAGTCCGAAGTACCTACCAGCTGGATGCTGTTGTACCTGGAGAAGGGAGAGAGCAGCACCATGACAGCAGGGTTTTTGTTTCAGTCTGGCAGCGTGTCACTGCCCTTTAAGGACCTGCACCATAGATTATGGGTGACACATTGGATTTTGCCCTTTTAGGACCTGAGCCAGACTGTGTAGACAATACATTTAGTTGTGACCCTTCAGGATCTCTGGCACACGTTAAAGATACCAGAGTGAGTTCTGCCCTATCAGGACCTGCACTGTAGATTATTTGAATACACTGGGTTGTCTCTTTTTATGACATTGACCATAGGTTATGGGAACAGACTGAGTTGTACCCTTTCAGTACCTGTGACAAATATTATAGATAACATTGTGAGTCGTGCTCGTTCAGGACCTGCACCGTACATTATGGTAAAGCAGTGAGTCGTGTCCGTTCAGGACCTGCACCGTACATTATGGTAAAGCAGTGAGTCGTGCTCGTTCAGGACCTGCACCGTATATTATGGTAAAGCAGTGAGTCGTGCTCATTCAGGACCTGCACAGTTGCTATGGATAACTCATGTTATGCAGCAAATGCCCTTTCAAATTATGGATCACACTCTAAGGTATCATAACACTGTATGCAAGATATCCTAAGGCAGAGCATTCATGTGTCATTCAATCAAACTTCATTGGTGCACATTCATGATTAATTGACAGTTACAGTCTTTTTTTCCTCCAGTCAGATCTAAAGATTAATCATATTCTCTGACATGGGTTGTGCTCTCATCATGTAAGCAGTATACCTTTTAATAATTATAACAAACGAGAAAAGTGAGGACCAGCCTGAACTGTGAGAACCACAGTTAATCGAAGTGAGGACCAGCCTGAACCGTCAGAGCCACAGTTAATCGAAGTGAGGACCAGCCTGAACCGTGAGAACCACAGTTAATCGAAGTGAGGACCAGCCTGAA
>JAACJT020000002.1:16822435-16841261 GCA_009936485.2 Gymnarchus niloticus | reverse complement strand
GAGGACCAGCCTGAACCGTGAGAGCCACAGTTAATCGAAGTGAGGACCAGCCTGAACCGTGAGAACCACAGTTAATCAAAGTGAGGACCAGCCTGAACCGTGAGAACCACAGTTAATCGAAGTGAGGACCAGCCTGAACCGTGAGAACCAAGGGAAAGTGAAATGTGGAGGATCATTGAAAGCTAGTAAAGTTTAGTGCTAAATTTTAGTCAGCATTGTCAAACGCTCCACCTGTGATGCCATGAGCATGTCCCTCTCCTTCTCAGCGATAGACACTGCACTTAACGCTGGTTTAAAGCCATCATACCCTAAGCATGATTAGGCAAATCAGCATGGACAGGCTGTGGCCTTCACCCTTGAGGGCGAGAAGCTTAAATAATGATGACAACCCACCATTTTATTAGCTTACTTTGTTATGACTGTGTGACAAAATGGTTATTCTTTTGTAGCAGTCATGCTGGATATTGCTCCTCGGGGGCATGTTTGGCAGCCAGTGAGAAAACAGAGTGAATTCTGTCTGTAAACTGCAGATTTGGATGTGCGAAACATTATGACCACAGTCAAGCAGAAACCGTAGGTTAAAGTCATCCCTGATTGGCTGGCAGCGTACCGAAGGTGTGGCAGCAACCTACCCCAGATTTAAGCGCTGAGTGTCTTCAGGTAAACCAACTGGGATGGATGTGAGGTGGCGAAAGGTGCAGTGTACCTCCCGAAGCCCGGGGCAATTGCAGGACCTGGGGCAGTGGCGCAGGGCGAGGGACGTGGCCAGCAGTGATGCCAGCACAGCAGCGGCCCAGCCAGTGGTGATGCCCATTGGAGCCATCTTGTGGTCACTTTCACGACATCATCTGACCTGAAATGAGACGGTTGTTGGTTGGGAAGACAGCAGTTCCAGTCTCCCGCCGTGTGTGTGAATTATTATTCTTATCACCATTTTTCATTCACACACCATTTTTTTTTTTTACCGCTGGAGCAGTTACTGATAGAATTAACTGCCTTATTATTCTGAAAAATTCATTATTAAAATTTATTGTTATAAATCAAATTTTGTCATACACTTTAATGTATGTCAAACATTCAATCAAAAGAAATTTTCATTTTTGCCCACCATGCAATTCACAAATTATAATATAGGTTTGATTGGCATGTCCTTCCTGAAGGGTCAGCCACGCTTTCAACACCTTTGGCCTTCATCACATGATGTAACACTGGGCTGGATCACATGCAACTCTACATGAGAGGCTAGATCTCATCCAGTTTATTTCAAGCATCTCACTGCACCCTTTGTCGGCATCTAACATCAAAGCGATTGAAATTAGACACTCTAGATATGACGTGAAATTGATCCACAAGGTGAAAATCTGCCCTTCCTCCCTGCATTCCTTAGAGCTTCTGTGGCTCCCTTTGATTTGTAAAGTCTGGTTAATCTCAGCAAACCTATATGAATATCTAAGTTGACTTAATCATGTGACTTCCAATAGGCTTGAAATGCACACCCCTACTGTAAGTCATGTCTGGTATAATGTGTTCCTTTTACCTTCTGTATTCATACTCTTAGTGTATCCTATGTCATGGATTCCGGTGTCCTTCACCACCAGTTCTGCCACAGTAACTATCCAGAAGGAGGATAATACTTAACTGACTGTCAGACCTTCTGATGCATGATGGGAGATCTCAGTAAGGCACTTTTTCCATACATTCAGATGATTCCAGAGTGTTACTGAAACCACTCAAATTTCAAATCCATCCAATAGCACAGCACCAAAGACGTTCTGCAAAAAGCTGCAGGTCAAAATTACGCACAATTGCCCACATATCTGCACAAAGCAGACCACAGAGTCCCTGCATATTTTCAGCGTATAAAGTGATCACAGTGCTTTCAGGTTACAGACTGGAATCGGTCAAACATAACAACCAGCTTGGCTCGTGGCTGCAACATCAGGAGTCCGGGTGGAATTTAACCTGCCCACTTCACTTACAGGTTTGGATCTGCACCCCATGTGATCCATGCTACCAAATGTATCTGATTATCAGAACACGTGTGCGTGTTTGGTTTTTCACAGAAAAGAAGGTCAAGCCAGAGATAAAAGAAAAACCAGGGGGAACCAGCATCCAGTCCAAGGCATCCCCCGCCTTATAGTTATGGGGACCCTCCTGTCTCACAAGGACCTGCGTTGGATAAGTTATGGAGAAGAGATAGATTGTTGAGGGTGGGTTATTAATGATGTGCAACTCATCAGCAATACCTGCTACAACTGGAACCATTTGTCAATATTGAATTTATTCTGCAAATCTAACAGGAGTACCCCCAACCCTGAGTATTTCAGTTCAATTTCAAAATTGCCCCACCAGACGCCCTGTATATTTTTCATTTAATTACATTCCCTAGCTGTTTGCTGCTATTGGTTGCATTGGATGCATCAGTATTTGCCAATAGGTTTTCCTTCTGTATTACTTGTGTGTTTCGGTTTCATGTGTTGTGAGAAACCTGTCCCTTCATGACCCCAAACTCAAAGGGCTCTGGACTGGAACACCGGTGTATTGTTTTAGGCCACATATGCTGAGCTGCTGAATGCAGGAGAAACAAATTGGACCTGAAATATTCACCTCCTAAAATACGCAACCTTAATTCCACGTCCTGCCTGCACAGGCACGCCTCTGACTTTTAATAACAATATTAAAAAAAGATCTTTATGATGTGGATGACAAGTAAAGCTCTTCCTTAGCGCTGAAATATTTGCCTGCAGGGTAGGCTACATGTATAATGATCCAACTTCAGGAGGCTTTTGCTTACTACGAAGAGTTGCAGGTAATTTTATGGGTGGATGGAACCCTAACAGCCGCTTAGGGGCAACTATGATAATGATAAGGGGGTATAGTTGATTTTGGATGGAGTAGAACCCCCCCCCGCCATGCCCAGAGGTTGGTGCAGATCACAAGGATTGGTGGTATGACTCATGTCAGATGGGGGTTTGGTTTTCTGTGTATCGCTATGGCTCCTAATTACCTTTTAGAACTAATTCAATTTTGATAGACAAAAGACAGCAATAAAACTGTTCAAAATATAAATGACTCAAGTTTGTGTTATAAAAATCTCTCCAAGTTTGCATATAAAAATATGCATAATGGATCAGAGTTCCCCTGTGGAGTCTCACCTGAGTCTTTTCAACTTTCTCTAATCTTGCTGAGAAATGTCACATGACCTTCTTTACTTGTCTGCTTTACAGTGGGGATGATGTTGGTTTTCCAGACCCGGCCCCTGAAGAGCTTGAAAAGGTGGAGACAGGCCTCCAGTTCAACTGTTGGAGTAGAATAGTGGAGAATGTCTGGACCAGAGTTTAGTTAAAACAGCCTACAGTGATGCCTGACAGTCAGTGTAGGCCTGTCCCCAGATGAATATGTGGTTAATCCATTTTAAAGAGGCTTGGTGTGTGCGTGACAGAGAGAGAGGGGTTGTCAGAATGTAAGTGTGTGTGTGCCTGTCTGTGTATGAGTTTCGACTTCTCATGCTAGAGCGCCATTAATACCGCGCCCACACCTCTACCCCCCTCTTCTGAGTGTTCTCCCTGAGGACACGGCATACTGCCTCACGAGCCAGGCCGGGATAGCATTTCTACAGACCCGTGCAGGTTTTGCACCGCTTGCTGTCAACAGCCGCCCAGGCTGACGATGGCTTTTAACATGGTCCACGATCAAGTGGCAGGGAGAAGCACTTCTATGCAGTCCCAAATTGTCCCCATCTGCTCCAATGGGATCCTCAACAAACTTCACACGACAGAATCCCGCATAAACCTCCTGATTCGAAACACAGCCGCATACCACAAGATGTATGCGAGAAACGTGTTAACGAGCATATGGTTCACTTTTGTAACGTGCCGTCTTTATGGCTCCATTTTTTTCTTTCTGTATGATCTTTGGCAAGCTGAACTAAGGCTGCCTTTTTAAAGGCGCTCTTTAAACACTTGAGTGATAAGGACAGGCTGCATGCAGAGCAGACCTCTCCTCTCTTCATTTACTCTAATCTTTTGGAGAAAAGCCCACTTTCTGAAAGCACTATAATAAAACTTTCCCTCAGCAAGAGTATTTTGTGCCTTAACATGTGGTTTTCTCATTACTTAACCCACATTTATCTTTACTCTTTACAATAAACTTTATTTTGTTAATCAAATTGTACCTTGGGAAGGCAATACAGTTTAAGCTAAGTAGTGGTGCCTGTGTCAGGCGATTAAAATTTAATATAAACACTTTTATTCTTTTGCGACACCTTCATAATTTAACAACTGATCGTATAGCTGAATTAACAGGTTTTACTTCTTAAGGCAAACTTGTCTGAAGCAGCATCATAATTACAGTTTTCTTTTAGATAAAATCAACTTTAAACCCTCACACACACAGACGACACAGCAGAAGTGTTATTTCTGTAAACCCTCACACACACAGACAACACAGCAGAAGTGTTATTTCTGTAAACCCTCACACACACAGACGACACACCAGAAGTGTTATTTCTGTAACCAGTGAAGCAGCCCCTCATCAGAGTCAGCTTGCCGCAGAGTACATCCCTCACCTGCGACTTCAGGCGAAGCGACCGCCGTTTCCACAGCCGACGGAGGGGAGATGCTGCTTGGTAGCGATCTGCTGAGATGTGAAGGGCAGACTGCTGGCTACAGGGAGTCAAGGCTGTGCCGTTCTGGATCCGAGCACAAGGGTTCGGATCGGAGGGTGGACTGACGGAGGGTTCAGCTCGCCTCGTGGAGTCCAGCCCGGAGTCCAGGCGTCCCATCAAAACACATCTGGAGAAGAACTTAAGTTCCCCCGCCCTTGCTGAGGAGGAATGCTCGCCTCTGGCTGTGCTCTCCCACCTCTCTCTCTCTCTTCTTCCCTCCCCTACCTTCATCTCCATCATCTTCGCCATGAGCCAGCTCACCTGCACTTTCTCTCTATCAGCTCACATCCAACAGGTCGTTTTCCATCACCCACAGCATTTTCAAATTTGGCAGAAAAAAAAAAGACAAAAACGTTTTCTGGAAGTGAGCTGAAATAATAAACACTTACGACTACACATATCAGATTTAAGGCGACACAAAACATTCACAAGGATAATATTTTTGAGGGAATTAAAGCAGACGCCAGATAATGATTTTATTTTCGCTGTAATTACATTTATGTCTTTCTGGCTCATACACCCTCGTCTCCTTTTATCCCTCGTTGCTTGATCACTCGCAGCTCCCTCCTCCTCCAAAACCATTTCTTTTCTATTATGAGGTCTCACGTGTTTAATGAAGACGGTAGGAAAAGCCCATTTTATGTCCTACATGCTGATGCCTGTCTCAGAGAGCCTCAATGAAAAGAAAATCCATATAAAAGAAGCATTTACGCCCCGTTTAGGGCTACTGAGGCAGAGAAGATGACTTTTCATAAAATTATAAGCAAGGAGCACTGGGGTGCTATACAGGCTTCACTCTGCTGCACAAGTAAAGTTCGATCTCCTGTTTAAAAATAAAATCCCTTTCTCCCTCTGCATTCTTATGCTTTTCTGTCAGTAAAAGACACACTCGTCTTTTTGCTGTCGTGATAACACAAAGCATCAACACTTCTGCCGGTTTTTATTTCTTTTGAAGCCCCCCTTCAACGGGTCTATTATCTTGCCATTATTGTTAGCTTTCAGCTACATAGCTACCACGATAGTGAGACACTCTTCTGGACGATAGCCGTGAAGTTCATTCCACTGAGAAAGAGCAGCCTGGGATATTTTAGGTGGGAACATCTGCTGAAGTTCTGAAGTATTTGTCAAATAGGTGGCTTTAGCGGCCTGGTTGTTCCCTAGGTCTCCCATTGGAGAACCACCTTCGAGTGCTTTAAAGTAGAACTGAGAGAGGTGCTCTGCGATACAGCGTAGTCTTGGCGATGGGTTTTCACCAAAGCCATTTAAAAACTTCTAAGTTTATCGTTTAGATGTTTCTTCACTGTCTCACTGAGGGGCTTCCTCGGGCGTATAAACAATTGCATTTGCCTAGCAGCTGTGAAACACGTGTGGAGCTATGGTGAAACACGATGCAGCTACGGTCGCCATTTCGAAAGGCTGCAAGATGCTATTTCTGTAGCTGCCATAATTCCAGTGTTCCAGTGAAGAGCAATGAGGACCTCTCTTCCCAATCCTCACATCAAATCCCAGGTTGAAAGTCTCTGGCCTGACTGTGTCTCTCAGCCTCTCGCTCTCCTCTCATCACTGGGGTTGTGTCTGTCAGCCCTCTGCCATCTGTCCTCATGGTCTGCTGCCAGGATCTTCTGCTCAGACACAGGGAGCCTTTCATCAGCTTCTGCTCCCACTCTCGGAGTTACGCAGGTCTTGGCTGCACCCTGTCCCTTTGAAGTCTCAGTGTCTTGGCACCAGGCTGCCCTAACCGTATCCTTTTGCTTGAGGCTTCCTTGCCTTTCCGGTCATCCTAGACAACAACATTTTGCATTTGGAGCCATCTTGCTCTAGCCAGAGACACGGTCCATGACTATCCCTGGTAGAAATCCTGCCATTTCAGCACGTTTTATTTACAGCCATTTCTCCCTTACTTGTCGTGGACAAGGAGGCTGTGAAACCTATTCCTTCCATTGTAAGGAGCTTGTCGTTTTGACTGCATCAGTCAAATGAATGTCTGTTCATTTGCATAACAGTGAGAGCGGAGACAAAGATGACCATTGACAAGGAACGTAGAACACAAACCTGGATCCAAGGAAAACTATTCACAAGACATTTCAGGAGAAATTTGCTAAAAGGCAAGTCTGTAGATACCGAGTCTCCATGCAAAGCACACATGACATTCTGTGAATGTAATAATGTGTGATAACTGAAACATTTTCAGCCGTCAGGATGTTAAAAAAAAGAAGACAGAAGAGAAGGGGGATCGTTTGAGTGAGAGATTTAAAGCTGAGAGTAAATCAATTAGTAATTCTTATGTTTTATGAACTAATGGGTTTCCGTTTGTGTCAAGTTGGCATAAATGACCTTGTAAAAACAAGCCAATAATTACAGCACAAATTAGATGTACATAGTGAAACCGCAAAGTGGTTCAATTAATTTGGAGAGCACTCATTTGAACACTGAGCCATTCAAGTCAAGTCTCTCTGAATGATTTTAGCTCCAGCATATGCCATACTCAGCAAAGCCATACAGTCTGTGTGCATTTGAAGGATGCCTCCCTTCAGAATCTGAAACTTTTACACATGCAAGCGTTCTACCAAATATAGTGACACGGGATCTTCTCAAGCCACCCGTACGCTGATGAGAGGGCTCATATCATGGACCCCGCAGTCTGCAGGCTAGGCCACGGTAAAATGTGTCCATTCATCTCATCAGTTCTCCATCCCTTGGACCGGGCAGGAGGGATCTTCATTCACAGAAATCCTTTTACACATATGAGATTTGGGGACGACAGGGGATGACAACATGAGTCACCATCTGCCAGGTAGCACGGTCAGCGCCACCAAAAAACCAGTCACCAATCATGCCTGGGCTCCTGGGAATGTGTTAACATTCTGATCTCAGGGAGATCCAAGGGGATAAGTTACTCCAGGTCCACAGCTACACCCTCATTCGCTTCCACCACACAGAGAATAGAGCTGTTCTGATACTAAGGTGATGGCTTGGCTGTTACATTTATAATCTGCATTCTTTCTGTTCCATTTCTTGTTTTGCAGGGCTGAAGCCTCCACTGATAGAACTGCTGCTTGTATACTTGGTGTACAATGTTTTGTTTACATAATTCTTATGTATCACTATGGTATCAATCACTGTTTACTTGTTTTGTTTACTGCTACTGCTGCTAAACCCAATATCCTTGTACCCATAACTTTTTATCACATACTGTATATCATGTACACATGATTCATGTTTAATCTATCTATCTATCTATCTATCTATCTATCTATCTATCTATCTATCTATCTATTTCTTGGATTTTTATCTTAAGCTACAGTATATTTTCCTTTTTTATTCTTGTACCAGGTTTCCAGAGAAACCGTTATTTCGTTCCCATGGCCTTGTGCTTTGTGGAATGACAATAAATAAATCGTGTGTCTTATGTCTTCAACATCCCTGGCTGATGGACAACTCACCTGTAAGGAAGCCCAACTGAAGGAGCAAATGCTCAAGTTTCTCCCTCATGCCGGAAAACAACACTGTCAGTACACCCCTCTGTTTAGATCCCTGCCATCTTCAACATCCTATTAAAACAAAAAATAAGAAAACAAAATAAATTCCAAGAGCGCAGAATAATAACATGGCGTGAAATTAGAGAATAATGGTGTCATTGAGACTCAGTCGATTATAAATGACAAGAATTCTCATTTTAGTCATGTTAAAATCAAACAGGGGTATTTAATAATCAAGATACCGTAAACCCGCTGAAAGCTCCTTGTCAGGACAAACAACGCTTTTGTTCAGGTGTTCATTTAGCAATAGCTCCTGCGTAAAGAGAGAGTAAACGAATTTGGCCATAACTGCGCACAGAAATGTGGCCAGTGGCCAAGTCGAGATCCAAAAACCAGCGTACGATGACTCTTGGCTTTGGAACGGACCTTGGCAGCTTGTTTTCTGTTTCGTCACCGGGGTTCCCAGGTCAGATTCAGTTAGGAAGTGGATCAGGAGGATGCTGGATTGATTTTGCTGCGGCTTTATGTCGTTTACCTGCTGGCAATTTTTTCCCTCATCAGGGATGCTCTGCAGTACGAAGGTCATCACTACAGTTCTGGACTGTTGTTTATGGTTTTGGAAACTGACACCCACATGTTTTCCAAGAGTTTCACTAGGTTTGATACCCACAGCGGATGGTACCGAGAAATCGCCTCGGGTCTCGTGGTTTTCATAGCATTAATGAGGAAAGCAGGGAAGCTCAGATGCTGGTGGTTTGATAGGAGCCATTTCATCTTTGTGGGTCTCCAGGGATGTGTTAGCCACTGTTGAGTACTCTTCCTCTGGCAGGGCTGGCTTTAATTCCCCTAGGGAGGGGCATCGTTCAACCCTTCCCATGCTCTAGCACTCCATCACGGATGGGCACCGGACTGCGAGGACAGACTGCATTAGCAGACAATCTCTGGCTGAAAGGTCTAAGCCGTTAGCCAGTGTGCCGGCCAGCCTTGTGGGCCAGGAGCTGAAGGCTAGACCCAGCTGCCTGCGGTAACATCACAGGCGTTCATGGTGACTAATAATGACTCATTCTGAGTGATATGCTGAGACTGTGGCACCAGCAGTGAAAATTCATAAAATACTGTGCCTTGGGACTCAGCATTCCTGTCAGCTATGGCCAAATATTACCTGGGAACCACACCATGTCTCTGGTTGTTTGGGGCGTGCCATTATACAGGAGAATGTATGTGATTTCAGGGCATGCCTGGTCTAACCCAGAAGACATCACACAGTCTTGCAACCTGCTGTCTGCTTGTTGTGAACAATCAAAAGTTTGCATGGCTTTAGTGTTAGTACATTTCTGATCTAATACTGAGATTCTGAGGTGTATCTGAAACACAGATGTTGGATAGGATGGCAGAGCTCCCATTTGGCTCATATCGAGATGGTAAGACCTCATTAAACATATTAACCGTTGCACAAAAAAATCTTTTGCATCTCACAGTGTTTTGTCTAGACAGTCAGTTAAGTGGTCCCATTCCCAAGATTACTGAATTTCACTGTTGACTTTTCCCTTCCTATGACTTTAATCACACACATGGATTAAGTCACCTCAGCAGAAGTCTATTAATGCCGGGCAAGTCTGTGAAAGGACCTTTCGTCCTGATGGGTTCGTGGGCGGAGAGTATTTTGCCAGGCTCCATCTCCCCAGTCTAGTTAAGCTTGTCTCTTCCTTTCCTCCTCCCAAACTCTGGGCTAGGGCCACACAATAAGCCCTGAGTGTGTGTGGCACACTTGCATTCAAACGTGCACACGAGCGCGCCTGTGTGTTTGTGTATAACAGCCAGTGCACCAAAGTAGCGTTTTTTCTTTTTTTTTTTAAGGGGTGCTTTTGAGCTTCTCTGGAGGTGTGGAACATCTATAATCTACAACATGCCTGTCTGTTTTCTTTGACTAATCTTCCTGCTCTTTGTTTTAAAAGCTCAACAGATGTTGAGAGCCTCATGGGATCTGGTCTATAAACAATTTTGAGCTAAACTGTTATGAAACAACGCAGTGGAAACTGAGTCTCTGATTACACTAAACTTTTCATCAGTTTCAGCAGGACCTCGCAGAAAATCATGCCTGTTCTAACCATGTTGTGGGTAGCTGCCTCTTACCGGTCCTGCATGAAAGCTGCTTGTGATTTAGTGGATGAGTGTCTGCGTCCCTCAGGCTGCAGTGTCCTCACCTGTGTTGTCTAAATGCCCTCCACTGAGCTGTTTCGTTTTACATTTTGTCAGCTGCAGTTTTTAGCTCGACCATCATTAAAGGCAACTGAAAATGAAGTGAAATGGAAATCTGAAGATGAAAGCTGTTGAGTACATACTGGGAAAATGTGCAGTTGTCATTTCTGCATCTCATGCCAGTTCAGCTATGAATGAGTCTTTAAATCTGAGTAAGAGGATTTTCTGGTGCTAGACATTTCATGCAATGGCATGTCTTATGATCTGTGTTTCTGACACCAAAGATTTGGTTTTTTTTTTTGGTGATTTTTTTATTTTTTGGCCAGATTAGGTAGGAGGCTGGGTGGGTAGATTTCTGGAAGGTTTGAACACCAAAATTGCTGAGGAGCACTGGCCTTCATAATAACGAGGTGAAGAAATGGGAAATGAGCAGGAGCCCAGATGTTCACAAGTTGGATTCATTTGATCACAGCTTTTGCTGACGCTGGGCAGGAACCACATCAAATGTAGCCCTAATGTCTGTATACCAGGCTCCTCTTTACGTCTCTCTTTCTCTAATCTGCCCCCCTCCTTCTTGGCACGGACTCTTGTTTCTCAGGGAGGGTTTTGAGAAAATGACTGAGGGAGGAGCTGCTGTTACATGGAGAGAAAGGCCTGGGAAATTAGGAACGGGGAGGACTGAAGCCAGAGAGGTGATAATGAGTGACGGGGAAAACAGGCCTTTGTCTGTGGCCGGTTCCGTTATCCATGCATGAAGACATGAGCATGGAGAAGCTGAAGACCCAAAAGGCTTTGCTTCCAGGGCTTCCTGAGTGACAAATATTCCTCATCCTCTCTTTGTTGACTCTTTTCTGATGGGTGGCTGAAACAGTGCAATCCATAAGAAAAATGAACTTGTATTTGCGAATGTCCTTCTGTGACAGCACCTAATTACTAATTAACAGGAACACTACTGTTTTATCACGGAGTGTGTGTCACTCCTGATAAGAAGATCAGTGATGGAAATAAAAAAGCGAATAGATTACCTGACACCACTGCTTCTGGGTGACTGATAACCTACTTAACCCCCCACCGCCACACAGACATGGGTTCACGTTCAGGTACTTGATGAAGATGAGTGAGTAATCCCCCCAGATGTTTGGTCTAAGGGTTAGTTGTGCTAGACAATGGAGCTCGTTTATTCACAACAGATAAACCTGTCAACCAAGCGAAGACTAATTAGCACAGTGACGGCTGTGCTCCAGCGACGCGAAAACCTACCTGCGCCCTCGCCGAGACCATTTTTATAAGACCCTGCAGTTATTTTGACAACATAAAAGCATATTTATCACCATGAAAAGCTACACTGAAAGGGAATGTCTGACAAGCTTAATATAGCATCTGCTTGGATGGCCACTCACTACGAAAATGACCACAAAGACGGAATTTTCCTGAAAGGGATGTGTGAGGGAAAAACTTAAACAAAATGTTTCTGATGAAGGATGTCAGATGGAGAAAAAGGAAAGGAATTAGAAGAGGACCATCATTCAGTAAGGTTTGCAGTCAGACCGCTCCCTGCAAAGCCTTCTGCTTGGTCATTGAACAAAGCATGACACTGACTGATCAGCCCTTAATTGCATTATTTGTTATAATTGGTGTTGCGAGACGTAATTCTTGATTATACTGTGCATGAAAAATTTGTGCAATAACTTCATATATCCAAAGGCTTTGCTTTCATGGAACCTGCAAGCATTGACGTGTTGCTTCAGTGTCTTTCATACGTGTACATCCACGCGTGAGAGCTCCCACCAAGCGGCAGGAAATCTGGAGTTCTAATTACAGCTCCAATGGCAAACTGCAAAAACAATCCATCGAAAAACCACGCGAGAAGATCTGGGCAGTGCTGTGACATGGCGAGGCCCTCAACAATTCTCAGTGTCCACCAGAACATTTCCTGTTCTTCTGTAACTAGAGCCTGAGTGAAAATAACTACTGTGAAAACGTTTTGGAAAGTCGGAAAAGGCAGAAGACATTAATCCACAGCCAGTTGGACCCATGAGCTGACCACACATTTTTCACTGAAGTTGGCAACCTTTGCGTCCTGACCTTTTCCTGAAAATGCCTACACTCTTCTCTGAAATATAGGCTTCCTTTGTGCTCTTTTCATGTTTATACCTAGGAAGATTAATTTGTTAGCCTTGATAACCTGTTTTTAACCTTTAAAAATGAATAAATAAACTCTGGTGTTATTATATGGAATTAGAACACGTGGGATGTTTACTTAAAAATACTGGATGGGTGAAACATTCTGTGTGATCTTTAAGACCCATCATTAGCAGCAACCCGGTTGAGCCAAATGTTTCATGACCTTGGCGACCTGCTGAGACAGTGATAGATAACCATATGTAATGCGGAGGCAAAATTATACAGGGAATGTGTTGTATTGGAAAATGATGAAAAATGATGATAGGGTTGATATTGTCATGGCGAAACATGATCAGCCGTGGGACCATTGTTACAGTTCATCTAGGAGTGTTCTGCTTTCTGATAATAAAGTAGAAAATGCCATAACTCTACAGTCGTAGGGGTCCAAAAAATGTGTAGCTTTATGTGCATGTTGTGAATGAAGGAATAAGGAAGAGAATTTTCTGGGAAAAACACTGCATCGAGAACGTGAAATCGGTGAGTAAATTAACAACAAAAGTTACATTTCAGTTGCACTGTTTTCAGATGCATGTTCTAAGTGTCGTTTATAATTACGAGCATATTGACTAGATTGGAGAAATCAAAGTATGGGTGTAAAGATGCAGGGAAAACATCTCCCCAGGATCTCTGTTGTCCTGTACCCACATCTCCCTGCTTCTGACAACTCATACCATTAACAGCATCTCTGTTATCCTATACCAGCGCTTTCTGTTGTTAAAATCTCGTAGGAGCTCCATCATCTCCACTGTCACTACCAGGGTTGCAAGGTCGCACTGCTGCTGACCGCTCTTGAATTCCCAGTAACTGGTGTCCACTGTCTCCTGGCTGTTAGCACGTTTTCTTGGGGCAGGTCCCCGGACATCACATGTTTAATGGGCTTTTCCATTAAAGTTCAGAGTCTGTATGGTTTCCCGTTGCGCCAGTGTTGCCTTCCCTGATGTCTTTGACCGAAGAGTCCGATGTAGTAACCATCTGTTTGTTCACTTGAATGCTGCCGTAATCTTCAGAACCTCCGGGCTCGGAGATCTCTTCATGCTCCCTGCCAACCATCACCGTAAACCAGATCCATCATTATCCACCCTGCACTGCCACGTGTCGGCATAAGATTTCCCATGGTCTTCTACCTCCAACAGACTATTATTGTCCCCCCTCCCTGGATGCCGTCATCTGCAATCACATCATTTTTATGTGCAGCAATTGCATCTGCCAACGTTTTTCTCTCTTCTCCTGAAGTGCCACTCAATCACTGTGTTTGAAGGGCTCAGCAAATCATGCTCAGCTTTTTCACTATGACTATCTTGTATGTTGTGATGTTTCCTGATAGTGGCTGAACATCACCGTAAAGCTCTTTTTGACAGCTTACATGTGAAAACGCTTAGAGGCCTCCACTCTCTCACACTGGAAGATGGTTACTGGACCCAGGGTCACGCAGTCCACATCAGCTGCGAATCCCAGGGGCCAGCTTTCCACCCATCTGCCCCATTTGCGAAGTGGTGCCCCCCCCAAACTGTCATGTGGTGTCAACTGCCATAACAATGCTGTCAACATTGCAAACACTTCGAGACGGAAGCAGTCACACTCTACAGCTCTACAACACTTCAAGGTGGAAGCAGAGTCTCACTCTACGGCTGTTGACTCTGAACTTTGGAAATCTCCCCGCAGCCATACAAAGACTGAGGCTGCTATACTCTTCCATGAATTTGCAAATACAAATTTCAAAAGCTTCTGAGACCTTCTGTTACTGGTTTTTGTTTACACGGCTACATACTTAATTCGAGTATTTCTAGTTGACTACCATGTCCAAGGGTACAAAAGCAAGGACTTATGAAAGATGTTTCAAATGTCCAATCTTAAGTGCCATGCTGGCTATTGCCCTTTCTTTGTGTTAAATTAGTTCCGAATAGAGAGAGGACACAGGGCTGGGGTCTAACCATGGTTGCAGATCAGTGGGATATGGGTGGAGTGGTGGTCCCTGCAGATTTTCATTCGCAAACTCTTTAAATACACCACAAACATGGAAACGTGCATTGAACAGTGCCAGAGTAGTGCTGCCTTTGCCTCTGGGTTCCACGGTCCACCTGGAGGTCAGGGCATGGGCTGAGAGACAGCAACTGATGGAAGAGTGGAAAGAACCATATCAGGGCCAGATGTCAGAGTATGCCACATGAGGGAGCTGCCTTCCCCATCCAGGGTTTGCCGCTAGGTGATTTACAACCCTCCAGAACACCACTTCTCAATTGCCGAGGGATCTACACTGGCATTCCACTTTCCTGTCAGCCAGGTATCCAGGAATGCGCGAGCCTTTAAAAGCGATCAGCCGCCAGCATGGGGTGGGGCTTTCTTCTCCTGGCCTGGCACTGCGCCAGCCTCTGGGGGGAACTGTGCAGAGAGGCCCATTTGAAAAGAAGCAGCCAATTGGAAAGGCGAGTGAGATGCATCCAGTAATGGCTACACCAGATCGACAGATCTGTGCAGGGAGCAAGCAGATTATATGCATAAAACAGGTTGTATGTAAACTCTGTTCTCTCATTTACAGTTTACCTGTCTGTTCCACTAGGTGTCACTGCTTAGCTTCTTTTCTTAGGCTGCACTAATGCCATAGGCAGAGGAGGCTGCATTAATCCATCATATGCGAATGAAAAATGAAATGTACAGATGCCAAAAAAATACTCTCCTGGTTCAGATGAGCTGCTTTATATAATTACTGTTCTAAGATGACCATTTCTTAAACAGGACTGATTTAACTCAACAGCCGTGAGCTGGAAGATATCTAAACTGGCAGCATCTCTGCGTATGGTCATCAGTAAATATAAAAATGTAAATGTCAATAAAGAGCATGTCTACGGCCTCTTGGTTTAAAAAAAAAAAAATTAATTGGGAAATAATCTCACTAATATTGTTTCCAGGAATGTGTTCTTAATTACTAACAAGTCTCCAAATAAGAAACCAGCATCATTCTGTAAATAAATCTCATTTCACAGGAGATCACACTTTAGTGGTCTCACTCCTCCGGGCTGGGTGTGGAGGTTTGCCGACCTCTGTCAGCACCTCGTCTTGGACCAGACCAAAGCGGGACGATCACCCTCCTGCACCTGGCAGATTTCAGGACCCTTCTGCTGTCACATGATCTGCTGACACGCAGCAGCCCAAAGACAGAGAACTGGCCTGAATCCCAGAGCTCTGGCTGTATTCTGGGACCTAAACTGATAATTACAGTCAGTTAATGCAGTACCACCATCAGGTGGCCAGGATTCAATATATATGGAGATGAATAAAATACCCATTGTGGGTGGGGCCTTCTGCAATCAGGTCACTTATTCCTTCTGTAGACTTTACCAGAATCTCTTATCAAGCATGGCATGTGCACTCACTGGCCACTTCATTAGGTACACCCGTTTTGCTGTTGGTTAAAGCAAATGTCTAATCAGCTAATCACATGGTAGAAACTCAATGCATTTAGACATGTTCAAACAGTCAAGAAGATCTGCTGAAGTTTAAATCAAGCATCAGAGTGGGGAAGAAAGGTGACTTTGGTGACTTTGAACGTGGCATGGCTGTTGGTGCCAGACGGGCTGGCTTGAATTTTTCAGAAACTGCTGATCTACTGGGATTTTCACGCACAACCATCTCTAGGGTTTATAGAGAACGGTCCAAAAGAAAAAAAAACATCCAATGAGCAGCAGTTTTCTGGGCAAAAAGGCCTTGTTGATGGCAGAGATTAGAGAAGAATGGCCAGACTGGTTCAAGCTTAAAGAAAGGCAACAGTACCGTATGTTGCAGCCCAGTGATTACTCAAGGTGACCTCATAACAAAGGACTGGTGGGAAATTGTGTGCAAATTGCATTAATAAACTGTCTAGTTACAGTGAAGAATAGGTAAATTACTTCAGAGAGATTTACATTAGAATATGAGGTGACTGATTCCCGTGGACTAGTCTCCGTAAGTCTTCAAACATCTGCTCAGTGCTCCTCGCCCTCATTTCAGCACATTTTTCCCACGCAGATCACGAAGTACACCCAACAGTGAGGTGACCGGGGAAAACCTGGGCGTCGGATTGGCGAGAGGTAACCTGGCGGGCGATCGGACTGGGGTTATGTCAGCCTGCGGAGCCGCTGGGGTGCGGGGGTGCTGTCTATGGCTCCCTGAATCAGAGCGGAGACACTAATGCTGTTTGCCTGGAGCCTGCAGCCAATTTACAGGCAAAACACAGCTGGGGTGAAAGAGTGTAATTTGCCCTGAAGCTCTCAGCAGGGGAGACTCTGTTTTGCTCTGAGTTTGAGCACAAACATGACGTTACACTGTTGCTCCACCTTCAAAGTGTTCCTGCAGATTTTCACATGTTCGTTATTACGTGTCTCCAGACCAGGCCGTCCAACTGTAGTCTCACTAAACTGCACCGCAATGAGCTGTCACAGTAACTAGAGGTGGCATAAATGAGGTCATGTTGGTTTAAATTTTTGCTTTATTTCCAAAGATGCAGTGAAAGAAAACGGTCGCAGGTTTGTTGCCTTGACAACTTCTGGGCCGTGAGCAGCTTGCTCATGAAACTTTGAGGCCGAATTTTCATCCTTAGAAGAGCAAGAAGCACCTGCCCTGAATCAAATTTGGAACCCATTTCGATTTGACACGTACTTGCTCAATGTGACCACAAGATGTCACTGCATGACTGATTTACTTGCGCCAAACTCATCCGTGCACAGCTGTAAGCGAGTCTCACATGGACACCGTGACGCATGTACACACACAAAACAAAAGTATCTTGATGGATACACTCTGCGTACACATGTATGTACATATCTGTGTAGGTAAGCACATTACTCTGCCTGAAATGAAATGCGTGGTTTGGAGACCATGGCAAGGACACTGAATGCTACCTAATGATCATATTCATCAATAATAAAATGCCGTCATTATAGCCAGACAGAGGTAGAGCCAAAGTCAGCCATGCCAGATCATTACACTCTCCTGTGCCTCTCTCTTACCCAGTTATTAACTCATTAAGAGCACTGCACTCTGCTGGGCAGAGATTAAGCATGCATGTGTTTGGGGCTGCATACATATGTGTGTTTGTGTGTGCCCAGGATTTGAGTTAGATGGATCAGCTTGCAGCTCAGCCATGAGCAGGTTAAAGATGGAGAGGAACCCTTTCTTCAGCTAAAGTGCTGGACTTGAATGGGGAAACCTGAAATATCGACACTCTACCTGTCACTCTAACTTTTGCTGGATAAAATGACCAGTCAGTGGATTGTTTGGGAGGCCAGCGAGGGCCGGTTGGCACTTTGAGACAGACGTGTTGCCTCTGATGGGTGTAATGCTGTTCCACCTCCACCCACCACCGACCCTGACCCCAGCACACATTCCTGGGGCATCGAGGCTACAAAAACATGAGACTCTGCTCCACTTGCATACTGGTTTCTATGGTGCCTGCCTGCATTTTGATCAAGTAACATAGATAATTAAAATATCAGGCAGAAAAAACAGACTCCATCAGCTGGAGCTCAAGCAAGCATACGGGTATGAGACGCGCGGAGCAAAAGTGGGTATTTGATGGGGCATACTTTGCCCGGCAGGGAGCCCTTGGTGTGTTCTTGAGAGACAAGCCTGGGAGACGTAAACATTTCACACTGGACACCCTAAAATGAAGCTTTGCTGCTTGGCCCTCGCACTGACTCGAGGCACACACACACACACACACATACACACACACACACCACCCACAGTTCTGATGCTGAAATAGACCTTTTATTTGAAGTTGCTGGATTTTCATTATGATCCAATCAATTCGTGAGGGTTTTTTTCCTCCCATTTTTTTTTCTTTCTCAAGAATATTGTTTGCTTTGGAAACTAAGCACTCTGGGGGAAAATAAATAAATATAACTTCGAATCAATGGCAAACCGCATAAATACCAGTTACCTTGGTAACAAGAGCTGTGATATGTATGGGAGGGGATATGTACAGGCTGCAGAAAACGAATGAAAATAAAACAAATCTTAGCAGATGAGGCAAAGTTCAGACAGGATGTGGGAAGTGTCATGATGGACATCATGACTTCTGCAGGCAAGGCAAGCGGGGGGCAAGGCTGTGAAACAGCAGGCATCACGATAATGGGCTCCACCCAGACTAGGGGCAGCTGAAAGGCCAGTTTACAGTTTGAGCCCACCAGTCCTAAGTATCCATTAAGGTTAAGTAACCAGTAGGAGGACAGATGGCTCTATGGGGTCTCACTGAACCCCCCCCCCCCCCCCCCCCCCCACCCCCCCCAAAAACCCCAAATTCCGATACAAACACCCCCCTCTG
>JAACJT020000002.1:16771632-16812654 GCA_009936485.2 Gymnarchus niloticus | reverse complement strand
AGGTCAAGCAAGCAGTAACACACTTTCAGGTTTGAAACATGTCTGTGACAGGTGAATCGATCAGCACCAGAAAGTGCGTTGTGTGTGTGTGTGGGGGCGGGGACTGGTAGGTCAAGCAAGCAGTAACACACTTTCAGGTTTGAAACATGTCTGTGACAGGTGAATCGATCAGCACCAGAAAGTGCATGGAGTGATGTTGTGTATGGGGGTGTGCTCTTGGGCTTTCTTTTAGTCTGTTTCCATTTTTGAGGATTGCAAATGCAATGGAAAAAATCCAGAAAATGGCATTACATAAACTAACATGGCATAATGCTCCATTGAGGCTTTAAAAAAGATCAGGGCAACATCATTGCCTGAACGCTAACTCAATCAGCCACATGCAGCACAATGAAGGCAAAGGCTTAAAAATATTAGCCATTTTTCTGATACAAAAAATGGCAGTAGTGTTTTAATGAGTAGTACCCATGCATTGCCACAGGGGGCAGCAAAGAGCATTAATTTTGAATTGAAATGATGCTGTCAATCCATTGTCTCCACAACAATAAGGGCAGCCTTGACTTGCCGGCCTAACTGAGAGGACCCTGCTGTGAGGGTTAAAAAGCTGCCACATGACTAGAGGGTAGGGGGGTCTCGGTGAGTCACTCTGTGACAACAAAAGGTGGGAAGGTGGGTAGGGGGGGTTAGCAGGATGAAGGCAGTGGAGGCTATTTTTATCTCCCTGGTAATACAGCCCTCAAACACCTCTGATTAAACAGGTGATGCTGAAATATCCCGAGAAGCCCTTTCGGCAGATTCCATTAAACAGCCTACCTCTGACAGGCAACATGGGAGGTGTACCTCGCGACCATTCCGCATTAAGGTGTTCTCTCAAGCTAAAACAGAACCTCAGAGAATGACGTTGATGTTTAGCGGGCCAAACGTGAACATCGTGCCACAGGCAAACATAACGGGAGCATGGGTAGATAGACAGGAGTATTTAAGCAGCAGAGATGAGTGGCGAACCCGGGACCGTGCCACGCTCCACCGGAGGATGACACCTCACCACGTGGGTGAATATTTTAAATGACAATGTCTCCCAAAAGGAGCTGGGAAATTCAATTTAATGGAAAATAGAGAGACTGGCTGGAGTCTATGAGCCTGGGAAATAGAGGCATTCATCTTCATAAGTTTGCTGGAGGAAAATAGTGAGCAACGTTATTATATTAGATTAAATCAAAGCTTTGCCTCACTCTGAGCAGGCAGACGCACTTCCTGTTTTTTCTCCTCCCCCTCATTTTGCAGCGTATTATGCAGACACATGGGAAGGACAGGAGGCAAGGCAACAGCAGGTGGGCGGTGCCCTTTTGCGTAAGAAGGGACCTGATTGGTCAAGGCCATCCCAAGCTCGGTGGTGTGTTTACTAAAGTTACAGAGGGCGTGACTTGTAATATATTGCCTATCACTGTCTGGTTTTGAACCAAAAGAAGCCAATAAAGTGACTAATGTGAGATAATTTCCATTACTCAATCAAGTGAACTAATCTCAGAAACAAAAGGAGCTAAATGTCAGATTGTGAGGGTCACCTCGGAGCTCAGTTGGAAGGATGTGGCTTGATTTTGGGAGGTAGTGGGTAGTTGGAAATGACAGCACTATCATGGAAGTCATTGTGAGGTCAAGAGGTTGCGATTTTGTCCAATTTATTTCTTCAGGCTGCTTAAAGCTCAGGGGACTCTTAACCGACCTCTGAGGTCCCTGGGAAGGAGCATAAGGGGGAGAGGAAACAGCCCTGTCACACTTTCCCATCTCCGCTGCATAAGCTCTTGATCTATCTGCAGCACACTCACTTCTGGGGCCTCGATCCTTGCTCATCCGTCCGACTTAAGAGAAAAAGAAACAGAACCCAACCAAGCTCAAAGTGCCTTCTTTTAAGACTGGGGACCTGTGGCTGGGCATGGGGAATGAAAGGCTCAATTCTATTCCATTTTAAAGAAACAGGCTCCAGGGGCACCGCTGGAGAATACAAAGGTATGCGTTCTCACCATCTGTAGCATGGGACCTCCTAGTTCACCCTATTAGTGGTCAGCTAGGTGATGGCAGGATCATTATCTCAGCTGGGTAATGACTCACTGCTTCTGTCTCATTTTGGTGCCGGAACACACATCGAGAATTCGAACACGGCTAAAATCTGAGGATACTGGGAGTTTGTATCTCACAGGAGAATTACTTAGAGAGAAAACACAGTATAGTAACACACCTTATCAGTTTTGCTCCATTCTACTGACGCAAATGAGCGATGACACTAAAGTAGCTTTGTTCTCCAGGGACCATTGGAGAGTAAAAGCCGTTACACTTATATCGAATCTTATGGTCAGACTGGGAAAGGCTAGAAGAAAATGAAGGCTGCTTGGAGCAGGCTGGTAGATGGTCCCAGGTTTGTGTCGTTCAGTACAGTGTCTTAAAGTGACAACATGTTACGTGGTGCTCCACTCAAACACCGACCACGACTGCTGAGCATTTTTCTGACCAATTTTCAGCCACCGAGGATGATCTCAGATGGAGATCTTCCTCACACAGGGAGACAAGGGACTGCTGTGCTCTTGGTTTTATGGCTGACTGCAGTCTGTCCAGCAGAATGGCGTCACAGTTTACAGCACGGACTAGACCAAATCACCAGGAAAGAAAATGGGGGGGGGGGGGTGTTTTTGTATGAAAAATACAAGATGCACAGATTTGGAATACTCAGGAACCAAGTTCCACCTGTTCTATCTGCTAGTGATGTTTTCCTTTGTGGTGTTTATGAGGAGAATGAGCCATCAACGTTCCACACTCAACACCTCAATGGCTGAAAACTAATATCCTGTGTACTTTTTGTCAAGTATCACCCGCATGTCTCTTGCCCCACTTGGACTACTACACACTAGATCACTGCTACCTTCCGATTAAGAAAGTCAAGAGCTCATTACTGCACCTGCACCTGACTGACCATCTCCAAGGAGCATTGCAGCAAGTTACAACAGTAAATCAAAACACAGAGCATGCACAGAACAAAGATGCCCCAAAAAACAATTTCTGTCTAAACAGAGTAAAAGGGTTAGGTAAGAATTTTTTTAATAACAGATAACATAGCAACAAATTAGTGAGACCAAAGACTTTACAAAACTTTATTTGCTATTTGGATTATGAGGTTAAACTTCTGAGGTAAAATGATATGAGCTCAGATCTCTGGTATCCCTCTGAGATGTTAAATAAATAAAAACTTTCTGATCAAACCAGAGCTGAGAATATCTTATTTCATTACTTACGCTAAAAGTCTTTAACTGAAGTCAAATCAATAAACCATTTAAACCCAGCATATTATGGTTTGTGTGAATGGCAAGGCTTGCTAATTAATTGTTTTCAGAGGTTGTAAGTCCTTTCTGCATGACCTTGAGTTTCACCTTATCCATGTGGGTCATGGTCTGTAGCCTGTATTCTGGGAGTGACTAAGAGGAAGAGACAGAGGGAGGGAAGGAAAAAAAGAAAGAAGGGAAGACAGGGGGAGGAGACAGATAGAGACTAGAGGAAACAATGAGAAAACGAATGAAAGAAGGAGAGAAAAACTGAGAGAAGAAAAAGAGAAGAGAAGGATGGAAATGAGGGCCTTAGTGAGATTGCACTGGTGGAATCCTTAAGAAGAACATGAAGAGTCAATAGTGAGGCTAGTCTTTTCCTGATTATTAACACACTCGTATGTCAGTGCAAGTGCTGTGTGGCAGACAAGCACCGGAGTCTCCCTTCTATGTTTCCAGATGGTTGCTTTTTAAGCTGGGGAATTGTTATACTCAGGTACAGCTCAGATGAACTCTGGAGGCCTCAGCAGGATGGAGAAAAAGATTAGGTGAGGATTCCCAAAAGAGGCTTTACACGGTCTGATGGCGTTTAGGTAATGAATAAAGAAATGAAATTGGCCTTCCACCCTTGAACGCACTCCGCTGTGTAGCATTCTCCAGACTTAGCTGTGTGTGTATTGTTTTATTGGCCCTACCGAATAACGAGTATCATATTAGAAACTACAGTTTTTTGACAGTGACTTATTTCAAAAAAGATCCTTTTCCCAAACGGAACCACGGAGTTTGTTACCAAGACAGAAACTAATGAAACTTTTTATTTCAGTTTCCAGACTAAGACAGTCCTGATGTCTGTGAACAGGAAGCTGAGGGACATCTAAGCTGGGTGGGAGGAGTGAGGAGCTGCTTGGTTTTCATGATGCTAGCAGAAACTCCCTTAGCGCTTCGAGTAGTGTCACCTGGTGGTGGAAGATAAAATGGGGCCTCTGCAAACCACACGCTACAAGACGGTTCCAGGAGCACACGACAAAAAAAAAAAGTCATGCTGATCTCTCTGAAACCAGCTGATGAAACAGCATGCTGCCACATTAATTGACTGCACCATGTGTCAGCATTTAACGAGCGATTGTTGCTTTGATCCATTTTTTCCCGTCCTCATCAGCACCCTATTGATTGGACTGTACCAACTTGGAAAAAGAGCATATATATGGACTAGGATGAGATTAGCCTATAAGTATTTCTCTCTTGCTCTTTTTCAAAAGCATTTAAAACTCCCCAGCTGTCCCACCACCTGGTATGCCCCATTTCTACCTTCTTTCCAGTTTATAAATGATCAAAAGGTGGCTTTGACACCCGCCATGGTGGTACTATCCCTCCAGCGGATCCTATCCAAAGATAACTGTGCAGTAAACAGGCTTTGTTTGTACAAACACTCAGAACACTGCTAACTGCTCAAATGCATCTCTCTGTCATGCTCTCTCTCTCTCTCTCTCTCTATCTCTCTCAGGAAGGACGGAGCAGAAAAATTCGATTTCTTATTCAGAGGCATACAAATGGGCCTCAATGACAAGCCCATCCCCCGACAAACGTTATTTAAATACCACCCAGCATGTCTGACTATTAAACCGTAATGCCCACTGCTGCAGGCTCCTCTAGCTTCCATGACACCTGGGTGTTACTTTGTTGAATGTTTTAATCCTAGGTGATGTCACACTGGCACATGGTGGAGGTCTCCCCCAACCATCCATCACGGGGTTGCCGGTGAGGGGGGCCAACACTGTCTCGGCACATGACAGGGTTAAATGCCCTTCTCGTCACTGGAAAATGTTATTTTTGGGTTTCTGACAATTGCTATGGTGGCAAGAGAATGGAGTGGTGGCAGGGGATCGGTATGTATGAATTCGTTTATGGAGCGGAGGTGGAGTAAAGTTTATTTCCACCCAGTGTGAAATTGTATCAAAACATTATGCCTAATTAAGATCTATGCTGCCTTGGCTGTGTGCAAACAACCTATTCATCATGAGACCATTCAAATTTCATGCGGTTGCGATCCCCTCACGTTCGAGCCATGATTTCCTTTATCAATTTGACATTTGACTGCCCTCTTTAACCACAACTGATGTTAATTTCATCTTAGAAGTTCCAGCAGTTATCGGGCCTTTTTATGTCCTTAATTGGGTGGATGTTTCACTGAAGCAACCAGGATATTATGGTTAAAGTGGAACCAGGAGTTTGGGATCACCACTTTATGATTGGCCGCTGTAAGCCGTGCTGCTCTGCTACACTTTCGATTGAAGATGGTTCTGCAGTATGGGAGATGGGCTCTGGGTCATGGGCTTTGTTCTTCAAACTCACTTCCTTTAAAAGGTGATTTCTACAAACGCAGTGTAGGAACGATGCTTCTGACAGGTGCCTCCAAGGAAGACAAGTAACTGAAGTCCAGCCGGTCCTGGATCCCGCCAGTGACGTGCTAATGAGGACCAGAGGGGCAGTGAAACACACAATCAAGGCGGCGCCGGCTGACTGAACCTGAATTAAGCGAGGAGGTGAGGAAGATCAGAGAGGATGAGGAGTCCTGGTGTCATTTTGAAAGAGCTCAGTGCGTATCTTAAGTATGACTGTGCCATTCGGTCATCATGCTGCAGCCTGGGCTGGCGTCATTCTTTAAAAAAGCAGCCCAGTGGGACTGGTATAATGATATCCCTACAAACCGAAGCTCTGAAGCAAGGCATTCCCATTCACTTTTTAAACTGAGGTTATGGGCAATAAAAGCAGTGTGAGGACTCAGTTGTGGGGCAAGTTATTCGACAGAGCCTGGTCCAAAGTCCATGTAATCCTTGGCATAGGAAGGAAGAAGAATGAGCTGACTTCAAATCAGTGAGGGGCAGAATGGCAAGAAAGTGGCACATGGGAAGAGCTAATGAATCCCCGTTTGGCCTTATTGGGGGGTCAGGACCCCCCCTACTTCCCCCTGCCCCTAGCCAGTCTGCCTCTCACTTGCCTGCTTCACTGTGCCAATTAACTGTAAGCTTAAATGGGAGGGGAAAAATCACACCAGACATAAAAGCAGAAATTAGGTTCCTTCATCCCACCCGGATGAAAGGGTGAGGGATTTGAATCACATGAAGCAACACGGGGGACAACTTGCACAGAATATTTAGGTTCCAGGACAGACAACAGCACACAAACCAAAGACCAGGTTTACTCAGAACTTTTCAGTGGGTTAACTAACTGGTTACCAGTTCCGAAGTAAACATCTTGCATGCAAAAGGTCACCCTTTTGTCTAACGGAGAGTTCCTCTCATTGTATGAATAATTCAGCTTGATTTAAGAGTGTACAGTGAATTCTACAGAGGGCAAAAAGACAGATTTTCTCCATTTATTCAAATCTACTAGAATGAATTCAATCTTATACTTAGTCTCCATGGATTAAAACCTTTTATTAGTCAATGATTTGGAGAAAAGAATCCCACTCTCGTGGACTTAAAAATGACAGTTTTCCACAGGCTGAAGAACTAAAGGATATTTCGCTGCCTAGACAACAAGACATGGCAGCAAGCACATATGGAATTTAACTTAAAGGATTACATGCTAAACTAGACTTATCTCAGGCAACTACTTCAACTAGAGAAAGAATACCTCCAAGACAGAAAAACAAAATTAAAAATTACAAGCATATGGTTGAACTCCAGGTGTCAAAACGACAAAGAAAATCTTTAATGAGGTCTGACGTCATACACAAATGACAGCTATGAATATGGGAGCAGGTATTTATTTTCTTGGCTTGCTCAGAATTTCACATGCAAAATTCATCTTGGCTGGGTGACTCAGGTTGCTGGGTGGGGGGGATAATGTGACATTTACCGAGTATTGATTGTTCTCCCTCTGACTGGGAGTACGATGAGACCGGTGTTGAGAGACTTGCAGCTGGCTGGGGGCACTGCCACTGAGTGACCCCTGGGCATGGCACACAGTAGCGCAACAAATGAGTGGCTGTGCGGTTCAGTGACTGAGGTCCTGATGACCGCTGATATGCTGGGGTCCTCGTGCTGTTTGCACTGCTTTATTCTCCCCTGGCACACTAGAGAAGAGCCACCTTTTTAATGTCTTGTAAACAGTGGATGGTTTTCAGTCACAGACAATAGCTCAGCCTTCAGAACCTGAATCACATTAGACTGAACAAAATCACAAGGCTAGATTTCCTTCACCAGGCATAGGGACAATTTATAAAAAGCCCTTCTCAGGGACAAATGTCTGCCATTTTTCATTTGTCTTTACCGCTTTATGAAAACCCAAGTCTACAGGGAGAGATCTGTCGCTCTCCTGTTCGCAATGAGGTTGTGTCAACTAACAGCTCAACTGAAAAGAGATGACTATGAAGAAGAGCATCTCAAAACACAAAAATGAGACATGGAATGGAATTTGGCAAGGGTGGGATTACCCCAACACAAGAGCGCTAGGCCTAACAAGCCCCCCGGTGACTCTTTGACAACGTTTTCACCAACAAACGTTTAGTCAAGGGAAGACTGGTTGGTGAGTGTCTCTCTCCAGGATGCGAAAGCAATTTAGAGGTGACAGCTTCTTTTGACGTAAGGATGTCCCCTCTTTCATCCTGGTTTTACCACCCAGCCAAACAAAGAAAGGCTTCTTGGTCAGCTTCAGCAGTTCCATGAGCTCCATCCTGAAGCCAAATGATTCACACATTGAAAAAATTTCATATGCATTTGCTGTTGAAATAGAAGCCCAGGACAGAATTCCTGTTCACTGGAGCCACAGTATAGCACACTGTAGAGGGTTTCCAAATGGCATTCCTCAAACGATAACTTATTCCCAGTGTTCCTTTCGTTTCATAAAAGGCTCCTTTGCTTTTCAAGGGCCTTCACTGTGAGTGATGTGGCTGGCAGAGGGAAAACAAAAGGCGGCATCCCTAATAGCTGACAGATTCATAACTACACGGAGGGAGCCCACCCCCACAGTGAGATGACGCTTTGGCTGAGATGAAGGTGTCACACTCAGTACCTCCCACTCAGACAAGCAGCCCCCCGGAATTCTCCACAAGTCGGTCGACCGTGACGTCATTGGGAACCAGCGAGTTCCCCATCCCGGAGTCATGGCAAGTCATTGATTCGTTTTCTGAGCTTCAGTACTCCAGTCTGGTAAGATAACATCCTCCATACTATCACAGGCCTTCACAGAACTTCTGTGAAATTCTCACTAGATCATTTTTGCTTGCAGAAAAAAAAATCACACCTGATACTTGTTACCATAGTAACATCAGAAAAATGTTATAGTTCTGTGGTTGATTGGCTGAATGCATTTTTATATGAATGCCCATAATTTTATACTTAAATCTGTACTGTAACTTCCTCAAAGATGTATTTGATTCTGAAAAAATGATTAATATTTTTGACTGTGCAGGGCATGCACTTAAATGCCTCTCTGAACGCACCATGTGATTGGTTATAGTGATCACCTGACTAATGCAAATGCCCACCTCAGAAGATGGTAGAGAGTAGGACTACAGGCAGAATGTGTAATCTATGCTTTTTACAGTGAATGGCGATCAGGTTAGACAAAGTGACAGGTTGAGGCTCTCCCCACAGCTGGATTTGGTCTTAAGGTTCTCCTTCTTAATCTGACCAATTGTCCCATGATGCAGTGCTGAGAATAGCCTGCCCATCTCAAATTGCTTTAATCAAAAGGTAAAGTGCAAATTGACCGGCTCACCATACAGGAACAAAATTTCAGTTTTGTATGAAAATGCCACCCATCACAGTGAAATAGATGGTTAACGACAGTTAACAGCTGTACAGAAGCAGTGGACACAAATGGCACAGATTTTTTCTCCGCTTGTGATACCTGCCACTCTCAAGGATCTTTTGTCGTGCTGCTGTAATTCCCTCCCCAGTCTCTACTCCGAGATGCTTTTAATCCGGCTCCTCATCCTCAGCCGGTGCTCTCTCGTCCGCAACTGGATTACTTGCTTTTCTGGGGCGCTCGTCACGCTGTGCGGAGCGGGAATAAAAGGTGAGTACTGTGCCAGAACACCCCCTGTCCAGCTCCTCCCGACATGTGATGGATCATCCCTCTCTGGAGAGGGGAGGTTACAGGAATAGTACCTGGAACCCACCAACCAGTTTCTCCTTCATTTCGTGTCTCGGTTTTCTCAAAATTCTAATGACGGTGGGTTTTCCTTGGTAAAACTGAAACAGCAAAAAAAAAATTGCCTTTGGTGAAAGACATTTTCCTCATCCCCTGACACCAACCGGGATGATCGCACTTTAGGCATGGGACTGTTCAAATGAAATTTAAATGAAAAGACACATTAAAATTAGTCGTGTGCTCTTTGTTTTAGTTTTTCCCAGAGTTTCGACTTTCATCTCCTCTGTCTTTGGCATCCTGAGGCATCAATAAACAAAAATCACCAACAAACAGCTGGCCCTGCTCTAGATGATGAGTTTACACTGGCCAACCACAAAGTCCTGTCATGACAGAATATCATTAATTCTTTTACTGGTCATTTGTAAAAGTAGGCATGCATTGAGAGAGAGATTCTTTGGTTTTTGCATGACCTATTGAGGTCTATAGGACACACTGACATACCAATAAGAGCAAAGCATGGGGTGCAGGGCTAGCCGTTTCCCAGTACATTTTTCTGGAGCAAATGTCTGCCTTAAGGCCTTGCTGAAAGGTACACCAAAGATATGTTTACTGTACTGGCCACAGGATACAAACTGGTGACCTATTGGATACAGGCACAGACAGCTAACTGGCACACATCATTCCATGCCAATTTTCATTTCCTGTAAAACAATTAAAGACCATCAGACAGCGTTAAGTAGCACTTGCTTATGCAGAATCTAGAGGAACATGCATGTGGAGATCTTGATCTACCTGCCAGGGTAAATCTTATCTAGTGGTTTCCTGGAATTATGTTTTAACAGGTACCTTGGGATCCTCGATAAGGACCTCTTTTTGGCCCTGCTGGCGAGACAGGTGTTTAGCTTGTCTGGCCAAAGATTCTGCACATGTAAGGGGAAAGAGGTTATGGCTCCGCAGGCCTAAATCCAAGAACTGACTTGGCCAGATTCACTTACAGTATAGAATCGACTAATATCCCCTCCAGAGGCCAATCTCACTGGCTCGTTATGATGGGCGCTACTATGTGGGTCACATGGATGGAGAGTGTTGTTGGAAAGGGGAGGTCAAACCCGCTTGGATGTCAGCCTCAGTGTATTTCCAAGGGGTGGCCGCTAGATGGCACTTGAGTCAAAGTGAACCAGCGAGCCATGGGGTTCGTCAGCTTATGGCTCTTGATTATTCCCCATAATAGCCACCACCAATCACGATAGGTAATGTAACTGTGATTTGAAGAGCATTCGGCTAGCCTGACGTGTCTTGTTTTCTTCCTTCTTCTCAGTTTGCCGTCGAATGAAAACTGCAATCTGTAGGGGGGTCCAGAGAGGATGTTATGTTTCAATTTAACTCTGAACACAAATGAAACCATGGAGGAGCCGTAAGTCAGGATGGTCCATCATAATGAAGAACAACTGGTGGCTGTAGAACAGGAGTCTATCAGTGGTTGTGGTGTCCTTGGGAAGCTCTTCAGTGATACAGAAGAACCTTGGTGTCACATAGAGCCCTCACCATCTCTGCCATGGTGTATAATGGAATGAGGCCTGTGTATCACTGTCTGCCATCCACTGAATGCTGTCCCTGGCCAAAGTGAGAGCCTGACCTCTCCTTTGTCAGCTGGTGTTGGCTGTGTCCCCATCTTACCCGATGCACCTTTTCCATGGTTCCTGTGGTCTCTGATGTCCCCGTGCGTGGCCCTTTTCTCCTCGCATGCTTCACCCCTTCACGTTGACTGCCTCCTCCTCCTCCCCCACAAGCCCCTCACATCAGCGAGAAAAAAAAAAAAAATTCAACGATGTTCAAGAAGGCGCCTCGAGGAAGGGAACAAGCGGGAGTTTGAGGATTTCACCAGCAATCTCCACAGATGTTCTCTGCCTTACCAGGGTGTACTGGGGAAGGAGAAGAAAATCTGTTTACTTCGCTACACTTTCATTTTTTACACCATGGCCCTAAATACACATTATAAGCCCTGGTTTTAGTCCATGCGATGAATTATATATGCATCAAACAGAAGGCCGTAGGCTTTCGGAGGGCACACATCGTAAATGCATTTCCTTCCAAATCACTTCCCAGTGTGGGCCGGTCTCTTTCTCGACGAGAGCAGTGTTTTTGTTTTTCCAGCCTAGTTTATATAACCGCTTTGTGCCGCTTTGCACTATCTCTGTGTGAGCGTTCAACTGGCTCCCCCTTCAACCTCATTTTATCATTAACTGCCATACAAGAGAGGTTCTGTCTAATTAAAGGGTATTATTATCAGTATTAGCACGATGATTATGATTAGCATTTAGCTCCTGGTGGGAGTGGGTGCACGACAGCACCGCATTGCGGGCCGTGGTTCTGAAGGGCTGGAGGACACCAGGGTGACTCATCTGCCAGGAGGGACCCCCCCCAGGTTGATGCATTGGGGGGGCGGAAGGGTAACGGGCAAGGGCTGAGTGATGAGTGGACATTGGGGCCCAGGGATGTGGGAGGGTGGCGGCGATGAATTGGTGTGCCTGGTCGAAACAACGTTTGATCGACTGATGGCATTGTCTGGTGCATAACGGCCCCCATCTATTAACATAATGGGCTTTCAATGTAAGAGGGATGGAGAGAAAAACAGAACAAGAAGATGGAGGAGAGGGAGAGAGAGAGAGAAAGAGAGAGAGATTGCGTTTGTTACATGAAATGCATTTGATCTGGGAACACAAATGTCAACAGAGTCATTGGAATTTAAATTTTAAAGTGATAAAAAGGAAACCTTTGCCTGGCAGGGAATGCTGTGCCAATTCTACACCACAGATTTGCTTGTTGTCATGGTGTTACCAACCTCCTGGTCAGCTCAGACAATTGCCTGAGACACAGCTGCCAACCCAAGAGATCATATGACATCATGTGACCACCATGCTCCGCCCCAGTTTCTCATCCTGTTACCTGACTCCTTCGGGCCTCAGCCATTAAAGAGTACATTACAAACCTGGAATTTCCACAGCTGCCCCCTCTGTCAAAGGCCAAATTGCAAAGCCGTAGGGCCGAGAGAACGGAAATGACAGGCTTTACATTTTCAGCTTCTCGTAGATTCATTTATGCAATTCCAAGGCCCATTCGACGAGATGATCTTAAGGATCCATGTGTCTGAACTCCAGTAGTCCTTCCTAAGAAATGAGGTTGCTTCAGAAGCCATGAAACGGGACGTTAATAAAAGGCTGCTTCAGTTGTGCAACACCACATTTTGTCTAACGGTATGTGCATTTAGTTAAAGTGTGCTGACGGAATTATTGGTTTGACTTTAGGTTTGTGTGTCAGGCATTTGTGAACCGCTGTGTTGTGAGTCCATGGCCAGCAGCAAGGCAGGTGAGCTACTGTACAGACCGAAAAATATTCTAAGCAACAGTGACAGAAAATCCAATAAAGGCGAGGAGCAAGTGGACGATGGTGGTGAGAAATGCCCAATCGTTCGGCGCATATTAAAGGTTAGCAAAGTGACTGCGGAAAATAAAATTGTTGCAGCGAAGCAGGAAAGGGTCATGGCATCCTGACCGAAGATTTATGAAATCTTGTTCATGTGGGCCTCCACTGCAGAGGCTGTCACTGAGACGCCGGTCTGTAATGGGTATGTAAAATATACCATAATCAGCAAGCCGGAGCTGGCTGCCGCGAGCCGACGGCGTGCATATTGGCGTGACGGGCCTCTACATTAACGAACTCATTCACAGGAAGCGATGGCGATTGTAAACGACATGTGACCACGCAGGACCTACTCTGCTTCTTCTATGTGAGCACACCTTTTCCATTAACCTTCAGCACCGTTTCCCGCGGAGTCCAGTTGATGTTTGACGATGGATCCAGGGAAGGGAGAGGGGCTCCCACAAAACCAGTGCACAAGGCATCGTTTGGTTCTCGATGCGCCGGGGAGGACACCACATTTTCTCCATGCTCCTGTTGCCATGGCGTTCCACGAAAGCTGCAGCCCGGATTAAAGTCAGACTCTCCGACTGTTTAATTTAATGTCTCCGAACAATACAGACACGCTTTTAAGATAAGCCAGTAAGCTAAACCCAAGGTGTGCGAGTAACAGCGGTGATGCCATTTAAGTCATGCTCATTTGGAGAGACACAAAATGACAAAAAAAAAATCATCAGCCAATAGGAGGGTGGCACGGTGGCTCAGTACGTGGCACTGTTGTGTCATACATCCAAAGTTGGAGGGTTGAATCTCATCTCCAGTCTGTCTGAAGTGGCACATTCTCTCTGTGTCACGTGGCTGTCCTCCAGCTACTCTGGTTTCTCTGGCAGGCCCACGACATCCAGACAGGCTAACTGGCATATCTAACAGCTCATAGTGTGTGTGTGTGTGTGTGTGTGTGTGTGTATATACCCTATGATGGATAGGCATCCTGTTCAGGGTGTATCTCAGCCTTGTGCTATCAGGGATAGGCTCCAGGTCCCCATTCAAACCAAACCATGATAAGCTGCTGGATAAATGCATAAACTATAGTATGGATTAATTACCTAATTATCACAAAGAAAACATGTTGAAATTAATCACATAATTTGTCTATATGAATAATTTGTTCATTATTATGACTAAGAAAAACAAGTTCAAATAAAAACTCTAAATGAAAGTTTACTAAAATATATTTTAATGAGTATTTATGAATTAAAATAACAAAATGTATGCAAATAACATAGTTAGTGAGGCCACTTCCAACCTTAACACCTCACTGAGTTTAGCTTGACTGCTCTGTGATGCTCTGCTCCTGTCAATCAATTATTAGTATGCCTCACTACATGAGCATCTATTCCTGCTGGTATTGGCTTGTTTGCTTTTTCTATATTTACCTTCATCAAAATTATTTATTAGTGCCAGAAGACTTTGGATGGACAGCTGTCCAGAAATTCACCATTGACTGATGGAGGAGGTCTGTACTCTTGCGGCTATTTTAACTACCGCCCTTGGCTTTTTTCCTGTAGGGGGCAGTCCCTGAGATGGCACTCGGTGAGAATGTGGAATCTTTTTTGTGATATTCCCCCAGGTCTGAATCTTGGACTGAGTGACTTTGGTGTCTAAAAGTGTTCAAAATGCCTTCTCCTTCCACAGACAAGAAATATGAGAGGCTTTGGGAGCAAAGGCCTTGTTTTATTTACTTTCTTCACCTGAAAATGCACAGTGTCACCACGTACAGGATCTGAGGCCTTTGGTGACTTATGTAACTTCGGCCTACCCATCAGTTTTAATTTACTCGACATGATACAGTCTAACATGAGTCATCTCTGCCTGATTCTTTTTTGAGTCCATCGTGATAGCATCGTCTTTTCTCATTAAATTGCTAGAATGCTCGGAGGCGGCATACACGGCTTGGCACGTAATCACAACGAAAGCTTTGTATTTCATAGAGAGAAAACGGACAACCATGGTGAGATACCGGTTAATCTGTTTAATTCATTATTCCTTTGTTTGTAGTCTAGTACAAGGCTGCAGAATGAACATCTTTGTGTATTTTTTAGGTACCATGTTGATCCAAATGGGCCAAACCCTTCTTACAGACCGCCTGGCCACTGTTTTCAAATTGGCCATCAGATTGCTAACATAGCCCCTCAATAGTTCTCAGCTTCTGAAATTATTAATAGAAAACCTGTTTATCTTCTGGCTACTTTGTAATTAGTTTTCACTGTTGGTTCTGGCACTGCTGTGAGATATCCTTAAATCTTTTATCTCCTTTTGCCATTTGCAGAATACAGATGAGACTTTGTCTTGCACAAAGATCAATGTTTAATAAAAAAATAAAAATATTCCACAGCAATTTGTAATGGCCGGTTTTGGCACATGCAGCCGTAATATCGTTTAAGTAATCATCCCAAGCCAAAATGAAATATGTGAGTTCGTAAACCTGCTGCATTCGGGCCGACCCCCTGCAACTTCTCAGCCCTCTCAGAATGATTTCAGGGCGATTTCAGTTTTTACTCTGATATACTCAAATATTCCAGCCTGTTGACATGCACTATGGAAAATCTTCTTAGCCCAAGGGTGATTCATTTTTTCCTGCGGCACAGGAAACACAGTTTGAAAACACACCAGGCACCCGAGAACGAATTTACCCCTGGGAACAATAAAGTATCAATATATCAATTTAAAATGCAGCATCGGCAACCATGCAGTTGCTTAGAGGAATGGTGTCTAGTCCCGAAACCTGTGAAACCTTCGGCGTAAGGCATGGAACTCCTCTGTCTAAAAGGTACCGCCATCAACCACGCAATGGCGCATCTTTCTCGACGTCTTTCATCAAGATCAAACAGATGCTCCATCATGCCACCTTGTGCAGTGGGAAAAATGCTCCACTAACACAAGAACTGTTGGTCACATGACAGGAAGTCAGGGATCAAAGCTTCGTACTGGACTGCTAAGACAGCTTATGAGAAACGGTAATCGGCTGGCTTTTTGTAGCTTAAGGGGGCAG
The DNA here is from genome assembly GCA_009936485.2 of Gymnarchus niloticus. NCBI lineage: Eukaryota > Metazoa > Chordata > Actinopteri > Osteoglossiformes > Gymnarchidae > Gymnarchus > Gymnarchus niloticus. Next base: position 16,796,778 of record JAACJT020000002.1, on the reverse strand, counting down.
TGAGGTGGGAACCTCCCTCACCCTGCCTTAAATCAATTACTATAAACTCCTCAAGCACATTAATTCCTTTGAACTTGATGATGGATCCATGCTTGTAGAATCTCTAAGTAAAGTAAGAATATGAACTCCAACACCTAATTAAAACCACCACCGTGTAGAAGTTGAAACTGTATATCTATTCTCTTTTCCCAAATCTTTCCTGTCACATTTATCTCCATAAATCTGCTTCTTTTCCCATGAATTACTCCCCTTGTTTAATAAATTTGACCTTAGATTTTTCAGGCATGAAACTATAAATTTGAAGCAACTCAGCCGGAAGTCTCATTCCTGTCAGACTTCCATTAGTTTTTGTTAATGGTTCCACACGTGGAAGTCCGATCGCAGCCAGTGCCTTCGGGTGGCCAGCTGTCTTTCCCAGGTTATGAGGAAGAACAGGGGCTGAGGGGTGACACTCTCCAAAAGTTAAAAATCTTGGGTGGTCTTCCTGCCTGAGAAGCAAAGCTACAAAGATTAAAATGTGGAAAAGCGATATGCACAGTAATCAACGTTATTTATTTGTGCCTTGCATCCATCATTGTCATAAAATACGTGATGTTCTAAGCATATTTGTGTAATGTTCACTCACCTACCCAGAAGAAGCATAGAGCTAATCTACTTTGCTTAAATTTGGAATCACAGCGCAGACTGGCCTCAGACTCAAAAAGCCTGTAACAGTGATTCAGGGTTTGACTCTAGATTTGACTCCTGAAAAACAATCAGTTTCCTGACTCTCTCTCTCTGCAGTTTTCCTTCAGCAGTCAAAGGCATAATTAGCAAGTACTTCTTTTCCTTGAAGTGAAATTTTTTTGCCGCTGTGTGATTATCTGACCTGTACCCCCCTCCAGAGGCCCCTGTTTAGATGTGAGACAATTAAAAAGAAGCTTCTGATGGACCCATTATTTCAAAGCCAAGTGGGGCTGTAATCAAGGCCTTGGGCTAATTTCATATTAATTTGTAATCGTGCTGATGAATATGCCTTTGCAAAGAACTACCTTGGCACTGAATATTCCAAATGGGTCCATTAAAACACTGTAATGATAGCAGCCAGACAGATAAAGGCACAGGCTAGAAAGGTCAAAGGTCACCTGTAGCACAGTGAAAGGTTAAAAACAGCAAACATAGCGCTCGTGAGAAAAACCAAAGCCTTGCCATTCCCTGTCTTTTCATTGAGTAGTGGTGGTTATTTTATTGATCTCTTATCTAGCCAGATGTTTAGTCTTCATCGAGTTGGATGTCATTCTCGGTGCCTTCCTGAGCTCAGCACACAGGGAAAGGCTGAAGCTGCACTGCAGGGAAGACGACTTGGAATAAACAATCGCTATTGACCACCAGTACAATGTGGAAAACATCAAGTTGTGAACGGGCCGTGGAGTCATTGTTTATCTGGAAAGAGAGAGTCAGGTGAGACCATGCTTCTCGGTGGTAAGTCAGTTCCCTTTATCATGTTTGCGGTGTATATGAATGGTGCATCGTGTTTTAATTTGGGTCCCTGCTGAAGCTAGTCCTGAGACCAATAGCTGCAGAGAGCTGTCTGATGTTGAATCCCCCCCACATGAGAAACATACACAATCCCCACGTTACGTGGTTCTGTGTGCTGTCCAGCTGAAAGATGCTGTCATGCATACACAAAACAGCTGGACAAAAACAGCAGACAACAGAATACTCTAAGACAGGAGGTGAGGTCAGATGATTTATTAACTTCGCCTACACCAGCATCTCTGACAGTCTACCCATATAAAGTGACAGAAGTGGGTCATTTAAAATACTCTGTAGGGTAAATTGTACTGCCGGTATGCATATAAACAACTTTGATCACTTGAGCACTGCTCAGCGGTCTCAGAAGCAGCCACACTGATGAAGGGCACACACTAAAGGCTCTGCCAGCAGAGGGCATAGTGGTTAAGACATATACGTTTACCTGCAATGTTTCTGGTATGTGTCTTTTCCTTTAATGAAAGCAGCTACCCAAGATTACTCTCAGAATACCCACTGGTATAAATTGCTGAAATTACACGTTGCCTTGATTAAAGCATTAGGTAAGTGGAAAAAATAATAACAATGATCACAGTGTGATAGTAGCAGAAAGATTCTTCCTGTCTTTCCTCTATCAGCTATGCTGAAACACTCCACTGGTGGGAGAGATCACAGTCTTGCTATTCTCACAATGCAGGATCCATCGATTGATTTTCCACATGAATGCAGAGGAAAACGAGTTGTTCCTGTCCTAACCAGTCACTCTATCTCCAGGCTTTTCACAGCCCTGGAGATGTCTACACTTTGAAACAAGCATGGTACCCCTAAACAAACACTGTGCCCCAAGGCTGATGTGGGGGACATGGTAACTTTAGATGGGAGGAAACTGCTGTGCCATGATGCCCGTGTGAGAAAGTGGGGAGGAAAGGGGAGAAATGGGGGGGGGGAGTGGAAGAGATAGAATCAGGGATCTCCTGGCATTCATGCGGTTCTCATGGGAGTCAGAAAAACAAAGAAGATGAACACAGGGTCTAATGTGAATTAGCTGTAAACAGCCATTTTCAATTGTCATTAGGGCTGCTGTTTGGCTGTAAAGTGAAGCGGAACAGCAGAGACAAACAGATCTTTGTTGGTAAGCTGTGAGTGGTCTGCAAATATGTAGCGCATTTAAGTCCTGAACGGCGGACTCAGAGCTACGCGACAATGCTGGAGGCAGACCAGGGGTTCTGCTCCATGCCTCCCAAATTCATAAACCAATACGATCAAAGCAACATAATAAAAATAAATAAATAAAGTCTCAGTTTTCAGCCTAGGATGGCAACACGGCGGCAATAGTGGCAGCAACAGCTGGATTTCTCAGTGTTTTATTGGGCCCTCATAGGTAGCAATCACTTCCTGCTTTTATTTGGTATTACAGCTGCAAGCGTATGGAGCCTCAGCTACCTGGACTTCGTCTGTGCGACTTCATTTATCAATCTATTTATTCATTTGTTTAGCTTAAGCGAAGGACTGCGATGTAGGCAGTCAGCTGTGATGTTGAGAAAATAGAAGCCGAACTTTCTTTTCTTTCCCCCGGACTGACAAAAAGTTCACCTAACGGGACAATGACACCACACCCTTAATAGCAACTGGTGATCAAACTACCAGGCTTGCGGACGTACGGCTCTAGAGGTGCCGGTGGCGTGACGCCACAGACCAAAGGCTCTGCCTGGCACTGGGTGAGAGTTACCGAATTTAGCCCCAGCCCGGCACTCAAAAATAGCTGGAGGCCATGAGTCTTCAGTACTCAGTTTTGTTTTGGCAATGCTTTGTGTCTCAAACACTTGAGGTATTTTTAACTCCTCCTGCAGTTTGCCTGTTTCTTATTCTCCTGTTTGTTTCATTCAGCACTGGCGTCTTGCACAGATCTACTTAGTTATAATGTGAGACGCTATATTAGTCCCTATACATATTTATGTACTCACGCTGTATTGCATAACAGGCACATATGCAACAGCAGTTGATGTCTTACATACAGCAACAAGAATGTGTAAAAACTTCATATGCTGTTTATCATTCAGCAGCAGACACTCTGTCTGTGGTAACAAATGTGCGCTGAATCTTATTCCTGCCAATCTTTGATCTTCTCTTCTTGGATCCTTTCAAAGAGTGATACACGGGGAAATCGATCAATTAGCTGTAACACAGGTTGACTGTGGCCGCCTACATCCAGACGTACAGTTTGGAGGTGAACACTGATTCAATTCAATTAAATTCAATTTTATATAGCACCTTTGCCAAAGAGCATTGTCACAAAGCACTCTACAAAATCCTGGGTCCAAGGTTTCCAGACAGTAAGCCAAAGGCGACGATGGCAGGGAGAAACTACCTCAGGAGGAAGAAACCTTGGGAGAAACCAGGCTCAAGGGGGAGTCCCATCCTCCTCTGGCCGGCACTGCGCAGGACAAGTTCATTAATACCGTATTAGAATCTTGTGGGGGGAAGGGACAAAGTTTCCACTTACTAACTGACCGGAGATCTAGCAAAGTCTATGGTTTATCACAGCATGAATGTATTTATGAGGGTAGTTCACCTGTTTCTTTTCATTTTTCATTCTGCATTTCATAATGTTCGTTACTGTCTCGCTGCTATTCGAGGCTACGAGTTTGTTTTACTGGGACAAAATGTAATTTTTTTTATTAGACAGATTGCGATTACCGGAATTGAAAGCATAAGACGTGTAATTGCTTTGTGGAAATGCATAGTGTTCATTATTAAACAAGATGGTAGCTCTGCGTCTGTGAGGGTTAAAGGGTTTCCTTTATTGTGAAAAGAAAATTAAAAGGTAATTCAAAGTTAATGTCTGAACGATTTTGCCTTTCTCCTTGTTTCACATACAGTTATGTTTAAGTGAAATAAAAAAGAAAAAAAAACAGGATTTATTGATTAGCCAGGCATAACAGGTTCCTGTGAAGAACCCTAAGGTCATCTTTAAGCACCGCTTAGAGTGCTGCTGTGGATTAGCGCCAAAGCTAATTCTTGTCCAGGCTGCTAATTCATTTGGGATGGCCGAAAGCTGTTAACAGTTTTTAAGTGATTAAACAGGGCAGCCGCTTTTTACAGCTGTCCCGCTATGAATCGCGGTACAAGGGCAGTGAAATTGTGGACCGAGTGTATCACCTCACTCCTGCTTCTGCTATCTGATACTGCCTGTTAAACCCGGGTAAACCCTAGCTACCAGGAGTTCTTTTCACACAGACTGCAAGGTAGCTCTGAACAGCAACAACCCGGAAGGGTCCGGCCCCTGTAACTTGGAGGAGAGCAGCAAAAATGAGCTCCGTAGGCGAATTTAGAATTCTGCACACGCCGCTTTCTGTAGTACATAGCCACGCGCGTGGCCAGTGGGGAATAAAGGAATAGCTAACGAGGTAGACCGTGCTGACATCGGAAGTCAAACAGAGACTTGAGGACTTTTTCGGGTTAGTTTTTCAAATGTTGGACATTATGCTTGATTCCTGCACGTAGCTGTTTTGTGCGCCTGGCTTGTGTCCATTCCCGCTGTCAGCTACAGGAACCATAACGAGTGGCAGAGAGCGACTAACCGCGAGGGATCGTCCGGGTTATTGTTAGACGTGGTCTAAACAAAGTTCTCTCCCACACACTTTCCTCTGGGCTCCCAGGATCCCACGGGGCTTCCAAAACAGGCTTCATAAGATGTAATGTGTTTTAAATGTAAATGTCTTCCCATCTTCCTTAGCCGGAGGGCGACAGGGAGGCTTAGCGTGAGTTAGCTGAAGTGAGGAGCCTCAGTGTCTTGTACCCCGAAGCTGACAACAAACAAACTTTTTTTTTTTTCTGTCCTCAGTTTTTCTGCAGGGTGATGGGGGCAGTTATGGCTTAGGGTAAAAGAAGGATCTGGGAGGGGGAGGTTGGGTATAACTTTTTCAGAAGTATGTCATTGACAGCACCTAGGAATTTGTCAGTATCCTTGGACATACCAAGGACAGTTTCCGCAATTGCTTATACAACTGTGAATGATGCAGGTAAGACCCCGTGGGGAAAAAAAGCTCTGTGCTTCAGGAATTTATCCAGAGAAATGGAAAGACTGATGTGAGGGTTTTTAGTTCTGGCTCTCCGAGATAAAATAAGATGACTACAATGCAAAGACATTCTCTAATTTAAAGAGTTTTCTCAGCTTGTTGTCACCAAGGACTATTGGATCTAAAAAGTAGATCTCTGCAGGGTCTTGGAGAAGGCTTGTTTTATTCCCACTCCTCATATCAGAGAATACCATAAAATACATAATGTAAGATCTCAACAGCTTCTTCACTCACCTTCCTTCCTGCTTCAAAAAGCCCAGTTACTTCGGATCGTCTTTCTACTGTAATGTTGAGAAAAGTAGAAGAGCTATCAACACCAAAGCATCCCTGTATTTTCTGCTTCATCTTAGCAAATGCATATTTTTAAATATAAAAATGAATCAATCAATATATCTGTCTTGGGACAACATACCTGTCTCCTGCACTTCTTGTTCATAGAACTGATGATAAAAATGACTGTTTAACCCATTGAACTCCCAAAATTCCCCTAAGATGACTGCTATAGCATACTGTTTCATATCTGATTGTTCCATGTTTGAAACTCCATGCACTCACCAGTTATTCCATTTCTATGTCTGTGCTGCGGGAATAAACATCCATACATGGTCAGAATTCTGCCCGCTCCTCAAGGAACATCTCCATCAAGAAGATCTTCCATTCCAAGGTCCCCGAGGCTTCCTGAATGCACAAATGGGCCGAAATTCGACAATCTCTTACATCACACTCACCGGGTGCAGAGGTCAATGGATGTGATTTAGATACTGCTTGTGTTTTGATTCAGGCAGCCACCATATTCAGTTACTATGTCATGCGGTTTATAGCGCTGCATCATGCAGTGTAAATTACTATTATGCAACATATTTTGGCATATTGTAAAGGGAGCAGTGTTAAGATTTAATGCAGTTTTTCATCCACTTACTACACTTCCTGCTTATAGATTTGTGTTGATTTTTGTTTATCATACTCACCAATTACGCACTTGTGTGTATGACATTTTCCTTTCATCTAAAGCGCTTTCAACTGTATGCACTGACTTGTTTGTCGATAAATAACTGTAAATGTAGGTATAATTATTTTGGATCACAGCTGCTGTTAAAACAAACACGCAAGCAGATAAAAGCAAGCACCGAGTCAACAGTTTGTTTGGCACTTATTTCAAGAATGGAAGCAGATTGTATAAATGAGCTTGTTATGGCCAGAGAATGGGGTGTTTTGCTGGACTAATCTGTCTGACCCACACCACGGTAAGCACGGTTCTGTGTATTTCCGTCCCAATTACACATGAAGTGCAGAAAAAAAACAGAGAAAGAGAGGAAAAGAGAGAGAGAAAATTGCTCATGCATTTCAAACTGAGCAGGTAATGAAGTAGGGAACTGCGGCTCTTAAAAATCAAGCCTAAACTGTCAAGAGTGAGTTTTCCCAATTTTGCCAGCAGCTGGGAAAAATCGCAGCAGAGCAATGAATCCACGGAGGAAAGTTTTTTAATCATGTCTGTTCAACAGTACTAACCAGCTTCATATAATTTTTGAGCTCAACAAGAAATTCCTTTGACACATCTTTGGCGGGTGGGTAAAACTCTGCCTGTGCAGGGGATGGATGCTAAAGACAAAAGCTGGGACTAGGCCCATCTTGGCAAACAAATATCGAATAATTTTAGGAACAGCCTTCAGAAAAGTGAGTAATAAAATGAGTAAGGGATGTTGGCCATGGTTACTGAGGGTATGGACGACAGGACTGAACAGAAATGTGGAATACTGACAGAATTCCTGGTCAGCTTGCCAGTCAACTAGCGGAGACCAAAGAAAGATTGGAAGCATTGTAAACAATCAAGCTAAACGTGAGGAAACCAAACCTTGTTCTGCATCTCCTGGCTGTCACTGAGGCTTGCAGTTGCCCATCTGCGCACTGTCTCAGTCTTTAAATGGGAATCAGGGCTATTTTTTAAGGCGGCCTTTAAAGGCAAATTTAACCCTCCTTGGGGTGTAATGTTTTAAGACCAGTTTCTAGTAGGGTAATGCTATCTACCAAACAACAAACTTAATTGAAAAGGCATCCCTAGCAAAAAAAAAAAAAACTGAGGCTATCATTCAGAGCATTGTGCCCCATCATTTATCTGTAATGTCTGACTTCCTTGAATCTGCTGGTTCAATAAAATTAATAACCTCTTGTAATTGTAATTTGCAAATGATTTGGTGCGTGGTTGTATCTTCTCACACCCTGTTGGTCTCTTCTGTTGCCGATGTTACATTAATGATTTTACTGAACTTGAACATTGCACGTGCTGTCAGCATCCTCACCAGGGCTTTGAGAAGCGTCCGGGACTCGTCCTTTTGGGATCGACTCAGTATTGAATTAACACCTGTTTCCAAGGAGCCCTCTTGAGAACATCTTTCCGGTGGGTAACATTACATACAAAGATGCTGAGTAGGTGTTGTAAACCCAACAAAAGGTCATACACACAATAAAAAAGAAAAAAACTATAAAAAAAAAATGCACGTGCCAGTAAGGAAAATCCCACAACCTGTCACAGCTCCCTCCTCCTTCCCTCTGGCCAGGGCCATGGCCGTCTGGTCCAACCAGCCCACGCTTTGCTCCTCAGCGACTGATTTCCTGGCCGAGTTTTTGACCACCTGGTATGCGGTCAGGAGGCTTCTGCTCACCTCCTACACCTCCGCCAGGAACCTTGATCTGTGGCCGATTACTTGGTCAAGTTCCGGACGCTCGCCACAGAGACCGGCTGGAATCAAGAGGCGCTGATCATGCACTTCCATCATGGTCTCAATGAAGGGATCAAGGATGAGCTGGCATCCCGGGACCTAGGGAACGGCACTGAGGACCTTATCTTGCTCGCCATCAGGATAAATAACCAGCTGAGAGAACATCGCGGTCGGGCCGCCACCCGCTTTCCTACCTCTCCCGTACGATCTCCACCCACCGCAGTCATTCCCATCACCTCCAATTCATCCGTCCCGCATGCTGCCGAGCCAATGCAACTGGTGGAGCTGTGTTGTCAGCCCAGGAGTGAGAATGCCGGGTCCAGGGACGTCTGTGTCTGTGTTGTCGACAGGCAGGGCATTATTAGCTGAACTGCCCCGTCTGGCCGGGAAACGCCAGTTCCCGTCGGGTTTCTGAGGAACCATGACAGGAGTGATCCCCACTTCACAACTAGCTAAGACACTCCACGTCCACGCCCTGGATGGCAGACCACTTGGGGAGGGAGAAGTGAAGTACCAGATGGCCCCCCTATGGCTCAACCTAGGGGAGCATACTGAGGAACTCCGCTTCTCAGTTGTAGAAACCCCACACAATCCTCTCATCCTGGGACACCTGTGGCTGCAGCGGCATGACCCAAGGATTTTGTGGAAGACCGAGAGCCTCCTCCACTGGGGGGCCAGCTGTTGGATTGATTGCCTGGGTCTGTGGGACCCCTCCAGGGAGGTTGAGAGGGACAACACAGAAATCATCGACCTGTCAGGGCTTCCAGAGGAATATCATGATCTGAAGGATTGCTTCAGTAAGCATAAGGCCATCTCGCTACCCCCTCATTGGGAATACGACTGTCCCATTGATCTCCTCCCAAGTACCACCCCACCATGAAGTAAATTATATTTATTATCGCAACCCGAGCAGGCGGCCCTCGAGGGGTACCTTGCCGAGGCCCTTCATTCCGGACAGATCCATCCTTCCTCCTCACCAGCAGTGGCAGGTTTCTTCTTTGTAAAGAAGGACGGAGGACTGCGACCCTGCATCGACTACCAGGGACTCAACCGGATTACCATAAAGAACAGGTACCCTCTGCCGCTTATGAACACCGTGATCGAATCACTACAGGGAAGCCATATATTTACCAAATTAGATCTCTGGAGCGCTTACAATCTGGTTTGCATCCATAAGGGGGACGAATGGAAAACTGCGTTTATAACCCCGGGTGGTCACTTTGAGTATCTAGTTATGCCCTTCGGACTGTCCAATAGTCCATCGGCGTTTCAGGCTTTCATCAACGACGTCCTCTGCGACTTCCTGAATCGATTCGTCTTTGTCTATTTAGATAACATCCTCCCATTTATTACCGTTCCATGTCCGATCATGTCACTCACGTACGTTCCATCCTGAAGCGTCTTCACTCCAACAGCCCATATTGTAAACTCAAGAAATGCAAATTCCATTCCACCACCACCTCATTCCTCGGCTACCTGGTATCACCAGAGGGAATCACCATGGATCCCACCAAAGTGTTCACTGTCGCCGACTGGCCATGACCCACCACTTTTCTGCAGTTACAGCGCTTTTTAGGTTTTGCTAATTTGTACCTCCGATTCATCAGAAGTTAGAGCACTGTTGCAGCCTCACTTACCTGTCTCACTTGGGAATCCTCCTGCTTCAACTGGACTCTGGCAGCTGAGGCTGCCTTCCGGTGCCTCAAGTCTCTGTTTACTTCAGCCCCGGTGCTGGCTCATCCTGACCCTGCTCGCCCGTTCACGGTGGAGGTGGATGCATCTGAGTTAGGAGCGGGGGCGGTTCAGTCCCAGAGGGGAAGGGACGGCAAATTACAACCCTGCACCTATTTTTCCCGTAAGTTCACTCCTACTGAGCAGTTGTATGGGGTGGGAGACAGGGAGCTTCTGGCCGTGAAGTGGGCCCTAGAGCAGTGGCATCACTGGTTGCAGGGAGCCGAACACCCCTTTCAGGTTTGGACTGTTCACCAGAACCTGCTTACCATCCGCAACCCTAAACAGCTTAACCCGCGCCAGGCTAGGTGGGCTCTGTGTTTCGAACAGTTCAATTTTATCCTCACATACCGTCCGGGGTCCAAGAACACCAAGTCCGATTCCCTCTCCCGCCTACACGAACGTAACTCACCTGACTCTATGCCACCACTGATACTGCCCTCGGACCAGATAGTCACCCCGCTGGGACATCAAGACCGCCATCGCACCGGCCCTCCGTGCTGAACCTGGACCCTCAACCATGCCCCCCGACAAGCTCTACTTTCCTCCTCGGATCGGTCCGGAGGTTCTCCAATGAGGCCACGGTTCGGTCCTGGCGGGATGTTCTGGGGCCAAGGCCACTGCTTGCCTCCTACAGTGCTGTTTCTGGTGGCCCGAGCTCCTCTCTGATGTTCAACAATTTGTGGTGGCCTGCCCGACATGCACTCGAAACCTTTCAGAGAACTCCCTACCTGCTGGTGAGTTGCGACCTTTGCCCATTCCCTGCCGACCCTGATCCCACCTAGCACTGGACTTTATCACAGGCCTACCTGAATCTGGGGGATATACGGTTATCCTTACTCTGATGGACCGCTTCTCAAAGGCGGCCCATTTTGTTCCTCTACCAGCACTGCCCTCTACCGCCGAGACAGCGGAACTATTGTTACAACATGTCGTCCATCTACATGGGTTTCCCTCGGACATTGTTTCAGATAGAGGGCCCCAGTTTGTGCTTCGGTTTTGGCAGGTGTTTTGCACCCTATTGTGGACCTTTGTCAGTTTATCCTCAGGTTTCCACCCACAGACTAATGGGCAGGTGGAGCATACTAACCAGAGAGTGGAGCAGTATCTCTGGTGTTTCGCCGCCTCCAATCCACGCACCTTGAGCAAGTATTTGCTCTGGGTGGAACTGGCCCATAATTCCCAGGTTACCTCTGCCACAGGAATGTCCCCCTTTGAGTGTACGTATAGGTTCCTTCCTCCCCTGTTTTCTGCAGAGGAACCGGCCGTGGATACGCCCTTGGCCCGAATTGCTGTGCAGAGGTGTCGTTGAGCCTGGTGCAGGGCTTGGAGAGCCATCCAACAGGCCAATCGCTGTTACACTCGCCAGACTAACCATTACTGAAGACGCGCTCGGCTGTTCCATCCAGGGGATCAAGTTTTGCTGTCCACCCGGGACCTTCCCATGTGCCCTAGTCACTCTAAGCTGGTGACACGCTACATGGGCCCATTTCAGATTACCCACTGAGTCAACCCTGTAACCTACCATCTGGCCCTCCCTCCTACGCTCCGGGTGAACCCCACCTTTCATGCTTCCCACCTGTGCCTGGTTGTCATTGGCCCTCTTAACCCCCCAAGTCCTACTCCTCCTCCTCCCCGTCTTATTGGTGGCGGTCCGGCTTGTGGGCAGTGGTCGCCGGGGCCAGGGATTCCAATACCTCGTGGATTGGGAGGGCTGCAGCACTGAGAAGTGTTCAGGGGTGCCTGCCCGTGACATCCTTGATCCCTCTCTCATCGCGAACTTCCACCAGGCCCATCCTGACCGTCCTCGCCCATCTGGAAGCTGGTTGTGGGGGGGGGGTACTGTCGCAGCTCCCTCCTCCTTTCCCCAGGGGGATCCTCCTCCTGCCCTCGCTCTCACCTATTTATACCCCTGGCTGACCTTACCACCCCTGCTCCGTCATTGTACTGCTCTTCCCTTGTCCAGGTCCTGTCTCCAGCCTATCATCCCAGTTTTCCTGTTTTGGTCTCCTGCCCTTTGGACGCCTCCACGCTCCTCCCTGCTGCAGTCTATGTCTCTGCTCCTCTGGTTTGACCCCAGCCATGCTGTATTATCTGCCCAGTAAAGCCATCAGTTTCTACCCCAACAAGTGTGTCCTGCGTCTGTCTCTCCTCGCTCGGGCCCAGCCTCCGACCTCGTTGTGACACAACCATGAATTCAGGATCTTCAACTGTCTTTTATGAGTATTGATTACCCACTACTGTAATCAGGAAGGCATCCCACAATCGTGGACAACTAATAACATAAGTGACAGCTAGACAGCAAAGTCTGTGCTCAATTATAGAGATCGTGCTCTATGTTTGTTCTTTTCAACATTCCTTTTGTGACGCAACCTGGTGACATAGCCCCGTTTGTTCTAACATAACGCAAGTGACGGGAAAATAATCACTGCTATTGCGTCAAAGCTGCCGTTTGTTTGTTGTTTCAGCCTCACACGAATTGCGTCAGTTATGTTTGTGTAGCTAGGCAGCGAGTCACACCTAGCTTGGAGGCTGCGTAACAAAATGCAGGAGTTACGTAAACGGAACCATGACCCGTACGAGGAGATCCTGAGGAATGGTGCCTTTTGGGCAGAAATGATTCACACCTATAGTCTTTAGAAAGTTTGTCTTTTCTCCCATCAATTTCAAGATCTTCAATAATAGATGGCAACAGGCAGATCTCCAGCAATTTTTAAATTTTTGGAAGGGGTGATGCAAAGGCCAATACTCTGAAAATAATATTCTTACACCCAAAACATGGAATTATGCCAGTAGCAGGCTGCAGGTTTTCACTTACAGCACTGATAAGCCTTTATGTGTAGCATGCTAACATGTCTGTCTACTAGTATGAGTGAGTCACATGACCACACGGGTAGCTGTCAGTTCTCTCCCATTTGGTTTCCCCTGGTTATTCATATCAATGTCTTTTCCATTTCCTCAGTAACCATGCTGCTGACTGTCCTCAGTATCAGGTGGCATAATATTTAATAGCTTAGTGTTTATGGACTAACCTGCAGGTCACTGGTCCTGAGAAGAACCCCACTGCAGTGCCCTCGAGAGACCATTTACCCCAAGTTTACTCAGTAAAAAATCCGGCTGCATAAATGGGGCTATTTGGCCAAAAGCATCAGCTGGGCAGCCAACTTATGACCGTGGGAGGCTCATGTATAATGCAAGCAATGAAAGAGCTGTTCTGTCCAGTTACTCACACAGTAAGGCTCCTGGAGACTGAGAATGAAGGAGAAAGAAGGAGCCTATGGCTAGCAACAGCAGCACTGAGTTTGGGCCAAACCTTGAAATATTACAGCAACCATAAGTCAAAATGTGGGAGCGGATTTCGGTCCGGGCTGAGCAAACAATGATGCTGACATCCAGGTATTCCCGACTAACCCTGCGCTGAGAGGATCCGGCCGACCGTCTGACCACAGCAGGCTCCTCTTCTGTCACTGCTAACTACTGCCAACACAGATGTGCCCAGTTATGTCTGTCACTCTGCCCTGGAAACCATGAGGCTGTACACGGTTGCCTTTAGCAACCACCTCTTGCCGAAGAGCGAGACGGTCTACTCGCCCGCGTGCCTCGTCTGAAATAAACACAGACGACAAAAACACAGACAGCTGAGCCTCCTGTACGGGCTGGGCTGCCATTGATTGAAATCTCCTGCTGTTTAAAATAGCTAGAGGGCGTAGTCATTAGGGATTTTTCAACCATCTTCATATTATATATATACATATATATATACACACACAAACAGCAGCAGAAAAGTAGCTGAACAAAGTTTCATTAAATAATAATACAAAGCAAGCATCATAAAGGTGCAAGGCCTTTTCTTAACAATAAAAGATGGAGGGAAAAAATAAACGAATAAATCCCAATCAGACATACACCACAGGGCTAATTAAGTCACATATGCCTGAACCACATGAAACCATTTCATACCCAACTAACCCTCTAGGTAAACTTAACCAGCAGAGAGGTTAAGAAAGGCCAGCTGGGATTCATTAGTGGGGTTACCTCTTAGCCTACAGCCAGTGATTAATCACCATGGCAATTCCTCACTTGACCATCACTGTTTTCACTTTAAAATGAGAACATGCTGATACTGATAGTGTGAAACGACATACAGTACATATTTTCCAGTATCATAAAAATGGTTTGTCCATAGTTTCATCTGATGCCTACATTGTTACATCTGTGGTTACACACAGTCTCACTTTGAATGAATTGTTACTGTTTTCTGTACAGAATTACTTTTGTACCTTATGTACGAGTTACTGCACTTGATGCCGGATGACAGTTTATGTAAATCACCGAAAGGCTGAAATTGCCATGTGGCAGTGTGCTGCCGTAGATAAGGGCTGCTTATATGAGAAGGAAAAGCACGTGATTATGTAACAACAAACAAGCAAGTGAGCAAACAAACAAGTGTAAATGCACACTTTTGAAGCACACGCTTTGCTGCGGGGAAATTAAACTGGACACGGCTGATGGCTGTCGGTTGCAGGATCCCATTTTCGTCTGCTGTGCTCGGGTGCCTCTGTCAGGTGAACGGCAGTATTTTGTCTGTGAGCGCAACGAGGCTGACAGAATCAGCCAACGGTGGAACCGACGCAGGTGATGCGACTGCAGGTCTGAACCCAGAGAACAGGCTGTGTTGTGGATTTAAGGGGATTATATTATACAGCTGTTAAATTTAATGACAGGTGACTCAGATTTAAATTGTAAATTAATAATAAATAAACCCAACCTCAAATACATGATTGCAGATAATGACGGTTTTAGAAATGTCATTTTTAAGTGTTCTATAAATCTAATCTGAACAAAGGAACGTTAATGCAACGTTAACACCTCTGCTTCGATGTTTGAACCTAACACACCAGCAGGCTTTTGCTGCTTCAGGAAGCCACAGCCTGTAGTTTAATGAGAGGCTATGGATGATTGCCAAGGTTGGACATGCTTGTAATGAGATCACATTCACTTTTTGTGGTTTAAGGAGTTTGCACGGGATGATTTAACATAGACATAGTTCAATACTCATGTTGCAAGAAACATTATTGAGTTTGTTAAACAATATGTGACACATCATGAGAAACCAGCTCTACTTGAAAATAGGAGTGGGGGGGTGCACATCCCTGGGTCACATGATCACTTAACTCACTCACTTCACCTGTGCTGTAATCCCAGTTATATAAGACTGGTTTCTGTTTTCTCAGCCTGCTGTTGCCAGATCTTGTACTGTCCTGTATGCTTCTCATAACCTGTGAGAACTGTCTGTTTTCGTGAGTTTCCTTCACCTGGCTGAGGTGTCCAGCTGTTCGTCAGGCAGTAACCTTCACATGTGGACCTTCTTGGCTTCCCACAGACTGAGTTCAACCAGGCCTGCACTCAGGACAGCCAACACGATGAGAAAATCACAGGAGAGTGACATACGGCTGCTTTTTGACTTTGTCTGTGCAGTTCGATGTACATTTTCCCTGCTTCCTCTTTGCCATTCTGATTGTAATATCTAGTGATGGGATAAATGAGGTGGTGACTAGGAGTATCCTGAACTAACCAATCAATGCTGATGCTGAATGAGGCTTCAAAATCTGTACTGGGTGGGAGTACCCAGAACTTACCAATCAATGGCACTGGCAGCATTGATTGGTTAGTTTAGGATACTCCCACCCACAAGTCTTGAAGCATAATTTGTCCCATAACTAGTAATACATATTACATACCTATGGACACATTCTGGAAAACAAATGTGACCTCCCAAACCCTCTACATGTCAGTGAAGAGATCACCATCACATAGGCTTCTCCTTGAGGTAGGTACCAGCAGAGCTCCAAACTTCATATTTTTTCAAATGTTTTTGTAGCTGTAGAGGTAGAAGTTTGGAGCTGATCACTTTCATGATTGATCACTTTGTGTAGCTCAGCTCAGCGAGTGAGGTATCTGTGCCCATGTCTTGAAGGTTGTGGATTTGAAGCTTGTCGAGGGAGAACGGCCATATCTCCTTGAGTAAGCCTTTTAACAACAGCTGTGTGAGGTTAGCTGTAATATACAAAAGGGCTTTTTCAGAACTTGGAGATGTGGAATTTCACCTTTTTATTTTTGAAGTTTTGTTACAGTGAAGAAACATAAAGCCCATCAGGCACCAGTGGTTCATTAGGGAGAACCAGAGGGAGGATAATCTGTCCTGATTTCTTTCCTGTCTGGGGCAGGCTGGGGGGGCATCAAAGGGTCAATGGTCACTCTTCATCATATCTGATTCATGTCCCCGTAAGATATATGGCTCTGTATATGGGGTTATGTATGGTTTTACGTAACCTCGATTCTAGTAAGTCTGAAAATGTGTTAATGTAATACAAAGATAATCATTAAATATACTATGTACATTATTACTATGGTTGCAAGCAATCCTTTGGAATTTATGTATGATTTTTAAATGTGGCATCCATACAACATTGTATTTCTAACTGTGTGGGGACCTTCCGTTAATTTCTTTAGGCCTAACCCTAATCCTAACTATGACAGCGCTAACCCTTTCCCAGTCCTAACCTTAACCATAAGTAACACAACAAAATACAAGACTTTCGGCTATTTTGGTTTCTTGACCGCATTCACAGATTTTTATAAAATTGAGTCTTCTGAGCCCCCACAAGGTAAAAATGACAGAGGTTCATTATCATTTTGTCCTGACGATGGTACACACACACACACACACACACAGACACACACTAGTCTTTGTTTTAGACACTTGTAGCCGAATTTCTTCCGCCTCTATAGGGGGATCTGATACAGGACCCCTCCCTGCATCAACAAGGCGGTCTAAAGTTTTAAATAATTTAAGTTCTCAAGGTCAATGGCAGCTTGTGTGCAGATATTCCTTTTTTAAACACACATTCTATTCATACCTTTCTGCCACACATCCTTAGCAAAATCGCTCAACACTTCTCCATTTGCACATTGTAATTTTCATACAACTGGTTTTCTTTCATCTTGGCATATATTTACACGGCCACGGCTCAGCAAAGCTGGCTGCCAGCCACAGTGGGCAGGGACTGAATGCAGCTTGGGAAATGGAGGTGTGGGAAAACGAGGACCTGGAAAAATGTGGATTAGCCTGGAAGTTGGGGAAAATGTAAGTTAAAAAAGCTGATTCTCAGCCTGTGTGGAATTTATCACATATTTGGTGAAAATACACATGGTTTGGACCTCAGGTCCCTAAAATGGAAATTTTGGCACAGCTTAATAACTGGACACTTTGGCTTTGAAGTTCCAGTCCCTCATCCAGCAGTAAGGACACAGCTCAACTTGTCCAGAACTTTCTGAATGAAGCTACAACAGCGTGCGATGCACTGTCCAACTGTAGTCTACAGGAATGTGGTTTGGCTTTGAACTGTGTGTGTTTGCCCTAGAAAAGTGTGTTCCATGCTTAAATCAGCCATGGATTAAAAAACATACATGAAAAGTAAAGTGGGACATTCAGCAGGTATCTCAGCAGGTATCTCAGCAGGTATTTCGGTTAATGACACACCGGTATTATAAAATAGCATCGGCAGGCTAAAGCAGATGGACAATATTTTTCCCTAAATCTTTCTCCAAATCTTGAATGGCAGGTTATCCCCAACAGCGTTCCCTGCAATGCACCTCACCATGCGTGTGTTGTCAGCCACCTGCTTTAGCACTTCACCTCCCCCTACGCGCTGTGGGAGCCATTGCCACATTCCAGTCGATGTCCCTACAAAGCACTACGGGGGAGAGTTACCCAGCTGTCGAACCCAGCCAGCGGAACGTGGGTCTGTATGGCCTAATACTACAGAGCAGGGATCCAGATTGCCCACCTTTGACCAATATGGCACCGGGGAGGCCTTTTTTTTCAGGGACTCATTAAGTTGAGGTTTTAGAAATACGGGTGCTAAGCATGAGCAAGACATTTAAAATGCGAGCCATATGTGTTGTGTATCTCAGACAGTTTTACTATGGAGAATATGTCACTTCCATAGTAAACACTGTGGTTGGGTAGAAGCAGACACAGGAAGTAGAAATTCTTTTTTAAAAATTACGTCTACCCGTGATTTTCTTATGTCAGGATTACTTGCATGACGTCTTGCAGGAATCAAGCGGTGGATACACTGTATAAGGCTGTGAGGCTATTAACCAGTCTCAGTTCCATTTTCCCCTTCCCTTGTAGTTCTGGTTGGGTTCCAATTCTGAGGAAGCAAGCAGATTAAATTCATCCTCATGTGGGTTGAATTAAAATGGTGGGGGGTGATATGAAGAAGTTATTGTCATAAACATGCCATATACAGTAGCTCAGAGACACTGGTCATTACACATCCGTTGTTATTAAATGTGAAAGTGTGAAAGGTACACAGATTGTTAAATTCTCTCTGTGCCCATGGAGCAGAGCACTGAAAAAAAAACAGCCCAGTCAATGCTTTTTGACACAGGAATACAAAAAGCATCTTATACATTAACACCTACTTTCCGGCTTTGTGCCAGTTCGATACTTTTATTAATTTAAAATAATTTATCTTGTATCACTAAGGGACATGTCTGTTGAATCACTCCAGTGTTATTTACTACACAACAGGGAATTTTGGTGATAAATGACTGCGACTTAAATGATTAATTCTCTCACACATTCTTCTTTCCTGTTCCCATGGTTGAAGTTATCACTGATTAAAAGTGTTTTGTGTAATGGAATTTGTTTACCTGGCTCTAAATGAGTATTTTTGTTTTTTGGTTCAGAATTACTTTTCAGAATGCGAGGCAAGATTTATTTCATCATCAGTGAAGCTGGCAGGGCAGATGTTAAATCTAGGAAGGCACCAAACCATCTGGGTTTAAATTTGCAGCTTGTAACGTATTTTTGCTGGGAAAACAAAGCAGGAAGGCACTGCAAACGTGTGTACCCATGAATGACACCGATCTAAATCGTGCCCTGTCTCTGTATTGTTATTTTCAGGGGAAAATTAAATACATCAGCCTTTTAACAAATCTGTGTTTTGCTCACACAATCCTGGCAAACTGTCGATTCACGAAGGCTTATGGTCCCAGGGTGGCAAAATCTCATCACTGATTATGGACTTTTTCTCAAGCTATGAATTGTGGATAAACAAATTGCATTCTCAGCACACTGGCTGGAGTATATTGACACTGCAACAGTAATGCCATCCAGACTGAGGGTTCTCTGCCTGTGTTCAGGACACCAGTGAGGGCAGTTAACCCACGCCTGGCCTCTGTTCCAAATAGCTGAGGACTGTTCCAATTACAGGGCCCTTAACTTCCACCTTTTCAAAGGGTAACGATGAGATGATCTTCAATTAACTAGACACTTCCTTTTTGCCATGCTTTGATCTGTTCTCAGTACAAAGATGTTCGGGAAAGGTGCCACGGGCATTCAGAATGTCTATTAATTCATCTTCAGTCATTTTTGATTTCCTTCAATTCTGGGCAACAGCAGCTACAGAGGACTGTACATTTACTTTCTGTATGGACAGGTGGAAATTCTGGAGACAAGGGCTCCTTTCACATTTTATGACCCCCATAAGTTGGAAATAACTGTTTAGTTGTGATAGAGGAGACCTCATAAACCTTTAGGGTCACAAGCCAAGGTTGGACAGTGTGGGGATCAACAACCCCTTTCAATCATAAATGTGTGACACTGCAGGTGGTCATTCATTGGTGGGCTGCCAGCTCTGTTCCCAGACAAGCCACCATCGGCCTCCTGGCAGAAGTACTCGGGCTGCCCTTGGCATGTGATGAAGTGAAGGGTGCCCACAAAAAGTTGGAGCCAGGAGATGGGCTCCTCGTGTGAAGAGTCTGTCATTTCTCCTCTACTGGTGCACGACTGAGTGCTATGAGACTGTTCATGACGAGGAGGAGGGCTGCAGAACCTCTGATTCACTCCTAAGCAAGAGCAAGAGGAGGCTGGCTAGAACATGCAGTGTCACACTTGAAGGATGGATGTAAGAAAATCATGCATGCAGATCGATGGAAAGCCACGGAGAGCGAGTTGCTGAACCTGGGACCGAGCTAAATCCACCCATTCGACTGAAATATTACATTTCTGCGCAGCACTGAAAGTCCCTCGTTGAATGGAAATGCCACATTGAATTTCTTTCGTAGTGAGACCAGGGAAGGAAAACTGTAAAATAGAAAAGATTCAAACTGTAAGCTGTCCCCAGAGATCTCTGTTTAAAAAAGCAGACAGAGAGAACAAATACGGTCAAAGACCATTTTTGGCAATTATTACAACATACTTGTTAATCAATGCATTTAACAAATTTAAGCAAATGAGACTTCCGCTTGCTAGCATTGGGCTTCCTGCGCAGTCCTGCATCAAATGAAGCAAACACGAGTCCCTTTAATCAAAAGTAATGGATAAAAGGTGAGATGCGATTATCATAAATCATTTACAGACACTATGCTGGTTTGATTGGGTATTTTGAATTTAGTGACTTCATTCCACGTGTCAGAATGGCCCGTCTGTATAAAAGAAGACGGACGAGGACATCAAACGACAAATGCTGTGTCTTTTTTTTACAGCTGGGAATCCGTTCTCCAAACCCTCAGCCTGGTCTTTGGCTGTACATGATGACGGATGCTATCTGAGCCTCAAGGGCTGAGCCAGCTGCGTTCAACATGCTCCAGGCTGATGGGATTTGTATTCTGCGCCATGTCGGCGTCTTATGTGTGTTTTTATCGTAGTCACTAGCGTCATCAATTATTTGACACCGATTGATTAGACCTTCTTCCAATTTGTCTGGTTTGTTTTTAAATAACGACCCTCCCTTTTCTGCTTTGCTAACCCTGCATTACATTAATTAGGTAATAGATCTTTCCATATATAAAGTGCATCTATCATTCAACAAATGAAGTTACATTACCCTCTGAGCCCCCACAAAGGGCCTGTGACCCCCCCCCCCCAAAATAAGGCCCATGTTATTTATTTTAATAGACCTTTCATTTTTAATCTGAGTAGCGAATTATAGGAGGCTAGCATTGTTCCTTCTGGTGGAATGGAATTATGGGATATGAGTGTTCGGGCTGTTCCACAGTTTATTTCTGTGTTGTCAACCGAACAATACGTTTGCGCTCTTTGTTTATTTATTTTTTTACCTCCTCGTCTTCCACCGAGGCAAGGCGAAGCTCCCTGAACGTTATGGCCTCCATCCATCCATAGCTGGGTGAAAAGAGACGACATTTTTCCCATGCTGCACTGCTGCGCACACACACATACACACACACACACAAACACACACACACAGAAACACACACTCATATATCAGTACTTCCTAGCTGACAGTTCAATACAACTGCCCATGCTTGCATAACCCCATTTCACTCCCGAATTCACTCGGCACACCACGTGAAAATATTCATTCGCTACGGAGCCAATAGGAGGAGCCAGCAGGCTGTCCAAAAGTTAACAAAAGTGCGTCTCAGTTAAACCTGTGAATTTATCTATCTGGCTGCCTTCTGAAGAAGAACATGGCCATCTTAATGAGGCCCATATGCTGATATAATCTAGTGGGATTTATGCTCATACGTTGGGGGGGTTTATTCAGAAGCCATAGGGAATCAGTTCCAGATATCGACACGAAAAAGGGAATACAAATTGCATCATTCACCTCATGAACGCAATTTAGAGAATTCACCATAATGTTTTTCTTTTTTTTACATTTTCCATAGAGCTCTCATGCAGTCCTTTAAATGGCGTTCCCGAACGTCCCCCTGCATAACGCTGAAAAATTCTCATTTTGGTTCTTCATAAAACAGGTAGAATCACTTGGGCATGTTCTCTCAGACTTTAATTAATGTACAATGTCCTTCTTGGTCTCTCATTTCTTTAACCTTTCAAACTGCCCAAATATCTTAGGCAGGGACCAGTAAAGACCACGTTAGCGATTGTATGAAAAATCTCTTTAACTATGTTGCACCATGGCCTGAGGAGACACACATCAGGATGGGGGCAACGTTACAGTACAGCAAAGACCACCCGTTCCGGAATGCAGTCTGGGGGTTACTTGGTGCAGATCGGGGCAGGAGCAATTTGATGTGGAAATTTGTGGAACCGAACAATTGATCAAAAGATATTCATTTATGACAGGCAGGACTGGTGTCCTTCAACGAGACGTCGGTATTTTAGACCGGCTTTCCGGCACCTCCGAAACAGCCGGCAACCTTCCCACTGAAGACGTAAAGCTTGTTTATAGACTCTGTTCCACTGTCATGCAAAAGTTGCAGCGACAACAGTGACATTCTCCCCGAGCTACGAATCGTTCCTGTATGCGTGTATGATATGCAGAGGTAAGACCGCAGCAGGCAAGCATGGATAGTTTATTTATCATGATAGCTTCCTTCTGCGAGTGACGGCAGAGGCAGACAGACGTGTGCCGTCCCCAGAAAGCAAAACACATCTGCGAAGGAGGAAGATGCAACTGAACCCATCCATTCATGCATTTCTGCTTTTCCTGATGAAAAGCAAAGTCACACTTTAAAGTCTATTTACCATGAAGCATTGTTTACATAGATTTATGCAAACAACTGTCATGGTCCGATCACTTAATCCCAAATTGGCAACCTTGGGAACATAGTCACCACCTTGCCCCATCATAGGCCGGAAGTGTCAACGACGTGTTGTGGGAGAAGACCCGTTTGAAACCCTCCACTCAGGGCATTGGGGGCCGGGTACTTAAGGTGCTGACAGCAGACTGCGGGAGGAGGCTTGAAGTAGCATTAAGACTGTAATGTGTCTTAACTGTCTGCATGCCTCCAGAGAGGCACCACAGCTTCTTTTCCCAGAAGCCGGAGTCTTTTGCGCCACACCTGTGACAGTGGCTGAGTCACGCTATTGCTGCTGACTTCCTGGGTAACCTGGTGCCATTCTGACAGTCTCCAGCCTTACACTGGAGCTAACTTATCTGCTGTGAATCACTTGTCTGTCACTTGTAAACCTAATAAATGCAGCCAGCTCATCACCCTTAGCTAAATGTCTGACTCCTGCCTGCTGGCTCCAAATGCCCTTCAACACGGCATCTACTGATGTCTAAGCATCCAGATGGTATTTGGAAAATCCTGTACTGATGCACTGGAATTATTGTAATATTGTGGCACGGCTCACATGTATTAACATAGAGATGACTGTGAAAACAGTTGTACTGTTTATATAAATTTAATGACAGTAGTGCTGGAATAATTGTAAAACAGTTCTCTGTATACAAGTCAGTAGATCCCCCTGCCCTCAGCCAAGACCCTCCAATCATCACATCCAGTTGTACGCCCCTTCCCTCTCCCTGAGTTCCCGGTCTCTTCACATCCTTTCCTTTCCCTAACTTCCTGGTCTCTCATGTGCTCTGAAGACCTCTGCAGCTCATCCAGCCCACCTCCGCTGCTCCAAATAGACTATCTACATTCTCCACCTCCAAGCTACAGTAGCCATCCACTGCCTCTCAGTGCTTCTCAATGCCATCCATACTTTTGGCATCTCTTTGACTGAACTCCTGCCCCCAGAACCCACAGGCCATTATCTTTAACGCTATGAAGAGCTTAATGCACTTTCCCGCTACTGAACTGTGCTTATTCACATTCTTTGATTGCACACTTAACCTCTTCTTCTTCAAGGCTAGGACTCATTGCTCCTGCAAACACACTAATGCGTTGCGTGATTAATGAGGAAATTATCGATGCTGCTGCAGTATTCACACATATTGTGCTTGGCCACCCTGACTCTACCTCTGTGGATATGAGCATCTGACGCATAAATGACTATAAAAGCAAGACATAAACAGACAAGTGATACAAAACAGAAATGTGCGTGAATTATTGTCAGCAAAGGTGTCCACGTCACGGCTATCTAATCAATTAACATAGTAATTAGGGAACGTTTTTATGGCTTGAGAAAATACGTTTGACGTACAACGTTAAGCTAGAGGAGAATCTACTTATGCAATTTGACACGGCAACAGGAACACAGAATCAAGTCGCCAGGTTCACTTGCTTGTTGGCTGGACTGAAATCAGCCGGGTAAGTTCAGTTTTGCAGTGCCTAACTGGAGGTTGCGTATACCGTGAGCAGCACAGCAACTCTTTGGATGGCGGAAAAACAAGAGTATCTACAGGTTTCCAGCAGAGGAGCAGAGGAGCAGAGGAGTGGAATGTCAAACCTGAAGGAGAAAGCAGAACAACTATAAGCGGCCTCGGGGCCGTCTTCGGCCCAGCCAGTCAGAGAGAGCTGGCCGTCAAATTGCCCGTAAACAAGTAAACAGATCGACCCATTTCCCTGCTGGACCAAATACCAAAACGCCGCACCTGTCAGACGAACCCACGTCTGGCGCGTCCACCTTGGGCCTTTCAGAACCCACCGCATGTATCTTCAGGCTCATACAGGCCACACCACAGGTGGAAACGACAATCCCTGACGGGATGTGACATGCCGTTGTGTCAAAAGTGCATTCCTAATTTTTCACGAGTACAGAGCCTTCGTCGAGAGTTTTTCTTATCGCTTTTAAAAGTTGGTTGGTTCTCTGAGGTGCTTCATCATTAAGACAGACCCTGGCAGTCAAAGTTATGGGCATGGCAGTTGGTCTCAATGTGTGAAGCCCAATCAAGGATTCAGGGGAAGATGAGGCTTCTCTGAGCAGGAGGATTGTGGTAAGGTGGGGGGATCCTGCCTGGCGTTGAACACTCAGCTAAACAAACCCATGGTAAGCTTGTCAGAGTTAGAGAGTGTGGCAGCACTGCATGTGTAGTTTTATATGTGTGTGTGTGTGTGTGTGTGTGTGTGTGTGTGTGTGTGTGTAGTATTCGCCACAGAAGACCAAGTGCTCTCCTATTTTCAACAAGCTGTTTCTTGTGATAACTCTTCTATCACTATTACTGTATATATGCTTGTATATATATTTCATGTTCTGTGTGGTGTGGTTTTCCTCTGGGTCCTCCACTTGCCTCCTGCATTTAAAAGATATGCAGTTTGTTAACTGGTGCTGTTTAATTGCCTGTAGTGTGTGAACCCCAGCCTTGTGTCCTGTGATGGACTGGTATCCCATCCAGGGTGTACCCCAGCCTTGTGTCCTGTGATGGACTGGTATCCCA